>CM039724.1:16762544-17962544 GCA_022539455.1 Dendrobium nobile | reverse complement strand
CACATCTCACACACTTGCACCGTTCATCGTAGTACACATTGGGTGTGGAGACCTAAGATGCATGATTCACAGCATACCATACCTGCATTGTATTCTACTTTTCCTAAGAAGGATCCCAAACCTATTTGGGTTCCTAAATCTGACTGATGTTGAGTTTTGCAGGTGTGCTCTCACCAAAGTCCTCGTGGGAGCATAGGATAACTGGACATAAGGAGGCTTGCAGCTCAAAATTGCTTAAACTCGCTGCCTTATCACGTGCTTGAAATGTTAAGTTTTTGTGTTTCTTTTTATTTTATTTCTGTGTTAGTTTTTGTGCTTACTTGATGGTAGTCTAGTGTGCGTTGTTTTCATTCTTTTTGTTTGTCTTTACTGTCTTCGCGTTGCTCTTTAAACTTGGTCTTTCATATGATGAATCTTTTCAAGCCTTTAGATTTTGGAGTTTTAGAGATAGTGTTTAGCTTTTTCTGAATTGGTTAAAGGGAGTAAACTGTTGATGTTTTCCCTTCTTCTGACTTTGTTTAGTGGTATGATTTTCTTCTCTAAACAAAAGTCTAAACTCAGTTTAACCAATGGCTTTTCATCTAAGATCTTTTTTTTATCTTGCTACATTAATTTATCTTATGCATAATAGCCAAAGTTCTTAGATATCATTCAAGCTTTTGAAATCTTGTCATTGCATTTATCACATAATTTTGATTTTGTGTTGTGGATTGTTCTTCCCTATGTTAGAGAGAGAGCTCCTATTCTCTAATATTTGGAGGATATACTCACAACTAAGTTTTTTTTTTTGTATATTAAAGAGTTTTTTTGCTTGCGAGAGTTAAAAAGAAAAGAGGCCAATGAAGCCAAAATTGAAAAGAAAGCCATATACACAAAAGTGTATTCAAATCAAAAGATGCTCAAAAGAGCCAATCAAAATAACAAGAGGCATAAAATAAGCCCACTAGATGCAAGCTATCATCTCTTTGGTAAAACTCTTAAAACTTAGAAAACTCATTGATTACGTGATACTTTCAAAGACTTGATTTCAATTTCCATGATTGAGAAAAATTACTTAGGTTTATTATTTATGAGATATTTTAGTTGTAAACAAGTCTTGAATGGATCTTTTTATCCTATTTAGTTATTCTGAGTTAGATTTATATTTTTCCAAAAAGAATTGTGTACCCTGAAGGATGTCCGATCTAGGATTAACAGAATCAGATGATCTACCCTCTTCTAATTGAAATTTGTTAAACTTCTTGATCTCTTGGAACTCTAAAAGTTTAACTTTTTGAAAAGAATTATCATATGATGCCTCTTTAAATAAAAAAAAAATTAGAAAAATTAAAATCCGAAAATATTCATTTTTTCTTGTGTTGTCTTTGTTTTCTTTTTCTGTGTTTTGACTATTTTTTTCTTTTTGATTTATTTTTGAGGGTCTTGATCATCACCATCTTTTCCTTGTTTTCAATTCCTTGTCACATCGTCCTGGCCGATATTTTTATCGTCCTGGATGATAAGACAAATTCTCTTCAAAATCCATATGCTGAACTTTTCCGTGCTTGATGTAACTCATCGTCCTGTACGATACTATATCGTCCTGGATGATTTGATCAAACTCTGATGATAGTCCTGGCCGATGGAATATTTTGTCTGGCCGATGCATGTTATGTGCATCGTCCTGGCCGATACACTGGATCATCTTGGACGATCCACGTGTCAGTATGTTTTGATCTTTAAATTCGGCCCAAGACGATCCATTATTGGACAATCGGCCGGGCCGATCCACTGTTCGTCCTGGACGATACACGTGGCAAGCATTTTAAACGTTTTAACTTTGGCCGGTACGATCAATTATTGTGCATCGTCCTGGACGATACACCTAATCGGCCCGGACGATCTGCTTTTTCAACGGTCGTCCGGATTGACTCCTCGGGACGATCGCCTGTGTCTAATCGGCCTGGCTGATATCTGATCGGCCCGGACTATTGGACCGCCTTTTTGACCAATCGCCCTGTACGTAATTATTAAACCATATCGGCCTGAACGATTCTGCGATCGGCGAGGACGATATGGCCGTTTCTTTAAATTCAGGCCATTCCAGCCATGCTTTTTCACTCTTCATCCTTCATCCTCTTGTGTTTTTGCTTAGTCCTCTCTATGGCTGGTGGGAAACACGTCCGACAAACTTCTGGGAGTTCTTCGAGGGAAAGAATTGACCCTCGTTTCAGGGAAGCAGAAGATGAAGCCGCTTACCACCGTTACAAAGAATGTGGGATCACTGTCTCAAGAATCATCAATCATACCCACATCTCATACCCGGTAATGGATCTTTTTGCTCACACCTCCCTTTACTTCATTCTGTCTCTTGCTTTCCCTTTCAATTCAGAATTTCTTCGAGAGTTTTTCACAAACCTTTGCATCAACCCTACCTTCACAGCCCTATCCTCCTATATAAATCGACGCCCTGTCGAAATCACATATCAGGATTGTGTTGATCTTTTACAGCTATCCACCACCAGGGATAAGCTGCACCTAATCGCCCCTGACCCTGATCTTGACTGGTCCACGGCGAATCATTTCCTTCGCCAGACCAATGTACCTTACCATGTTGGAGAGACTAGCTCTTTAGTCAAAGATGCTAGGACAATCCAACATGTCCTTCACACCTCCGTAATTCCAAAAGCCGGTGACCGAATCCACATCACCCCTCTCCTTTCACTCACTACTTTCTACATCATGGCTCATAGGGAATTTAATACTGCGGACCTAATTTTTCGATATATTGATCACTTAACCACAATCCGTGATCCAGGCCACAAAAGGAAACCCAATCTAGCCTTAGGACACATCATAGCCTATGTCCTTGAAACCAAATACCAACTTCAGTATCATATTCCACCAAACCTCCCAACTCCCTTCTACTCAAACAATTCCTTCAGCACCCTTCACAGTACTCGTCTCCACCCTGAAGAACCTCAGGGGGAGAGAGAGGAGGAGGCTCCCGCTCTCGCTCCCGTTCCTGATCATGTCCCTCTCCATCAGCACTCTCCGATTGATCAGTTGATTGAGAGGTTTGATCGTTGGGAGACTCGGTTTGACGCCTATGTTGCTGCACAGGAGCAGCAACACTTTGAGGATATTACCCGCTACGAACAGCACCGCGCTGAGGATTTAGCCCGATTTGACAGTTTCCTTACACAGCAGCAGCAGCAGCAAGACCAGGACATCGCCCTGTTCAATGCTTAGTTTACCATGCTTGCCAGTTACTTTCAGCAGCCACCTCCTCCACCTCCATCTGATGATCAGGATCCCTCATTCTTTTAGTCTGTATTTTCTGTTGTTTATTTCCTATTGTTTGCTTTTAGTCGTTATTTATTTTTGGACCCTCTTTTTGTGATGATAAAAGGGGGAGTAGGTGTGGTAGGAAAAGTTGTTTAGGTGTGGTTGTTTGTAACTTTGAAAATCTAATGAATGTTTTTTGATATTTTTCCTACTTGTGTTTGCCATCATCAAAAAGGGGGAGATTGTTGCAAATCTATTTTTCATGACTTATGTTTTGATGATTGACAAACACTATTTTTCTTGGACTACTTGTTGCTTCTAACTTTTCAGGAATCAAAGATCGGACGATCAACAAGGAGCCAAGTTCAGGATTGCGTAGGTTTAGGGTTGAGTCAGTCTGTACTTTTGATTTTCACCTTTTGAGTCTACTTGTAATGGTCAAAGAGACTGATGCTAAGTAACCCTTCACACACACACTTGAGGGGCTTAGAATTTATGTTTTTGCCCACATCGGCCCGGCCGATATTTATATCGTCCGGGACGATCAGCTTAAAACAGAAAGTCTAAGTAAGGATTCTTAATTAAGGCAGCCGTCATTAACATATCGGTCTGGACGATACGTGTATCGGCCAGGACGATAAGCTCAAAACAGAAAGAAATAGCCGCCATAGTCAATTAAGGTATACTGTAATTTTAAATTATCGGCCGGGACGATCCACGTTTCGGCCTGGACGAAATTACCAAATTATGCCTTAATTGATCAAGAAATCAAGGGAGTAATTAAGGATGATTGATACGATCATATCGTCCTGGACGATCGCAGGATCGTCCAGGATGATCTAGTCAAAAACCTTAAGTTACTTCAGGACGATCAATATCGGCCAGCTCGTATTCAGGGCTATGTCAGGATGATTTTCCTCTGATTTGAACTGATCGGCCAGGATGATCATGAGATCGGCCTGGACGATCAAGGCAATTTTCAATCGTCCAGTTTTGCATCCAGGGCGATGCTCTGGCCGATCTTCTTTGATTTGTACTGATCGGCCAGGCCGATGTCCAGATCGGCCTGGACGATATTGTCGGCAACTTGCAATTAATGAGCTCCTTTGAAGCTCTTCTATTTAAGAGCTCTTGTTCAACGTTTTTAAGAACTTTTGGCTGCTGCCTTGACCTGAGAAGACCTTGAGGAGAGAAAGAGAGAGAGGAGAGAGAGAGAGAGGATCTTGTGAGGGGGAGCTTGTGAGGGGATTCACAAGGGTTGCTTCAAGGATCGCTCTGCTTCGTCTATATCTAGAGTTTCTCGTCCGTGGAAGGGTCGGTAGAGGTAAGAAGTTTGCTTTTGGTTTTGGTTCTCTGCCAGCTTCAGGAGGAAGCAAAAGGAGGTAGGTTCTCTGCCTTGCCGGTGTGACAAAAAGGAGGTTCTTGTAAGGGTTTTTGCGCTTAGCCGTGGGGGCTAAAGAAGAGTCACGTTTTGTAGTGCAATACTTGGAGGGTGCCTCCAAGGAGTGGACGTAGGTCGAGTCGACCGAACCACTATAAATTTCTGTGTTCTTTTTCTTGCTTCCGCGCTTTTTAATTCCGCATTTATTTCTGTGGTGTGATTTGGTTTATGCAATTTTCTTTCTTTGTGAAAAGAGTTTTTAAAATACCATTTCACCCCCCTCTTGGTTAGCTTGGGACTAAGTTCATAGGGCTTAACATCCCTACCGAACTTTCAACTTGCATTAATGAGCTTGTTTTGAGAGCTTCTATTTAAGCTTGGCATGATACTTTGTAAGTGTCTTTGGCAGCCATTGTAGCTTCGTTCTTGTGGGAGAAACTTAAAGAGAGAGCTTGAAAGGGAGAGAGGAAAGGGTGGAGTTCGAGAGGGAGAAGATCTTGTGAGGGGGAGGAACTCAAGGGAGTGTGGTGGGGGATCCATACGGTTGCTTAGGCAAACTCGCACCTTAGTACCATCGAATTCAAGGCTTGTCTCGAGGTAAGTTCACCAAAGAAGAAGATCTGCTTGGTGTCGAAGGACCCGGCGACTCCGCCGCACCGGGGAAGGTGAAAGTGATTTTGTAAGGGCTTCTCCGCCTAGCTGTGGGGGCTAAAGGAGAGACACTTTTGTAGTGCAATACTTGGAGGGTGCCTCCAAGGAGTGGATGTAGGTCAAGGTTTGATCGAACTACTATAAATCTGGTGTGTTCTTTTCTTATTATTGCTTCCGCATTATTTAATTTCCGCACTTTGATTTTTGTGGTGATTTTGGTTTGAGTTTTCTCTTTGATTTTAAAGTTATCAAATTCACCTGCTCTCTTTACTTAGCCTTGAGCCAGTTCATATTGGGCTTAACATCCCTAACGAACCTTCAAGTGTCATCTGAGCACTTTCAAGTGGTATCAGAGCGAGTTTTCATAAAATAAGTTTTAAAAAGCTTTTGAATTTCGATCCATGGCTAATTTTTCTAATCGTAACATTGCGAAAGGATATTCAATCACCAGACCTCCTTTATTTGAAAATATGTCATTTGATTTTTGGAAAACTCACATGTCTATTTTCTTGCAATCGATTGATTTTCGTATGTGGCATATGATTTTAAATGGTTATTCTTCACCGTCACGAGTTTTAAATGGAATTAAAATTGATATCCCTTTTAATCAATGGAGTAAGGAAGAACGAATGGATGCTCAATTGAATGCGAAGTCTTTAAATTATTTTTTTTGTGCTTTAAATTCTGATGATTTTTTGTTAATTTCCACGTGCACTACTGGTAAGGAAGTTTGGGATAAATTGCACACCATATATGAAGGCACTAGTGAAATCAAGCAATCTAAGTTGAATTTGTTAATGCATGATTTTGAATTATTTTCCATGAAACCTTATGAAATGATCTTAGACATGTACACTAGGTTCATTCAAATTGTAACATCATTGCATGCCTTAGGAAAAGAATTTTCAAATTTTGAAAAAGTTAACAAAATTCTTCGTTGTCTACTAGAAAAGTTTGATGCTAAAGTAGTTTCTATTTGTGAATCAAAAGATTTGAATGATTATTCTATTGATAATTTGATTGGCTCACTCATTGCCTACGAGCAAGGTTTGGGTCAAAGGCTTTTGGATGAAGGTGAAACGATCGTTCTAAAAGCTGAAGATACGAAAAGAGGAAGCTTAGTTGGTGACGATAACAATGACTTGTCAAGCAAATCACAAAGCTCACCAAAGCATAAGCAAAAGTGGAAAGGTAAAAGTGGTAAGGATGTCCATATTTCTTCTAACGTTATTTGCTTTCGATGCAGGAAGCCTGAACATATGAAAAATCAGTGCCCTAACTTAAGAATTCTTCCTACGAAAGAAAAGGGCAAGGCGGAGAAAAATTTAAACAGGAGAAATAATGAAAGGCAAAAAATCTCATGGGCAGACCTGTTTTCTAAAGAATCGGACCGGGAGAGAGATAATGGTTAAAATGCTTATTTGAGTTCTCTTTCTTTTATTTTGGGTTTTTATTTTTTATTTTTCATTTTTTATTTCATGTTTTTGTTTTGTTTATTCTTTGAAATTTTTATTTTCATGAAAGTTTTTTTCTGATCAACACATACATTCACTTTTCTAAAAATGAAAATTCTACTTCTTGTTTTTTTCTTGAAACCTTTGATAAATTGCGATTGACTTCTCTAAAAACAGTCAAAGGAAGAAAACTCATGTTTTCTTGATTCTCAATCTCTATTTCCTAAAAAAGTTTATCCTACTTTTGATTTAAAATCTTTTTCATCTTTTAAAATTATTTTTGAAACAAATTTTTCTTTATCTCTCTACGTTTTATTTATCGCATAGGAATCTTTTGCAAGTTTTTGAATCTAAATCATAATTTTTTTAATCAAGAAATTCATTTTGTCACTAAGATAGGTTTTCCTTTGTTTTTAAGATTTAAGAATGGAAGCATATTCAAAAAAAAAATTGTCCAATGATGCCAAAAATAAAAGATGCGCAAAGTCGCCAAATTGAAAATATAGAATACACAAAATGTATCAAAAGATACGCAGTGCGCCAACCAATTGTCAAGAGGCATAAAATGAGCTCACAAAGTTAATGCTTACCATTCTTGTACTTCTTATAAAGCTTTAGAAAACCCTTTATACTTTTGATACTTGAGTTTGAAAATCTTGATTCTTGATTCAAAAATTCATGCATTAATCTTCTATTAGATATATTTTATGGAAGGAGTTTTTGAAAAATGATTTTTTCTTTCTCTAATTTATTTTATGATTTAGATATTGAATTAAAAAGTTTTGAGCCTTTTTAAAAAACTTGAGTTTGGATTATCAAATTATGAATTTCTAAACTTTTCTGGGCTATGCGTTGTCAATCCAATTCTACTAAGTTTTTGATTAAAATCAAGAGGTAACTTTCTCATTTTAAGAATATTTTTTTCACTAGATCAGAGAACGTTTTTTTTTTTGTTTTTTTTTTGTGCCTTCTCTCTTTTTGATAATGTCAAAGGGGGAGAACGCACTTGTATCCTTTGTTTTCTTTTCAAAAATTTAAAACAACAAAAATATTTTTATCTCCCCTATTTTTTTAAAAAAGTGTTATTCTAGTGAGGGGGAGATTAGGAGAAATTGTTTTCTTTTGAAAATTCAAATTGAACTGTTTGTCATCATCAAAAAGGGGGAGATTATTGGGAATCAATGGTTTATGATTTTGATGATAGCAAACATTTTTTTTCTCTACAACTACCTTATGTACTAACGTTTCAGGTTCACTCGATCGAACTGCAATTTGGAATCAGCTCAAGTTTGGGTAGACTAGGTCTGAGTCAGTTTGTAATCTTTTTCCTTTCTTGAGTCTGTTGTATTTGGTGTGGGATCTGTTGATTTGTAACTTGAAATATTTTCTGTTGTTCCCTATAAGATTTTTATTTTTGATAATATCGGTTGGGACGATATTTATATCGTCCTGGATGATATGTCCAAAATCAGAAACCCTAATTAGGGCATCCTCATTAAGGCAGCCATCATTATCGGATCAGCCTGGACAATACCTGTATCAGCCAGGACGATAATCTCAATTCAGAAAGAATCAACCGCCATAATCAATTTAGGAATTCTTTGTTTTAGGAAATCGGCCAGGACGATATTATTATCGTCCAGAACGATCAAACTCAATTATGCCTAAATTGATCTAGTATCTTTGGAAAGCATTAATGGTTGATTGATACGATCACATCGGCCGGGACGATCTCCTGATCGGCCAAGACGATGTCCTGGACGATCGACATCGGACAGCTCGAATTCAGGGCGATGATCAGGACGATTGAAATCAGTTTTAAACTAATCGGCCTGGACGATCGTGATATCGGCCAGGACGATGTAACCAATTTTCTTCTGATCGTCCCAAATTGTCCCGAGCTGATGAGCTGAATTTGTACTGATCAGCCAGGACGATATACCTATCATCCTAGACGATAATGTCGGCAACTTGCATTAATGAGCTCATTTTGTGAGCTTCTATTTAAGCTTGGCATGACACTTTGTAAGTGTCTTTGGCAGCCATTGTAGCTTCGTTCTTGTGGGAGAAACTTGAAGAGAGAGCTTTAAAAGAAGAGAGGAAAGGGTGGAGTTTGAGAGGGAGAAGATCCTGTGAGGGGGAGGAACTCAAGGGAGTGTGGTGGGGGATCCACACGGTTGCTCCGGTGAACTTGCACCTTAGTACCATCAGATTCAAGGCTTGTCTCGAGGTAAGTTCACCAAAGAAGAAGATCTCCTTGGTGTCAAAGGACCCGGCGACTCCGCCACACCGGGGAAGATGGAAGTGATTTTATAAGAGCTTCTCCGCCTAACTGAGGGGGCTAAAGGAAAGACACTTTTGTAGCGCAATACTTGGAGGGTGCCTCAAAGGAGTGGATGTAGGTCAAGGTTTGACTGAACCACTATAAATCCGGTGTATTCTTTTCTTAGTATTCCTTTCGCATTTTTTAATTTCCGCACTTTGATTTCTATATTGATTTTGGTTTGAGTTTTCTCTTTGGTTTTAAAGTTATCCAATTCACCTCCTCTCTTTACTTAGCCTTAGGCCAGTTCATATTGGGCTTAACATCCCTAATGAACTTTCAAGTGCCATCTGAGCACTTTTATGAACCTCCTTTTTGCCACCCCGGCAAGGCAAAGAACCTATCTCCTTTTGCTTCCTCCTGAAGCTGGCAGAGAACCACAACCAGATGCTAACTCCTTACGTCTACCGACCCTTCCACGGATGAGAAACTCTAGACGAAGAAGAAGCAGAGCGATCCTTGAAGCAACCCTTGTGAATCCCCTCACAAGCTCCCCCTCACAAGATCCTCTCTCTCTCCCTCTCTCTCTTTCTCTCCTCAGGGCCTTCTCAGGTCAAGGCAACAGCACAAAGGTTGTTCAAAACGTTGAACAAGAGCTCTTAAATAGAAGAGCTTCAAAGGAGCTCATTAATTGCAAGTTGCCGACAATATCATCTAGGCCGATATGGACATCGGCCTGGCCGATCATTACAAATCTCAGAAGATCGGCCAGAGCATCGCCCTGAATGCAAACTGGACGATTTAAAATTGGCTTGATCGTCCAGGCTGATCTTATGATCCTCCTGGCCGATCAGTTCAAATCAAAGGAAAATCATCCGGAGCATCGCCCTGAATTCAACTGGCCGATATTTATCGTCCTAAAGTAACTAAGGTTTTTGAATAGATCGTCCTGGCCGATCCTGTGATCGTCTAGGATGATATGATCGTATCAATCATCCTTAATTACTTCCTTGATTTCCTGATCAATTAAGGCATAATTTGTGAATATCATCCAGGCCGATCAATGATCGTCCTGGCCGATTATTTAAAAATACAATATACCTTAATTGTCTATGGCGACAACTTCTTTCTATTTTGAGCTTATCGTCCTGGCCGATAAGCGTATCATCCAGGCTGATCTGTTAATGACGGCTGCCTTGATTAAGACTCCTTATTTAGACTTTCTGTTTTAAGCTTGATCGTCCTGGACGATGTAAATATCATCCTGGCCGATATGAGTAAAAAACAGAAATTCTAATTCTCTCAAGTGTGTGTGTGTGTGTAGGGTTACTTAGCATCAGTCTCTTTGACCATTACAAATACACTCAAGAAGAGAAAAATAAAAGTACAGACTAACTCAACCCTAAACCTACGCAATCTTGAACTGGCTTCGTTTGTTCGTCCGATCTTCGATTCCTGAAAAGTTAGAAGCAACATGCAGTCCAAGAGAATCAATAGTGTTTATCAATCATCAAAACATAAGTCATGAAAATAGATTTGCAACACAAGGATCATACAGATCAGTCGTCAGTTGAACCCCCTCAACTCCTAGTTCAGGGATGTGAGGATTCTATCTTGACTGATGTTGGAGTTCCCGCTGTCCAAGCCCCTCCACCACCAGTTGAGACAGATATCCCTCACCCTACTGAGGATGTCACCCTCGTAACAACTGACCCCGGACAGTCGGAGGAGAAGAAACAATTTGTGACCTTGATGAAGAGATGCTGGATCATATAGTGTCAGAAGAAATGATTGAAGAAGACCTCAAAGTTCACGAGGTCTTTGCCAAACTAGATGTGGAAGAATTCGATCAAGTAATAGATTATGATGGGCATCTACCAATTTCTTCTGAAGCGATAGATGGTAGACCGGTTGAAGAAGTAGTACAAGAAATCCGAGACACACTCAAGAAGAAAGCCGTCAAAACATTTAATCCAGATGAAGATGATTTGCTGATGGAGGAAGATCCAGTAGCAGATGTTCATATAGTTGAAACTCGATCATCAACTAAAGATGCTGAGGCTTCTAAACATCGCTCTGGTAAAGATGAAGAGTCAGCAGAAATAGATTCCGATTTAGATACTTTTGTCAAATTGAGGAAAAAAGATGAAT
Organism: Dendrobium nobile; assembly: GCA_022539455.1. Classification (NCBI taxonomy): domain Eukaryota; kingdom Viridiplantae; phylum Streptophyta; class Magnoliopsida; order Asparagales; family Orchidaceae; genus Dendrobium; species Dendrobium nobile. The sequence continues at coordinate 17,951,377 of CM039724.1, read as the reverse complement.
ATATTTTGAGCCTTGAAAGAAAACTTGAGAAAATAATGATAAGAGTTGAACAGATGCAGAATCAGCTTATTCAGTCACAGCAGTCTAAACCCTAGCAGTTACATCCCACATTACACACAACGGGCAAGCATAGCAGGAAGGTTGATTCCAGTTTCAAACTTCCAGAAGTCACTTCTCCAGTAGATAAAGATATCTGCCAGATGATTGAGACCCAGGTAAGGGAGGCCCAAGCCCATTCACAAGGAATTGTATCTATTCCAAAGGGTAGACCCTACCCCGAAGAGTATGATTTGGTTCCTTATCCAAAGGGTTTCGTGCCACATTCTTTCAAAGTTTTTAGCGGTTTAAAAAACCCTAGACAACATCTAACCCATTTTCGAGCAAGCTATTGCAATGCAGGAGGGTCGGATGCTCTTCTCTTTCGCCAATTTGTGAGTAGTTTGTCCGATATTGCTTTTGAGTGGTACGCAGATCTACCCAACGGTTATGTGAAAGCTTTTACAGAGCTCGAGGATCTCTTTTTAAAAAGATTCTCAGGAGCTCAATAATGTGTAACCGTTGGTGATCTCGTCATCGAAAAACAAAAATCAGACGAGTCTTTAGTCGACTACATCTTGAGGTGGCGAAACCTCTCGATGAAATGTGAACCCCAACTGCAAGAGCAACATGCAGTGGAGATTCTTCTAAAGAATATCCACGGGCCTATTGCTTTTCTGCTGAAAGGGTTTACAATTAAAACCTTTGAAAAGCTTCTTAATAAAGCTAGTAATCTACAAGAAGAGGCTTCCAAAATGTCATTATTGAAGGATTCTACTGAAGATAAGAAGGTCAGAAAACCGTTGAAGTCTTTTGAAAAGAGAAAAACAATGATTTCAGCAGTCGACAAAGGGAAGAAACCAATTAACATTCTTCGGGTAATTCTACTGTTCAACAAACTCAGAAACCTTAACCCTTTCAGGTAACTTCTCAACCCGCTAGAGAGTCTCACCAGATCACCTTTAAAGAGAGATTGACTCGTCCGTATCCTTTTAAAAGGGAGTAGGTGAGAAAGATCTTTAAGAGCCTTAAAAAGAAGCTAGATTTTTGATTGTCGGAGGCCAAGAAGCCGGAAGAGGCAAATAAGAAGGATGATCCAACTTTTTGCCCCTACCACCTCATGTTGGGCCACACAATCAAATACTGCATAGTCTTTAAGGACTGGCTCGAGAAGAACTTCTGTCAAGGTAACATAATAATTCCAAAGGAGTACCTGGTCGATCCGGATCAGGGGTCTGTCAAATCTATTTCAGGTAAAAACTCTAATCTTTTTTTGTCCCTTGAAGATGGTTGGGATATAGCATTATCCCGAGCATTTAAAAAGTCGATTAATCGATCTTTTCGTCTTTCTCAACAGTTACCGACGAGAGCCCGGGGCCTGATCTGGAAGCTTGACCTGGAGCATCGCAGGAGGATGTTTGGATGATTTCCTCTCCAATAGTTGTAGGAACTACTATATTAAATAAAAAAGAAAAGAGAGAACCTTTTGTAGAGAGGAAATTTGTTGATGAAAGATCTGTACAAGTGGTGGATGGTGGCTCAAAACCATTAGTCCCACTGAAGTTATCTGACTTTTATTTTGCCCCGGCAAAGGAAAAGGGTCAAAAATTAAATAAAAAGAAATATCCTTTTGCTCAAATTTTGATTATTAATGTTGAGAATGTGATTCCAGATGACTCTCCTGTTGAAAATAACCTAGAACTAGTTGAGATCAATCAAGATGTTAAAAAACTCAGCCCTCCAGATTTGACCCCTCAAGAGGAAAATGAATCTGGTGTCTTATCAGATGGTGATACCCCAGAAATTAATTTTCAAGGGAGCCCCGTTATGATAGATTTCTAAGATTCAGATTCTCACTCAAAAAATTATAATCAATCGCCTGAGGAGAGCGTAGACCTCCCCGTAGGTTTTTCTTCCGATGAGATCGTGCTAGTACAACTACGCGAAGGCAAGGTCTTACCCCTAGGCTTCCCCCACAGGAAAAGGGAAACCAAGTTGTTTCCACTGATCCGATTCAAGTCCCTACTCAACAATCAAATCATCCTTTGAATCCACCAGGTCCTAATGTTAATGTTCCAAGTGTTGATTGCAACGTCTTAGCTCACCTTAAGAAGTTGCCTGCTAAGTTGAGCATTTATGACGCCCTTGTTCTTTCAAAAGAGATGAGGGAGACTCTAATTAAAGCACTTCTCGACCCAGAGATTTGCTCAGCCCAACTTGCTTCAATTTTCGAGGAAGAGGCTTTATACTTTACGGAAATCCCAGGAGTTACCTTCTTTGACGAAGATCTACTCCTAGGAACTGTTGATCACAATCGCCCACTTTACATGACCGTAAATATGGGAAATTTCAAGATATCAAGAGTTCTTGTTGATCCGGGTGCATCGGTCAACGTGATGAACATAAAGACTCTCGTATATCTTAGGGTTGATACTAGCAAGCTCTCAACCAATAGTATGGTGCTTCGTGGGTTCAACGACAAGGGCGAGAAGGCTTTAGGTTCAATCACACTTCTTCTAGAGATAGGAGAATGAAAAACTAAAGCAAAATTTCATATAATCGATTCGGTGACGTCCTTTAATGCTCTTCTAGGTAGGCCTTGGATCCATAAATATAGGATGGTTCCTTCTACCCTACACCAATGCATCAAGTACCAACGAGATGGCATTGAGTTTGCAATTAAGGGTGATCTACAACCATTCTCTATTCACGAGATCAGGATCTATGAGGATGATGCATATTATGTTCCCAAAGGGTCCACTACCAAATCTCAGGTAGAGATCAACGTTAAGGAGGAAAAGGAAAAAGCTCAAAGTTCAAAAGCAATTCAAAAATTGAGAAAAGAAAAAGTCAAGAATAAAAAAAGAGATGATTTTAGTAGTGAAGACGATATCGAGGGCGTGGTTTTTAGGCCTCCAATCAATCTACCTCAAAGAGGTGGAAGGATGGCCCAAAGAGCACGAGGCCGAGGCCGCCCTTTAGTTGAAAAGAGAAATCCCCCAATATACATCGAACTTGAAATAAGTTCTAATGAAGAATCAAGAAAGAGGGAGCTAGAATTGCTTTTAACTACAGAAAAATTAATCCTCCTCCAAAGTTTGATCTCACCCTGGATTCAGATAGCGACCAAGAGGGTAATAATTCAAAACCTCAAAGTGACGAACCCGAATTGAGTATTTATAAAAAGCTTAATAGGGCTGTTGAATCCTTAACCTTAACCCCATTGTATGATGACAGAGACTCGGGATTAGTAACTAAGGATGCCCCAAACATAGATGGAGAAGTAAGGAAAGTCCAGAAGTTCTTCCCTGGCTTCTTCTCTTCAAGGAACGAAGGTGTTGTAATCCTTGAAGAGGCAAATTTCAATGAATTAATAGAGTTACCTTTTGGCTACTTTCCTCTTGGTGTTAAGGCTCTTATCTCTAAAGGTTTCGCTCCGAGTCGATGGACTAAGGGTCAGGCTATATACCACCAAAATATTTGGAATTCAAATTTCAATAAAAATTGGACAAGTGGTATCGGCTTTGGTACCATTAGTTCATTTGACGATGATAAATATTACCTGATGATAACTAGTCATCCTGAATATGAAAGTGCCCCTACTGAAGTTGTTAATTTGCTTAACAGACTTTGTTTGGAGACCTTAGACAATTCTGATGAAGTTCAAATTCGGGATGCACCCCCTGAATTTGAAGAAGAAATCAAATCGATAGTTGATGAACTTAAAGAAATTAACCTTGGATCAAAGAATGACCCTCTCCCCACTTTCATAAGTTCTTTGTTGAGTGAGGATGAGTCTAAGGATCTAATTCAACTTCTATCTGAGTTTAAGGACTGTTTCGCCTGGACATACGATGAAATGCCGGGCTTGCCTACCGATGTAGCAGTTCATAAACTCGGAATCCGACATGATGCTATTCCTGTCAAGCAAGCTCCATGATGCATGCGTTTGGAGATTGAACAACAAGTCATTTCTGAAGTTAAGAAATTGGCCGAGGCTGGATTTATTTGAGAGGAATAATATCCTTCTTGGGTAGCCAGCGTCGTGCCAGTTTGAAAGAAAAATGGTCAAATACGGGTCTGCGTTGACTATAGAGACCTGAATAAGGCATGTCCTAAGGATGAAATTCCTTTGCCTATTCCAGAACGGATGGTGGATATTGCCTCTTCGCACGTTGTTTTCTCCTTTATGGATGGCTCGTCTGCTTATAACCAAATCAAGATGGCCCCAGAAGATGAGAGAAACACTGCATTTAGAAGTCCTATAGGGATCTTTTATTATAAAGTAATGCCATTTGGCCTTAAAAATGCCGGTGCAACCTACCAGCGCGCTATGACTCAAATCTTTGACGACTTAATCCATAATCAAGTTGAATGCTATATCGACGATTTAGTTGTCAAGAGTAAAGTTAAAGAGGCTCGCCTTTATGACTTAAGAATCATCTTCGAGTGGTTTCGTCGCTACGACTGTAAAATGAATCCCTTGAAGTGCGCCTTCGGTGCTACGTCAGGGAAATTTCTAGGTTTCGTAGTAAGGCACCGCTGAATTGAAATTGATCCTACCAAAATCGAAGCTATCTTAAATATGCTGCCACCTAGGAGCCTTACTCAATTAAGGTCTCTTCAAGGTAGACTGGCGTATATAAGAAGATTCATTTCCAATCTTTCTGGAAGATGTCAGCCATTCTCGATCCTCGCTAAAAAGGACGCCAAATTCATTTGGGACGAGAAATGTCAATCCACTTTTGAAAATATTAAACAATACCTGACAAATCCACCAGTCTTGGCAGCCCCTATTCCGGGGAGGCCTCTAATCTTTTACACTACAGCTCTTAACGAGTCTCTCGGGGCCCTCCTTGCTCAGGTCAATGATGAGGGGAAAGAGAATGCTCTCTATTACCTAAGTCGAAGATTTTTCCCAACAGAAATTCGATACCCAACGATCGAGAAACATTGTCTTGCCTTAATTTTTGCAGTACAAAAACTAAGACATTATATGCTTTCTCACCAAGTCAATTTGATTTCCAGTGTTAATCCCCTGCAATATCTTATGACCAGGCCCACGTTATCAAGATATTTGGCTCGTTGATCTATGATATTGCTTCAGTTTGAAATCACTTTCATTCCCTTGCATGTTGTGAAAGGGCAGGCATTCGCCGACTTCCTTGCGGCACACCCGTTGCTGGCAGAATCTCCTTTGAATGATGATTTACCTGACGAGCAAATTATGAGTTGGAACCTAACAATCAAGTGTGGGAGATGTATTTTGATGGAGCTGCGTCCTCCCAACGGGGCAAAGTACATCAACCTACTAACCCTAGAAAAGTCAGAATTGGCCTGGTCTTCATAACACTGGATAAGGGAATGATGTACTTTTCCTACCATTTATCAGAACCTTGTACAAATAATGAGGCTGAGTACGAAGCTCTGATAACTGGCCTGGAACTTACAATTCTAATGGAGATTAAAGAGATTAAAATCTTTGGTGACTCTCAATTGGTGATCAACCAGATTGCAGTGACATATAAGGTTTTGAATCCTAAACTCCTGAAGTACCACCAGTACACCAGTCACTTGCTCGAGCAAATTTCCATCGTAACTATGTATAGGACTCCCCGTGGAAGCAATTCTTCAGCGGACACTCTTGTAAAGTTTGAAAAGGAATTTGCCTGTCTAGAAGAAGACTCTATCCCTATAGAGGTATAGGGTCGTCAAGTCCTGTCTCTTATAGATTTGGAATACATCAACAAACAAACATCTCGGGTCCTTTCTACCTCTTCAGCAGCCGATGAAGAAGGAGATTGGAGACAACCAATAATCGAATATCTTCAAGAAGGCAACCTCCATCGTGAGAAATCACTTGCTAATCAAATCAAGAAACGGGCCCTATCCTATGCACTAGTCAACAATACGTTGTACCGTCGATCTGATGTGGCTCCGTTGTTTAGACAAATGTGAGGCCCTTAAGATTGCTAATAAAGTCCATGCTGGACTATGCGGTGCTCATCAATCAGGTCCTAAGATGAAAATGAAAATCAAAAGACTTAGATAATATTAGCCTACGATGATTGACGATTGCATGAAAATTGCAAAATATTGTCACCAGTGCCAAGTACATGGTATGGTTTTACATCATCCGCCTAATATGTTGCATCCCACGATAGCCTCGTGGCCCTTCGAAAGTTGGGGCACAGATGTCATTGGGCCAATTGACCCTCCTTCTTCAAAGGGTCATCGCTTCATTTTAGCAGCGACTGATTACTTTTCAAAGTGGGCAGAAGCAGTCCCACTAAGAAATGTAACATCACACAATGTAATGAAATTCTTTCGTGCCCATATCGTATATAAATTCGGCATACCCCGCATAATCATATCGGATAATGGGTCCGCATTCAAGTCTACGAAGATTAATAATTTTGCAAATCGCCATGGTATTGATTGGAGATACTCAACAATCTATTACCCACGGGCTAATAGATTGGCTGAGGCCTTCAATAAAACCTTAGTTCAAATCATCAAAAAGACCCTCGATGATAATAAACGTCACTGGGATGAGAGGTTGTTGGAAGCTTTGTGGGCCTACAGGAGCACTTATCGAACCCCAACCCAATCCACATCGTTTGCGCCAGTGTATGGATCTGAGGCCGTACTTCCTTTAGAAGTTCAAATCCCTTCACTCAAAATTGCAATCCAAAACCAAATCACAACTCAACAGAATGCTCAACTCAGTCTAGAAGAACTTGAAAGCCTTGAAGGACATCATCTTCAAGCTCAGCAAAATCTAGAATTGTACAAAGCCCGAATGATTCAAGTTCACGATAAGTTCGTGCGACCTAGAACCTTACAAGTAGGCGACTTGGTCTTGGTTCTTTGAAGGCCTATCTTAGCGCATCGAAAGCTCGGTGGAAAGTTTGAACCAACTTGGGAAGGACCCTTCGTAGTGGAAACAACCTACGAAGGAGGCTCATATCAGCTAGTGGATTGTAAAGGAAATCACCCAATGCTTCCTGTAAACGGGCGTTTCCTTAAGAGATACTATGCTTGATGTAGCTCGAAGTTTCAATCAATAAAATTTTTAAATTGTCAATCAAGTTCACTCAATGTCATTCAAATCTTTTTGAATTTCTATACACTATGTTTCTTTTCTCAAAGCTAACATGTGAACTACCATGTCTTCTTTCTTTAAATTTAATCCTCTTAGAGGTGGAGCACGCCCTTCGTGGCACCATCCTAAAATTCAAATATCGATCTCGATCTTATATAGAGCAAGTTTCCTCTATATACGATCGTTCAAACCCGATCTTCTGTACAAAGCAAGTTTCCTTTGCACACGATCAATCCAGACCAAATCATCCGTTGGGCAAATTTCCTCTACTCGTGATCATTTTAATCTTGATCCCATATGGAGCAAGTTTCCTCTATATACGATCATCCAAACCTGATCCTCTGTGTAAAGCTAGTTTCCTTTAGACATGATTGATCCTGACCTGATCACCCGTAGAGCAAGTTTCCTCTACCCATGATCATTTCATTCCTGATCCTCTATATAGAGCAAGTTTCCTCTATATACAATCGTTCAAACCTGATCTTCTGTATAAAGCAAGTTTCCTTTATATACGATCAATCTAGATCTGATCTTTCGTGAGAAGCAAAGCTTCCTTCCCATAAGATCTTTAATTATCTCTTTCTTTAAGGACAGATGTGAGTCATCGTGCTTTCTCTCCTTAGGATTAGATCCACTAGTGGTAGAGTACGCCCCTCGTGGCACTACCCTAGTATCGAATTTCAAATTCAATCCTCTATAGTTAGGAATCCTTCCTTTATATATGATCACCCAGATCTTCTTCTCCCCAGGGATAGATTTTGTCTACCCTTAGGATCAAAATTCCAGGCTTGACCTCCTTCGCTCAATGCCAATATATACAATAGAATTTCATTCTATTACACATATTGGGGGTCCATTTGTTGACCTCATTTTTGTATGAGGTCATTAAGGATCCATCAAGATTCCAGATCAATCCTGACTCCAAGTCAATCCAGATCTAAATTCAATTCAAGCCTCAATGAAAATCCAAAATCCAACCCAGTTTAGAACTCGGACTCCAGTTCAAATATTGATCCTACCTATGAGTTAGCTATGATCCTATCCAATCATTAATGATCAACCAAATGATTTTAGATGATTTGGATACTCAAACTTAATCAATCAAACTCAAAATCTAGATCAAATCCAAAATCTAGATTCAAATCCAAAGTCCAGAAGCCTTGTCCTAAAGGCCTTTTCCAGTGAATTTTCAAACACTTTGAAACCCAGCCTAGTGACCTCCGATTTAGAGTCTGTTAGTTGCATACTGATGGTACATGTCTCTAGAGGCTACCCTCAAAATTTGAGCCCATTCTGAGGTCTAGAACCTCATAATCTAAATCAGAATTCAAAGGCTGTAAAACCTTCAAATATTTACAGCCCATGCCACTGGACTTGCCATTAAGAAGATTTTGACCTTAGAGCTTTCTCCAAAGCCTCTAATCAACTCCAGACCCTTAATTATGACCCATTGAATATTAAACTGCACTTTGGTAGACACAATCTAGCCCCTAGTAGGCCATGGGTCAAAATGACCAAAATGCCCTTTAAGGGTAATTTTGAAGTTTTTCAAAGACTTCAACATACCCTTTTCAAATCAAACCCCAGAACCTCTTCTAATGCATCCTAATCACCCTTAGGAGTGCATTGGAATCAAGATCTGACCCTGGTCAAGCCTTTTTGACCAGATCGACCTTTTTGACCAAAATGCCCCTAAAGGATTCAAATGTTGATTTCAAACCAAACAACCTCCAAATTGAATGTAACCACCTCCAACAAGTTTCAAATATCAAACTAAACCTGTTGGACCCATTCCTAGGTCCTGGGTCAACCTAGTTGACCAAGTCAACTTATTTGACCTAAGAGGCCCTTTAAGGGTCCAAATAGGTGTTTTGACCAAATGACCTCTTTGAGCCATGTAACCACTTCTATTAGTCTCCAAATGTCATTTCAAACTTGCTGAGCCTGATCCCAGCCCCTGGGTCAACCTGGTTGACTAGATCAACTAGGATCGACCCAAATGACCCTTAATGGGCCCAATAAAGCACATTTAGCCAAACCAAACCCTAAAAACCTTGGGACCACACCCAATAGACTCTAAATATCATTTTAATTTGATTGAACCCATTTCCAGACCCTGGACCCGCCTGGTTGACCAAGTCAACCAATTTTGGCTTAAAGGCCCATTAAGGGGCTCATTTCACCCAAATGACCTATTTAAACCCTGGAATCACCTATACCAGACTTCAAATACTGTATCAAACCTGCCCATCCTAGACCCACACCTTGGGTCAACCTGGTTGACCCAGTCAACCTAGTTTGACCAAACCAACCCTTAAGCCCTTCCACTTTGAATTAAAACCCAAATGCACCAAAGTCTTTGTCAAACCCTCTCCAGGCTTTTTAATCAATCCCCTAAATGACCTTGGTTGTCACCTCACCTTTTGTTGACCAGTTGACTGGTCAACATGGTCAACAAGGCTATGTAAGAGGCTTAAATCCTCAAATGTGCTTGACCCAAGCTAGCCCATCTCATATTAAATAATTCCAGCAATTCCAAAATACTTCTCACCTGCCACCTCAACACCCCTAGACCCATTGACTGGTCAAACAATCAATGGGTGGTCAAATGATCCCCTTAAGAGCCTTAATTAATCCCTTAAAATTAATCCTCCCTAATCTAAACCCTTCCAGCTGTTAAGACATCCTCTAGAAGCTTCCTAGAACTCATCACAGCCCTTCGATGGAGATCTAATGATCCTTATCAATTCTACATGCTTGCATTAGGACAAAGGACATTTTTCATCATGGCATGTCCTTTGATTCCCTACTCCTACCCACTCTTGGGACACATGTTAACATCACAACAACTCCCTTAGGTAATCATGGCCATCCATATAATTTAAAGCTAAGTGGATAGAAAAAAATATCTTAATAAAGGATATACTCACTTAAACCCATGGATTAATCCATCCAGAGCTCTTCCAGCCCCTGATTATCATCCTAGAGTTTTTTTAGTAAGTCCTATAGCCTTCTCAAGCTTTTCCCCACAAAAGAAAAGTTTTAAAACATATTTTAGTGAAGAGAGAGGATCTAGAGAGAGAATCAGGTATTTCAATCCTAACTTCCAATCCAGACAAACCCAGCTCTTGGAGTCTTCACCAAAGTTAAAGAGGACATCTTCATCTTTCCAACAAGACCAAGAAGTCAAAAATCCATAAGCTAGATTGTAAGTTATGTATGTTTTAAGTTTAAATTTAAAATTGAAACTGTAGCAAATCTACAGTGCATGGAGCCCTCAAATTCCATACATTGGAAGATTATGTTACCATCTATCTATGTTTCAATTTTCATCAATTTTGGTTCAGTATTTTATATGTTATAAGCATTTAAAGATTTATAGTTTCGGCCGATCTGGACCGTCCGATCGATCATCAGACGGTCCATATCAGATCTGGAACCCGCTCGTTCCACCTGGGATTCGAACCCGGGTCTTCTGGCCAGACCACGCGGGTGACGTGGCGCCATATGGGCGCTCGGATCAGACCCCTTCTGATCTAATCGGACGGCTGCTATCCTTGCCAACGTGGTTAAGTGACCACGCAGAGTCACGCCACGTGTCCAGGCTGCGGCGCAGCGCCGCCATCCAGCCAATCATTGCCAATGATTGGTTTGGCGACGATGGCGGCCCGATTTGACTAAAATGACTTTAAAAATCATTTAAATGCCCATAAACTTCTAAAATTCATTGTAAATCCAGTTTTTCACCAAAATTAGTGTTTTAGGGCTTGTTGAAAAGCTCTTGAGCTCTAGTATTTTTTAAAATTAAATTTAAGTTATTTTGATACCTTTATTAGAAGATATTTATGTTTGTGTAAAATAAAATTTTCTCACAATATAGTGGTCAACTGGAGTTCAAATTTTGGTAAAACAATCTTGGACATCTTAGGCATTACCTGTAATTTTCTTAGGTCATGATGTCCAGTGGATTGCCATGGGGTGAATTTATAAAGTATTGGGTCCATTTTGGACCAAAAACTTTAAAAATTCATAACTCTCCAAATTAGTAGAATTAGGCTTCCTAATTTCAGTGGTGTGTTTTTATATGTATAAGGGTTAGATGAACAGAGATTTAGACCCAATTGAATACTAGTGCCACCTAGGAACAACAATTAAGGACAAGGTCTAGACAACTTAGAAAAATCCTAAGAAATTCTACACACACCCAATAGGGGTGAAACTTGAGAACATTAAACTTAGTGACATTTTAAACCTCAGGTTCAAATTTCACTCAATTTGGAGCTCATTAGATCAGAAATTTGAACATGTCAATATTAATCCTTAATTAAGCCTTTAAAACTTCCAAAACATGTAGTAAATCAAGATTAAACCCAAAAAATACAAACAATATATCAAATTGACTAGAATTCAAACCTTAATCAATGAAAATTAAAAGCCCCTTAATTTAACAACAATTCCATAATTAATTTAATTTTAACTGAAAACTAATATTTAATTAAAATAATTAATAAATAATAATTTAAAATTCCAAAAATTTTCCAAACACTTGGGAATCTCCTTTTAGGTCATTTCTTACCTTTGGGGTTGATTTCAAGAGGTTTGGACCTTATTTGAATCAAAATCACAAAAAGGCTTTTAATTAAAGATTTTTTCAATAATTCAATAAATACCCGAAACTTTGAATCTTCATAACTAATTCTAGAAAACTCCAAATTGACCAAACTCAAAGGCATTCAACTCAAAATCAAGTCTAGTATTTATTAAAAATTTCAAACCTTCCAAAATCAGTCAAAATAAAAAAATCAACAAATTGGTCAAACCTAGTTCAAATCAAGTCAAATCTTCGAACCTTCATAACTAATTGTAGAAAAATCTAATTTCAGCATACTTACAGTCTAATAAATTTTATTAAGGTCTAGTATTTTAATAAAATATTAACTTTCTAAAAATACTCTTAATTGAAAAGTCAACTTTTGACCCCTTAATTAAAGGATTAAAATAATCTAGAAGATTCCCAAAACTCAAAAATCACTTTAAAACTCTAGAAATGTCTATTCAACCTTAAAATTTGCAATCAACCATGCAGTTGAAATCAATCTTAAAATCAATTTCAAATCATTAATATTTAAACACAAATTTAAATCTTCCCTTAAGCCTTTCAACTAATCGGAACTGCAAACAACTTTAAAAATTGCCCTCCCTAGGACATATCCAAATCACATGGCCTACCTCACATATTTTAGATGATTTGTTAGGACAAGAAACTCTAGTTTTAGACTAAACCGGTGTTTATTTTTTCGTTGTGTGACAGGTTTTCGAGCTTTCATTGCATGCTAGTTGCTAGCATAGAATTGATGTGTTTGTTTACTTACTTTTCTGCACTCTGTGTTGTGAGTAATTAAGCATTTTAAATTTCAAATATTAACTGCTTGAGATTGATTATAAGTACTTGAGATTGAATATTAACTGTTTGATATTTTATATAAATGCTAATTATTAGGATAACCTTGTAGGACCAAGTCTAGATTTTTTCTATTTTAAATTAATATAAATTTGATTGAATAAGGTTGTAAACTATTGAAATGATTTGAGATTGGGATATTTTATCCAATTTGAATTCAAAAGAGGTGAAGACATCCCTAAAGGGGAAAGTCTTCTTCTATTTGGAAGTCAAATTAGGATACCTTTCAAATATCCAAAGAGGAAAGATAACACCCTGATCAAGGGGGAGTTTCTTTTCATTTGGATATCTGGAACTGACGAATTAAGATGTTCATGAGAAGATGAAGAAATGGGCGACGAGAAGAATCTCAAATCTCAAAGTCATTTGAATCTTATGATAGAATCCGGGTTGTTGTCAGTGGTGCACGGCCACTTTAATTTTTTGTAAAATTCTGTGATATAATAATAAGAGGCACTTGCCTACGGATATTCAATTTGATATATTTAATTTGATTGATTTGTATAAAATTGATTACACATTAGAACTGTATGCTTTTCTAGTCTTTTTACTTGCATGCCGCATTTGATTTAGTCTGGAATCCAACTATAGGCTCTTAGGGGTTTGTCAAAATTTTCTACTTTAATTAAATAAAAATTTTAAGATAAGATAAAAACTCTAAACGGTCTTAAGAAGTAAGCTCCGACTCGCCGAGGGTTTTTCATGCATCATATTGAATCTTCTCTACCTTGTTAGGCATCTCCTCACCTGCGGGTTCTGGTAGACCACCTGGCCTATGAGGGTGCTGATCTGTCAAGGGGATGTTATGCAATCTCTAGGGAAAAACCTATTTTCTAAGCCAAAAACTTTTAAAATTGCTACATGCTGATTTATGCATTCAATCGAGTCGATTAGTATGCATCACATTAGTAACAAATTAAAATCGAGTTTAATATTTAATTGCATTTATTTAGACATCAAATACCCAACATAAGTCTAAGGGGCCAATTAGGATATGCTCTAAATGTCGGTCCCGTTCTCAAATACCTTTCTTAAATAACGTCCCTACCACTCAATATTAAAAGACCGGATACATATTTTTAAAAAAAAGCGCTTAGGTGGTTTAGCAGGCTCCCTAATCCAGGCCGGGATAAGACCAGATTTGCACTGTATTAGCTAGGTTCGGGTCACTTTTTAGTACCCAATTTAGACATAAGTTTCGAGGCGAGCTCGGGCTATAATACCTCAACTTTTGAGAATTGAATCCCGTCATTCTAATAAAATTGACCATTCAAACTTACACCACTTTCAATCAAATTTAAGCCCAACACTTAGAATAGACTGGGATGTTTCTGAAGTAATTCGGAATCTCAAAACACTCCCTACTCCTCTTCTTTTAACTCCAAAAATAGCTGTTCAATGTCGATCCAATCCCGATTGAAAATTCCTACCCTTTTCCTCCTTTGATATCGATCTTTGAAATTCTTAAATAAAATTTATACCGCTATTTTAATCGAGAGTATTCGTAGGAAATTTCTGTTTCCTACGATGTAGTTAACTATAAGGGCTTATGCTTGTAGGAGATTTAGAAATCCAGACCAAATTTTTAAAATTAAAATTTTCAAAACTTCAATCAATTATCTTTGGAAATTCAAACAAAAATTGCAATCATTATTTTTGTATTCGAATAATAGGCAATGAATGATATTTTTCTTCCTTCAGGGAGATATATCAGTCATTAATATGAATTCGAGTATGAAATTAGTGATCCTACATTTCGATTATCATAGCTAAATATTTGATTGAACACCATTTTGATCCTTCGGGATCATACGTAGTTCTCTCTCAAAATTCGGCTATGATATTCGTGATTAAATTTTTAATTATAAATCTAAACTCATTAAGGGATTTTATTTTCACCTTTCGAGGTGATATATTATCACTAATGGATGTTTGATTTTATAATTAAAATTCAAATATCAATTTTGAATTATTTCTAAAGAAAATTGCACATTTTCAAAATTACACATTTCAATCTAACATGCAATGAGCAAAGGATCCAGTCCATTCCTAACATTGTTAAGTGGAACTTCCCGTAAGGAGACCATTGGAAGCAAACTTTGATAACAATAGAATTTTGTAGCCTTCTTGAGTTTTCCAACACCTTGTCTTCATTTAATTAAACAGAAATACCATCTTCCGATTTGAAATCACCTAAATCAAGGTGAGCTACTTTGATATGTTCCATTTTGGCCCAACCATTTTGTTGTAAGACAAAACGAGTTGTTTTAGAAATTACATTAACTGTTTCATTTCATGATCCAAGTTCTCCGTTATTGCATTCACGTACATTTTCCAGATCATTTAATACTTGGCCTTCATTGCCTTCAGTAGCAAAATTATTCAAAAATTCTGTCCTTGAATTATCCATAGCTTGAACCTCCTTGCTATTTACATCATTTAGAGTTTTAGTAGCATTTTTGAAAGCATTTTGTTTACCATAGAAATCAGAATCATTTTCAGAAGACTTTTTAGAAAAATCAGTAGCAGCAAGCTCCTTGACATCAATGAGATCTCCATTCTTCAGATTCTTAGAAGACAGATTATCTTCTATCACACCTTTACCTTTCCAGAAACATCTGTTAATTTTTTAGGAGGCAAAATTAGACCTCCTTCATTGATTACCAAAGGCGCACCTGAACGAAACTTTGATTTAGAACCTTGAAAAAGACTAGACAAAATATCACCAAAAGCCGGCAGAGATGCAGAAAGCGATTTCGCTGAACCATGAGACAAGCTTGTGGAAGAGCGACGAACATTCGTAAAGCCACCAGAGATCGGTGGTTGGTGACCTTCCGTCGCCATTGATCCCGAGAAAAAACTGCAAATTTGAATTTTTGAAAAAAAAACCGCAAAAACTTTAACTTATCTCTAACTTCTCTCTCTAAATTCTCTAAACCGAACAAAACCCAATATTGCAATTCATATGTGAGATATTTCACTCACATGTGATAATGAAAGCTTAAGCGATTAATGATTTGTGATAACTTACATTAACTGCTAAGACATGAGGAGTACAGTGGTGGATGATATCATCATATAGACAAGTGATAAATCACCAGTGATAGAGAATGAAAGGTTGCCCATAAGTGATGATAAAGAACATGCAATAAATACATCAGTATCCTTATAAGGTCAATTTGTAAACAACAACAGTCCAAAGTAAGGGACATATATATTGCCTATATGCAATGATGAAAGACTCTTCTTACTTACAATCATTTCCTCATAGATCAAAGCAGAAATGTTTACAAACAATCGTATGTGATTTCTTCATATGCGCAATAGTAATGAATGCAACTCACCTAGAGACTGAATGAAAAGCATTTAGCAAATAAAGCAAATACTTTGCAACACAGCCTTGTGAATAACAAAGCTAAAGTTGAAACAATCAACACAATAGTCATGTAAGGAGATATAGCAATCTTTTCTATGTCCGCTTGAGAGCACTAATGAAGAGATATAAATAGGCATAAGACAATAAAACTTGCCCACGAATGACTGTAGAAGACATGTCTACAATCAAGTACATGAAGAATGATGAAAAAGACAACATGTCTGTAGCACATTTGAGGTACCTGAAAGTTCGTTCGGGATGTTAAGCCCTATGAACTTAGTCCCAAGCTAACCAAGAGGGGGGGGGGGGGTGAATTGGTATTTAAAAAAACTTTTAAGACAAAAAAATAAAATCACAAACCAAATCACACCACAAGAAATTAATGCGGAATTAAAAAGTGCGGAAGCAAAAATAAGAACACAAGATTTATAGTGGTTCGGTCGATTCGACCTACGTCCACTCCTTGGAGGCACCCTCCAAGTATTGCACTACAAAACGTGACTCTCCTTTAGCCCCCACGGCTAGGCGGAGAAGCCCTTACAAGAACCTCCTTTTGCTTCTTCCTGAAGCTGGTAGAGAACCACAACCAAAAGCAAACTCCTTACCTCTACCGACCCTTCCACGGACGAGAAACTCCAGACGAAAGACAAGCAGAGCGATCCTTGAAGCAACCCTTGTGAATCCCCCTCACAAGCTCCCCCTCACAAGATCCTCTCTCTCTCCCTCTCTCTCTTTCTCTCCTCAAGGTCTTCTCAGGTCAAGGCAGCAGCCAAAGGTCTTCTAAAACGTTTGGACAAGAGCTCTTAAATAGAAGAGCTCTCAAGGAGCTCATTAATTACAAGTAGCCGACTTTATCGTCCCGGCCAATATGTACGTCGGCCTGGCCGATCAGTACAAATCAAAGAAGATCGGCCAGAGCATCGCCCTGGGAACAGTCCTGGACGATTGAAATTTGGCTTGATCATCCAGGCCGATCATACGATCGTCCTGGCTGATTAGTTCAAATCAGAGGCAAATCGTCCTGAGCATCGCCTTGTTTATGACCTGGTCGATATTTATCGTCCTGAAGTAATTCAAGGATTTTGAATGTATCGTCCTGGCAGATCCTGCGATCGTCCAGGACGATATGATCATATCAATCATCCTTAATTACTCCCTTGATTTCCTGATCAATTAAGGCATAATTTGGTAATTTCGTCTAGGCCGATATGGGGATCGTCCTGGCCGATAATTTAAAAATACAGTATACCTTAACTGTCTAAGGCGGCTACTTCTTTCTGTTTTGAGCTTATCGTCCTGGCCGATACACGTATCGTCCAGGCCGATATGTTAATGTCGGCTGCCTTAATTAAGAATCCTTAATTAGACTTTCTGTTTTAAGCGGATCGTCCAGGACGATAGGAATATCGGCCTGGCCGATGTGGGCAAAAACAAAAATTCTAAGTTTCTCAAGTGTGTGTGTGTGTAGGGTTACTTAGCATCAGTCTCTTTGACCATTACAAGTAGACTCAAAAGGTGAAAATCAAAAGTACAGACTGACTCAACCTTAAACCTACGCAATCTTGAACTTGGCTTCTTCTTGATCGTCCGGTCTTCGATTCCTGAAAAGTTAGAAGCAACAAGTAGTCCAAGAGAAGTAGTGTTTGTCAATCATCAAAACACAAGCCATGAAAATATAGATTTGCAACAGTACCTACCAATTGTAGTGGCAAAGACACTATAACACCTGTCATACATGGTACATGCTATTTGCAAGCAGAAGTAGATGAGATATAGAAAGTGCAAAATATCTACAAGTCATTATATAAGATTCATCATGCACCTGATGTGTCATATATATGATAAATACATAAGAGAACTGTAGCAGATACGAGCTCTTACAAGATGGCGTAGAAGACCCGCTATATACGACATGTTATCTACAAGAAAACATCGGATAATAAGCAATAAATGCATGTGTCCACGGGCCCTTATGGAGGCCCGTTATACATATTAAATGACATATACGAACAACATGTCAAATTACTACGACAAGTGCAAATCTTTATGAGCTCTCATAGAAGATTTGTTTTATGCCCGGTGTATCAACCACAAGCAAGAGGCCAAAGGACTACAACAAATGCCAGTCTCCACAAGTTGTTGTAGGAAATTCATCGTACATATAGTACACCATTTACAAGCAAATACAAATTTTCAAAAACTTGTTCTACATTCAACATATTGTCTATGGGAAAATATGAAAGAATCTCAATAGATGCAAGCATCTACCATTGAAAGCAGAAAATTCATTAGTGTGTTAAAATCCACCTACAAGAATCAATAAGTAGCGCACGACAGCCTACCTGTATACAGCGGACAGAGGCCAGGGCCGAATTTTTGGAGCCCAAACCAGAAAGAGACATAAGTTCATTGACTTAAGTAAGATTTCAGATAGGATTTTTGGATGCTTTCGACAGATGTGAGGTACAAATCTTCTTCTAGATTTTTTCTTTTGTTGATTTTGGCTATTTCTCTAGAGGTCAAAAGTCACATCTTCTACCATAAGTTTAAATTTGACTGAATTTAGAGCCCTTTAGGTCAGAAAATTAAACATGTCAAAATTAAACCCTTTTAAGGACTTAGAAAATTTAAAATATTATAATAAATCAAATTTAAATCCAAAAAATATAATTAATGCATCAAACTAACCAGAATTTAGTCATATACCTAGGAAAAATAAAAGCCCCATAACCAGCCCTCTAATTTGACTTTAATTTAACTTTTAGAAAAAAAGTAATAATTAATTATTTTAATTAATTAAAAATTATTAAAAATCTCAAATAATTTTCAAAAACTTGGAAAGATTCTCATGAGTCATCCTGAACCTTTGGGAGTGATTCAATGAAGTTTGGAATGAGTTTTTATCAAAACAATCAAAACGTTTCAAATTATATAATTTTAAAATTAAATTAATTAACAAAACTTTGAAAAACCATAACTAATTATAAAAAATTCTAAATTCGTCAAACTTGATGTCATTAAACTCTATTTAGGGTCTGGTATTGTTTGAAAAGGACAAACTTTCAAAATTTGGTCAAAGTCAAAAAGGCAACTTTCAAATCAATTATAGTTCAAAACTTGATCAAAATTTCAAAAAATCATAAATTTTTATAAAAAAATTCAAAATTAGACAAACTAATGGTCTAAGTACTCATCATAAGGTATAATATTTATTAAACATCTAAAAACTTCAAAATTAACTTTAATTTAAAAGTTAACTTTTTTACCCTTAATTAATGTTATTAAACAATTCCAATAATTCCAAAAATCCACTCTATTAAAATTCCTTAAAATTCTAATTTGATTAATAAAACTACTTAACTAATATTCTAATACACAATAACTACTCCAAAGATGAAGTTTTTAAGATGAACTACTCTGGGCCGCATTGCTACATGTCATAAAGAGGCTTGGTTCCTCGAGCCTGGTGGCACAATATTACAAATGAATTCAAAGGAGTGTAAATAATTAAAACTAACTGACTTTTATTAGTTTAACAATAACTAAAATCCTTAATTCAACTACATCAACAAAATATTTAGGATGGACTACTCCAAGTTAAGGGGCTACGTGTCCTCATGAGGCCTAATTCCTCGAGCCTAGTGACACAATTGCCACGAATCGGTTGATGGAAAATATGAATTAATTTAACCTTCAAAATTATCAAATAATCAAATTTATTAAAATTTATTAGCTCTTTAATTTTTAACAAATTAAACTCACTCTTTAAATCAATCCTTAAAACTTATCCTAAGTTAAGCTATAATGCATTAAAATTTAGTCTCAAACATAAATCTTTCCTTTGAACCTTAATAAACTCAAATATTAGATAACGTTAACAAATAACCCAGCTTAGGATCTACTCTAGCCTCATAATCTTTTACACACACTTTAGATGGCTTACTAGAACAACCAACTCCAGTCTAGGCTAGACCGATTTTTATTTTACAGCTATGTGCCAAGTTTTTTGAGATTTCATTATATATTGTGATTGGAATATTTGATGTGAGCATTTTTTATTTTTACTACACTTTTTTGATTGATGATGTGATGGGTGATAGTTTACTCTTAGGTTAGGATCATTCTGGTTACTCGCTGAGTTTTCTGTAGTCGATAGTGCTTGTGCAGGGCATTAAAAAGGGGCTAAAAAATATAATAATTATTATAAATGTTATAGGTGCTTCAGCTTGCTTAGCCCCTAAATAAATAAGAGCATGGTCAAGCGTGACTGGATTGAGTATATAATTTTATTATATAAAACTGCTTGAGATTGATTTAATATTTAAATGGCCAAGATAATTTTATAAAAGAGACTAGAATTTATAATTTTATATCAATATAATTTGTTTAAAAGTTAAGAGTTGTGAGAGTCTTTGAGTTTGAGATACTCAAATCCAAAATTAAATTTCAAAGAAAAAAGAATATTCCTCAGGTAGATAATTATTTTCCATCTGGAAGCTCAATTTTGGATCACTTCACTACCCAAAGTTGGAAGAATAACCTCCCCATCAGGGATAGAGTTCTCTTTTTCATTTGGGAATCCAGGTATGACAAAACCAAAGAGCCCGAAGAGGAGAAGACCCAGGAGCTAAAGATAGCAGAGTACCCCACTTAAAGTCTACTTGCGTCTGTTTTAGGATTAGAATCTGGATTTGTGGTTAGTGGTACCCGACCACTTTTAATTTTTACAATTTTGGGTTATAATAAAAAGGTATTTGTCTACGGACATTATTTTGATAAATTAATTATATTTATTGATGATTGATTTACTTTGCTTATGTATAAGATCTTGCCTTCTTTTCCTAGTTTTTGACGTTTGTGTTTCGATTTTGTTTCGGCCTAGATACGTGGAGGTTTGTGAGGGCACAATAAAATTGCTTCTACTCAAAATCTAAATATAATATTTAAATAACAAAGAAACTCTAACGATCTAAGAAGTAAGCCAGGACCACCGGCCACCGGGAGTTCGCATAAGCATTTTTTATGCATTCTTCTTTCTTTTTGTTAGGTACCTCCCCACATACAGGTTTTGGACCACCTAACCTATGAGGGTGTAGATCTGTCAAGGAAAAACTGTGTAATCTCTATCATACAATATATTTTTAAGCCCTTTCAAAACTGCTTCATTCCAATTTTAATCATTTATCGAGTCAATTAGCATGCATTGTATTAGTAATAAATTAAAGAAGTGCCAAAAAATTTTAATTATATTTGTCTTAAATATTTTCACCCTACATAAGTTAAATGACTAATTAAGATAAGCTCTAGATGTCAGACCCAACTCTTAGAAAAAAAAAACTTTAATAAAAATATCTCTACCACTCTTTCATAAAATAACTAAACTTATCGATTTAAAATCGACTAGGTGGATAGCTAACTCCCCAATTCAGGCACGGGTAAATCTAGGTTTTGCACTACATTGGTTAGGTTCGGGAAACCATTGTTTGGTACCCAATTTAGATTTAGGATCATGGGTAGATTCTGAATCGTAAGACCCTAACCTCCGAGAATGTAATCCTAAATTTCTAATAAATCAACTAACTCAAACTAAACTCGCTCAATCCAAAATTTAAAACTCATCACTTAGATTAGGTTGAGACACTTCTAATTTATTTCAGAATCTTAAAGTGTCTCCTACCTCTATTCCGTTGACTCCAAAAATAAGTATTCAAAATTTGATCCAAACCCTATTGAAACTTTGGATTCACCTCCTTTAACATCACTCCTTAAAAATCTTGAAACGAAATTTCTGCTATTATTTTAATCGAGAGTATTTGTACGAGACTCTTGTTTCTATGACATAATTAACTACAAGGGATTGCGCTCATAGGAGATTTAGAACCCATGTCAATTTTTCAAAACTCAATTAATATTTCTTTCGAAAAATTAAACTTATAATTATCGTCATAATCATAATCGAATAATTACTAATAGATGATATTTTCTCCCCTTGGGAAAATATATCATGTGTTAATATAAATTCTGTTGAAACTTGTTAAAAATGAATTAGCTTGTTAGACCTAAGTTTATATCCCAGTGGCTAACCAAGAGGGGGGTTGGTAATTTAAAAATTTTCCTCTTAAATTTTAAACCGATATAAAAGTTATGATAAATTTTTGAAAAGGATTTTTCAACCACAGTATCACACAAAAACAGTAAAGTAAAAAGGCAGCGAAAAAATAAAAAGACACTATTTATAGCAGTTTGATACAACACGACCTACATCCACTCCCTGAAATCTCCCACTTTAGGTATTGCATTATTACTAATTAGTGTCTCTCCTTTTGCCCCCACAGCAAGGCGGAGAAGCCTTCACAAAAACTCTCTTCCACCACTACCCGGTGCGGCAGAGAACTGTCGTCCTTTTACACCCTCCAAGTGTAGGCAGAGTACCTCCCGCTGTTCACACTCTCCAAGTGTAGGAAAAGAAACTTTTTTTATTCACACTCTCCAAGTATAGGTAGAGAACCTTCCCGCTGTTTACACTCCTCGAGTGTTAGCAGAGCGAATCTCCTTGAAAGATATTCTCACGAGAAATCTAGAAGGACGAGAGAAAAGAGTGAAGTAATCACAATTCACAATTGGATATTCTTATCTTTGAGTACCAAGTGAACCCTTCACGCTCCAGTAGTAAGAATCCTCCTTCAAACACTGTCTCACACTCTCTCCTTCAATCTCCCTTCAGTTTGCACGAAGACCATTGGACAAAAAGATTACAAGACAGTTTTATTTGGACCTTTCATATGAAAGATACAAAAAATCATCCAAAATCTATAAAAACTCAATTCTGTACGTACGCAATCGTCCCGTACGATCGTAATTCGTACATAAGAACAGTGTAGAAACTGTTGCGTACAAGCCCAATGTGCATTTGTTTGAAATGACTTCGTACCCGATCATTGTCCTGTACGAACTAAGCTAGTCCGGTACGAACAATTATTTTCAGGTTTCATCGGGAAATAACTGCATGACGGTCCTCAAGGTTAAGGAATAGAGGACATCATCCTGGGATGAATATATAAGCTCGTCTAGACGAACAGTTCAAGTAACAAGTCCAGAGAACATCATCCTGGGACGAATGGGACATTTCATCTGGATGAATAGTTCAAGTCACGAGTCCAGAGAACATCATCCTAGAACGAATGGGACATTTCATCTGGACGAATAGTTCAAGTCACGAGTCCAGAAAACATCCTAGGACAAATGGGACAATTCATTTGGACGAACAGTTCAAAGTGAGAATCCAGAGGACATCGTTCAGGGACGAATGGGTAAATTCGTCTTGACGATCGGGACTTAGAAAAATTTTCTCACTTTCTGTTCGTTCCATTGCTCTTTGAGGGGTAAAACTAACCTGATCGTCCCGTACGAACATGGTTCATCCCGTACGATCAGTATAAAAAAATTTTGACTTTTAAAGATCTCCCCCAATGCGTGTGTGCTAGGTTGTTCAATTACAATTACACTCTCTCAGACTCAATAAAGTGAAAAATATAAACTTCAATTTACAAATTATCTTATGCTGCATTTGATTTGAAGTCTTTATTAGTCTGGAGTACGATTATCCTGAAATGTTAGTCCACACAAGAGCAAAAATAATTCTTCCAAAAAATGTTAGGAGAACAATAATATTTGGAATCATCAAAACTATACAAGTTGCAAGAATATAAAACATGCAAAAGCGAAGTAGCAACTCCCTTAACAATTTCGACATTCTTGATGATGAAAAAATAATTATTATAGGACAGATGGCGCAGGGCAGCAGGTTAGTGGGCGCGGTATGCGGAGCAGCGAGCGTAGAGCAGCGAGGCAACGGGTGTGGGACAACGGGGCAGCGAGCACGGGGCAGTGGGGCAACGGGGCAGCGAGCTCGGGGCAGTGGGGAAGCGGGGCAGCTGGCATGGGGCTAAGGTGCAGCTAGGTTTTTGAGTCATTCCCGGATTCCCGTGTCAACCCAAACTCAACCCGGTTTTACAAACGGGTCGATTTTCAGGACCCGAACCCGACTCGCTTCGGATTCGGGTCAACCCAAACCCAAAATTTTCGAGTCAGGTTTTCGGGTTTAGTTCAATGTTGGCAGGTCTAGTTGCATAGAACAACAACTTTTTTACTTCCATTAGCATTTCAACATAAGTATGATTGTCTGATTGTACTTTGAAGATAAAAGCTAACATTAATGAATTTTCCTCCCATGCATTCAAAAGAGATTGACCTAACCCCTGCTACATTAAAGCTTTTGCTTTGAGTGAAATAATGTTGTTGTCTTGAGTTTGTGATAATATTCTCAGTCATTTGTCTATTGAAACAAATGAGTATGTGTTAGCCCTTCCATCATAAATGGCACCAACATCAAATTATCAAGGCTTCTAAAAGATTATAGATGGAACACATCCATATCCACTACATTACATAAAACCTCACACATAGTTCTTTCCTAACGAGAATGTTACCCATTGCATTTTAGAGATTAAAATATCCATACCTGACTTAACCTAGTTTGTTCTATAAGGGTGAGGATTTTTCGTTAAAAAAAGAAAAAAAAGAATAAAAATAAAAATAAAAATTAAAAAAGGGTGAGGAATTTTTGTTGTTTTTTAATTGTAAACTTTGAACAATTGATCGTGACACTAAATTTTCAGTTCATCCTTGATCAATCAATAACTAACAAACCTACCCATTGATAGTGCACTTGGCTCGAAATATGGCATTGTGGTGTGAACTGTTATGTTGCTTGGGGACAAAAAACAACTTCTCTAGAACACAAGCTAATCAATCTCCTTTATCACCAACTACATTTTTTGATTCCACATCCCTTTCAACTTCTAGATTGCTGAAGTTGTTCTTCACCATTAGACTCCCCTTTTTTTTTAAATGTCTATTTAGACATTCATTTTCTCAAAATCAATTTGGATTTATGCCGGGTAGGTCGACTATGGAAGCCATATATTTATAAAGAGGTTTAATGGAGAAATATAGGGAAAATAAGGAGGATCTACATATGATATTTTATTGATTTAGAAAAAGCATATGATAAAATTCCATGAGAAGTGCTATGGAGAGTTCTTGATAAGAAAAGAGTTAATAACGCTTATATTCAAATCATTAAAAATATATATGCATGAGCTATTACTTGTGTTCAAACACAAGGTGGTTTGACCAAGTATTTCCCTATTTCAGATGGGTTACATCAAGGATCGGCCTTAAGCCCATATCTTTTTGCTTTAGTCATAGATGTTCTCACTAAATATTTGCAAGAGGATGTACCTTGGTGTATGCTTTTTGCTGATGATATTCTTCTTGTTGATAAGACTAGAGAGGGAGTTGAAGGTAAACTTGAATTATGGAGGTTAACCTTAGAGTCTAAAGGTTTTCGCTTGAGTAGATCTAAAACGGAATATATGGAGTGTAATTTTAGTAGTAATAGACCTAGTGAGGGGATTGTGACTTTGGGAGATCAAGTCATTAATAAGAGTACACGTTTTAGATATCTTGGATATATTGTTCAGAGTGATGGTGAAATAAATGGGGATATTATCAGCATAATTCAAATTGGATGGTTGAAGTGGAGGAATGCTACGGGCTTGTTGTGTGATAGAAAAGTACCCCTCAAACTTAAGAGAAAATTCTATAAGATGGTGGTTAGGCCTACAATGTTTTATGGTGCCGAATGTTGGCCATTAAAAAAGAAGCATAATACTGAGTTAAGTGTGGCAGAGATGAGGATGCTCAAGTGGATGTGGCTTTACCATTAGAGATAGGATACGAAATGAGCATATATGTGAAAAGATTGGAGTAGATCAAGTAGAATATAAGATTAGAGAGAGTCGCCTTAGATGATTTGGTCACGTAAAACGGTAGCCTTCCGATGACCCGGTTAGGAGAATAGAGGTATTAGATTTGACTTATGTTAAGAAAGGTAGAGGCAGACCTAAAAAGACTTGGTTAGAAAATTTTATGAATGACCTTTCTTTATTAGATTTAAACGAGAATTTGACTTTTAATAGGACACAATGGAGGAAAAGGATTCATATAGTCCATGTAGTGGGATAAAGGCTTGATGTTGATGTTGATGTATTTAGACATTCATTGAATTTATGGCCCGGCTGGAAACAATGAAAGCACTTAACAGCGGCGAAGTTAGAGTTGAGGTTATCTCGTAATGTAGAGTTTTTTCTACCATGACGTATCAAAGGTGACAGGAGCTGCATTGTTCTATGGAATGTACTTGATCGGTGTTGCAGTTGCTTGGACCAACTAAGAGGTTAATTGGTATTGTGATGAAGTTGTTCAAATTTAATACAACCAAATGGGCAACTTTGTGGATGTCGTGCCAATTGCATTTCAACTTTGAGTGCAAAGTTAATGACTTGTGATAGCGACCGCATAGAATTCAACTCGAATTTATCCTGCATAACATCTTTTAAACTACAAATATATTATGTAACTAGTTGTTTTGTGGTCTCGTTCAGATCATTCTGCGCACTTAAACGAAAATACCCTTAAGTGTACTCACTTACTGATATGTTTCTTTGTGCAGAATGTCATACTTAAGATAAAACATTTGCTCAAAGTCATTTGGTAGGAAATGTGCGTGAAGTTGTTTCATCTTGTACCAACTCCACACCTGCCTGTGGCCTCCACACCTCCGTGATAATAATAACTAAAGCCACCAAACTCCAACACCATATTTGTCCTAGCACACAATGTTTAGTGGGTATTCATTTGAAAAGTGTTATTTTCTTGAAAATAAGTAGAGCATTGAAATTCCTACATTGCCTTGGTAGTCTCATGAACATGACTATGGAGATGATGAAGGGTTCAAAGTATTCAACAATATGGAGACAATGATTTAATTAAAAGCTTATCATTTGGAGAATTTGATAGTTCCATCATCAGGATGGGATAGAGATTCCAATAATGGATGAGAGTTTCACGTTTTGAAGATTTGTTGAGGGCATGGTACCATAGGAGTCAATGACAAAGAATAATAAAGGAAATCAACTAATTAGAGAACAATCTTCAAAACGTGGAACTCCTCGTTGCGTTGATTGTACACAAGCAATGATTTTTTTCACCATCTAAATTAGAGAAAATTTTCTAGATTGTAACTACCCACAACTTCTAAGTTACCTCTGTGAGACCATAGGTGCCCTTCACCTCACTTGGCTTGGATTGCATGTTCGTTTAGCAACAAGGTTGGATGCTGGCATTACTATCTGAGTCTTCTGATGATCATCTAAACCCGTCTTGAGAGATTGCAACTCTCATTGCATAAAATTCATATGCTATTTAATCTGATTGTCGGATTATTCTATAATGTGCGGCCCACAGAGCCACAAGATTGTGATCATCGTCACAAGTCATGCGCTTGCTGCAATCAGCCATTCTAGTCAGGCTTCAAGTTTTTTAAACCAACCTAATGTGGTAGTCGTGGAAGAAGGAGACGCTGCAACTAAAACAGAGAATGAAAACATGGAATACTCAAAGGAATGTTGTATTACTTCATTATCTTCTGAATGAACTCAAGGCCTAAACAAATGCGTACTATCAACGAACTGATGTCCACCTTGCTAAAAAAGGCTTAATAGCTAAAAATGAACAGCTGTTATGCTATGTAAAAGAAAAGCAACAAGGATAGTGAAAAGTAGAACAGTGAACATAAATGGTAGGAAAATGGTATAGCATTCATTAAGGTTGGCTATGCTTAAGATGCTCCGCATCAATTGCAAAACGGAAACAAGCTGTTTCTTAAGTGGCACCTAATACTGTGGGTATGTGGCGCACAACCCTAAACTGAACTCCCTTGGCATTTTGAAAAGTTTTGACGAGTACATAGCTGACCATGCTGACAACTTCGAACAACATGAAAATCCAATTGAGAAAGAAAAGAATATATAACATGATTAAGTTCAAGTGAAAGTTCTGCAGTAAGATACCACAATGGTCAGCTTTTAGGGAAACAAGCTAACTGCTAGCAACAGGAACCATTTCATACAAGCCAAGGCTTCCAATTCTTCGGCAAAAGATACAAGCCCCACCAAATCGCTGCTGAATGTATATACATACAGCAAATAGAATTCCCACACCTGGAATAATTATATCCCAAGCGAGAGAGTAGAGGTCTCCGTTTGGCCTGGCATAGATGTAAGATGAATTGAGACGGGGAATGTAGTATCTTGATCGGTAGAGATCATAAACATGTGGAAGTGCCCTAAGAATAGTTGTTCCAACGTAAAAAGAAGGGGCAAGGGAAATTTCTTTGGAATCACATAGCGCATTAAGAATAACTTGAGGAATTAAAAAACCATCAAGTATCAACCCAGCATAAGTTTGAATATCATCCCAGGGAGAATAACGAGTTTCAATAGTTATATGCGGCACCTGATGGAAAGTTTTCTGAGAACTCGGGCGAACCAACCAGGCAATAAAACCTCCAGCAATATATATAAACAGACATAATCGGATGGTTTTTCTCTCTGCAAGCCACAAACTGTTTTTGCCATCATTTGCTGATCTTGCACACCACGCAACTTGAAGCAAACGGCAATGCAACAAGAAAGCTGCCATTGTCATCAATCTCACAACAACCTCATTCACCTCAAGCCAACCACCATTACCCTGCAGAACATTCTGTTTTTTGTGATTTCTCAATAATGCTTCAAAGTTGAGCACTAAAACAACCATATGGCCAAATGTAAGAAAAGCAAGCATTGTGATGGAAATGGAAGAAAGCACGCCAGGGTGTTTATTGGTATGGAGCAGTTGTAAACCTACAAAAATGCATGAAAATGTAAGGGATATAAGGATCATGATAATTTCTATATCCATCCTCCAAACTGACTGAGCAGCTTGTCTCCCGTACATCACCTGAGAAGAGATCTCAAGAGGTTTAAAAAAGAGTGGATCCAAGTTTGTTCTTGTGCTTCTAATTGTACCATGTAGATGTTCTCCAGGTTCTGGATTAAGTGGGGGAATCTGTATATTGATGAGAATCCTGCAGTCCTTGGAAACTAGATTGTTCCCTTGTGTGTCAAATGACCTGCAACCAACCATGCAAATCACCCCTGTTTTTATATTGTAAGTTCCTTCAGCAGATATATCTCCTGCATCAGGACTGTTAAAAGGTGCATTTTGATGATTGGCGTGTGTAAAGTAGTAGCTTATGTTCCACATGCTCTGATTGTTTGCCAGTAATGTAGGGCGCTTCATGGAAGCAATGTGATTGATCGTCTCACCCAAAGCTAATGGATTTGCAAAGCCATTTCCCAGCTTTCCTTCGGATGTTGTTATAAGCAAATAAAACATAAAGTCTATATAGTTCCTTGGATCGGGGTATCTCTTTTTCCTGGATCTACGAACATCTGCCTCAGTGCAAGATTTCCTCACTTCACCCATCTTTGTATATTTGTATCTTAAACGGTTATCATACTCCCCACTGTAGCCAAAACTCCGGAAAATAAGAGAGCTAAAGTATCCGGGACTAGTTTCATTCAAGTTACTCCATATTTTCCCTACAGTTGTGCTCCTGCTCTCAATTGTCAGGACTGCAGGGAATGCTAGGCTTATGCCAATTGTGCAGTCATCCACAGCATTATCAGCCAGAGCGTCAGTGAATGCCTTGACACGGCAAGCAATGAGACAAAGCTGATTCTTAGTTTGAACCCAACTTCCCTCAGCAACCATAGCCATTCCAGGCTCCAGCATCATCATAGATGAAGGGCCACTATAGTTAGAAAACAATACAACTAATCGAAATTTACCATCATCAGAACAATCCAGAGATGTAAATTTCAAAAATGCTGGCTGAAACCCTAAGCTATTGTATAAAGGACCGCAGTTCCTATTAGAGCAGCTGCTCCCATACTCCAATTTGAACCTTGTCCTTAGAAGGTCACCGTGAGCATCGCAAATTGATTGGCGCCTGTCAAGAAAACCCATCAACTGACCCACAGAATCATGAATGAAGGAGCATGAACTCCGAGCCTGGAAAACCTTCGTGTATTCATACTTCCTCTGTGCATAAGCCAGAACCATGATCCGATCAAAGTAACTTGTACTGTTCACTGATGCCAAACTCTCCAGATATCCGCTGACAACGCTGGAGGTAATGTTGGCAGCAGTAGGGTATTTGAGATTAAAGACAGCAGAGAGATCGAGAGAGATACCTTCTTTGGAACGTCCGAAGCCGTTTCCCACCATGCAAAGTTTACCGGTTTCCTCGGACCAAAAGCCCGATAGGTCGAAGCTAACCCTTCCCAGCCTCTTGAAGCTCCGAGTGTTCCATGGACGGACAAGACGCAGCGAGCGGCCGCGGGAGGTGAAGTTCCGGTGAGCGAAATGGAAGCCTCCACCGTGAAAGATTAGTGTTCCAACGATCTGGAGTGTGCCCGGGGTATGCGTAAGTAGCACCGATCGGCTGTAGAAAGCGAAGGATCGGAGGGCGGAGAAGTCAATCCGGGAATCCTCGCCGAGAAAGCGATCGCCACCGACGAAGTATCCACTTGAGATGCGAAAGTAGCTATCTGAGTATGCACGAAGTGTGGAAGGGGTGGATTCTGGTACGATGGAGCCGCAATGATCAGCGTAGGAGACATCGGCGGAGGAAAAGCAAGACGGGAAGGAGGCGAGAAAAAACATGAGGAGAAGAAAGGGATGGATCCATTGCTCATGATTACGCAGGGGGAAGGAAGAGGTAATTGTAACCCGAGATTTAGAAAGAGGAGTACGCGGCGGCATAGGTGAAGAAGAACTTGAGGGCGAGGCAGCCATGCTATTCTGCAAATTCCGAGCTGCTCGTTTCGTACAATCGTTTTATTTGCTCTGATGGACATCTGGTTTCATTGGAATTTTTTGTTTTTTTATGACCCATTGACTAATTAAATTGATTCTGTTAGCTGAATTTTGCGACATTTGTTTTATTAATAAAGACTCATTTATTTTCAAACATTTGGGTGCACAACAAAAACAATTTATCATGAATTTAAAAATATGATCGGACCCATTAGCTCAACTGGTTAAATTGGGAACACATCAGCTGGCCAGTCACATTAGCCTCCAAAATTGTTAGTCTTGTTGTTTGAATCGGCAAACCGTAGAATCGGTGCCGTTCTTTAGAACCACATGATTCAATATACAACGGGTTTGAGTCGTAGATTTTAGATCAAACGGCCTTGAAATATGGAAAATAACCTAATGTTCTCACGTCGTTGTTTGTTCCCCATTCATTTCGCTCTAGTAGTGTGCTATGTAGGTATCTTTTATTTTTATTTGTATGTTTTAATAATTTACTATCTTTTATGAGTTTATAGTACTTTCGTGGAAATAAAGGGGGTGCATGTGATTTTTATGGTTAAATTTTTTAATTGCTTCCAATGTTTGAATTCCAACGTGTATAATTGATGTTATTGATAGCTTAGGATTTGTAAAGTTTCTAAATGTATATCTTCACATTTTTTCAAAGTCTCCTTGTGAACTCATATTTAAGAACTCGGTCACATATATTTGTTTTTCTTATTGCATAATCTATCTTATATGTAGGGTTTAAATCTTTTGTTCATGGTGGATATAAGAGTTTTCTTGTTTATTGGGATGACAATTTTATGTGGGATACTTCATAGGTTGCCTTGCAATAAGCATAACAAATTATCCAATTTTACATGCCAAATAAATAAAATTATTATGATTGGGTAGCCTTTTGTTATAATAAGGATCTTTGATGCTTGCATTATTTGTTTGAAGTCGTAACATTTCATATTTTCTCTCATTACTTGCATGCCTATGATTAATATTTATGATAACTGCATTCATTCTCTAGTGAATTTGGTTGTGTTTAAATTCATTTGGTTGTTGATATTAGAATGGAAGCTCCAAGTGGCCAACCTGCAACATCCAAGCATAGTGCCCGTAAGAAAATGGATATAGCTTGGACTCATTTCGCTGAAATCAGAGGGGTTAATGGAAAGAAATAATTCAAATGCTTGTTGTGATGCTGCATATAAAGATGGTGGCATAAGTAGAATGAAACAACAACTAGCAGGAGTTAAAATGAGCATAGCTTATGATGTTAAAATTATAACTCCTGCTAGTTATTGTTTGCCTACTGCTTATGATGTTAAAATTACAGCAATTACAGACTCTAAAGATCTAAACACTTACTCTATTAACAATCTTCTTGGTTCACTAATTATTTATGAGCAAGGAGTTAGCCAAAGAAAGATTGATGCAGGTGAACCACGAAGGGAAAATAGTATAGCACTAAAAGTGGAGGAATATGAGAGTGAACACTCATAGCCTGAGGATGAAGATGACATCGCATTAATGACTAAACAATTCAGAAGCTTTCTAAAGAGGAAGCAGAAGAGACGCCAGCAATGGAATCGAGGTAAATTTAATAGAAATGTTAAGGTTTCAAATGATGTTATTTGCTATGAGTGCAGGAAACCTGGACATATTAAGATAGAATGCCCAAAACTTAAAGCCACTCCTAGCAAGGATAAAGTTGAGGAGAAACTAATTGTGAAGAAGGCAAGAAGAAATTCCAAAGAGCTTTCTTGGAAGACTCAGCTTCGGACTCGTTAGAAACGAAAAAGGAAGAGGAAGTCACTAATCTGTGCTTAATGGTCAATACTCTTGATTAGTTAGATCAAGAAGAGGTATGTGACTTAACTTACGATGAACTTTTTGAAGTTTTTGAATACATGCATGATGCATATAAGAATATAAAGAAAATGCATACTAGTCTGAGCTTAGAATTTGAGAAACTATAAAAGGAACATGAAATCCTTAGGAAAGATCATGCTTTAATTAATGACAATCACATAAAATTACATGATGAGTTTGATGACTTGAATAAAAATTATGAAAGTTTGAAGTTATCCTATGCAAAACTTGAAAAAGAATTTAAAAATTTTAAGGATGAATCTGAGAGAAAAATTTATAGAATCAATTATACAAATCAAATTTTGAAAGAAATGAATTCATATTACAAATTAAAGATAAAAGCTCTCGAGGATAATAGGATACCCCCTAAACTTGAGAATTTCACTAATCCTATTTTGTATCCTAAATTTATGCAATCACTAAATAGACAAATGAATAGCAGAAGACTTAGGAATCATTTTTCAAAAGTCAAATGTAACAATTGTGGATTGATTGGACATATAGCTCACACCTATACTTTGAAGAAGAAAACTTATTTGGTGTGGAAACCTAAGATGCGTAAACCTAAACATACCATACATGCATCTTTTTATAAATTGCCAAAAGGAGAACCCAAATTAGTTTGGGTTCTCAGGTCTAACATTTGATAATCTTGCAGGGTCGCTCTCACACAAGGCCACGTGAGAGTATATGGTACCTAGACAGCGGATGTTCAAAGCATATGACTGGAGATACTATACAATTCATATCGTTGGAAGCCAGGAGTGGAGGCAAGGTTAAACTTGGAGATAACACCACAAGGAAGATGGTCGAGTCAGGTATGATTGGAAATTTTAAAAAATTTTACATTAAAAATGTGTTATTGGTAGAAGGCTTAAAGCATAATTTGTTGAGTATAAGCCAGCTATGTGACAAAGGATATTGTATAAAAATTTTTCTTACTAGTTGCATATTAAGCCTAAATGAAAATGATGTTTTAAATGGTATAAGGGTAAACAATGTGTATATGCTAGATTTGAATTGCATTCAAACTCATACTGCTTTTTGTTTAAAAACTATTTCTGAGGAGTCATAGCTTTGGTATAGAAGACTTTGTCACTCTAGCATGAAAAATCTTAGGAGGATTACCCAAAAGAACCTAGTGAGAGGTATACCTAAATTAGACTTTACTAAGGACCACCTTTGTGGTACATATCAATTAGGAAAATAAGTGAAGTCTTCTTTTCAGTCCATTAAGGATCTTAGAACTAGTAAACCTTTGGAGATTTTGCATATGGATCTTTTTGGACCAGTTGGAACTGTAAGTATATGAGGAAAGGTATACGACTTTATGATTGTGGATGATTACTCTAGATTTATATGGGTTAGATTTCTTTTTCATAAGAGTGAATCATTTGAGGAATTTAGAAACTTTTTGACTTGGATTCAACGAAAATTAGGATATGAAATTATGACTATACAAAGTGATTCTGGAGAAAAATTTGAGAATGAAATATTTGAGGATTTTTATAAGGAGAAAGGAATTGATCACAATTTTTTTGCACCTAAAACTCCTCAACAGAATGGGGTAGCTGAAAGAAAGAACAGAATATTAATAGAAGCTGCTCGAGCCATATTGGCAGAATACTCACTTCCTAAATATTTTTGGGCTGAGGCAGTTAGCACTGCATGTTATATTCTGAATAGGGTGAATATGAGATCTAAATTAAATAAAATACCCTATGAGTTTCTAAAAGGAAGAACACTTAATTTTTCACATTTGCATGTTTTTTGCTGCTGTGTTTATTCATAATAATGGAAAATCTGCCTTAGAAAAATTTGATCAAAAATCAGATGAAGGTATTTTTGTAGGATACTCAAGTATTGAAAAATCTCATAGAGTATTCAAAAAATGAACTTTGATAATTGAGGAAATCACACATGTTGTATTTAGTGAATCTGAAAATTTGGAAGACCCAAATATTATAGAAAATGAAATTAAGATTAACTCCAAAAAGATTGATAAAATAAATTTGGAAAAAAATTTAGAAGAAAATTTGAAAGAAAACTTAGAAATAGAAAACGCTTTGCTTAGAGATTTAAGATTTTCTAAAAATTATACAAAGGAATTGATAATTGGTGAACCTAGTGAGGGTGTAAGGACTAGGCGTGGATTAAACAAAGAAGTCAATCATTCAGCCTTTATTTCAACCATAGAACCCACAAATATTGATCAAGCACTCTCAGATGAATTTTGGATTTTGGCTATGCAAGAAGAGTTAATTAAGTTGTAAGAAATAAAGTTTGGGAATTAACTGTAAGGCCAAAGGATTAAAGTGTAGTTGGTACTAAGTGGATATTCAAAAATAAAATGAATGACTCAGGAGTAGTCATTAGAAATAAGGCTAGATTAGTTGCTAAAGGGTATAATAAGATTAAAGGGATTGATTTTGAGGATACTTTTGCCCTGTAGTTAGACTTAAAGCAATTAGGATTTTGTTAGCCTTTGCCTGTTTTAGAGATTTAAATTGTACCAAATGGATGTAAAAAGTGCCTTTTAAAATGGGGTAATTCAAGATGATGTTTTTGTAGAACAACCTCTAGGTTTTGAAAATTCTAAATACCCAAATCATGTTTTTAAATTGAAAAAGGCTTTATATGGATTAAAACAGACACCTAGGGCTTGGTATGAGGGATTGAGCACCTTCTTTCTTGATAGTTCATTTGAAAAAGGAAGTATGGATATAACTCTCTTTTTAAAAGAAAGTTGGAAAGGATATACTCATTATACAAATTTATATGGATGATATCATCTTTAAATCATTAAATAAAAAATATTTGCAATGATTTTTCTAAAATAATGAGTAGTGAATTTGAGATGAGTATAATGGGAGATTTAAGTTACTTTCTAGACTTTAGCATTAAGCAAATTACGGAGGGTATATTTCTTAGTCAGTCAAAGTATATTAAGGACATCCTCAAAAAGTATAAAATGGACAATGCTAAACCTGTTAGTACACCTATAAGTTCCTTAGTTTAGTTGGATAAGGACCCTAAGGGAAAATCTGTTGATCAAAAGAAATTTAGAGGGATAATTGGATCTTTGCTTTACTTGACAGCCAGCCGACTTGATATCATGTTTAGTGTTTATTTGTGTGCTAGATTTCAATCAGATCTAAAAGAATCACATTTGACAACAGTAAAAAGGATTTTAAGATATCTACTAGGAACTCAAAACTTAGAGATTTGGTATCCTAAGTTTAACTCTTCATTTGAAATAATTGGTTATTCAGATTCTGACTTTACAAGTTGTAGGGTGGATAGATAGTGCATTTCTATAACATGTCAGTTTATTAGAAATTCCTTAGTCTCTTGGTCCAGTAGAAAATAAAATTCAGTAGCCCTATCTACTGCTGAAGCTGAATACATTGCATTAGGAAGTTATGTGGCACAAGAACTTTGGTTGAAACAACAATTGATTGATTTAGGATTAACTATAGACACTATTCCAATTTATTGTGATAACACTAGTGCGATTTGCATTTCTAAAAATCCTATTCAACATTCAAGAACCAAACATATAGACATCATGTATCATTTCATAATGGATCATGTATCCAAAGGAGAAATTGAACTTACTCATATTTCTTCAGAAAATCAACTAGCAGACATTTTTATAAAACCTTTAGCCTTTAATACTTTCAGTGCAT
Source organism: Dendrobium nobile (assembly GCA_022539455.1). Lineage (NCBI taxonomy): Eukaryota > Viridiplantae > Streptophyta > Magnoliopsida > Asparagales > Orchidaceae > Dendrobium > Dendrobium nobile. Next base: position 17,915,012 of record CM039724.1, on the reverse strand, counting down.
CAAGAACAAGTATTGGTGTAATTGATTAGAATGCTTAATAAAAATGTTTTCTACAACATTGATGTGTGTTTTTAGTTAATATTTTTGTGTGAATTTTTGAATTTATGATTTCTTCTATATTTTGAGTTTGTGTTTTTATTTTTTCTATTGTATTTTTATTATGTTTGTGTTTTGGTTTTGATTGAGTGCATGATTTTGAAAAATTAAGTTCCATTCATCTAGGATGAAATTTGTTTCGTATGGGATGAATTGTGTAGTGTGTCAACTGTTAGATTTGAACCGTTTGCGTGCAGTTTTTCAGTTATTTTAATTACTTTGTTTATACGATCATCGGGATCATCTAGACGAAATTTTCAAACGACGGGATGATTGAATGACAGTTGAAAGGATAAGGTCATTTTTAACATTATATTCGTACGTACGAACCTTTGGTTTGTCCGGACGAACGCTTGGCGAATCGATGTGGGGGACGGTTTCAACTGCCATTAAAACGATCATAAATTTCTGATCGTCCAGGACGAACACCTATTTGTTTGTATGATCGTTTAGTCAAAAGTCTGTACGAAATGATGCTTCGTAAGTTGTGTGATTATGAAAAGCCATTTCATTTTGTACTCATTCGTTCATCCATACAAAATTTTTTCGTACGAGATGAAGACGATTATAATTTTGTCTGTACGAACAGGCATATTTCATTAAATTTATCGGCTATGAACTCAACAGTTACACTCACACATCCCTTTCAGAACCCTTTCTTTCTTTTGATCTTAACCATGGCTAGTTCAAGCAAGCGACAAAAGGTTTTTAGCCAAGGGTCTAAATAAAAACTTTTCCAATAATTTTCTATCCAAAGTGAACGAGGAATCTTTTCTTAGATTTGTCTCAACTAAGATCACCCCGTCTAGAGTTCTTATTTAGGAACAACTGACTTTTCAGGTAATGAACTTGTTTGCTTCAACTCAAATTGGTCTCATCCTCACACTAGTCCACCTTTACAACAAAGAGACCTTTCATTATTTCCTTGCAAATATGTCCTTCAACTCTAACCATTCTGTAACAAGTCCTATGTTTAAGAAGAAAGTTGAAATCACCAAGGCTGACCTAGAAATCTTTTTGAACTTAAGGACTGAGGGAATTAGAGCCCATACTATGACCACTACTGCTGATTTTAATTGGACTGAAATAAATGAAATGATTAGAGGAATAATTTTTAAGGAGCATATGCCTAAAGTGTCCTCTCTTATTCACAATGCTCATATCATTCAACATGTTCTTCGAACTTCCATAATTTTTAAAGCTGGTGATAGAGTCAATATTACTCTTCTTCTTTCAATAGTAACCTACTTGATTATAACTAAACAACCAATAGATGAAGCCCTGCTAATTCTTGACTATCTTTATGAACTTTCTCAAATTGGTCATGTCGCCCATAAAAGAAAGAAGAATATTGCCTTAGGATATCTTATTGCCTACAATTTAGAAAAGAAGTATGAATTGATTCATCAAGTTCAAGATTTTGAAGTACCTCTCTACTACAACAATGGATCTTTTAGAGCAATCTTAAATAAAGATGAATCATGTAAAGCACATGTTATTAGTGATTCAGAGGAGGAGCATGAACCTGCAACTGCACCTGCTAGTGAACCAAATTATCATGATTTGGTTCAGAGATTTGATCGCTTAGAGTCTCATTTTGATCAAAGATTTGATCAAATTGAAACTCACTTACAGCAGCAGGATGTTCAGTACAATCAGGAAATTGGGTATATGAGAGAGAAGATGAATAATATTAGTTCTAACATGCTTATGATAAGCAGTTATTTTAATTTATTCAGCACTATACCACCTCCTCCTCCTCCAGATCAAGGACCATCAGAATAAATCATGTACTTGGTTATGTTTTTCTTTAGATGATGTGATTGTGTTTTAGTAGTTTATAATGTATTTTGTTTTTGTTATGTGTTTGTTTCATTAGATGTTTTTTTTTTATTTGAGTTTTAGGTGGTATTGATATCATTCATAGATTGTAATATCCATTATAATGATATCAATATAAGTTTTGTTGTTTTGGTTTTAATCTTGTTTTGAAATGTGTGTTAGCCTACATGAAAATCCCTAATTTTTTTGATCCTACAAGTGCTATACCTTGAAGTGCAACTTAAAATTAAATTCATTAGAAAATCTAATTTTTCTAAATTTAAGTTTTGATTATAACTTGATGTAATTAATAATGTCAATTTCATGTCTCTAATTAGACTATATTAATGTTCAATATTATTATTAGAATTGTGATGTTTTTCTTATTTTGTATTTCACTTATTAATAAATATTGATACACTTAGAAAACTTTGAAATTTTTTATTATTAATTTTGGAAAGATCAAGACTACTCTTAAAAAAAAGAATAAATATATAAAAATCTAAAGGAATGCGCAATGGTTCACAATTTGAAAAAGAGGCACAAAATAAGCCCACAAGTTAAAAGATGTAGAAAAATGTGCCAAAACTATTAAAAAAGATGCATAAAGTGCCACATATGGTAGTCATTTCTTTCCACAATCTTTTAATCTCTTAATTCAAATTGATCTTCTATACATTTATATTTCGTATTGACATTTGAAATATAAAAATTTTATATTCATCCTTTATGCAATGATTTTCTTTATCTTAGTGTCTCAATTGATTCATGTTTTTGATATATACTTTTTATTATCAATGTTATATTTTTTCTTAAATTCTATGAATCATCTTTATTTACCTAATGATTTGATTTTAATTGCAATATTTATTTCAATCACTTTCAAGGATCAATTATCAAAGGATTATCATATGGCTGCTTATATTTCTGTTCTTTTTCTTCTTCTTTTGCTGTTGTCAAAAAGGGGGAGAAAATATTATTCGTATCGTATCTTTATGCTTGGTTTGTATCATTGTATTTTTTATTTTTGTATCTTCGTATCGTATCAAGGTAAAAGATATAATTATTGTACAACGCCTCCTTATTTTCATATGTTCATCAATTCAAGGGGAGTTTAAGAGATCCTTAGAATTTAAAATTTATACAAATAATAATTGTTTTGCCATCATCAAAAAGGGGGAGATTGTTAAGAGAGTTGCTATTTGTATGTTTTATATTCTTGCAACTTATAAAGTTTTGATGATTCCAAATATTATTATTTTAAAGTTTTGTTTTTCTCCAAATATTTTTTTTAGAAGAATTATTTTTGCTCTTGTGTGGACTAACATTTCAGGATAATCGAACTCCAAACTAATGAAGAATTCAAATCAAAATTCAGCATGAGATAATTTGAAAATTGAAGCTTATACTTTTCATTGTATTATGTTTGAGAGGGAGTGATTATAATTAAGTAACTTAGCACACACACACTTGGAGAGATCTTTAAAAAATCATACTGATCATATGGGGCGAACTAGGTTCGTATGGGACGATCAAGTCAGTTATCTCCTGAGAAGAGCAATAGATAGAGCAAGAGGGCAGAAAATTTTTTTAAGTCTTGATCATTCAGGATGAACTACAATTCATCCCAGGATGAAACGCTCTCTGGAAAATTTTTGTTCAGATGAAATCCTATTCGTGCAAGGACGAAATATTCTCTGGAAAATTTTCGTCCAGACAAACTAAAATTCAACCCAGGATGAAATGCTCTTTGGAAAATTTTCATTCAAATAAAATCCTATATTCGGCCTAGGATGAAATGCCCTCTGTAAAAATTTCGTCCAGACGAACTACCATTTGTCCCAGGACAAAATGCTCTCTGTAAAAATTTTGTCCAAACGAACGATTATTCATCCTAGGACGAAAATGCTCTATCCTTTCAAAATTTTGATAACTTCCTGCAGTTTGCAAAACTGACCCATGGTATAACTGTTCGTACCAGACAAACTTGGTTCGTACGGGATGATAATTGTGTATGAAGTCAGTTTGTACCAATATACATTGGGTTCGTATGTAACTTATTTAAGTAAGATAGTCTCGGACGATCCACAATCGTACGAGATGATCCACTTTGTTCAGACTTGAATATCAGCAGCTTTTTGATGATTTTTTTGTCTTTTCTATATAAAGTCCAATTAGAACTGTCATTTAGTCTTTTTGCCTACTAATCTTCATGCCAACTGAAGAGAGAGCCATGGAGTGAGTGTGAGAGAGTGTTTGAAGGAGGATTCTTACTATTGGAGCATGAAGTATTCACTTGGTACTCAAAGGTAAGAGTCTCTACTTATGGTTTGTGTTTACTTCACTTTTTCTCTCTTCCTTTTAGATTTCTTGTGAGAAGATCTGTCAAGGAGATCCGGTTCTCTGCCGACACTTGGAGAGTGTGAACAGCTAAAAGGTTCTCTACCCACACTTGGAGAGTATGAAGGGATGAAGGGTTCTCTGCCCACACTTGGAGAGTGTGAAAAGGACGAAGGGTTCTCTGCCCACACTTGGAGAGTGTGAACAGCCAAAAGGTTCTCTGCCCACACTTGTAGAGTGTTAAAGGATAAAGGGTTCTCTGTTTACACCGGGAGAGTGTAAAAGGATGACGATTCTCTGCCAACACTAGGAAGAGTGTAAAAGGACGACGATTCTCTACCGCACTGGGTAGTGGTGGAAGAGAGTTTTGTAAAGGTTTCTCCGCCTTACTATGAGTGCGAAAGGAGAGTCACTAGTGGTATTAGTGCAATACTTGGAGGGTGCCTTCGAGGAGTGGATGTAGGTAGTGTTTGACCAAACCACAATAAATCTTATGTCTTTTTATTTTTCCCTGCCTTTTATTTTTACTGTTTTACTTGTGGTGAAAAACTTTTTTCTAAAAAATTCATTAAATAAAATTTTCGGTATAAAAATTAAAAGAGGATAAAATTTTTTTAAATACCAATTCACCCCCCCCCCCTCCTCTTGGTTAGCCTCTGGGACATAAAATTAGGTTTAACAACTTAATTCATAGTGAACTAGTTATATATATATATATATATATATATATATATATATATATATATATATATATATATATATATATATATATATATATATATATATATATATATATATATATATATATATATATATATATATATATATATATGAACAAGGTGAGATGGAGAGTGCACCGATTCATATAGATTACATAGTTTAGAAAGGAACTGATTCATCTTCTCTTCCCAAATCACAAACATCTGAAGTACATAGAGCAGGAGTTGATAAAGGGAATAGAAAACTTGATGACATAAGGAATTTATTTTCTCCCAAAACTAGGCCTGAATCCTAACCCTCGCTTAAAAGCACCTAAGCATTTAAAAAAGCAATACTTCATGTAGATATGGCCATAGCAAAATGATTCTTTGATTATTGCATCACATACAATACGTTGAATTTGACAAATACACATAAGGCTATTGATGTCATCGCAGCCATAAGTCCAGGCTATAAAATTCCAACATATTATAGAATGAGAGTTAATCTGCTTATAGATTGCAAAGCAGAATATAGATTCCTTATTGATTTGTACATACAATCTTATAAGGATATGAGTTGTACAATCATGATTGATGATTGGACTGATAATAGAGACAAAACTCTTAAAAACTTTCTTATTTACAACCCATGAGGTGTATGGTTTTTTTTTTAAATCAGTTGATGCATCTGCTCTTACCAAGGATGCTACAACCTTGTGTGCTCTGTTCACTAAGATAGTTGAATGGGTACCCCTAGAATATAGTGCAATTGATAACTAATAATGTTGTGAACTATAAGTAAGTTGGAGAGATGTTACATGACATATTTAATAATATTTATTGGTCACTTTGCGCATCACAATGTATGAATTTAATATTGAAAGATATAGGTGGCATGTCTGACATAGAAGAGCTTGATAAAAAAAGTATCAATGGTGATAATTTTTACTTATAATTATGTATTTATACTTGCATGGTTTAGAATATAATCAAGTTGGAAGGAAATTGAACTACCACGAGCTATTATATTTTTTACTACCTTCATTACTTTATGAAGTGTGTATGATCAATCATGACTTGCAAGCATCAACCACCAGTAAATTCTACACAAATTCAAAGTTAGGAAAAACAACCAAAGGAAAAGAAGCTATCGCTATTATTTTGGATATGAACTTTTGGAATGAGTATCTTCTTATGTCAAAAATATCTAGTCTAGTGATTAAATTGCTCCATATAGTTGATTCATATGAAAAACCCTCTCTAAGTTATTTATATGATAGTATGTGTAGACAAATTTTACAAATGCATAAATGATCATCCATTGATAAATATAGTGTTTCTATAAACAAATCTATGTAGGTCAACATTATACCATCTCAAAAGATAGACTAATGTTTAACTATTGAATTGAAAAGAGAAACTCAATTTATTTCACAACCAAATACAGCATAAGGAATATTTAAATTCAACCCTAGGGATAAAAGAAAACATTCAATTATCATTTTAATTATGAGATTACATCAATGTATAAGGATAAATTTGTGTCCAAAGATTCATCCCTTATTTTAGCAAACTAAAATAAGGTTTATTTTAATATCAGGTTCTAGACTTCCTATAAGAGCAAGCCCCTATAATTAATTACATCTCAACTAAAATAACACTCTTGATTAAAGCAAAGAGTAAAAATTTTTAAATAAATGAGAGTTTAAGGAAAAGCTTGAGTTGAATGATTTAAAGAAAGAGATTTGAACTTTTGATATTTTAAAAAATTTAGATAACCCTCCTGAGGAAAAACCCAACTTTTATATTTTGAACATACATGCATATATATCTCCAATTATACACAAGACTTCTATTCTTGTGTATAAGAAGAAATTTCAGAACATGTAATACATCATAGGAACAATTTTAGCATGTATTCTCACGTATAGAACAAATATTTAGCATATGTAATACATTATAAGACAAATTCAGCATGCATACTTTGCATAGAAGGGAATTTCAACACATATAATACATCATAGGAAGAATTTCAACACTTCGTGAACTATTAATAGAATATTTTAATACTTTATAGTTCTTGACAAGTTGATGTTTGCAAAACTATCCAAAACTATATAACACTTTTCTTTTATTTCAAGAATTTAAAGTAAATGATAAAAAAGAAGAGAGATGATTTCAAGCAATATAAGCTAAATTGTGACATTTATTTATAAAAGAGAGAGAGAAGATGCCGTTTAGAGAGAAAATTTTTTAATTTTCAAATTTGATTCTCCTGGTTTTGATTCTTTTTTTCAGGATTTGGTGGGGAGGATGGCGGCTGATGGCCGCCGGCCATCTTTGGCTTCATCAGCAAGAACATCTTCCATTGTATGTAACAAAAATCAAATATTGGGTGGAAACATTTGTCTAATGGCTGGTTCTAAGTAAAATGATTTCAATCTGGTGAACAAGAGTTCGTATGAAGTTTTGGTGATTAAAGAGGTATCTAATGTTGCTCCTAAGAAGATCATTCATGTGGAAGGGAAAGGTAAATCTATTGCTGAAAATTTTGAATTCATTACTCCTCAATTAGTTAAAGGTTCTATGGTTTTGAATTTAAACAATCCATCTGCTTCGTCCTCTGGGATGAAAATTTTTGTTAATAGATTTGAGAATTCAAATGCAATCCCTAGACATAGTGTGATAAATGCGAATTCACCTATTTCGATTAACAAAAGTCTTCATGAGAATGAACTTAGTTTGGGAGGGAAGATGGATGTTAATGTGGATAAGGTAACTGACGAAATGCCCAATAGAGCTGTTAAGGAAGTGGATGTTAATCCTTGGAGTAAGAAACCATACATCAAGCTGGATTTTAAAGAAGAAGATAGGGTATTGTCAAATGATGGAAAAGAAGTAAGATTGAGTGAAGAGAATGAGATTTTGAATTCAAATAAATTGTTGAATTCATTGGTAATTAAGGTGTTTGGGAAGGAATTACCATCGCATATGATGGCATGGGAAGTTAGAAGGCAATGGAGTCAATTTGGTCATTTTCATTTTACTTCACTTGGAAGGGGTTGGTTTTTATGTTCCTTCAATTCACTGGAAATGGTTGAAGTGGTTCTTTCAGACGGCCCTTGGTTTGTGAATGGGCATATTGTTAGTATGGATAAGTGGTCGACTGATTTTTCTCCTTTGTCCATGAAGGGGCTGACCTCCCCTATATGGAAAAGAATGCCTCATTTATTGTTACAATGTTGGGATGTGGTGAATGTGGCAAGAATTTCTTCTATGATTGGTAAACCATTAATGTTGGATGGGAACATGTTTCAATGGAGGAGGAGGGAGTTTGCAAGGGTGTGTGTATGGATGAAGCTTGACCAATGCCTTCCTTTAGGAGTGTGGGTGGAAAGTATTTTAGGGAGATTTTTTCAAAAAGTAGAGTATGAAAAAATCTCAACTTTTTATTTTGAATGTGGAATGATTGCAAACATGGTATTTCTGTCAACAAGGAACCGATTGTTGTTGCTAGTAATTATGGATTGGGGTTTAATGGTAGAAAGAGGCAAGAGATAGTTAATGATCCCTCCTACGGCCCATGGGTTATTGTCAATCATAAGAGAAATAGAAGATCGATCCAAAGAAACACAAATGTGAAGCCAATGAATATGAGATATGTAAAGAAGCAATCGAAGCATGTTTTGGAGATTCAGGAGGACAGGATTAATGTGAGTTCTAAAGACCGAATTGGATCAATTGTGCTGGAGCCGAATAATTTGAATGCTAATACTAATCAAATTGAAGAGGGTGAAATTACAGGGGGACTTGAGCAATGTATAGAAGATATGCAAGCTGTTGGAACTGAGGAGTTTGATGTTCAGACCAACAAAGATATTCAGAAAGCTGATGGTGTTATGGGTATGGTTCTTAATCCTGCTAGTTCCATTTTACCAATGGATGTTAATAAATTTGATATTTTGAGTATGGAGAATGATGACAAAGAGGAAGATGGTGTGAATGAAATAACAGAAAGAGAAAATGATGTTGAAGGCATTGTTGTTATGGTTAAAGGTGACGGGTTGTGGAAGGATGATGGTTGTGGAGGAAGAATTACAATGATAAATCTGATTGTGGTGTGGTTAAGGAGATTGGTAAAATTGGGGAGATGTCTAAATTTAAGCTTGATAAAGAACTCAAATCTTTAGGGCCTATCAAGAATGCTCCTCATGGTAGAAATTTGGAGACTGGCAGTAAGAGAAGGGACGCGGGTTCATCCCCTAGGGTGATTAAATGAATTCTATCGATTTTTGGAATTGTAGAGGGGCAAAGAATAAAGAAGCCTCTCTCTATCTTAGGGAATTTATTAAAGATTATAGTATTTTCTTTGTGGGATTGGTGGAGACCAAAATTAGTGCTTTTGATAAAGTAACTTTAGAGAAGATAATGGGACCGGAATGGGATTTTTTTCTTCTTCCGTTAGATGGTTTATCAGGTGGTATTATGGTCTTATGGAGATCAGATTTGGCTTCATTTTTTGTGTTGAAGACATCAGATCAATATGTGATTGGGGATATAAATGTCTTTAATAAAGACGTGTGGATGATCTCAACTATTTATAGAAGTAAGGAGGTTCATAAAAGAAGGTTGTTATGGGATTGCATTCAAGAGGTTGCCCATAGGAAAGTTTCTTCTATTGTAGGTGGGGATTTCAATTGTATTTTATCTCAAGAAGATAAGAAGGGTAGAAGAAAGTTTGTGTTTTCTCAAGGTCCCAAGGAAATGCTTTATTTTATGAATGTAAATGACCTTCATGATGTAGGGATTGTTGGACAAAGGTTCACTTGGTTCAATAATAAGATTGGTGGGTGACGAATTCTTGAAAGGTTGGACAGGTGTTTACTTAACTCTTTGGTTATCAAGTCTATCTAGGTGGCAGTGGTTAGACATATTGCTAGGGTGGCTACGGATCACTGTCCTATCGTCTTGAAAATTTTTTATTCAGCCATAAAGATTAAGGGGGTCCTCAAGTTTGAAGATGTGTGGATTTCTTTCAAAGCATCGGCTCATATTATTGCTAAAGTTTGGAAGAAGGATTTTAGAAGGGATGATATGCAAATTCTTAACAAGAAATGTAATAGAGCTTTGAAAGATTTTTTCTATTGGAGTAAGGATAAATTCAAGGAATTCTCTAAAGAAAAGGATAGATTGGCGTGTGTAAAGATGTGCAAGGAGTGAAAGGATACTTTTGTAGTGCTTATTCCCAAATCCAATAATCTAGTGACTCCTTCTAGCTTCAGTCCAATTAGCCTTTGTAATTCCAAGTGCTATTGAATAGATTGATTTTGGTAATTCCTAAAATTATCTCTGAAGAATAGGTTGCTTTTGTTAGAGAGAGATCTATCTTGGATCATTTGTTACTAGCCCAGGAGGTCTTCAATAAAATCACGTTTTCTAAAGAAAGTAATGGATTGATGGCTATTAAGTTAGATATGGAACAAGCCTATGACAATATGTGTTGGACTACTCTTAATAAGATGATGTTTGTCTTGGGTTTTCTAGAAAGTTTGTTAGCTTGGTGATGGAGTGTGTTTTGGAACCAAGGTTTTCTATCATGATTAATGGAGGTATTTCTAGATGGATCGTGCGGAAGAGTGGCTACCGTCAAGGTTGTCCTCTATCCCCTTTCTTATTTATCATATGCACACAATTGCTTTCTTATACTTTTTCCTACAAAGGCATGGATTTGGGTATCAAGATTTCACCAAAGGGATAAAAGATTTCTCATTTGCTTTATGCAGATGAAGTGTTGGTATTTTCTGATGCTAAATTTAAGAGTATCAAGAAGATGAAGAGCATTGTAGAGGACTACTGTAAATGGACTGGTCAAAAAATTAATCTTCATAAATCTGCTATGATTTGTGGCAAAACAGTTATGAAAAGAAGGAAGAAAAAAATTGGAAAGTTATTGGGGATTAAGCTTGTTGATGAGATGGAGTACTTGGGAACTAAAATTGCTCTAAGGAGGTTGGAAAATCTAATTTCCGGATTTTATTGGATAAGTCTTTGAAGAAGTTAAATACTTGGTGTAATAGGTACATTTCTCTTGATGGAAGATTGGTGTTGGTGAAAACTGCTTTTATTAACCTTCCCTTGTTCCTTATGGCTCACTCTCTTGTTCCTTTGAGTATTTTAAATGAATTTGATAAATTATGTAGGAACTTTATCTGGAATAAGTATGATGGATGTCATGGGCTGCACTATGTGGCTTGGGATGTGCTGTGTAAACCGAAAGCTTTGGGAGGATGGGGAGTTTAGTTGGTTGTATCCAGGATGGGGACGTTGAGGGAAAAATTTGCATGGAATTTATTGAAAAATCCTTCTACTTTGTTGAACAGAAATTTATTGGCCAAATATGGTGAAATATGGTGGAGCAATGAGGCCATGAAGGGCGGCTCTTCATCTTGGAAGATCGCTGATAGTGGATGGAAGGCTCTTAAGAGTTTTGAAAGATGGAATGTTGTTATGGGTTCAAATATAAATGTTTTAAAAGATGTATGGATCTTGGATAAGAGTTTGCTTAAATGGCCTACGTTTGTTGCATTATTTGATGATGATAATTTAACTCCTGACTTTTTCTTTCAGGAGGGAAGGAGGGATTATGACAAGCTGTTTTTATACTTTGGAGAAGATCTTGTCTATATGATAAGTAGTATTTAGATTTTTCGAAATCTGGATGGAGACTTTATGGAATTAAAAAAGAAATGGAGTGGAAGATCTATCTCAGCAATGCTAATTGAAGATGGCTTGAAGGAAGAGGAGATTGTGGATACGATTTCATGGATTCACAAGCTGAAATTGAATGCTCGGGTTGAGTTATTTCTGTGGAATATCTGTAAGAAGGCCATTCCTACAGTAGAGTTTCTAATGAAGAGAAGGTTAGCTAACAATAATTTTTGCCCAAGGGGTTGTGGAGAGGTTGAAGATATTGATCATGTCACATCTACTTGTTCTAAGCTGGTTAAGGTGATTGAGTTATTGAGAAGGTGGGGATTCAGGTTACCGAAATTTAACTCTTTCAAAAAGTGTTTGTATGGGTTGGAATTTTTATATGGGATGAATTTGCGGGTTGTTAGAATCTATGTTTCTCTATTATGGTTCTCTTAGAATGACAGGAACAAGGTAAAGCATGGCAAAGTAGGAGATAGTGTAGTCTTGATCGCTGCTAATGTTCTCAGATTTGTAAGCACAACAAATAAGGATATCCTCTTAGATCACTGGGATGTCAATCAGTCACCTGGACTGTTTTCAAAAACTTGGCATCCTCCTCCTCCTGAGTGGTATAAAATAAACATTGATGCTTCACTTAAAGATAATTATGGGGCTGGTATCGTAGGGATTGTTTGAGATAGTAAAGGTAGATTTGTGTTAGCATTTGATTTTTGTGTTGTTCATTGGGACATATCACAGTTGAGCTTTTGGTGTTCAGATCTTTGAAGGATGTATTAAAAGGAAGTTTACAAGATGCTAAAGGTATTATCATTGAGGGAGACAATAAGAATGTGATCAAGTTTCTTCATAAGTTGTACAACAAACCGAAGGAACTTGGTGGGAGCATTGAAGATGAAGAGTTGTTGGTTTTAAGTTCTTGGAATAATGTTATTTTTCATTTTATTAGTCGAAATTGTAATAAGTTGGCTGATTATTGTGCCAACTTAGCTTTTTCTTATGATTTTCTTTGGGATACGTTTTGTGAGAGTAAACTTCCTCCTTTTATTCAAATGGTGAAGGAAGAAAGTGATAGGTTGGTTTACTCTCATTAGTTTGTATCTAGGCTTTTTGATTCTTTTCTTTTTTAATGCAATTTGCATTTCTTCAAAAAAAAAAAAAAAGACATTTATTTACAATACAAGTTCTATTTTGTTTAAACTTAACCCTCCAAAATATCATTCAATGAAAATGCGAACTAATGAATATATACCTGACAGAATTTCCACATTTCTTGCTTGGCATTGAGTGTGTACAAACAAACAACACAGAATTCTCTATATATGGATTAGTAAAACAAATTCACATATATAACCAATGAACAACTAATCCACATAAAGAAAAAGTGAATTTAGATAGATGCTAATTTTTAACATTAAGCTGCTTCTTATAAAATCGTCAAAGAGTAGCTGAAATACAACACATGACATTACAAAAAGACCTCTAAAGCTTCTTAAGCATCACTCACTTCCTAGCAAGGTTCAACTTCAACTTCTGGGGCTGCCTTATCATTTTAATCATCTACAGCATTGTGTAGAATCAAGTCATACATTCATGCACATAGTAACAGCTTTGCTGACACTTAAAAAATGTGCAACCAGTGTTTTTCGGAATCATATGTACCTTCTATAGTTCTACTCTCATTCCTTTATCAATGGTGGTATCACTTCATTAAGATGCAACAATACTTCCGGTGTGCGTGTAGATGTCACAATGTAAGATTGAAAAAGGTGACAATATTATGTCTGTCCTAGGATTTCAATTTGTGTAATTATATATTGAGGCTTTTTTTTTTAATGAGGTGAGGTGTAAGCCTTAAAGGATTGAGGTATAAGCTAATATCAAATCCTATTGTAAGATCACAAGCTAGTTTGAAATCCAGAAATGGTAAATTTGGGACTGCAGACTAGCTTACACAATAAGTTTCAGTTTGTAAATATCAACTTCTAATCATTAGACATACTTTCCTACTCAAAATAATGGTCTATATCAAACGGCTAGTGAAAGAAGGCCTCTAAGACCAAGTTTTTTCATCAAAAGATGGCATTTATACCTACTGGGGCCAAGATTCAAGACTAAGCCTATAAAGAGGATAAAGAAACCTAGATGCAACACTTCAACTATGTTGAATAAGAGCTGAGTTGGGGTAGAATCCACTATGGTCCTAAAATTTCAAATTGCCAATGCCATCGAATATATCAATAAAAACACCATGATTCGCATGTTCATTAGTGGCCTGACCTATACTTCACCAGAGAAATGACTAGAGCATGAAGAACATTTGTGTTAATGAGTGACTGTGCAACTTCCATTATTAGTTATGTAGAATCTAATTATGTTGGGAGCATATTGTCATCATTTGTTGATGCAGAACAAACGGTGGTTCCTCACATTGAAAATCCATTAAACCATCTTGATATAAATTCTAGTATCCAGCAGACATGATGCAAACCTCAAATACCAAATTTGATCAAGACAACGAATCAAGGTTTACTCTTTCCTAGGTAATCTATCCTAGTTGATCTAATGCAAAGATGAAAGAAAAAAACATGCAAAACGTAATCCTTTGACAAATATGCAATTATCTTAAAGTCAAAATCGGCAAAGAGATGCAAAGTTTATCCACTAACATAAATAGATGGTTGTTAAAGATAATTAAACAAAAAATACAAAAACTAAATTAGGAAGAATCAATACAAAAAATTGGCAAAAATTCATTCACAAGAGATGAGATCGTAATAGTACCATAACCAATAAGAATTCTTTAAATGAAACAAAAACTCTAATATGTGAAAATCTAAGAAAAGCTGTAGTAGAGTAGATGAAGTAAAGAATGAGAAAGGAATGATAAAACAAACAAGAATTAGATCAACAATATAGTAGCAATTGCACAATGTCTTCATCAAACTTTGCACTTTAAAGACAGCAATATTCACAACTATAGAAGAAAGCCAATTCCTGAATAATCTCCTCTACAATTTCAATAATCCTCTTCACAAATAGATGAATGGATAAGCTAAACAAAGAAGTTTTACATGCGATCCTAAACCAAGAAAGATGAATAAAAAGCTCAATCTCAAAAAAGTTTCAAACTGCAAAATAATACCTTTATTCTAGAACCATCCTAACAAGGATATCTCTTCCATAAATTAAAAGGGTCACATCTATGCCTATATCCAAGCTGGAATCACTCAAAATCTTCCTTGATATGGTCAGTTCCTATTCTACGTCATCAAACTGAAGCTAGCTAAGTTCCTTTGCCATACTAAATCTAACCAAAGATGCAGAAAACGTGAAGTGCTGAACCAGAGAAGTCTGACAACACTAGATTGCCAAATTCAAATTGGTCGGCCAATGTGACCTAAAACAGATTGAAAAGATCCAAGAGATTCAGTCACATTGGTTGGGTATAGTCAAATTGATCGACAATAAAACCCATGGCAGATACTAAGTGCTTAAGTCTCCTAAAAGAATATATATATATATATATATATATATATATATATATATATATATATATATATATATATACATACACACACACACTAATGTAACACAACAATATTTAATTGTTTTGAAGTACTATAAACTTAACAGCAACCTTCAATTTTGAACAACTGTAAACCTCGTCAATATCATACAAGTTATATCTGGAATGCAGTGCGTCAACAAGTCATTTTGCTGTAAAAAAACACCGACATCATAAGGCATATCATAACCTCATGGTATCAGAGTTTATGTCATTCTTCTCTCCTAGGCTCGATGCACTCGAAGGTTTCCTGAGCTGTTGTTGGGCAAGAAGTTGTTGCTGATGCTGCGGTATTTTGCATCATTTTCTGTCGTTGTTGCTGCGGTTAAGATGCAGAAAAGACACGTCCAAAACAGTTATTGGAGACTTGTTGCGGCTGCCAGGAGGAAGGAACGGCTGAAGATGTGCAGCTTTAGTAGGGAAGAAGATAGACCTGGGGGCAGTGTGGTCTTCTTGCAAAGCGACGGAAGGAGCAGCAAACGTATGGCTGAAGAGAAGGCTCCGATAGATGGGAGGCCTGAACTGGAATGTTGGACTGTGGAACCAATAGAAGAGCGACTGAGAAACGAAGCCTCGTGCACCAGAGTCAATGGATCTTGTGTTGATTGGAAAACAAACAATCACCCTTTGGGGTTGGTTTTGTGGTGACAGGGAATCAGAAATCAGCTGAAATTGGTCTTGGATGATGGTTGGCGTTAAGGTGATTTGCTGCAAGAAAAGAAGCCAAGAACCTGATGGCCACTTGATTCTTGAATGTTGGTTGGCTGGCGATCAACCTAGCGGTGGTTGTTGATTATCGTGGCTGCTCTTTGTAGAGAAGAAAAGCTGGTGGCTAAGTATAAGAGGGAAGATTGGAGGCCGTATCTAGAGGAGAAGAAGGCCGCCTCACGAGCCGTCTCTCTTCCTTCATGAATCGCACGCAGGTCTCTCCCTGTCTGCTCTCTATCTCGCCTCTTTTGGAACGGCAAATTTTTGAGTCCTGTCACCTGACATGGGATAGCCAATTCAAAGACGCTACCTCATCCGGAATGCATTGGGCCGTGATATTTTCTAGTGACGTGGCCTTTTGGAATTGAGAGTGATGACCTCTTGGGGATAGCCGCCAAACAGTCCATATACCCCTCTTCTTACCGGCAAATAGGTCCGGATATCCGCTAAAAATAAGACGCCTGAAATGTGTCCGTAAAATTTTAAGTCAAACGCAAGTAAAGCGCAGTGAAAGAGCAGATAAAGTGCAGGTAAACTGTAATTAAAAGCGTAGTCAAAACGCACCCAAAATATAGTCAAAGCGCACCCAAAGAGCACCCAAAGCTCAGTCAAAGTGCGGTCCACGTGGCAACTTTTTAGAGGATGTCCGGATCTATTTTCTAGGTCCGGTGACCGGACGTAATAATTTGCCCTTGTAACCTAATAACTTATGAGGAAGTTAATTACCATCATACTCTCCTTTCTCCTTAGCAACGCCACTCCATGATGCCGAAATGAATATCTTATATAAGGGACTACAATACCTATCACAAAGTTTCCACAAGAATTGCTTATAATAAATTCTACAAGAAATGCTTATCTACATATATGTGGATTGAATTGATTATGGTGACGTTGATTATAATGATGATGGTCTCATCAGCCATGGTTAATGCTTTCTTACATTACCATTAGGTGTGTAAATGAGTCTACCACTCATCATAAACAACTCAAGTGTTGTTAAATGAGCAAAAAAAATTATTTAAATATTAAAATAATATAGTCAAACACAAAGTTGTTTACATACAAATAGTATACATCAAAATCATATATAAAGTACAAAACATGAAAAAAGTTGAGGTCAACAACATGTATAGGGCACGAAAGAAAATAAGCACTATCATTAAGAGAATAAAAGATTCTCAACTTAGTAAGGCATCCACTCTATTGCATACTTTTGAATCCTCATTTTTAGTATAGTATTTATAATTACTGTCATAAGCTATAAATCATGCAAGATCATGTTTAGTTGATTAGGAATAAAGACATTTGTCCAATACCAAAATTTGCAATGAATTGGGTTAGACTTTTTTGGGATACCTTGTAAAGTTTTGGAAAGTTGATTGCACTAACAATGACAAAAGAAATGCAACCAGGTAAATTTCTTTTTAATATCAACATATACTAATATTTTAATTTTGTAGAAAAGATTATTCATTAAGATTTCTCACTTTATATTTTATATATTAGTGGTAGAAGATGTTTGGATGAAGTGCTCCAAACTCGCAAAAATTAGCAATAAGAATTCTAAGTCAAACATCCTCCTTCCCAAGCTATAAAAAAATAATGGAGTGTCTTTGAATAAATTCACTCAAAGAAGTGCAATCTTTTGCAGTGTCAACACCATATATGTTCAATACAATCTCAATTTAAAGAATATGTATAATTTTTAAGTATATTACTATAAAATAATAAATTCTTACATCATGTGATAATGCACTAATTAAAATAATTCCTTCATTTTTAAGGTTTCTACATAAGAAAAGAGATTATGATCCTTTAGACTACGCATTTGTTGAGTTGATTAATGTTTTGATATTTAAGGATGAGCCAACTCCAGAGATTGTCTTAGAAGATTTAGAGAATGAGCTCTATGTAGAGGATGCAACTCCACCTATTGAAAAATAAAACATACATTTGACTCAAGAAAGGCATAATAAGTTGATAATTAAATATAAAAAAATATTAAGATAATTTCAAAATTAAAAGTTTATTTTATGTCTCTTATTTGTTAACGAAGGTGATATTGTTAATGAAGGGGATGAAGATGATATAATTGGGTTTGATGCTATAGAAAGAAGATTTTGGAGAATCAAGATTTGGAGAGTCAACCTTGGCTACTTTTGATGATAGAAATTTACTTGATTTTTATTAGCCTATTGTAAAATTATTTGGACTATTAAACTCTAAAAGAAAAAAGTTTTTACTAGTTACCTTTATCTCTATATTGTTAATGCATTTTAGTATTTTCTTTATTTTATTAGAAAATATAAAATGCAGAAGCCATTCTCTTACTATAAGTTTTGTTATTTTCATGTTTAGTTAATAAATGCATCATGTTTATTTCTTCTATACAATTACAGAATTGTCATAGCAATAATCTTTTTTTTTTCTTTTTTAGGGTTTTGCCTATTACAGAAAGAAATTATAAGATGTTATGCAAAAAATTTGATTTCACTGTTCAATTTACAACTATAAAGATGTTAGTTGCTCACATAATGAATGCCTTTTCTTTTTAAAATGTCTGCATTTATTTATTTTATATATTTGAAGCTTCATATTATGATTATGTTAATTTCTTTGTTATATTTATGAAAAGCGTTGGTTCATTACTATGTAAATTAATTATTTCTTAATATATTTAGTATTTATTACAACATCTATTTCAACCCTGATTCAACCTCAGTTGAATCATCAAACTGTGAACACCTCCTCTTTATGGTTCTTTGTCTGGTCCAGTTTTCATAACCTTGCAATTTATAGAGTTTTAAAATATAGGTGTATAATTTAAAGACAATATAATTTTGAGGGTTTTAAAATTCTTTTTTTCTGTATTTTGAATCTATCAAATTGAATGATTTTTTAATAGTTCGCTTGTGCAACTGATGCCACCTTGCCTTCATCCTCCTCTTCAGCGTCATCAATGAAATAACCAACCTCACTTTGATCAAAAACATGTTCCCGTCTGAGACTATTTTGGCCTTGCATCCTATTCCTACTCCTAATTTTTCACCCCTCTTACTCCTCACACCTAATTCACCCACTAATCTCCATAAATGACTAATCCACTATGATGTCTTAATTCAATCATTGCTTGCCTCTAGCATAACAACCCCATCCATTGATTGTGATCACATGTCATATTCTATTGTTTACATTTTTGTATTAATTTTTACAATAGTTTTTATTTGCTTCAAACAAACACAAGTAGCTATCCACTGAATTTAAAATATATTGAAAATAAAAAACATAGCATTTTAAATATCTCTAAATTCTAAATGTTCTTTCAAACATGCATCCAATAAGTATAATAAATTAATATAGGAATGTAAATTTTGTTTCTTGTAATTTTATTTATGTTTATTTTTTATTAATAAATAGCCAAAAACTTATCAAATTATCCATGAAAAAGTTGTTATATGATTAGTATCATTAATCATGGAATTTGAATAATTTTTATTAACTAGCTACAAAATAGCTTCGATGTTCAAGTGTTAAATGCTCCTAACAATATTGTACATAAATCCAATTAGTGTAGCACCAAAAGCATCAAACTCACCATATGAGACAAAGGGCCTTACCATTAGGGCTAAATCTAGAAATGTACAATTGAACAAAGTGAAACCCAGTACCAAGAGCAAGTTGAAGACCATAAACTTGGAAATTATATTTATATTTTCTACTTAATTATGTGTGAGAAAATCCCACATAGTTTTATTATTATATGTGTGTAGACTTATATTAACCTCATTTTTGTATGAGGTCACTATGACCCGCTTAGATTTTCTTTCTAGTAACCTAATGATTAGAAAATGTCTACTTCCTAACTATATAGGTTTTAGGTAAGACCCAATTCAATCCCTATCAAACTCAACTCCACCTTCAAATTCAATCCCTGGTCCAACTACCAACTAACTTTCAATTAACTTTTGAATCATATTAAATCAACTTCAATCATCCAATTGAATTTTATTTATATGGATGGTCCAAGTCTAGCTATTTAACTCTTAAATCCAATAAAAACCCAACATACCACACCAAATCTTTGGGTCTTGAAACCCCTTCTAGGTGATTTTCTATCACCTTGAAACCCAGTTAATTGGCATCTAATTCAGAGTCTATCAATTACATGTTGATATGACATGTCTCCGTGTTAACTCTCCAAATTTGAGCTCATTTGGAGTACTTTAACCCCAGAAACAAGGTTGATTTCCAAAGGCTACAAAACCTTCAAATACTTACAAGCTCTACAACTAGACAGACCATCTAATGAAATTTGACTTTGGGACCCCTTCCAAACCATTCAACCACACCCATGGCCTTTTTTTAGAGCTCTTCACCACAAACTTACACTTTCCTACATCCAGTTTGACCCAGTGATGACCAGGGTCAAAATGACCAAAATACCTTTAAGGGATTTTTTATCTTTTTCCAAAATCCAACATGGCTTTCCCTCCTTAATCCTCAAAACCTATCCCAATGAATCATGAATGTCATTTAGGATCTATTGGATCCAAACACATATTCTGGGTTAACCTTGTTGACCAAGTAAACCTAGGTTGACCCAAATGCCCCTTAAGGGTCAAAACAGTCATTTTGACTAAAGTGACATCCCCGTACCTTGAAACTACCTCCAGCGGACTCCTTGGATCAATCCAAACCTATTGAGCCTAACAACTACCCCTGGGTCAACCTAGTTAACCAGGTCAACCTAGATTGACCCAACAACCCCTTAAGGGTTAAATGGGCCAATCCAACCCATTCAACCTATTCAATCCATATTAATCCCTTAAATCAACTCCTAATCATAACCTAAGCATGTAGTCTTTGACTAATCAAACCCAAGTAGAGTTGACCAAGTCAACTCACCTCACTTGGTCAAAATCCCACATATACATACTTATTCATGCAAAGTCCAAGTGAGTTATTCCAAGCTCTCTCGTATAACATTTAGACTGCCATAATTCAATACTACAATGAACGACCTGAGAAAAATAACCAACAACCTGAATAGAGATAGGTTCTTTCCAAAAAATCTAATTTTTTTTTTTGACACATTAGCAATAACATGATTGAAACCCAAAAATTGTATAGTAGAATCTAACTTTGTGTTTGAAATAAAGGTTCAATCATAACCAAAATATAAACTTTGTGAATGCAACATAAACTCTTAAATCTAATTCTAGTAGACGGATAACCAATGACCCTAACATTCTAAATAATAGACTTAAAAATTAAAATTTAAATGGCTAGTTTGAGACCGGGTACTTCTAGGTGAATGAGAAATAATATTCTTATTTTTTTTATTCCTCTTACTTTGAACTTTAATAAAATCATTATCATTAACCTTCAAATAGCCATCAAAACTCCTTAATTTATTACTATTATAATCCTTTTGTGAGGTGAGAGTAGAGTCCTTACTACCATTGTCCAAGTCCATATCAATAGTGGAATCACCTTCATCCATATCATCCTACAACAATTCTCCTTCTTCCAAAGTACGCTCAACCACATTATCCTAATCAATCAATTTGGGATGAGGTGAAACATGATTAGTACATTCATTGTTGTTCATAATGAATTCAAAAGCAAAAAGGTTTTGGTTAGTATCACAAGGCAATTGCAAAGTAGTTAGAATAGTATTTTGCTCAAAATAAATAGATGCCATTTACTCATCTGTAGTATTATTTTCAATTTCATTAGTAGTAGCGGTAGAAGGTTGATCACTATTTATCCCTTACTTTTTACCAGAAGGTTTTAATGCTTAAGTGATACATTTAAGTTTGTCAAAATGTTCCAAATCTAGTGAATCTCTAAGACCATTGATATTAGTTTAATGATCCTGTGTAGCATGATCTAGTTGAGAGATTTTTTCAATAGGGATATTAGTTTCCTGTACATATTCACTATTTAAAGGAGGTAAATAGTTTGCATCCAATTTTTTTCATTTAGGTTCTTTGGATAAATCTCTTTTCATGTGAAGTTGAGAATACAAGATAAAACATTCTGAAATACAATAACCACGCATTTTATAATGGTTGTAAAAAGTAGGATTTTCAAATTCATCTTTTTTTGGATAACCACTATGCTCCGATCCAAGCCAAATATCTTTAGGATGTTTTTTAAAATATCCATTTCAACTAAAATGAAAGCCACAGACGAATGAGACACAGTTGTAGTTGCCTGATCCATTTGTAAATATCTAAGATAAATCAAAGCTAAAGAAAACAAAATTCAAGATTGAAATAAATGAATCCTTGAATTTG
Organism: Dendrobium nobile; assembly: GCA_022539455.1. NCBI lineage: Eukaryota > Viridiplantae > Streptophyta > Magnoliopsida > Asparagales > Orchidaceae > Dendrobium > Dendrobium nobile. The sequence goes on along the minus strand of CM039724.1, from coordinate 17,892,762 downwards.
GAAAAGAAATCCACACCGGGGCTATAGGCAATTCATCCTTTACATCAAATATGGTGTCCATTTAAGCTTGAAAGTTCGAGTATGTTGTTAGACCTTATTGAACTATCCCAAGGCTAATCAAGAGAAGGGAGGGGAATTGAATTGGTAATTTTTTAAAAATTTCATAGATTTTCAAAAAACTATCTTTTAGAAAGTTTAAAGAATGATCTAGAAATATGCAATTTTGTAGTAAACTGATTTAAACAATAAATGGTTCAACCACAAAATTTTGAAGCAAAGAAAAATAAAAATACTGAAAAGTAAAGTAAATAGAAGAACACCAAATTTATAGTGGTTCGATCCAAACTAGACCTACGTCCACTCGCTGGAGACTCCTTCTCCAAGTATTGCACTAAATCAAAGTGACTTTCCTTTTGCCGCTACAGCAAAGTGGAGAAGCCTTTACAAACTCTCTCCCACCAACCTCGGTGCGACAGAGTATCAATGTCCATTCTCACCCTCCTAGTGACGGTAGAGTACCAACACCCCTTCTCACCCTCTTGGTGACAATAAAGTATCAATATCCTTTCTCACCCTTTTGGTGACGGTAGAGTACCGTGACACAATGTTAAAATCTTCTCTCAAAAGCCTCTAGAGGAGATAGACAAAAATTTAGAAAAAGAAAAGAGATCCTCGCTTTGGGCAACCTTCTGAATCCCTCACAACTCCCCCTCACTTAAACTCTCACACTTAACTCTCACAATCTCTTCCAAACACTCACACTTAATGGCCACTCTCAAGAGACAATCATGGCAAAGGTGTAGAGTGTTTGTTTTTAGGAGTCTTATATATGAAATATAAGAAAAACCATCCAGAAAACTTAAAATTACAAGTCCACCAACATAGGATCGTACAGTACGATTGAGGATCATTATACGAACAATTCAAAAATTCATGTACGATCCTATATAAACCTTATTTTGTACTCTGTCAGTCATCCGTACGAACTGACATATTATTGTATGAATAGTTTGAAACTGAATCTATTCATCTGGTATGATCCTGTACAAACCTAATTTCATACTCTATCAGTTGTCTGTATGAACTGCAATCATAAAATATAAATATTTAACATAAATCATGTTTTATTTCATACTTTATCAGTTGTCTATATGAATTGACTTCAAATAGTATGAATAGTGCAAAAACAAATCAATTCTTTAAGATGAACTAGTACGCACTTGATTTCGTACTCTATTTATCATTTTTATGAACTTATATTATATAATACGAATAGTAAAAAAATGATTTCAATTGGGACAAACTGGTATGCACCCATTTCATAATTTATACGAACTAACATCGTATATTATGAATAGTGCAAAATATAAGATATAATTTGATTAACTTCTTTCTGGAGGAAAAAATGTAACAAATCGTACTGTCATCCAATACGATTATAAATCATACAGTACGTTTAGTTTTTAAAATTTTAAGTTTTTACTCTCTCTCCCCTAGTGTGTGTGCATGGTTATCAAATTACAATCACACTATCTCATACTCAAGAAAAATAAAAAATTTACAGACTTCATTACATGAAATCCTAATCTATTATATCTTGAAGTCTTCAACAGTTTAAAGTATATTTTCTCTAAAATGTTAGTGCACATAAATAAAAAATAGAAAATGTCCAGTACTTGCTCAGGTGAAATGATAAAATTAATTAGAATAATAATATTTTTCTATCATCAAAAATACATTCTCAAGATGGATTCCTAAGTTATAATAATCTCCCTATTTTTTGATGTTGGAAAAAATAATAATTATTTCAATTATAAATAAATTTTTTTCTCCTAAATTCTCCATTATTGAAGTTAACAATAAACAACATAAGGATCATAAAAATTTCATCCTAATTTTTAAAATTTTGGTTTTATAAACAAACATTAAAAAAATAAAGTATATAAAATACAATAAAAAACAACAAAACTAAAATCCATAAACCATAATTAACTTCCCCATGAGAACATTATTTCTAAACAAACCAAAAAACAAAACTAAAAGACTTAAAACAAAATAGAATACTAATAATAACTCAAACAAAAAAAAGAATATAATAACCACCCCTATTTTGTCATCAGAAAAAAAATAATCCCCTAAGAAAGAATAAGTTGTTATAGATAAATCTAATGGATGATAAATAAAAGAATTTTAAAATATTTGCACAAACAACATTAAAGTTCTGACTAGAAAAAGAAAGACTCAAATTTTAAATCAAAGAATAATTTAGTTAAGAAAAGTTGACCAGGTTCAATATTTGCTTTAGAAAGCATAAATATCAAATAGAATAATCTAAACAAAATTAAATTAAATAGAGATCTTATAGTTTCAAATTCAATAGTTAAAATTATCATTTTATGCAAGAATTTTTCTAAGAATTAAAGTATAGGAAAGAACTAAATGTTGCATGGGCTCATTTTATGCTTATTTAATAATAAGAAATATTTGGGTGACGAACATTGCATATCTTTTCATTTTGAGCTCATTTTATGCCTCTTTCAAATTTGGTGACATTGCGCATCTTGTCATGTTGGGCTCATTTTATGCCTCTTTTTAAATTTGGCGACAGTGTACATCTTTTCATATTGTGCACATTTTATACCTCTTTTGACATTTTGTTCTTTCCACAACCTAATTCATTAAAACTTAGTTTTGATTACTTCCAAATAAAAGAAAAAAGTTTTAGTATCAAGAAGAATAATCTACAAAACAAAATCCTATTGTCAAGTATAGAATCAACACATTGAATAAGAAAATAAAAGAAACATAACTCACTAATTATGCTACAAAATATAACTATAAAATACTAATCGATTAGAACATTGAAATGAATTTTTTTATCTAAATCTAATTTGTAAATTAATTTAAAGTTTTGGAAAAGAGAAACAATTTTACTAGGAAACTACGTTGCAGTATAAAATATTTAAATTTTTTAGATCAACATTAGTAATTTGCACAATAGAAACTTAAAAATAGTTTAAGAGGATTAAAAAATAACACAAGATAAACATTTCACTAAACAAATAAACCAAATACAATCAATACAAATAAACAAAATATCACAAATCCATCACATGTTAACAGAAAGAAATAAAATATACATCAAGTATAACAAAAAAAAAGTATGACGGAGGATCCTGATCTGGAGGTGGTTGAGGAGAAGTGAACATAGAAAAGTAGCTGTTGATTATAGCTACTTGAGTGTTAGGAGAGTCAAACTATCCTCTCACCCAACCCATATCTTCATTATATATTGGCTCCTACTGGTTGAATTGAGTCTCAATATGATCAAATCGTTGATCAAAATGAGATTCAAGTTAATCAAATTGCTAGACCATTTCTTGATAGAAATGATGATCTAGTCCAAGAGTAGGTGTAGGTACAGGAATAGGTACAACTGCAGGTCCTCCATCTTCATCAAAATCTTTTCCTTCATCCCCTTGATCTTGGTTAAAAAGTGAACGTAAGGAAGCATTAGTAAAATAGATTGGAAGCTGAGTAGGTGGATCGGGATGAATCAAGTTGCATTTCTTTTCTAGAATATAGGCCATCAAATGTCCTAAAGCTATATTTTTGTTTCTTTTATTGTTAGGAAGTCCAATATCCATAAGATTATAGATGTAGTCCAAAATCAATTGGGCTTCATATATTGGAGTGTTTGTCATAATAAGATTTGTGATTATAGAAAGCAAAGGAGTTAGGTTGATATGATTATCAGCTTTAGGAATAATTATAATTTTTAATACATTCTGGATGATCCTAACATTTTGATTCAAATTGTACACACAAGATAGGTGATTGACTGAAGTGAGACCTTTAAGGGTTTGATTAATTATAGACCAGTTAAAATAAGACCTAGAAGTCATTATGTGTGCCCTTACCCCTTACGTTCTAATGTGTAGGTAGGTGCCTAAATCTTCCTTGCTCATCTCTACTATCTATTTAGAAACATAAGATGACATCTTAGTATTATTTTAATTCATTCTCAGATTGGCATAGAAAGAATGAAATGTGTCATGATAGAAACCATATATTAAAGTGAGAATAAAAGAGAATTGAGTAGAATAAAAAAGAGGCAATACATAAAAGTTAGTGTCTCTTTGGATAAGGAGATGAAATGGAGTCATCTTCGTCTCAAAGAAACACAAGTAGGCTTCTTCATTCTCTTTGGAAAGGAAGATCTCGTCTAGTTGACTAAAATGAGAGGATGAGGCTTTGGAGGTTCGTGTATGCTTACTGCTGCTTACCATTTTGAAAGTTTGAGCCTAAGATAGTTTGAGAATGAAATAGATTGTGAAGAAAAACCATCAAATACCTTCCAATTTAAGGAAATTGGCATGATCGCATCGTATGAAATAGGATTCGTATATAAGACTATGCAATCATACAAGAAAAAGTATTTCATACATACGAATGAAAACTAACAAAAATGAAATGACTTTTCATAAATTGCCATTCCCGAGGAGTTGTTTCATACAACTTTTTGACCAAAATGATGGTACATATGAACACATGTTTTTCTGGGATGATAAGACAATAATGATCGTATCTGGCTGTTAGGTTCGTCCACATAAAGAATGAAAATAGGATTGTACAAATGAACAGGTGTTCGTTTGGTACGATCTTCAAAAATAACTACACTCAAATTTTCTCCCTATTCATATAAACAAAAAATAAAGTATTCATATAGTAAGATGACGTGTTCATACAGTACAATTCATTTACAAAAACACATTTTCTTCTTACAAACTTAGAAAAATTATCATGCAAAATCTAGTGATATCATACAGTACAAAAGTGGTTCTTATGGTACAACTTAAAAAGAAATTTTTAGATTTAACATGATAATCTTGAATCTATTTCAAAAACAAGTCATAACATGATCCATGAGACATAAAAATAAAAACAATAATAATACCACAAAAAATTAAACCCAAAACAAAGAAAAACAAAAATAATCCATCAAATAAAAACCAATTTACAAATAATAACAAAACATAAACACCAACAATTAGATACATCATAAATGGAATTTGCTAAATTTAAATTCTCAAGCATGAATATCAATTACACCCAATCTGATTCTTAAGGTGTTAAATATTTCAAAAACAAGTGATTTTGTAAAAATATCTGTAAGTTAATTTTTTAGTAGCTACATGATGTAGCTCAATTTCTCCTTTAATCACATGATCTCTAATGAAGTGAAGCCTTATATCTATATGTTTGATTCTAGAATATTGAATAAGATTCTTTGAAATGCATATGACACTTGTATTATCACAGAAAATTGAAATAGTATCAAGATAAATCCTAAATAAATAAGTTGTTTTTTAACCACAACATATGCCGCACAACTACTTAAGGCAATATATTCTGCTTCAATATTAGAAAGGGCTACTAAATTTTATTTTTTGCTAGACCAAGAAACTAAATAATTTCTAATGAATTGATAAGTTCCATATATACTTTTCTAATCAATCCTACATCCCGTAAAATCTAAATCAAAATATCCAATGATTTCAAAAGAAGAGTTGTGCCTTAGATACCATATCCCTAAGTTTTAAGTTTCTAAAAAATATCTCAAAATTCTTTTAACCACTATCAAATGGGATTCCTTTAGAGTAGTTTAAAATTTAATATAAAGACAAATACTAAACATGATATCTGATCTACTAGGAGTTAAGTAAAGTAATGATCCAATTATTCCTCTAAATTTCTTTTGAATAATATATTTTTTCTTAGAGTCCTTATCTAATTGCACTGAGAAACTTATTGGTGTACTTATTGGTTTAGCTTTATCCATTTCATATTTCTTAAGGATACCCTTAATATATTTTGACTAACTAAAAAATATGCCATCCTCTTTCTACTTTAAGCTAAAACCAAGAAAATAACTCAAGTCTGCTATCAAACTCATTTCAAATTTACAACTCATCATCTTTGAAAAATCATCACAAAAATTTTTGTTTATGGATCCAAATAAGACATCATCAATATATATTTGAATAATGAGTATATCAATGCTTACTCTTTTTAAGAAGAGAGTGGTGTCCACACTTCCTTTAATAAATGATCTTTCTAGATGGAACAAGCTTAGCTTGTCAAACTAAGCCCTAGGTGCATATTTTAATCCATACAATACCTTTTCAATTTAAACAAACATTTAGGTAATTGTAAAATTTCAAAACCTAAACTTTTCTCAACATAAACATCATATTGTATCACCCCATTAAGAAAGACACTTTCAATATCCATCTATAATAATTTAAAACCTTTAAAATAGGAAAAGGCTAGTAGTACCCTTGTCGCTTCAAGTTTGGCTACATGAGCAAACATTTCCTAAAAATTAATCCCTTTTACTTGATTGTGTCCCTTGGCCACCAATCTTGCTTTATTCTTAACCACTATACCTGAATCATTCATCTTATTTTTGATAAAACCCAGTTAGTTCCAATAACACATTGATTGTTAGGTCTTTTAATTAGCTCCTAAATATCATTTCTAACACATTGATTCAATTCTTCCCGCATGGTCAAAAACCAAAATTCATCAGAAAGTGTTTGATTTATATTAGTGGGCTCAATCATTGAAATAAAGGATGAGTGATTCACTTTTTTGCTAAGTTCATGCCTAGTCTTAACACCTTCACTCGGGTCTCCTAAGATTAGTTCTTTAGGATGACTTTTAGGAAATTTCAATTATCTATATAAAGCATTCTCTATCTTAATCTTTTCTTCAATATTTGCATTTTTAGCACTTTGGGTTATTTCTTCGATGTCTTCTTCTTCCAATTTAGACCAATTTGAAATATTAGATTCATCAAAAACTATATGGGTAGTGTCCGTAACTATCAAAGTCCTCTTGTTAAAAACTCTATAGGATTTTCTAACACTTGAATATCCGAGAAAAATCTTTTATCAGATTTAGGATCAAATTTTCCTAAAAGAGTTTTACCATTATTATGAATATACATCTTACATACAAAGACATGTAGATGTGAAAGGTTGTCTGCTCTTCCCTTATAAAGTTTATAGGGTGTCTTATGTAACTTAGATCTAATATTTTCCCTATTTAAAACATAACAAGCTGTACTAACCACTTCGGCCTAATAAAATTTCAAAAGTGAATATTTAACCAACATGACTCTAACAACTTCTATCAAGGTTATATTCTTCTTCTCAATAACCCCATTTTGTTGAGGGGCCCTAGGTGCTAAAATGTTGTGACAAATTCATTACTCTTTACTAAAATCTTTAATTTTTTTATTTTCAAATTCTCCTTCATGATCACATTGAATTGAAAGAATTTTATAACCCAGCTTTCTCTAAATCCAAGTAAAAACATTTCCAAACTCTACAAATGATTTTTTTTTATGTGATAAGAATCTAATCCAAGTGAATCTTGAATAATCATCAATAATTACACACCCAAAAACTTTCTCTTCTAAACTTATAGTACTAATTGGTCCAAAAAGATCTATATGTATAACTTCTAGTGGTTAGCTATTTTAAGATCTTTAATTGATTGAAATGACATGCATCAGATAGGTGGTCTTTAGTAAAGTCTAATTTGGGTATTCCTCTAACCAATTCTTTTTAGGTAATCTTCCTTAGATTTTTTATGCTTGTATGACAAAGTCTTCTATGATATAACTAAGATTCATCAGTGATAGTTTTGAGATAAAAGGCATTAGACAATTTAATATAATTTAAATCAAGCATGTATAAATTATTTACCATATTTACATAAAACACATCAATTTCATTTAAGCTTATAATATAGCTTGTAGGTAAAAAATTAATGTTAAAATCTCTATCATAAAGCTGACTAATACAAAATAAGTTATATTTAAGCCTTCAACCAATAAAATGTTCTCAATAAAAATTATTTTCATTGCCAATCATACATGTATCTAGCACTTTGCTAGTGGTATTGTCTCAAAGTATCACTTTGCCTCCAGCCCTGATCTCCAGCACTAAAAATTGAGTTGTATCTCCAATCATATGTTTCAAACTTCTGATGTCCATGTACTAAATGCTCTCACAAGGGCTTGTATGAGAGCGTTTCTATAAAATTATCAAATGTTAGACTTGGGAACCCCAATAAATTTGGGTTCACCTCTTGATAATGAAAATCCAGATGCATGCTTGATATGCTATGATTTATGCATCTTAGGTTTCCACACTAGATTTGTTCTACTATGAATTATGCAAGTGTGAAAAATATGTTCTATCATTCCACAGAAAAAGCATTTAATACCAGGAAAAGGATTTACCAATCTATGTGAGTTATAATATTTTTTCCTAGGTTTTGAAATTGTATACTTTTGATCAGGATTGTAAAATTATTCAAGTGTAGGGGGTGTCTTATTTTACTTAAGAGCTTTTAGTTTTTCCTTAAGATATGAGTTTGCACGTTCCAAAACTATATTGTCAACTTCCAACTGATGTTATCTTTATTCCACTTTAGCTATAAACACCTTAAAGACATTCTCAAGATTAGTATAAGGTGTTTTCAATAAATTATGTTTCTTATTCAAATCATCAAATTTGTCAACAATGTCATTTTTTTGCTATCTATGGATGCATGATCTGTCCTAGGAGTTTCATATTTTTTTTATAAATTTAAATGCTTGAGATTAAGATTCACATGAAATTTGTAAAGCTTCCTATATGCATTATGATTTTTTCAAAAAATTTAAATAATTTATTGTTGAACAAGTCACATACCTCCACTTGATCTGAATGATCAAGTTTGTCTGCCATTAAACACAAGTTTGTAACTTTCTCTCCTGCTTCTATTTTTAAAGATGAGTCAACCTAGGAAGCTCTTTACATTTTTCTCTTGCCCTTCCTAACATTTGATCTCTCCTCATCTTTCTCCTTGCTAGGATTAGCTTTGAGATTTAGGCAATCTATTTTTATATATCTAGGCTTCCTGTATTCATAACAAATGACTTCATTAGAAACTTTTGCATTTTTATTGAACTTAACTTTATTTTAATGCTGACATCTCTTTTACATTCTTCTAAGGAAACTTTTAAACTGTCTAATCATGAGTGTTATATCTTCTTTATTCTCAAGCACTGATTGATCACTCTCCAAATTATCCACTTTCAAAGTAATATTCTTCTCATTCCACTTATCACCTGTAACAATCTATCTTTGATTCACTCTTTGCTCATAAGCAATTAATGTTCCAAGCATAATGTCAATAGAATATACATTTAGATCTTCTGATTATGTTATGATAGTTATCTTTGCATCATAAGTAGTAGATAAATAATGTAGGATCATTCAGGAGTGTTATAGTTTCCAAAAGTTGCCATAATCATTTTTCAAAAAGTAGTCTAAATTTTAATTTATAGAGTAGGCTCTAATATCACTTGAAAGTTTGAGTAGATTTTCAGACCTTATTGAACTATCCCAAGGCTAGCCAAAAGGGAGATGTGTGTGTGTGTGTGTGTGGGGGGGGGGGGGGGGGGGGGGGGGGGGGGGGGTCGTAACTTAGGTTCCAAGGTTAAGTTTTATTTCATGTGATTTTTTTATGATACAAAATATTATTATTATGATTACTATTTCTCCAAATATATATTGGATATCTTTTCTTTATGAAATTTTTGTATACTAATATTTCAAGAAAATTATACTCTAGACTGCTGAAGATTTCAAGATAGATTAGATTAGGGTTTTTTATAATGAAGTCTATAATTTTTCTATTTTTCTCGAGTCTGAGAGAGCGTGATTGTAATTGGGTAACCATCCACACACATACTAGGGGATTAAGTTACAACTTCTATTTTTTAAAACTAATCATACTGTATGACTTTTACATCATACTAGATAGTTGGTTATGGTGGTTCCTCCAAAATGAAGTTTATCAAATTATGCCCGAGAAAATTTTTTGCACTATTCGTATTGTATGAAGTGGAGTTTATACATATGACTCACATAGTATTAAATGAGAGTCTATCAGTTTGTCCCAAACAAACTCATTATTTATTAAATTTTTCATATTGTTCAAAGAGGCATTCATATAGACGACTCATAGAGTATAAAATTGGTGCGTACTAATTTGTCATAAACAAACTCATTAATTTTTGAACTGTTCATACTATATGAAGAAGAGTTTGTACAGAAGACTGATTGGCTAAGAAATGGGTGTGTACCAGTTTGTCCCATATAAACTCATTAATTTTTGAACAAACTGTATTGTATGATGATGGGTTCATATAGACAACTCATAGAGTACGAAATGGGGTCATCCATATTTATACCAAATGAATCATGATTTCCTTAAATAGTTCATACAATACAAAGAGGAGTTCATATAGATGACTCATAGTATAAGAAATGAGTTTGTACATAATCATACCGGATGAACTTGTTCAATTTTTAACTGTTTATATAGTATGATGTCAGTTCATACAGATGACTAATAGAATATGAAATTAGGTTCTTACATAATCATACATGGCTTTTTGAATTGTTTGTACAAATGATTCACAATTGTACTGTATGATATGAGTACATTCAAGTTAAATTTTTTAGTTTTCTATATAATTTTTCTTATCTTTCATATAAAAGTGTCCTAAAAAACTAACACTCGAAGATGTTGCTATGAATTTCTTTTGGGAGTGGATAAGGAGAGTATTTGGGAGAGAGTTTTAGGAGTGAAGAGAGAGATATTTTGAGAGGAAATTGTTAAGGGACTCATAAGGTTGCCTAAAGGTAATTATCTCGTATTTATTCTTCAAGGTTCTCCCTAATTCCTTGAAGGCTCTTGAGAGAAAAAGTTCAAAGAAGATCATGATACTCTGTCATCACCAGGAGAATGAGAAAGAATCTTGGTACTCTGCCTTTACCAGGAGGGTGAGATAGGATATTGGTTCTTAATCATCACCAGGAGGGTGAGAAAAGATGTTAGTACTCTTCCATCATCAAGAGGGTGAGAAAGGATATTGATACTCCACCATCACCAAGACGGTGAGAAAGGATGTTGGTACTCTGCCATCATCAGGAGGGTGAGAAAGGATGTCAGTACTTTGCCACACCAATTTGGTGGAAGAGAGGTTTTATAAGGAATTCTTTGCCTTGCTGTTTGAGCAAAAGGTAAGTCATTTTTGAATTAGTGAAATACCTGAAGGAGTCTTTAGGTAGTGGATATAGGTCTAGTTGGATCGAACCACTATAAAAATTAGTGTTCTTCTATTCTTTTACTTTATACTACATTTTTATTTTTTGCACTTTAAATTATTGTGGGTGAAAAATATCTTGAAAAAAATTTATCATTGAGTCAAATATCTTAAATCAGTTTTTTGAAATCCAAGAGAATTTTTAAATTACTAATTCACCATTCTCTTGGTTAGCTTTGGGATAATTAGTTGTATTAGGTCTAAAAATCTACTCAAACTTTTAGGGGGTTGATTGGTAATTTTTAAAAAATTTCTAAGATTTTCAAAAATCATTTTCTAGAAAGCTTAAAGAAATGATCTAGAAATATGCAGTTGTGTAATAAACTGATTATCACAATAAATATTTCAACCATAAAATTTTGAAACACAGAAAAATAAAAATACTAAAATGTAAAGTAAATAGAAGAACACCAAATTTATAGTGATTCAATCAAAACCAGATATATGTCCACTCTCTGGAGACCCATTCTCTAGGTATTGCACTAAATCAAAGTGACTCTCCTTTTGCCCGCATAGCAAGGTGGAGAAGCCTTTACAAACTCTCTTCCACCAACGTTTGTATGATAGAGTACCAACATCCTTTCTCACCCTCCTGGTGCAGAGTACCGACATCCTTTTTCACCTTCTTGATGATGGCAGAGCATCAACATCCTTTCTTACCCTCCTAGTGATGGCAGAATACTGTGATGTAATGTTTAAGATCTTCTCTAAAAAGCCTCAATAGGAGATAGGCAGAAGTTTAAAAGAAGAAATGAGATCCTCGCTTTGGGCAACCTTGTATATTCCTCATGACTCCCCCTCACTTGATCTCTCACACTTCAATCTCATAATCTCTCCCAAACACTCACACTCAATGGCCTTTATCAAAAGAAATCATAACAAAGGTATAGAGTGCCAATTTTTAGGACTCTTATTTATGAAACACAAGAAAAATAATCTAGAAAATTTAAAATTATAAGTCAACTAACCTAGGATCGTTTGGTATGATTGAGGTTCATTTATATAAATAGTTTAAAAATCTATGTACAATCCTATATAAGACTTATTTTGTACTCTATCAGTCGTATGTATGAACTGACATTGTACTATACGAATTGTTCAAAATTAAACCTATTCTTCTAGTACGATCCTAATTAATACAAATAGTGCAAAATACAAGACATGATTTGATTAACTTCTTTTTGGAGGAAAAATGTAACAGCTCATCCAGTATGATTGTAAATTATATAATATGATTAGTTTTAAAATTTTAAATTTTAACTCTCTCTCTACCATTGTGTGTATGCATAATTACACAATTACAATAACACCATCTCAAAATCAAGAAAAATAAAAATTTACATACTTCATTACATGAAACCGTAATCAATTCTACCTTGAAGTCTTCAGTAGTATGGAGTATGATTTCCCTGAAATGTTATTAAACAAAAATAGAAATAGAAAATGTCCAATATATGCTCAGCAGAAATGATTAAATTAATCAGAATAATAATAATTTTCTATCATCAAAAAAATACATTCTCAAGATGGATTCCTGAGTTACAACAATGCAAACACATTTGACATGCTTGAATTTCATACACTCTCCTAGAGAAAATTTAACTATAATCTAAATCATTAGAGAGTTGAATCAAAATGTGACATTGATCAAACATACTAATGGAAAAAAGAACCCAGAAACTTTTAGATTGATAAAGAATTTGTGAATGATGTCTAGATTCAGATGCTTTAGCACAAATTTATCCACTTAAGTGAAAACAAAAGGTGCAGCTAACTGAGAGACAACTTTGTCATGAAACATCAATGCTAGAAAACCTTTAAAACAAGTTTGGACTTAATCTAGTTTTGCAAATGAAGAAGCTGCACCACCCACAACCACATCCTTGAAAGATTGCAATTTACCAATAGCAGACACACCAGCTAAACCAATAGGCTTACCCAAGACACCAAGCTTTGGATCAATTGAAGTGATCAAATTGATCAAGGACGATGAAGTCTCCATCACCCAAAAACCACAAAAAAGTTGAACAATGAAAAACCAAATCAAAGGAAATCAACAAAAACTAGCAAAAGCCAAGACAAAAAATTGAAACAACAAACAAAACTAGTGCTAAAACCTCCAATAAGAGAGGAAAAAGAATGCTGAAGGAGAAACCCTAAATTTCCTTCATATCACAAGAGCACGGATGCACACATGATGATATAATGATATGAATGTTCATTATTGATAATGATTATAGAGGTGTAATAGATATAATATTAGCCACCAGTGATGAGAATGATTGACATGATAGATCTGATTGATAATCGAAAGGTCATAGACCCATGATTGTAGATCTTGCTGATATAGATCAAATGACCTCACCTAAAAGTGAGGTGAATGGCATTCATTCATAAATTGCAAGAATGATGCTGAATTCAATTCATTAGTTTATAGTTTCTTGGGATGTGTGCAAGAATCTCCTCATTTGTCACCCAAGATGGTAAGAAATACTCTAGTGATGTGGATTACTCGACCTGAGCTAAGCTTATTGGCACTTTCTTCTTTTAGGGATTTTCTAGTTCACTGGTCTAGATTGGTGATGATAAAATTTTAGAGCTTTTTAACTTTGGTGAGTTCTATAATTAGGTTCTATAGGTGATGGAATTCTTTGGTGTCATGTACGTAATCTTTATAAAATGCAAAACACCATATGGTATTGCGGGCACTACCAATAAAAAGCAAGGGAGGGTGATTAGTTCTTAGCTCCTGACCTCAACGGGATGTCAAAAGCCTATATACACTATGAATATGAATATATCACTCAATTAAAGTTTTAGAATAGGGATAATTATGCTTTAGGAATTAGACCTTTATGATGGCACCACTCTAAAATTAATCATTTCCCCCACCTTCCTCTATTATGCTAAGCTCTTACTTCAAATTTTTGGCAACTTAAGAATCAATAGTTATATGACCTCTATGAAATTGATGGAATGTTGGTTTTAAGTTTCTATTACATATCACAACCTCAATAAACACCTTCATATTTCTAACACTGGCATAAAACCTCAATATATCTTTATAGAACTTCACTATAATTAGTCTATTATAAATACATACATTGAGAATTTAACTTTTTCCAAGAATAAAACTTTAGTCAACAAACTGGTGTTGAATGCATGTGTTATCCAAATCATAATTGAAACATTATTCAACCTATATCTAGTGATAGAATAAATATTACTCCTCTTTTGTAAACTATTACTATTGACCTCATTTTTTGTGAGATCACCATGAACTATCCTTGTTGCAATCCAGGATACAAAACTTTTAATTTTGAAGAAAATAAACATTATTGATTGAATTTTTCACTTCCCAAAGCAATTTCATTGTATATTTGTTTATAGGTAGACTAGCATCTTAGGTACATCATCCACCATTCAAGATTATTCAGGGTTCAAGAGTGGGTAGAATAGGATGCATTGAAAGAGTCTGTATTTTTTAATTTTTTTAATTTTATATTTCTTGATTTTTGTGAAGTAAATGTGTATGTTAACTTGGCGACTGTGCACACACATAGGGGAGCAAGAAAATTGAAATTAAAAAGTTTCTGAGTAAATCATACCATACGATCATGATCAAACTATACAATCAGTTATTTAAAAAATAATCATAATGACTAATTAGCATAATTATTATTTTTTTGACTAATTGTACTATACGATACCATTCATATAGGATGATAAGTTGAAAATAAGATTGATGCCTCTAATTATAAATTAGGCAATATTTTTAAGTCATAATTTTGAATTAATCATACCGTTCAAATACTATACGATAATCTTAAATATTTCGTAATATAATCTTGTAATTAAGAAATTAAATCTGGATTAATTGATCCAATCTGATCATAATGTATAATGGAACTAATCCTATTATATGACCCGATTGCCTCATAGGACGATAATTAATCGATAGATATTGTATGAGATGAAATCATATTAGATTGCATTAATCATATTAGAAAACCATGTTATCGGCCTGTATGATCAATTTAGTATTTGAACTAATCATACATCATTTTTTTGTTTGTACAACTCCTTAAAGATGAATTGAATCAACATTATATTATATGATCAGTAACTGCAAAATTGAAAATTTAGGGTTTTTGGACCCCTTTATATTTAAGCTCTCTTAATAAACTTTTTTGGGGTGTTTTGGCTATTGAGTTTTCATAGAGAGAGCTGTTAGAGATCTTGGAGAGCTTGAAAAAGGATAAGGAGAGGTTGTGTGTGAGGGAGAACTAATGTTAGGGGATTTCACACGTTTGCTCTAAGCAAGCTTCTGCCTTGATTCCTTTGAATGTCCTACTTTTTTTTCTTTGGTAAAACTAGTATGTAATACTTTAAGGCCAAAGCTTTTCAAGGTTCTCTTCCTTCACCAGGAGAGCAAAAAATGATTTAGGTTCTTTGCATTCTCTAGATGGGGGAAAAAATTGATTTTGGTACTCTACCACACTAGGTTGGTGGAAGAAATTTTTGTAAGGGCTTCTCTACCATGCTATTGGGGCTAAAGGAGAGACATTAAAGATTTAGTTCAATTGGAAGAGAGGACTCCTTGGAGTGGACATAGGTCAAGGTTTACCAAGCCACTATAAAATTATTATGTGCTCTTTCTACTTTACCTTATGTATTTTTTACTTTTCTAAATTTTTATTTTCTTGCATACTTGTTATTATTGACATTCTAAGAGGTGTTTATCATGTTAACTTTAGTTTTAACTCTTGATAGAGAAGAAAATTGAAAAACCAAAAGGAAGAAAAATATTTTTTGTTACTAATATGTGTTAAGAAAATCAATTAAAGCAAAGGTACATTGGTTATTATTAAGTTCTTTTGCTTGTACTCATTATTATTTTAAAGTATTTTTAAATAGATAAATTTTTAAATAATCAATTCAATACTCCCCTCGATGGTGTGACTAAGGTAATTCAATAAGGCTTAACACGATCATTGAACTTTAAATCCTAACTCTTGATTATTCATCTGATGGTAGATAATTAGTTAGCTATCAATCATCAAGGTAGTTATCAATCACCAGCTATATTATCCTACAATCATCCAGCTTATGATCAACTAATCAATCATGATCATCATAAATCAATTGTTAAAACATATTTCTTCTAATCAATAATTATAAATCCTATAATCAACCTGTAAGATTCAATTTACACTTCAATTTACATTCAATATACATTTTAATTACCAACTTGCATTCCATTATCAACCATACGTCTGATCTCTAATTAATATTTCAATTATCTAGCATTCCAATAAGTTAATCAATCACTAACAATCAGTCATATAGCTTTTAATCATTCAATAGATTAAATGTTCAATCAATCACTATCAATTCATCAACATCTCAATCTTTCTTGCAATCAATCAATCACACACTTCAATCATAATCTCTAATAACTTCCAATAAAAAAACCAAAACATAATCATTATAACAATAATCAATGGTCTATAATCAATTGATTAGTAATCTTGATGGACATTAAACAACACTGGGCAATCAACACTTTAATCATTAATGTCCTACAATCTAATATCCACTCTATATCAAGTTTCAATCATCACTTCTATAGTCAACATCCATTAAACTTCAATTACCTTTAGTGGTAGACTTGCACTACAACTAGGCAATAAAATGCACTATCCTGCATAGTACACTTTTCCCTTAACCTAAGTCATGGCTCAAACCTCTTCACTAGGAGACCCATACTTCAAACCCAGCATCTATGAGCCCTCGAATTATTAATTGATCAAGATGATCAATTGAGCTAGCTTAGGATAGCTCAGTTGATCATCAACATCAAACACTTCCAATTCAATATTAAATGAATATTGAACTTCACCAGATTCTCCTAATCATCACTCTTAGTGAATTAAATCAGATAGGTCACCCTGACTAAGTCAATAGTTAACATAGTCAAATGAACCGATGATTGGTCAAACTTAAACCATATGGATTAACATAATACATTTAATCAAATCGAGCGTGCCAAAATTCATTAGGGAAAACCTTGAAAATCTTTCCATTAAATGGATTAAACATATCTAAGTCATTATTGAGTCAAATTATAGTGGATTTTACCAAGTCAACTAATTGAAATTTTGTCAAATCCACACCCATAAACATACCACAAATTAACCCTAAGCAAGTAAATTGTCCCCCTCCCATGTGAAGAAAATAGTGATCTTTTCATTTTTTCTCTCCATGCCCTTGTTAAGTGAATTACTATTTGCATATTTTACATTCTTGCAACTTGTATAGTTTTGATGATTCCAAATATTAT
Organism: Dendrobium nobile; assembly: GCA_022539455.1. Classification (NCBI taxonomy): domain Eukaryota; kingdom Viridiplantae; phylum Streptophyta; class Magnoliopsida; order Asparagales; family Orchidaceae; genus Dendrobium; species Dendrobium nobile. Next base: position 17,875,186 of record CM039724.1, on the reverse strand, counting down.
TATTATTTTATGTGTAGTTATCTCCTAACATTTTTTTTGGAAGATTTGTTTTTGCTCTTGTGTGTACTAACATTTCAGGAAATTTGAACTCCAAACTATGAAGACTTTAAATCAAATTCAACATACAATCCTTTGCAAATTAAAGCTTTAAAATGTTCTTTGAATTGAGAGGGAATGATTATAATTGAGTGAATAATAACACACACGCACACTTAAGGAGATCTTACAAAATTTGTACTGATCGTACGGGACGAACCTAGTTTGTACGGGACGATCAGGTCAGTTATCTCCTCGTAAGAGCAATAGAACGAACAGAAATTGGAGGAAATTTTTCTAAGTCCTGATCGTCCAGGACAAAATTATTTTTGTCCCCATACGAGTTAGGCTCTGTAAAAACTTTATTCAGACGAAATCTATAATCGTGCTAGGACGAGTTGGGCTCTGTGAAAATTTCGTCCAGATGAAATCCAAATCATCCCAGGATGATTTCTTCTCTATAAAAATTTTATTTAGACGAAACTTATAATCGTACCAGGATGAGTTGCCCTCTGTAAAAATTTTGTCGGGATGAAGTATTGTTCGTCCCAGGATGAAGTGAATCAACACTTCACTTTTGGATGTCGTTCTACACTTTTTGGGAACTATGGAATAACCGATCATCCAGAAGAACCTAATTCGTACGGGATGATGATCGTGTATGAACACAGTTTGTACCAATATTCATTAGGATCATTTCCGACACTTTAAGTAAAATCGTCCGGGACGATCCACGATCGTACGGGATGATCCATTTCATGTTACCTTGAATAATTTGTAGTTTTGGACAGTTTTTCTTGTCTCTCCTATATAAGGTCAAATTTTTACTGCCACCCAATCTTTTTTCTCATTGATCTTTCTGCCTATTGAAAGAAGAGTCAAAGAGAGAGTGTGAGAGAGCATTCAAAGGAAGATTCCTACCACTGGAGCGTGAAGGCTTCGCTTTGTGTTCAAAGGTAAGAATCTATACTTGTGATTTGGGACTACTTCACTCTTTTCTTTCTTCCTTCTAGATTTATTATGAGAAGATCTATCAAGGAGATCCAGTTCTCTGCCGACACTTAGAGAGTGTGAACAATCGTGGGTTTTCTGCCCACACTAGGAGAGTGTGAAAGGATGAATGGTTCTCTGTCCACACTAGGAGAGTGTGAAAGGATGAAGGGTTCTCTGCCCACACTAGGAGAGTATGAAAGGATGGACGGTTCTCTGCCAACACTGGGGATAGTGTAAAAGGATGACGATTCTCTACCGCACCAGGTAGTGGTGGAAAGAGTGTTTGTAAAGGCTTCTCCGCCTTGCTGTGGGTGCAAAAGGAGCGACACTATTGATATTAGTGCAATACTCGGAGGGTGCCTCTAGGGAGTGGATGTAGGTCTGGTTTAGTCCGAACCACTATAAATCTTATGTCTTTTATTTTTTACTACTTTTTATTTTCCGCATTTTGTTTTATTCTAAAAATTGTGGTTGAAAATTTTTTTCTAAAAATTCATTAAAGTTTATTTTTGGTTCAACATACTCAAGAGGCTTAAATTTTTAAAAAATACCAATTCACCCCCCCTCTTAGATAGCCTTGGGACATAAGCTTAGGTTTAACAATCTAATTCATAGTGAACGAGTTTCAACAAGTGGTATCAGAGCTTTGTTTCAAAATCATAAGTTTAAACTACTTTTTGATTAACATTAATGGTTATATTTGGAAATCAAAACACACCTGAGGGTTACTCTATTACTAGACCTCCACTGTTTGACAATATACCTTTTGATTTTTGAAAAACACGCATGTCTACTTTCTTACAGTCACTTGATTATCGTATGTGGATCTTAGTCCAGGAAGGATATATAAAACCAACTAGATTTGTTCATGGAGTTAGAGTTGAAATACCTTTTGTAGACTGGACAGTAGAAGAATGTGACTTAGCACAACTAAATGCCAAATGTTTGAATAGTTTCTTTTATGCTTTAAAATCAGAAGACTACATGCGAGTTTTCACTTGTAAAAGTGGAAAGGACATATGGGATAGATTTTGTATAATATATGAGGAGACTAATGAGGTTAAACAATGTAGACTTAATATCTTGTTGCATGATTATGAACTGTTTCACATGAAACCTAATGAATCCATTTATTACATATACACAAGATTCACACAAATAGTCACCTCTTTGTATGCACTTGGTAGGGAACTAACGAATACTGAAATGGTTAATAAGATTATTCGTTGTTTACCTACTTTTTATAATGCTAAAATTACTGCAATTACAGAGTCTAAGGATTTAAATATTTATTCTATTAACAATCTTCTTGGTTTGCTTATTGCTTACGAGCAAGGAGTTAGCCAAAGAAAGATTGATGTAGGTGAACCATGAAGGGAGAAGAACATAGCACTGAATGTGGAAGAGTCTGAGAGTGAACACTTACAACTTGAGGATGAAGACGACATTGAATTGATGACTAGACAATTCAGAAGCTTTCCGAAAAGGAAGCAAAAGAGACGCCAACAAAGAAATAGAGGTAAATTCAATAGAAATGCCAAGTTTTCAAATTATGTTATTTGCTATAAGTGCAGGAAACCTGGACATATAAAGATGGAATGCCCAAAACTCAAAATCAATCCTAGCAAGGAGAAGGTAGAGGAGAAACCATTTGTGAAGAAGGGCAAGAAGAAGTTCCAACGAGCTTTTTGGGCTGACACAGCTTCGGACTCGTCCAAAATAGAAAAGGAAGAGGAAGTCACTAATCTATGCTTAATGGCCGACAATCTTGATCAGTCAGATAAAGAGGAGGTATGTGACTTAACTTATGATAAACTTTTTGAAGTTTCTAAACACATGCATGAATCATATAGGAAAATGAAGAAAATGCATGCTAGTCTTAGTTTAGAATTGGAAAAGCTTAAAAACTAATATGAAATCCTTAGGAAAGATCATGCTTTGATTGATAACAACCACATGAAATTACTTGATGAGTTTGGTGACTTGAATAAAAATTATGAGAATTTAAAATCATCCTATGCAGAACTTGAGAAAGATTTTAAGAACTTTAAGGATGAATCAGAGAGCAAATTATATAAAATCAATTATTTAAATCAAATTTTGGAAGATATGAATTCATTTTATAAATTAACGATAAAAGCTCTCGAGGATAAAAGGATACCTCCTAAACTTGAAGATTTTACTAATCCTATTATGTATCCTAAATTTATGCAATCCCTAAATAGACAGAGAAATGATAGAAGACTTAGGAATCCTTTTTCTAATGTCAAATGTAATAATTAAGGATTGCTTGGACATATAGCTCACACCTATTCTTTGAAGATAAAAACTAATTTGGTGTGGAGACCTAAGATGCATAAACCTAGATATATCATACATGCATTTGATTATAAATTGCTAAAAGGTGAACCCAAACTTGTTTGGGTTCCCAGGTCTAACGTTTGATAATTTTGTAGGGTCGCTCTCACACAAGATCTCATGAGAGCATATGGTACCTAGATAGAGGATGTTCAAAGCATATGACTGAAGATACTGCTTAATTCATAATGATGGAAGCTAGGAGTGGAGGTAAGGTTACACTTGGAGATAACACCACAAGGAAGGTGGTTGGATCAGGTATGATTGGAAATTTTAAGAATTTTTTCATAGACAATGTATTATTGGTTAAAGGCTTAAAATATAATTTGTTAAGTATAAGTCAGCTATGTGATAAGGGTTACTGTGTAAAATTTTTTCCTACTAGTTGTATTTTAAGCCTAAATGATAAAGATATTTTGAATGGTAAAAGGGTAAATAATCTTTATATGCTAGATTTAAATTGCATTCAAACTCCTACTGCTTTTTGTTTGAAAACTGTATCTGATGAATCATGGCTTTGGCATAGGAGACATTGTCATTCTAGCATGAAAAACCTTAAGAGGATTACCCAAAAGAACTTAGTGAGAGGTATACCAAAACTAGACTTTACTAAGGACCACCTTTGTGATGCATGTCAATTAGGAAAGTAGGTGAAGTCCTCTTTTCAGTCCTATAAAGATCTTAGAACTAGTAAACCATTGGAAATTTTGCATATGAATCTTTTTGGACCAGTTGGAACTATGAGTCTAGGAAAAAAGGTATACGGATTTGTGATTGTAGATGATTATTCAAGATTCACATGGGTTAGATTTCTATTTTATAAAAGTGAATCATTTAAAGAATTTAGAAATTTTTTGACTTGGATTCAAAGAAAATTAGGGTGTGAAATTATTTCTATTCAAAGTGATCATGGAGGAGAATTTGAAATGAGAGATTTGAGGAATTTTGTAATGAAAAAGAAATTGATCATAACTTTTCTGCACCTAAAACCCCTCAGCAGAATGGGGTAGTCAAAAGAAAAAAATAGAACATTAATAGAAGTCGACAGAGCAATGTTGGCAGAATACTCTCTTCCTAAATATTTTTGGGCTGAGGTGGTTAGCACTGCATGTTATGTTCTGAATAGGGTAAATGTAAGATCTAAATTGAATAAAACACCCTATGAGTTGCTAAAAGGGAGAACACCAAATTTATCTCATTTGCATGTTTTTGGTTGCAAGGTGTTCATTCATAATAATGGAAAATCTGCCTTAGGTAAATTTGATCCAAAATCAAATGAAGGAATTTTTGTTGGATACTCAAGTGTTGGAAAATCTTATAGAGTATTTAATAAAAGAACCTTGGTAATTGAGGAGACCACACATGTTGTATTTAATGAATCTAGAAATATGAAAGAGCCAAATATTATAGAAGATTAAATTGAGATTAACTCCCAAAAGATTGATAAATTAAATTTGGAGGAAAATGTGGAAGAAAATTTGGAGATAGAAAACCCTTTGACAAGAGATTTGAGACTTTTTAAAAATCACCCAAGGAAATTGATTATAGGTGAACCAAGTGATTGTGAAAGGACTAGGCGTGGATTAAATAAGGAAGTCAATCATTCAGCCTTCATTTCAACTATAGAACCCACTAATATTAATCAAGCACTTTCTGATGAATTTTGGATTTTGGCCATGCAAGAAGAGTTGAATCAATTTATAAGAAATAAAGTTTGGGAATTAACTACATGACCAAAAGATCAAAGTGTAGTTAGAACTAAGTGGGTATTCAAAAATAAAATGAATGACTCAATAGTAGTCATTAGAAATAAGGCTAGATTAGTTGCTAAAGGGTATAATCAGATTGAAGGGATTGATTTTGAGGAGAATTTTGCCCCTGTAGCTAGACTTGAAGCAATTAGGGTTTTGCTAGCCTTTGTCTGTTTTAAAGGTTTCAAATTATTTCAAATGGATGTGAAAAGTGCCTTTTTAAATGGGGTAATTGAAGATGATGTTTTTGTAAAACAACCTCCAGGTTTTAAAAATTCTAAATACCCAAATCATGTTTTCAAGTTAAAAAAGGAATTATATGGATTAAAACAGGCACCTAGGGCTTGGTATGAGAGGTTGAGCACCTTCCTACTTGAAAGATCATTTGAAATGGAAGTGTAGATATAACTCTCTTTTTGAAGAAATATGGAAAGGATATACTCATTATTCAAATTTATATGGATGATATCATTTTTGGATCTTCAAATAAAAATCTTTGTGATGATTTTTCTAAAATAATGAGTAATGAATTTAAGATGAGTCTAATGGGAGACTTAAGTTACTTTATAGGCTTTATCATTAAGCAAATTAAGGAAGGTACATTTTTAAGTCAGTCAAAATATGCTAAGAACATCCTCAAAAAGTAAGAAATAGACAATGGTAAACCTGTTAGTACTCCAGTGAGTTCCTCAGTTCAGTTAGATAAGGACTCTAAGGAAAAATCTTTTGATCAAAAAAAATTTAGAGGAATAATTGGATCTTTACTTTATTTGACTGCTAGCCAGCCTGATATCATCTTTAGTGTTTGCTTATGTGCTAGATTTCAATCATATCCAAAAGAATCACATTTGACATTAGTGAAAAGGATTTTAAGATATCTGTTAGTAACTCAGAACTTATGAATTTGGTATCCTATGTTTAGCTCTTTATTTGAAATAATTGGTTATTCAGATTCAGACTTTACAGGTTATAGGGTGGATAGAAAAGTACTTCTGGAACATGTCAGTTTATTAGAAATTCATTAGTTTCATGGTCTAGTAGAAAATAAAATTCAGTAGCCCTATCTACTGCAGATGCTGAATACATTGCATTAGGAAGTTGTGTGGCACAAGTACTTTGGTTGAAACAATAGTTGATTGATTTATGATTAACTATAGGCACTATACCAATTTATTGTGATAACACTAGTGCTATTTACATTTCAAAAAATCCTATTCAACATTCAAGAACCAAACACATAGACATAACACATCATTTCATAAGGGATCATGTATCCAAGGGAGAAATTGAACTCATTCATGTTACAACTGAAAATCAACTTGCAGACATTTTTACAATACCTTTAGCCTTTGATATTTTCAGTGCATTAAGAACAAAGCTTGGTGTGATTGATTTAAATGCTTAAATAAAAATGATCTTGTAACATTGATGTTTGTTTATTAATTAAATGTTTTTTATGTGTTTATGATTTTGTTTGTGTGATTTTTCCTTTTAGTGTCTGTGCTTCTTCGTTGTTTTTAGTATTTATTTTGTTTTGTTTTGTTTTTAAATTGTAGTTTTTTGTTTGAGTGCAAAATTATTTTTTTACGTTATCATCGTCCGGGATGAAATTTTTTCGTACGGGATAATTTGTATAGTGTGACAAACTGTGGGATTTTGAACCGTTTGAGTGCAGTTTTTAAAGTACTTCGTCTGTACGATCGTCACGATCATCCGTGAAAAAATATTTTTCAAACGACATGACGAATGAATGAAGAAATTGAATGGATAAGGTAGTTTTTAATATGAACTTCATCCATACGAACCTTTGGTTCATCTGGACGAACACATATCGGTTCGATGTAGGGGACGGTTTCAACTGCCATTAAAATAATATAAGTTCTGATCGTCCCGGGACGAACACGTGTTCATCTGTACGATCAGACTGATTAAAAGTCTGTACGAAAGGATGCTTCGTAAGTCGCATTGATTATGAAAAGCCGTTTCATTCTGGTCGTATTAGATCATTTGTATAAAATATTTTCGTACGGGACGATTGAAAAATTTTTACAGGACGAATTATTTTCGTCTGGTACGAACGAATCATTTTCAATATATAGGTGGTCTTTTCAACTCAATTATCACTCTCTAAACATCACTTTCAACTCCTTTCTTACTATAGATCACTTTCAAATGGCCAGTTCAAGCAAGCGTCAAAAGGTCTTAGTCAAGAAGCCATATAGGAATTCATCCGAAAACTTTCTGTCCAAAGCAAATGAGGATTCTTTTCCTAGATTTGCTTCTACCAAAAACACTCCTTCCCGAATTTTAATTCAATAAGATATTACCTTTCAAGTAATGCCTTTATTTGCTTCGACTCAGTTTTAATTTATCCTTACTCTGGTCCACCTCTATAACAAAGAAACCTTCCACTACTTTCTAGCTAATATGTCCTTCAATTCTGACCACTCTGTAATTCGCTCCTTTATTTTCAAACAAAAAGTTGAAATCACTAAACACGACTTAGGAGCTTTTCTAAATTTAAGGATTGAGGGGAGTAGAGCCCATACCTTAATCACTAATGATACATATAAATGGCATGAAATCAATAGGGTGATTAGAGGAAATGGTTTAACTGAGCATGTGGCTATGGTATCCGATCTTGTCCGTAATGCACGCATCATCCAGCTTGTTCTTAGAACTTCAATCATTCCAAAAGCTAGTGATAGAGTCAATATTACCCCACTTCTTTCCATGGTGACCTTCTTAATCATGAGCAATAAACCTATAGATGAAGCCCAACTTATTTTTGACTATGTTTATGGGCTTCTGAAATTGGCCATGCAGAATAGAAAAGAAAGAGGAATATTTCTTTTGGACACTTGTTTCCTATGTTCTGCAAAAGAAGTATAACTTGGTTCATCCTGATCAAGAATATGAAGAACTGCTCTATTATAATGACGGATCATTTAGAGTGATATTCAAGGAGGAATCAAGAAAAGCACATGTCATAAGTGATACAAAAGAAGAGCTAAAAGGTGCACCTGCTCCTGCTAATGAACCAAATTATCAGGATTTGGTTTAAAGATTTGATCAGTTAGAGACTCATTTTTATCAACGCTTTGATCAAATTGAGACTCATTTACAGTAGTAGGCTGCTCAATATCAACATGACAAGGGTTATATGAGGGAGCAAATGAATGATATTAGTACCAATGTACTTATGATGAGTACATACTTTAACCTCTTTGGTGGTGCTCCTCCTCCTCCTCCTCCTCCTCCAGATCAGGGATCATCTGAGTGATTGTTGCACTTGATTTTTTGTGTTTGTATTGTTATTGTTTATGTTTTAGTTGTTGTTTGCTTTTAGTAGTTTGATGTATTTCTTCTTTAATTCCGTTGTTGTATTGATATCTTGATGAATCCCTGTAATATTTAAAATGATATCAATATAAGTTATTGTGTTTTGATTTGATTTTACTTTTGAAATGTTTGTTAGACTTTATGTAAATCATTAGATTTTTTAATCTTAATCGTGTTATAACCTGAATTGCAAGAAAAATTAAATTCATTAGAAAATCTAATTATTCTAAGTTTAAGTCTTGCTTATAACTTGATATTATTAGGATTTTCAATTTCATGTCTCTTCTTTAGACTGTATTATTGTTAATATTATTATTGCAATTGCGATATTTTCTTATTTTATATTTCACTTATCAATCATTATTTATGCACTTAGAAAGATTTAAAATTTTAGATTATTATTTTTGGAAAGAATAAAATTACTCTTGCAAATTGTGTAAAAGTACAATAAAAAATCAAAAGGAATGCACAAAGGTTTGCAATGTGAAAAAGAGGCATAAAATAAGCCCAAAGTAAAAATGATGCACAAAAATGTGCCACAACTATGAAAAAGATGCGCAAAGCGTCACATGTGGTAGTTATTTCTTTTCAAACTCTTTTAATCTCTTAATTCAAATTGATATTATGTTCATTTATAATTGATATTGAAATTTGAAATATACAATTTTTTATTCATCCTTATTGCAATGATTTTCTTTATCTTAGTGTCTAAACTGACTCATGTCTTTGATAAATTCTTTTTATTATCTATGTTATATCACTTCTTAAATTATATGAATTTCTATGATTTGCCTAATATTTTAATTTTATTTGCATAACTTATTTCAATCATTGTTAAGATTATATTATTAAATGATTTTCATATCTCTACTTACATTTCAAGTCTTTTTCTTTTTCTTCGTCACTTTTTGCTATTGTCAAAAAGGGGGAGAAACTGTTTTTTGAATTGTGTCTTATGTCTTTTGAGTCTTGTATCTTATGCTAGTATTTATGTTTTTTTTTTGTGATTATGTTGTTGTTTTGTTTTGTATGAAATTTTTGAAAAACAAAAATAAATTTTGAATCAATGCCTCCCTATTTTCATGCATTTATCAATTCAGGGGGAGTTTAGGAGATTCTTAGAATTTGTAATCCTATAAATAATAATTATTTTGCCATCATCAAAAAGGGGGAGATTGTTAAGAGAGTTGCTATTTGCATGTTTTACATTCTTGCAACTTGTATAATTTTGATGATTCCAAATATTATTTTTTTATGTGTAGTTATCTCCTAACATTTTTTTTTGGAAGATTTGTTTTTGCTCTTGTGTGTACTAATATTTCAAGAAATTCGAACTCTAAACTATGAAGACTTCAAATCAAATTCAACATACAATCCTTTACAAATTAAAGCTTTAAAATGTTCTTTGAATTGAGATGGAGTGATTGTAATTGAGTGAATAATAACACACACACACACAAACTTAAGGAGATATTAGAAAATTTGTACTGATCATATGGGATGAACCTAGTTCGTACGGGACGATCAGGTCAGTTATCTCCTCGCAAGAGCAATAGAACAAACAGGAATTGGAAAAAATTTTTCTAAGTCTTGATCATCCAGGAAGAAATTATTTTCATCCCCGGATGAGTTAGGCTATGTAAAAATTTTGTTCAGATAAAATCTATAATCGTGCCAGGACGAGTTGGGCTCTGTAAAAATTTCGTCCAGACAAAATACAAATCGTCCCATGACGATTTTTTCTCTGTAAAAATTTCATTCAAACGAAACTTATAATCGTACCAGGATGAGTTGCCCTCTGTAAAAATTTCTTCGGGACGAAGTGAATCAATACTTCACTTTTGGACGTCGTTCTGCACTTTTTGGGAACCGACCTATGGAATAATTGATCGTCCAGTCAAACCTAGTTTGTACGGGATGATGATCGTGTACGAACACAATTCATACCAATATTCATTAGGATCATTTCCGACACTTTAAGTAAAATCGTCCGGGACGATCCACGATCATACGGGACGATCCACGATCGTACAAGACGATCCATTTCGTGTTAACTTAAATATTTTGCAGTTTTGGACTGTTTTTCTTATCTCTCCTATATAAGGTCAAATTTTTACTGCCACCCAATCTTTTTGCTCATTGATCTTTGTGCCTATTGAAAGAAGAGTCAAGGAGAGAGTGTGAGAGAGCATTCAAAGGAGGATTCCTACCACTGGAGCATGAAGGCTTCGTTTTGTGTTCAAAGGTAAGAATCTCTACTTGTGATTTGGGATTACTTCACTCTTTTCTTTCTTCCTTCTAGATTTTTTATGAGAAGATCTGTCAAGGAGATCCAGTTCTCTGCCGACACTTGGAGAGTGTGAACAGCCGCGGGTTCTCTGCCCACACTAGGAGAGTGTGAAAAGACGAATGGTTCTCTGCCCACACTAGCAGAGTGTGAAATGACGAAGGGTTCTCTGCCCACACTAGGAGAGTGTGAAAAGACGGATGATTCTATGCTAATACTGGGGATAGTGTAAAAGGATGACGGTTCTCTACCGCACCCGGAGTGGTGGAAAGAGTGTTTGTAAAGGCTTCTCCGCTTTGCTGTGGGTGCAAAATGAGAGACACTATTGGTATTAGTGCAATACTCGGAGGGTGCCTCCGGGGAGTGGATGTAGGTCTGGTTTAGACCAAACCACTATAAATGTTGTGTCTTTTATTTTTTTACTGCTTTTTATTTTCCGCATTTTATTTTGTTCTAAAAATTGTGGTTGAAAAACTTTTTCTAAAAATTCATTAAAGTTTATTTTCGGTTCAACATACTCAAGAGGGATAATTTTTAAAAAAATACCAATTCACCCCCCCTCTTGGATAGCCTTGGGACATAAGCTTAGGTTTAACAACCTAATTCATAGTGAACGAGTTTCAACAGCCCTCCCCTACACTTCCCTAGTTGAAACCTACTGGTTGAAAGCTGCTGGCGGTGAGTTATACAATGACACAAGTCCCTACTCTCTCCAAGGCTTGTCGATGAAGTTCTTCAAGGGAAGTGTACTAGATGTTTCAAAGAGCAAAGCATTCCCTAGAACAACTTCTTAGGTCCATTAAATCAATGAAAAACCTAAACCCTAGTTTATAATGATTAGGTTTAAATAACTTTTATAAATCACATTTTTTACCCTCAAAATTATTCCCATTATGTAATTACATCTTCTCATGCTCTGTTTAAAATTTCATAAACATTGATTAAGCCTTTTCATAAATGAAGCTTTTTGCATCATTAGGGTTTAACTAAAGAAATGCATGATTGGTATGAAATTTGAACTTTTCTTCTTGAGTTTAAGGACTTAGATCTCATCATTCCATATTAAATCCAAATCATGCAACACCTCTGGCCATTCGAATCTCGGTCCAATGGCATTCTTGTCATTCAATACAAATTGTTGATAATCTAATAATCAGGGGAGTGCGTTGAAATAGATTAGTGGAAAATGCATAACCGCCACTGCCATAGAGCATCAAATGCTAATGATTGATGGTGGTGCAATTATGAGCAATTAATGTGCCACCATGCAACTATTGTTGTGATTTTTAAATCAACTAATAAACAACTAACTAGTGGTCCACTGCCACCACCGCCAATTTAATTTAATAAAATCCATTTTAATTTCATTTTAGCTACAATTTTTAAAATATACATTATGAAATCAAATAGTTATCCAATAATTACATATAATATATCATTTTCTTCAAAAAAAATTTTTCATTCATTTAGAAATAAATTCAAATAAAAATTTATGTATTTAGAGAGAAATTTCATTTATTTTATTTTCCTAAACTCGCTCATTACTCTCTAATTACTTAGCTATTTGAGCCCAAATTTTATTGAGTTGGATTAGGATATGTTTATAGTATTTTGTAATTTTTTTGGATTTATTTAATATTTATTTTGATAGTTATTAAATTTATAAGCATAGGGAGGGCTATTATTTAATTCATATTGTAAAATTTCACCGTAAATAAACCTTGGCTTTATTGCATGCATACAAACATCCTATGGAATTTTTAATCAGTGATTTTTTGTTTCAAAAATTAATTTAAATATATTATTTGAGTATCTAGAGAGCAATAATATTATTCCCATTTTCAAGTTTCTCTTAATTGCTCTCTACATATATACCTGTTTAGATTCATTTTTGGATAAGGGAAGAATCGTACATTTTATTCCTATATAGTTTTAGTTCATATGATTGATTGATTTGATTATTCATATCTATCGCAGGATTACTGTGAATGGTTATCAAACCTATGCAACACTAGTTAGATGTATGGACAACAATAAAGGACCATGTCTAGTTAACATAGAAAATTTTAGGTTTATATACACATTCGATTGGAATAAAGTATTAAACTTAGAAAACATATTAATATTACACTTCACAAGATTAAAAACACCTTGATTTGACATTAATTTAACTTCAAATTATGATTAATTTAATTACCCCTTCATTAAGTGTTAAACTACAATAAATTATAATAAATCATAAAAAACATCAAAAAATACCAAATTACCTTCAATCAACTTTAAATCAAACCTATAATCATTAAAAATCAAAACCCAAAATCAATTTCTATTAAATTTTAATTAATAACTAATAACACTTAATTAAATACAAATTAAATAAATTTAGTAAAATAAAAATAAAATTTAAATATTCAAAAAATAATAATACAATTAAAATCAGAGAATTATAATTTCAATTTAAATAGTATTTTTAATTTAAATTTAATTTTAATAATAAATATATATTTTTGTTATGTTAATTAATTAAATATAATAATAAAAATTAAAAAATAAATAAAATTAAATAAAACCTAGATATAAATCAATTAAATTTAAATAATTTTTTTTGAAAAACATTAAATAAAAAATTCATTAGTAAATAATTAATAATTAATTAAATTAATTATAAATTCAATAATTAATTAAAAATTCTAAATACTTTATTAATAAAGGATGCAAAAAAATTATTAAATATAAAAATAAAATTAATTTGATAATTTATTTGATTAGAATACAACTTTTTTTTTGAATAAATTTAATTATTAGCCTTAATTAAATATTATGCTTTTATGCTTAACACTTCATTCCATTTGGATGGTGTTTTAGCATTATTTCAAAGCCTTTGATACATTAAAACACCTAATCCCTTTATGTAGTGCTTAATTCCATTTGGAGGGCACTCGTATATCTGATTATTGGAATTAATAAGATTGTAATAAACAATTAAGAGTTCTATGCACCATGCTAACCTCCACTTATGGAAGGCATAGTTTTATAAAATTTATAACTCTTAATCAAATACTAAAAATATACTGACCATATACAACATACTAGACTCCACCTAGAGGGTATGTGTATTAAATTGAAGCATCCCTTTTCTATCTTTAATAAATCTTCAGAGGGTTTTATATGATCATCTGTCCTATATATAGGGGATGAGTATTTGACTTGTAAGCCTAAAGATTTATAAATAACAACCCTTGCACTTTGGGGTTATTAATCTATAGATTTTTTATAATTAAATGAATAATTTCAACCTTTAAAATTAGAAATAATTAAATCCAGACTTATATAATGTAAATTTCAATTAAATTTCCATATAACAAATGAAAATTCTGGTATGGTTAAAATTTATTTTAATTTTGTTTATCAAAATTAGAAGGCAAGGAATTATTGTACGCATTGTTCGAAGGTTCCTTCTTCAAATTCTTTAGCAGCTAATGCTTTATCTTATTCATTACAACCTTTATTTATTCTGATTTGCAAGAACTGGGATACTAATAAGCATTTATTGCTGTCTAAAGCTTGGTATCCTCTGCCTACAAATTGGATAAAACTTAATGTGGATGCTTGTTTGTTGAATTCTAATAAATCAAGTATTGTGGGTGTAATTCATGATCATAAAGGAAGATTTCTTATGGCATATTGAAAGAAGATGCTTCATTGGGACATATCGTTATTGGAGTTATTTTTTTTTTAATTCTTTATTCAAGGATGGATGAATGAAATAAATTGTATTATTATCGAATGCGATAATATCAATGTGATCAAGCTTCTTCAAGATTCAATAATGAAGACTCAGAATAAAGTGGTGCATAAAATGGACTTTTCTTTTCTATATTGTTTTAACAATGTAAATTTCCATTTTGTGTCTAGAGAAGGTAATAAATTGGAGGATGGTTGTGCTAATTATGCCTTATTAGGTGATTTTTATTGGGATTGTTTCATGTTTGAGAACCTTCCTTCAAGTATTGTTAACTTGATTAGGAAGCATTGTGATAGTATTTCTATCACATCGGTCATTGTATTTCTTTTCTTTCTCTTTAATGCAAATGCAGTTCTTCAAAAAAAGAAAAGTTAGAAGTACATGCTAAAATTATTAGTCTAACCTCATTGTTTAAATACACTTTTGTAGGGTTGGAAGTTGAATTCACTTTTAAAATAAATGAAGATTGTAAAGATTCTAAATTCTTTTCTTCAATACCCAATATTGATGTAAATATTAAAATCGTTTATGAATTAAATAATGGAACCACTGTTCATTTAGTATTCTATCATTATAACAAATTTAACTATGTAAGGTTTGATACCATTCGCTTTGGCCAAGGAATAACCATAACACAGTAAATAGTTATAAAATACTAAATATATAAAACCAAAATAAGAAATTTCTTATTAGCTTTGGTATTATTGAACTAGTTAATTATGTTTAATATCACTTAATATAACAAATAGTCCGAAATTTGACAGTTTCATTAAAAAAACACCAAATCATTTAATGAACTTTGCTTAAACAATTCGAATGATCTAGATGACCATTAGTTTAGGGATGCACCCCATGGACTTCAAGTGGAAATTCAATCTATCATTAATAAATAAAGAAATCATTCTAGTATTGATGAAAAACCTCATCTAACCTTCATACATAGCTTATTGAATAAGTTTTATGAGAATAATTTGATTAATTTGCAAGTGACTTTTTTTATGTAATTATGATGAAATGCTCTGATTATCTCCAATTATAACAGTTTATTAACTCAAAATTTTATCTAATGTTTTAGTTGAACCAAACTGCTTAGTTGTATTTAGAAATAGAAATTGTTATAAAAGAAGTTAAGAACCCTATTGATGTTGGTTTTATTTAATAAGATTAGCATCCTTCTTGGTTCGCTAGCTTTTTATTGCTTAAGAAGGAAAAAGGTCAAATCCATATTTACATAGACTTTAGAGATCTGAATAAGACCTGTGCTAAAGATGAATTCCCATTGTTGATAAGGTAGTTTATGGTATACATAACATCATCCCATGTGATTTTCTCCTTCATGAATTATTGGTTTAATTTCATCCAAATTTAGCTGCCTTTTCAAGAAGAAAATTTAGAGTTCTCAAAACATTTGTTGAGATTTTTTGTTATAATGTTATTTTTTTGGTCTTAAGAATACTAGTGTAACCTATTGATGGGTCATTATTCATACATTTGATGAATTTATTTTTAATCAAGTTGAATGTTATTCGAGTGGCACTTGGTGATAATGAAGAGCTTAGAATCCATTTACAAGATCAAAATTTTTGAGAGCTTTAATGGAGAAAGGCTCATCAATATAGAATTTAAATGTTTGTGTTATGATGATTGGGGAAATGATGTGTTTATAATGATTGCACAGAAGAAATTCTTTTTTTTAAGATTTTGTTTATGCTTGTAATTTTTTTGGATGACTTTAGCTATGATCTTCTAGGAAATAAAATTTTTGCACACATAAGAAAATAATAAAAATGATAGGACTAAATAATATAGAAAGATAATTAATCTCGAAAAGTAAATTAGGGTTTTGTTAGAGTCCATTGCATATCTTCTATTCCTTTTTTAGGTACCTCCTTGCTTATAGATTTCGATAAACCACTTTTCCTATTAAGGTGATTGCATTATTTCAAGAGAGCCCTACTCTTTTATGAAAAACTTATTGTGGGAAAATATATCATCACTGAATTTTGAATTTTTATTACTATAATCAAATCAGCATAACTAACAACATACTAACTCAAATGACAGAAATGGTGTTTTACTATAATTTTAAAAATAGAAATAAATTTTAATTTTTTCCATAATCAAATATATCATATAGAATAACCTGATATCTTAAAAGATAGAATGATATAAAACTACATTTTGAAAATGAAGATAAACCTAGGTAAACTTGTTGACACCTAGGGACCTTTCCTCTACTCTAGTGAACTAAAGCAAGTTTTATATGTTTTTTTACTAGGGTTCTAAGTTTCCCATAAAGATAAACATCTATGGTTAATTACATCTCAAGATTAATAATGAGAAAACTCTCGATTAAAGTGGTAACTAAATCTTTATTGATTTATAAACATTACATCAAGGGTTTAAATCTAGAATTTGCCAATAGGGAATACATCAAAATTGAACACTTAATTCTAGAATTCACAAGAGGAAGGGTAAAGAGTACTTATGATTATAGTATATCCAAAAGCACGGTAATCTATACTATAATAGTATTTTTTTATTTAGAATAGGATTGAATTTATTTTTAAGTTGATAATTTATTAGATATGTCGGATATACTCCCAAAAGGAAGTGCTAGAATTATACAACTAGACTTATGTCTAATTGGAGTTGACAACTAGCTAACAACCTAGGCACTTTTATAGAAACATGATTTTAGATCAAATATAATGTATGATAAATTGGTTCTTATTTACTTATGAATCATTGCTTAGATTTTAGAATTACAAATCAAGGTTTCAAAGATGCTAAAGGCATAAATGCAACTAACTACTACAATTTGAAATAAATTTTACCCAAACTACTAAAGTTTATTTGTATGTGATGAACGCAATATAAATGTCTAACTTCCTATGAAAACTTCGGCAGCATAACGACCCTAAACCATAAGGAATAGTGGGCTACCTCCATCTCTTAGGTCGCCTCTTCCTTGTCACTAGCGTGTGTGAATATAGTGAACGTCGAAGGAAAAGTAAAATGCATGCTTATGCTCATAGAAAAGTATTAGCATTATAAAGTATAAATATCATAGAGTTCTAAAGAAACTAATGCATTTGTGCAGGCAAAAACACATGCACGACCAAGAAACCAATAAAATATATGCAATTTCTACTTTGCACATCATATATAAATAATCATCAATCAATTCAATCATCTAAACAAAAGAAGAAAATAAAAAATAGCTTGTGGCA
Organism: Dendrobium nobile; assembly: GCA_022539455.1. Classification (NCBI taxonomy): domain Eukaryota; kingdom Viridiplantae; phylum Streptophyta; class Magnoliopsida; order Asparagales; family Orchidaceae; genus Dendrobium; species Dendrobium nobile. The sequence goes on along the minus strand of CM039724.1, from coordinate 17,857,441 downwards.
AGTGGCACTAAATATACAAACTAGGTTTTCTGGGAAAGTAATATTGTCCAAGCTCTACTAACAATAAACTTGGATTTTTACACCTATAATAATGCAAGTCTATATAAAATAAAGTTTTTTATTTAATGTCTTCAAAACTTCTTTAGGCACTCCAATGTATGATCAAGGTTCTAATGAATTTCAAAAGTTATGGTCTTCGAAGAAGAAATGTTCTTTTAGACATTTTATTAAATGATAAAAGCTTCATTTAAGATTTTTAAAATTCTATACAAATTCACATTTAAATTTAGAAGAAAAACAACTCTACACCTATAGGGATTAGTATACAAATACATTTTTTATTATTTATTTTTTTAGATTTCAAAGAACCATGTTAATTAATAATTACAACATACTCGAATGATGAATCAATAAATCCAAGTTTCTAAGATAAACGTACTCATTCTATTCCAAAGGAATAAAATAAATACATAAATTGAAATTTATTTTAATTATTTATTTAATATTTATTAATTTAATTTAAATCATTTAAGATTATCTATTTAAATAATTTTTGTTGAATTTTATTTATTACTTTTATTTATTTGACGGATGAGGGAATTGATTGGAAGATGCTCTGGAATGCTTACTAGGGCTCTCATTAAGGTCAAGGATTGAGTTTTTGGAATTTAGCTTCATGAAAATTATGGAAATTTATAGATGAATGCAAGTGTTTGTAGAAGAGATTCCATCTAAGGTGTGTCTAACCATGCCATTAAGTTGGTCTTAGATGGTCCAATGGAGTCTTAGCAACTAGCTAAAGGAGGTTAGGCACATGGGATGAGTTAACCTAGTTGTTTGAACTAAACCAATTATGAATGGCTCAATTTGGCATGAATTTTGGCAACCTTAGGGTAGACCAAGGGCTAGGATGCATTGAGTCCATGACCTCTGTGGCAGGGTCAAACAAATTTTATCTTGGTTGGAAAATGACTCAATTGGGTCAAGTTTAGGTTCACTTAGGTTAGCCTATTTGGCTAACTTCCAAAGGATGGGCATACTATGTTAAGTTTAGGAGGATTATAAGAAGGTTTAATATGCATTCGTTAAAGCCAATCTACCATAGAATGGGAAATGGCTCATCAAAGCTTACTTTCAGTGCGCTTGGCTAACCTAAGTTGTCGACAAGCTTGGGGTAGTTTATATAAACCTTAAGGACCTAGTGGAAAGATCTAAAAGCTAAGGGTCTCAAGGATTGAAGTGTTTGCATAAAAAAGGGCTATTTAAGAGTTTTCCAAATGAAAATAAGCTTTCCAAATCCTAAAAATTTGTTAAATGCTTTATATAGGATGCATTATACTATATGACTTTAGTATGTATAAAATGATTTGACCAAATCAACTAGCGCTTTAGGATAATCATTCAGTGATTGGAGAATAATGCATCTTACTCTTTGATTAATGTTATATTGTATAATTAACATAGTCAAAATAGCCATTAAAGAATCATTAGAATTATGGAAAAAGTAAACCATGTAGATTCATATGATCTTGTTTTCATGATCAAATACTACATTAAGAATAACACAACAACTTAAATGATAGACATAACATTTTATAAAGGATTTGAAGATTAAATAATATTTTATAAGGAATTTCTCATTTTTATAATCAAATAAAAAAAGGAGAATATCATACTATGTTGAAAAACCGATTTGATATTCTACATGATTTTTTAAAAATTAAATTAGAATTTTGAAAATTTATCATTTATATAATCAAATACAGTAGATAGAATAGCATATCATCTCAAAACGATGAACATTATATTTTACAAATGTATTAAAAAATAAAAGAATTTTGACACTTTATTTATATTCCAAGATATCATTCCTCAATATTATAGGAATAAGATGGGTTAATTAATGAAATATTAGTATGATTGTGAAATTTTAAAAAGACTAGAAAATAAGTGTTGACCTCATTTTTTGATGAGATCAATTCAATTCATTCAAATTCATAGGGTATAAGAATTGTTTTCTAATAGAATACCCTAGCATGATAGAAACCCTAGGTGAATCCTTTGAAACATGATCTGCCCAATTGTATAAAACTAACACCTCATAAGAACCTCCCTCCATGCTCTCTTCAAACTTCTTCATATTTACATTTTATGCCATTTAACATGGAATATTGATCAAACTTCACTATATACCTTGTAAAATGACTTAACTTGTTCATAATCATCATTTGAGTGATTTGAACAAATTGGGAATCAAAATTGACCATGGTTGACCTAGGTTAACTAAGGTTGCCTTTTAATTCCTTTAAATCCTAAATATAAACATATGCATGGAATTTGATCTAAACTTCATTATAAACCCTAGGATTGATCCCTAAGACCCTTAAACCCATCATTAAGCAAGCCTAATCTCATTTGATGTCATGGATAACCATGTTTGACCAAGATTGATCAAGTTCACCATTTAAACAACTTTTGACCAAAAGATAAAATCTTTGATTTAAATTATTTTAAATCTTTCCATTACGTCCTAAACCTCTCAAAAACTTATATAAATCTTTTAGAAATCATTGGAACTCACAGTGAGCCATGGTTGGCCACGGTTGACTAAATTTAACATGAATGGGCATTTTGACCTAAGTACCTTTTTTCATGCATTTCAACCATTCTATACCTTGGTATGCCTCTTAAATACTTATAAACGTCATAAACATTTCTAAACCTATTGAACCCAATCATTTGGCTAGGTTGACCAAATAAGAAAAATTACAAATATTAATAAGTATAAGAAACATAATTTATGATATAGATATACATATCTATCACTCCAAATCAAGTTCTAAGTACTCGACACCTCTCATAACTAAGAGCCTTTGTAAGAAAATATGCCAATTGATTTTTAATATCAATAAATTAAATATCATCATAACCTATTAATCTATATTCTCAAATAAATTAATGGTGTATGTAGACGTGTTTTAGACTTGAATACTAAGCACTGATTATTGATTATTGTTGAATCTCAATTAGGTTGTTAAACCAAAATAAATGTCCCAAGGCTAACCAAGAGGGGGTGAATTGGTAATTTTATAACTTACTCTTGGATTTTAAAATTTAAAATCAATTGATATACGAAGCAAGTATTTAAAGTTTTCAAAATAACTTTTCAACGACAGAATTAATAACTTGCAATAAGTAGCGAAAAAATAAAAGACACAAAGATTTATAGTGGTTCGGTCAAACACAACCTACATCCACTTCCTAAAGCCTCCTATTTCAGGTATTGCACTATTACCAAAGTGACTCTCCTTTAGCCACCACAGTAAGGTGGAGAAGCCTTTAGAAAACTCTTTTCCACCAATCCCTAGTGCGACATAGAACAATCATCCTTTCACACCCTCCAAGTGTAGGCATAGAACCTTCATCCTTTCACACCCTCCAAGTGTAGGCAGAGCACCGTCGGCTGTTCACTCTCTCCAAGTGTCGGCAGAGAACTGTCATCTTTTCACACCCTCTAAGTGTAAGAAGAAAACTTTCATCCTTTCACACTTTCCAAGTGTCGGTAAAGAACCGAATCTTATCCGAAGATCTTCTCATGAGCAATCTAGAAAGATAAGAGGAAGAGTGAAAAACACAAATTACACTCAGAGATCCATACCTTTGAGTAAACTTGTAAACCCTTCACACCTCACTTGCAAGAAATCTCTCTCAAACCCTCTCTCACACTCTCTCCTTCAATTGCCCTTGAAAAATCACGTAGACAAGACTCTCTCACATCAATTTTAGTGGACCTTTTATACAAAAGACACAAAAAATTATCCATAAAATTGAAATTTTCAATTTAGAGAATACATGATCGTCCTATACGATCGAATGTTTGTATGTATGAATAGTTCAAATATTATTGAGTATAAACCTATTATGAATCCGTACAAACTCATTTCATATACGATCATCGTCTGGTATGAACTACGCTCATCCAAGACAAACAGTTAAAAAATTTAATTTTTATCTATACGAAATGTCGAGATGAAATGAGCAAGAACAGACCCAAGACGTTCATCCTGGTGCGAAAAGTAAATCGTCTCGTATGATCCAGACATCGAAAAATAATTTTGTGCGAGGAAAAAATAGAGGTGTTTATCCCTGTATAAAATTAAGATTGTCCCGTATGATTTTCGTTTGAGAATAAAGTAGAGATGTTCGTCTTGGTATGGACATTAATATCATCTAATATGATCTTCGTTCAAGGACAAAATAGAGAGGTTCATCCTAGAATGAACATTAATATCATCTCGTACGGTCTTCATTTGAGGACAAAATAGAGACATTCATCCTAGTACAAACATTAATATCATCCCGTACTAGGACAGCAAGTTGAAAGTAGATCGTTGATGTTTCATAGTGGTATCCTCCTCATTGTTTCTGAATAGCAAGTGGCATTCATTGCTGCTAGATCAATTTATGATAATTGTTTTCTTCCTCATGAGAGTATTAATAAATTTATATTCTCAAAATCTAAACTTCAAAAGGAAAATTAAATTTATTTCTAAGGGCAACCTGTCAGCATTTCCCCTGCCTTTGGTCCAATAGTTAAGGCTAGGGTGGATATCCAACTTCCTCCTTTCCTTCCTAGGTGAAAGAAAAATAAAACTCTTTTACAGCAGCAACTTGATACTCGGCTTAGTGTGTTACGTAATAAGGCCTATCTTGAAGCATAAAAAAAGATAAAGTTTTTTAATGAGTCAAGATCTACTCAAACTAAATAAAGAGAGGCGATAGCTCGAGCAAGGCGAGAGGCGCTAGTTGTTTGAATTGAGTGATTACTTACTAACAAGAAAAGCCCCTGTCAAGCTCTCTTGACCAAAGACCATCCATCCTTCTCTCCGGCCAAGAAACCGCGAGCGAGCCAACAAGAAGGGAAGGTTACTGGTGCTGATCCATCAGGAACAAGTGAGTAAGCCTTATTCGATTCCAAAGCAAACACATAGCTTTAGCGCGCACTTTACAACAAAAACAAGACAAAGAAGCTAAGCGCGAACAGAAGCATCCGTATCAGAAAAAGCTACAGCCGAACCAGACGCTGAAGAGGGGAAGAGTTCCAAAAACCGTTACGATTCTGAGTCTTTTTTACTTTTTTAGGAAGTAGTTCAAAATCTCAAACTTATGAAGCATCAGATTCAGCCTTTTTCTAGGGCTGAGGCGCGGAGCGTTTCTTTTTTACCAAGATGAAGCTACTGAGATCGAAAACATGAGGTTCGACACCTTACCTAGTCCGAAGCAGCACCGTTGGCTCTATTCTATGGTCTAGGGGAAATTTCACAGCTTTCTAGGGTGCACTTTATTCCTTTCCTTGATGATGGAAGGAACCAAAGTAGAGTGAGTGAGACCAAGTTGAATGTGATGGTACCCAATGTCGGGAGATTTGGAGTCAAACTCGAGGGTAGTGGCAAAGTGAGAGTGTTTGCCATTGGCAATCCAGTGTGGCGCTTTTGCGTCCGGTTGATGAGCGTTCTCCGTCGCCACTGACGGGACGTTCGATCAGTTGCGGCCCTGAAATCGGTGAAGAGAAGACGCTTTCCTCTTCTCTTTCGATCGCTGCTACTTACTCTCTTCCTGCGGTTCTGTCAAAGGAACTGCGAGGTGTTCTGTTCAGAGTTCGCGTACACCTGGTCTGTGATGACCATGGTACCGTTCTGTGTTCCGGACGGAACTAAAGCCTTGCCAGCAGCGTGACACTTTTCACGTCGGCCAGCCGGCTACTACGCTTCTTGGCCTTTCTTCGCGCTAACACATCATATGTTAGTGCGGTAGCTCTGCCATCTGCAGCGAAGGTGCGTCAGCAATGATTGTTATTCCACTTACAGTGTCTCTATCGAAGCCGAAGAAGTAGAAGACTCCTGTCCCGCTTTTTGGTTAGTAGGTGCTGCTGGGTAACTATGTGCCTCCCGGTCAACTGCCTACGCCTCTACCTATGCACGATGCCACCTGTGCCTATGCTTCTGCTACCTATGCCATCCCTGCTCCCGGGGCTCCCTCTCTCAGTTGGGTAAACCGATACCTCCACCTCTACTAGCGCCTGCCGCACCTGCCCCTGCCCTATCTAAGTCAGGGGGTAATTGGATGGGTCATAGGTGAAAGAGAGAATCTTTTTTTGGTAAGTTTTCCCTTTCCTTTCTTCAGCGAAGGTCCTCAAGTTTCGTAGAAAAGAATGCCATGGCATGCCAACAGAGATAATGCAAGTGCTACTTCATCCAGGAATGGGTTAAGCGCTCAAACATATCAGACTCGTCGTTCTGGAAGAACGTGCAAAGTTCATCGAACTCACTTTACTTTCGTGAAGTCCTTAGACTTCACACGCTCAAGTATATATGACCGTGAAAACCCAACTCATGGCAGTCTACTATTCCCATTTATGGCAGTTTCAACAACCACTTAATCGGGCAAAATGCCACTCGGTGAATGCTACAGCAACCAAATGTCTAAACCAACATCAAGATTGAAGAATCCCTTTGTGGGATTTAACATGGTATGATGCACCTATAGGCATATATAAAACATGCAAAGAAGTGACACCCATATTCCTAAAGAACTGAATGCCAATAGAACGTGATAAAAGACAAAAACTGTCAATGAGACTGGCAAGAAAATCATCCAGTATGCTGAAAAAAAGGTCAAACTCATTTCATATAGAAAGAAAGATGTGTCGGGTCTGGATCAAAATGGAATCCCTTAAAAACATGGAGATAATGGGTCATATTCTTGAGAACTTCTTTTTGTTTTTCTAGTGCCTTTTTACAGAGACTCCGGACGCTCCTTGTCCTAAGTTTCAAGTGTCTGGTTACCTTTGCGGATATCCTAGCTGACTTTTGCACTATGTTACTGATGTTTGAATCTCTTATGCAATTCCTTACTAGTCGTAGGTTAGCCTAAGCCCAAGCATCAGAATCAAAAGTTTTGCGAGGTTGCTAGGCTCCTTTATCATGGTCATGGGAGGGATTCGCATCTAACTCTTCTCGATACCCGGTCATTGGGAACATCTTCTAACTCGTTAAGCTAAAATAGCATATATTCTATCAAATAGGATCCTACTTACAAGTTCTTAGCCCCCTACTGACTACCAGGGCATCCTCTAATGATTAAGCACTAGTACACATGCATTTTCCCGTTAGCAATTGTGACTGGAGGAAGACGGCTACTGGCACAAAGGTTGATGAAGTGCATGTGCAACACTATCGATAAATTCATTATGGAAAGGAGATTTGACACACCAGGTTTGATATGGGATGTCCTTTTCCAACTGAGTCATTGAGGAAAGTCGACTTTCTTCACCTATGATAAAGGAGAATCAAGATTCGAAGCTGTGCCGCTATGCTAGCGCGGATACAGATGCCTGCCTTTGCTTCTTTCTATTTCTCCTATATCGACTTTGGGAAGTATCTCGATGCACTTACTTCTGATATGCTTTTTATAGAGTTTTAGGTCAACCAGTGCCCATCCTAAAGATGCGAAAAAGCAATTGGCGCTTATCGAACATCTTCTTTGCTACGCACCTTACTTAGCTACAGGGGGTATGTTCTGAGGTACCCTGGATGAATGGATTTAGCTAAGCTAAAATTGCTTAATGACTCTCATTATGGTTCTAGGTGATTCCTCCCTACTGAGAAAGGGAAGTGAACTATTGCTGGTGTTTCGAAAAGGGAGGATTGGTAGGGCTATCGCCCGATTCTCTTGTCTAAGATGCCTAAGGGCTTTGGTTTGGTGGATGTATATTCTTTCTGTCCTAACAACGAGATAGGGGTCTACTTTCTCGCCAACATACGCATTCGAGCATTGTCCAATAATAGCTGGCGCAGGGGGGAATACTATAAGGCATAGGCTCAAGGGCTACTATCGCTCGGGAAGACTTTTTTCATACATACTACGCGCTCGGAACATAATCATAATATAGGGGCCTCCTCTCGGGCACAGGCTTGGAGGACTAGCTTTCAACAGTAGATAAAAAGCCATAAGCCCGGCGTGCTTTATTACTATATTCAAGGTTACATCCTGTAATAAGTATTCGGCTTTCACGGGAATGGGGCACAGGGCAGAAGCCTTGAGGGACTGGCTTTCTACTCTTTTCGGGAAAGGAAGCCTAAGAACTGCCTTGATTCTCTTCCATGACTTCAGAAACCGCCTGAAGGCACCTCGCTACTTTGACTTGAACTGCCAAGACTGGCTCAATCCCCTTAGTTTGCTCTTGCTCTTACTTCAAAGAAAGAAAGTAAGATGAAGATAAAGAAGGTATAGTTTCCCACTTGAACCTTTCACCATGCTTTGACCCTGAAACTCTTACAAGCACGAGTCCCCAATTTTTTTCTATAGGGAGTGAAAGCCCCTACACGTGAGGCGCCCGAAAGCCAGTACTCTATTTGAGCTTCCAAGAAAAGAAAGCCGGAGTTAGAGAAAGGAGAGGTGCGGAGCAATAATCGTAGTAGGGATTCTCTTTGCAAAGGGCTAAAAGGTTTCCATTCCTCAAAGTAGAAGTACGAGAAAGAACAACGCGATCGGGCCTTTGGTTACTAGGTCTAGCTTTCATCGTCCTGAAGTTCGAGCAAACCCGGGATATACATTCCATTCTTCAAGCCGAACCGCTTTCGTCTCTATAAGATCCAAGCAGCTTGCTTGGGCGGTGCAAGAAAAAGAAGGGTTACGGATTGAATGAATGCTCGACGAGATGACACAAACTACGAAGACGCAGGCTCTGTCTCAGGATCGCTATCCCCGTCCAAGGACGCCTTGGCATTTCTTTTATATATGCATTTCCACGCTCTATGTTAGAACTAGGCTTCCCGAAAGCATTGATTTCATGGCATGGCTTCTTCCTAGACCTCCAAGACTCTTTGCTTTTCCCTCTGCTATCTTTATCTTTAAGAAATCTGAATCCGCCACTCACTCTCTTTGAGTAGGGTGAAAAAGACAGTCGCTCCTAAACCTAGACAGAAACTCCGGGATCTTCTTTTTCTTCAATGACGAACCGCTCGATGGCGCGAATTGAGTCTTGGTGCAGCTCCTAGTCCTGATCGATTGGCTACCGGGTGTTCACTCAAACTCAAAAAGAAAAGAATCGAATTCGCTTCGCGCCTTTTCTTCTTTCAGAATCAAACTATTGCCTTTGAGCGAAGACCTTTTCTATTGATATTCCCGGATCGAGTTCTGAATGGTGATCTCATACTCGTTTGCGAATTGCTTGACCTTCCCCCCAGTGAAGACTTTCCATTGCCCGAGGCTCTAGTTCTCTTTTCAAGAAAATCTTTGCTATAAAGCAAAGGCCAGGCATATGTTCTATCATCTATAGAATAGATGTTCCATAGGTTCAATAGGAGATAAGTATGTGACCGGTCAATCATGCTGTCCTGACCTTTGACTTAAAAGCCAACCAGTTTAGACTTTAGTTATGCTTCTTATTTTTCTTCCGGCCCAAGTGAAAAAGGTAGTAACTTAGCTATCCCTTAGCTTTCGAAGAAGCTATCAAGTATTCCAATATTCCTAGCATTCCAACATTCCAAGTCAGTTGAACTCCTTTTTGGTTGAGATGAAGACTAAGGGAAGAGGACTCAGGCCCGATCGAGGTTATCCTAGCGCCTGTTCTATCCATCGTACCTCTTATAAAAGTGTAATGCTTTCTCTATGGTCAAAGTGGTATGCTTTTTCACTCCTCCTGCCTCAATTCCTGATTTTCCTTTTGTCGAGTCTAGTAATTAGGTTGTTAAGCCTACGTGAATGTCCCAAGGCTACCAAGAGGTGGGTGAATTGGTAGTTTAAAAAATTTTAAGACCCCTTTTAGAAAATTATTGAACCGAAATAAATTTTCTTTTAAATTTTGTAGAAAAAGGTTTTTCAACCACAGAGTTTTTAAAACTGAAATAGAAAGTGCGAAAACGTAAAAACAGTAAAGTAAATGACACCAGATTTATAGTGGTTCGGTCTATAACCAGACCTACATCCACTCCCCAGAGGCACCCTCTGAGTATTGCACTATTACCAATAGTGACTCTCCTTTTGCACCCACAGCAAGGCGGAGAAGCCTTTACAACACACTCTTTTCACCACTCCCTGGTGCGGCAGAGAACCGTCCGTACTTTTACACAATACCCAGTGTTGGCAGATAACCGTCCGTCCTTTTACACAATACCCAGTGTTGGCAGAGAACCATCCATCCTTTCACACTATCCCCAGTGTGGGCAGAGAACCCTTCGTCCTTTCACACTCTCCTAGTGTGGGCAAAGAACCCTTCGTCCTTTCACACTCTCCTAGTGTGGGCAGAGAACCCTTCGTCCTTTCACACTCTCCTAGTGTGGGTAGAGAACCCTTCGTCCTTTCACACTCTCCTAGTGTTGGCAGAGAACCGGATCTCCTTGACTGATCTTCTCACAAGAATCTAGAAGGAAGAAAGAAAAGAGTAAAGTAATCCCAATTCACAAGTAGAGACTCTTACCTTTGAACTCCAAGTGAAGCCTTCTCGCTCCAATGGTAGGAATCCTCCCTTGAATGCTTTCTCCAACTCTCTCCTTGGCTATTCTCTCAAGAGGCACGAAGATCAAATGACAAAAAGATTGGGTGGCAGTCTAATTTGGACTATTTATACAAAAGACAAGAAAAACCGCCCAAAAACTGCAAGTATTCAATTCTGTACGCAGTGGATCGTCCTGTACGATCGTGAATCGTTCTGGATGATTTTACTTAAACGATCTGAAATGACCCTATTTGAATATGTGTACGAAATGTCTTCGTACAGCTGATCTTCCTGTACGAACAAGGTTCGTCCAGTACGAACGGTTATTACAAGGTCAGTTCTAGAAACTAGTGAAAACTGTCCTAAGTCGGTTAATCGTTTGGACGAAAATTGATTCGTCTGGACGAAATTTTTACAGAGGACTGATCGTCCTGGACGATAATTTATTTTGTCTGGACGAAAAATTTCTCGAGGACCAATCGCCACGGACGATAATTTAATTTCGTCTGGACGAAAATTTTCCAGAGACCCAATCGTCCTGGACGATAATTAATTTCGTCTGGACGAAAGTTTTACAGAGAACCTATCGTCCTGGACGTTAATTTATTTCGTCTGGACGAAAATTTTCCAGAGAGCCAATCGTCCTGGAAAATAATTTATTTTGTCCTGGACGAATAGGACTTAGAAAAATTTTCAAGCAAGTTCCTATTCGTTCCATATGCTCTATAGGAGATAACTATCTGATCGTCCAGTACGAACTGAAGATCGTCCTGTACGATCAGTATAAATTCTATATGATCTCCTTATGTGTGAATGTTTTTATTCTCTCAAAATACAATCACTCCCTTTCAATTTGATTTCTAAGAAAAGTGCAAGCTTCAAATTTTACAAAGTATCTCATGCTGAATTTAATTTGATGTCTTCGTAGTCTGGAGTTCGTTTTTCCTGAAATATCAGTACACACAAGAGCAAATACAATTCTTCCAAAATTGTTAAGAGATAACTACACATTTGAACAATAATGTTTGAAATCATCAAAACTTTATAAGTTGCAAAAATGAAAAGCATGCAAATAGCAACTATCTTAACAATCTCCCCCTTTTTGATGATGGCAAAACAATTATTGTTTGTATGATTTCAATTTAAACAAATCTTTCTATCTCCTAAACTCCCCCTGAATTGATGAATACATGAAAATAAGGAGGCAATTTGAACCATAAAATATATATATATATATATATTTTTCACAAAATAAACTAGAAACACAAAACATACGAACAAACAAAACATACCAAACAAAACATACAGACACAATGATTTCTCCCCCTTTTTGACAACAACAAAAAGTGAAGAAGAAATAGACAAGAAATGTAAGTAATTGTATGAAATTCATTTGAACATTTAATCTAAATGGTGATTGATACAAGGTATGCAATTTTAAACTAAAAACATTAGGTCAATCATCGAAATTCATGGAATTTAAAAAGTGATATAACATTGTAAGTAAGAAGAATTTAGTAAAGACATGATTCAATTTAGACATTCCAATATAGAAAATCATTACAAGAGAGATGAAGAAAAATTCGATATTTCAAAGTTCAATAGAATATAAATGAACATAAGATCAATTTGAATTAAGAGATTGAAAGAATTTGGAAAGAACAGAATTACCACATGTGGCGCTTTGCGCATCTTTTTCAAAATTTTTGGGCACATTTTTGTGCATCTTTTGATATTGGGCTGATTTTGTGCCTCTTTTTCATATTTGCGAACCTTTGCGCATTCCTTTTGGTTTTTGTACTTTTTGTACAATTTTTTTTTCCAAGAGTAATTGAGACCAATTCTTTCCAAAAATAATAATCTAAAATTTCAAATATTTCTAAGTGCATAAATATTATTTGAGCAATGAAATACAAAATAAGACAACATCTAAATTGCAATAATAATATTAATTTTTATGTAGTCTAAATGAATAGACATGAATTTAAAAGTTCTAATTACACCAAGTTATAAACAACTTTTAAATTTAGAAAGACTAGATTTTCTAATGTAGATAATTTCAAATTACAATCTAATTTAAGCACTATGAAGATTAAATAATACTAATGAAATTCATAAAAATTAACCACATTTCAAAAACAAATCAACTTTGAAACAAGTACGAAATACATTGATATTTATGAAAGGATTACACATTTCATAATATCTAAACACAATTAACAAAATACACTTAACTTAAACTAAAAAACAAATATAAAGACAAACACTTAACATAAACACTAACACAATAAAACATGAAACAAAACACGAGTACAACAAAGACACAGAAATTCATCTCTACTGTTCTGGAGGAGGAGGAGGAGGAATGCCACCGAAATTGTTGAAGTAGGAGGCCATCAACATTACATTGGTATTGATATCATGTACTTCATTTCTAATGATACCAATGTCTTGTTGTTGCTGCACAAGTTGAGCATCAAATTGATCAAACCTTTGATCAATATGAGTCTCTAATCCATCAAATCTCTCAATCAGATTCTGATAATCTGAATGAGATGCAGTGGTTTGCGCTCCTTCTTCTTCTTCTTCTTCTGAAGCACTGGCATGTGCTTTTTCTTTTTCTTTTTCCTCCCTGAAGAGCAATCTGAAGGAAGCATCATTATAGTAAACTGGCTCTTCATATTCTTCATCAGGATGCACCAAATTATATTTCTTCTCCAAAATGTAGGTAATTAAATATCCCAAAGAAATATTCCTTTTCCTCTTCTGTTCAGCATGTCCTATTTCTGAAAGCCCATAGATATAATCTATTATAAGTTGGGCTTCGTCGATAGGGCGACGATCCATAATCAAAAAGGTTAGAACAGAAAGGAGAGGAGTAATGTTTATCCTATCACCAGCTTTAGGAATGATTGAAGATCTAAGGATATGCTGGATGATACGGGCATTTGGGGTCATCCCAGATACTCTAGCAATATGATAGGTTACGCCACTTTTTCTAATTACCCTATTTACATCTTCCCATCTGATTGTGTTTTCAGTCATTAGGGTGTGAGCTCTATATCTTTCAGTCCTTAGGTTTAGAAATGCACCAATGTCATGCTTGGTGATTTCTACTTTTTGCTTGAAAACAAAGGAACTAATGGAAGAGTGGTCCGAGTTAAAACTCATGTTTGCTAGGAAATAGTGGAAGGTTTGCTTATTGTAGAAATGGACGAGAGAAAGTATGAAATGGAATTGGGTTGAGGCAAAAAGGTGCATTACCTTATAATTTATCTCACTTTGGATTAAAATGCGAGATGGAGTTATTTTGGCGGAAGCAAAATGAGGAAAGGATTCCTCATTCGCCTTAGAAAGGAAGTTTTCTGAGGCATTTCTATTCAGCTTCTTCGCTAACACCTTTTGTCTTTTGCTTGAGGAGGCCATTAACAATTTGAAGTAGAAAGGGATTGAAAGAGAAGTTTGAAAGTGTGATTGTTAAGTTAGAAAGCCTTCATATTTAAAGAAAACGATACGTTCGTCCTGGACGAAAAAGGTTCGTCCTGGACGAAAATCATCGTTCGTCTAGACGAAAATATTTCGTACAGACGATCAAGTTTGTCCAAAAAGTAACGGCTTTTCGTAATCAACACAACTTACGATGCGTCCCTTCGTACAGACTTTTGACTTGACCGATCGTACATACGAACATAAGTTCGTATAGACGATCTAAAAATATCTCTTTTAAATGTCTCTTGAAAATCGTCCCCTACACTGAAACGACATCTGTTCGTCTGGACGAACCAAAAATTCGTACAGATGAAATCCATATTAAAAACTGTCTTGTCCACTCAACCGCTGCATTCAATCGTCTTGACGTTTGAGAAAAAAAATTTCGTCCTGGACGATCGTCAGATCGTACAAACGATCTAATTAAAAACTGCTCTCAAAACGGTTAAAAAAGCACGCAAACCAATTTATCTCACATCGTCCAGTACGAAACAAAAGTCGTCCCGGACGATTTCCTCCAATTTTTGAATTTTTGAATTTTAATTTAAGAAAATCAAATCAAACTTTAAAAACACAGAAAACATACAATAAAAACTTACACTCAAAAAACAAATTCATTCAAAACACACAAAAATTCACAAAATAAAAAACAAAACAAAAACATAAACATCAATGTTGCAAAGACATTTTGTTTAGGCATTTAAATAAATAACACCTAGCCTTGTTCTTAAAGTACTGAAGGTATCAAGGGCTAAAGGTTTTGTAAAAATGTCTGCAAGTTAATTTTCAGTTGAAACATGTGTGAGTTCAATTTCTCCTTTGGATACATGATCCCTTATGAAATGATGTCTTATATCAATGTGTTTGGTTCTAGAATGTTGAATAGGATTTTTGGAAATGCAAATAGCACTAGTATTGTCACAATAAATTGGAATAGTGCCTACAGATAATCCTAAATCAATCAACTGTTGTTTTAACCAAAGTACTTGTGCCATACAACTTCCTAATGCAATGTATTCTGCTTCTACAGTAGATAGAGCTACTGAATTTTGTTTTCTACTGGACCAAGAAACTAATGAATTTCCAATGAATTGACATGTTCAAGAAGTGCTTTTCCTATCCACTCTATAGCCTGCAAAGTCAGAATCTGAATAAACAATAATTTCAAATGAAGAGCTAAACTTAGGATACAAAATTCCTAAGTTTTGAGTTCCTAGTAAGTATCTTAAAATCCTTTTCACTGCTGTCAAATGTGATTCTTTTGGATCTGATTGAAATCTAGCACATAAGCAAACACTGAACATAATATCTGGTCGGCTAGCAGTCAAGTAAAGCAAAGATCCAATAATCCCTCTATATTTCTTTTGATCAACAGATTTTCCCTTAAGGTCCTTATCTAACTGAACTGAGAAACTCATTGGTGTACTAACAGGTTTAGCATTGTCCATTTCATATTTCTTGAGGATGTCCTTAATATATTTGGTTTGACTGAGAAATATCCCTTCCTCAAGTTGCTTGATGCTAAAACCTAGAAAGTAATTTAAATCTCCCATTAGACTCATTTCAAATTCACTACTCATTGTATTAGAAAAATCATCACAAAGATTTTTATTTGAAGATCCAAAGATGATATCATCCACATAAATTTGAACAATGAGTATTTCCTTTCCAAATTTCTTTAAGAAGAGAGTTGTATCCACACTTCCTTTTTCAAAAGATCTTTCAAGTAGGAAAGTGCTTAATCTCTCATACCAAGCCCTAGGTGCCTGTTTCAATCCATATAATGCCTTTTTTAACTTAAAAACATGATTTGGGTATTTTGAATTTTCAGATCCTGGAGGTTGTTCTACAAAAACATTTTCTTCAATAACACCATTCAAAAAGGCACTTTTCACATCCATTTGAAACAATTTAAAACTTTTAAAACAGGCAAAGGCAAGTAAAACCCTAATTGCTTCAAGTCTTGCTACAGAGGCAAAGGTCTCTTCAAAATCAATTCCTTCAATTTGATTATACCCTTTAGCAACTAATCTAGCCTTTTTTCTAATGACTACTCCTGAGTCATTCATTTTATTTTTGAACACCCACTTAGTTCCAACAACACTTTGATCTTTTGGCCTTGTAGTTAATTCCCAAACTTTATTTCTTACAAATTGATTTAACTCTTCTTGCATGGCCAATATCCAAAATTCATCAGAAAGTGCCTGATCAATATTAGTGGGTTCAATAGTTGAAATAAAGGCTGAATGATTGACTTCCTTATTTAATCCACGCCTAGTTCTAACACCCTCACTAGGTTCTCCTATAATCAATTCTCTTGGGTGGTTTTTAGAAAATCTTAAATCTCTAGGCAAAGGGTTTTCTCTTTCAAAGTTTTCTTCCACATTTTCTTCCAAATTTAATCTATCAATCTTTTGGGAATTTTCCTCAATTTCTTCTTCAACAATATTTGGCTCTTCTAAATTTCCAGATTCATCAAATACAACATGTGTGGTTTCTTCAATAACTAAAGTTCTTTTGTTGAATACCCTATAAGATTTTCCAACACTTGAATATCCAACAAAAATTCATTCATCTGATTTTGGATCAAATTTTCCTAAGGCAGATTTTCCATTGTTATGAATGAACACCTTGCAACCAAAAACATGCAAATGAGACAAATTTGGTGTTCTACCTTTTAGTAACTCATAGGGTGTTTTATTTAAATTCGATCTCACATTCACCCTATTCAGAACATAACATGCAGTGCTAACCGCCTCAGCCCAAAAATATCTAGGAAGTGAGTATTCTGCCAACATTGCTCTGGCGACTTCTATTAATGTTCTATTTTTCCTTTCAACTACCCCATTTTGTTGAGGGGTTCTAGGTGCAGAAAAATTGTGATCAATCCCTTTTTCTTTAAGAAAATTTTCAAATCTTTCATTTTCAAATTCTCCTCCATGATCACTTTTTAAAGACATTATTTCACATCCTAGTTTTCTCTGAATCCAAATTTAAAAATTTTTGAATTCCTCAAATGATTCACTTTTATGAAAAAGAAATCTAACCCAAGTGAATCTAGAGAAATCATCCACAATAATAAATCCGTATACCTTCCCTCCTAGACTTATAGTTCCTACTGATCCAAAAAGATCCATGTGAAGAATTTCCAATGGTTTACTAGTTCTAAGATCATTATTGGACTTAAAAGAGGACTTCACTTATTTTCCTAATTGACATGCATCACAAAGATGGTCCTTAGTAAAGTCTAGTTTTGGTATCCCTCTTACTAAATTCTTTTGGGTAATTCTCCTAAGATTTTTCATACTAGAATGACAAAATCTCCTATGCCAAAGCCAAGATTCATCAGAAACCGTTTTCAAACAGAAAGCAATAGGAGTATGAAATGAATTCAAATCTAGCATGTAAACATTGTTTACCCTTTTTCCATTTAAAACTTCTTTACCATTTAGGCTTAATATGCAGCTAGTAGGTAAAAATTTTACATTATATCCCTTGTCACATAGCTGACTTATACTTAACAAATTATGCTTTAAGCCTTCAACCAATAACACATTGTCTATAAAAAAGTTTTTGAAATTACCAATCATACCTGATCCAACCACTTTCTTTGTGGTATTATCTCCAAGTGTAAGCTTGCCTCCATTCCTGGCTTCTAGCGATATGAATTGTGTAGTGTCTCCAGTCATATGCTTTGAACATCCGCTATCCAGGTACCATATGCTCCCATGAGGTCTTGTGTGAGAGCACTTCTGCAAAAATATCAAATGTTAGACCTGGGAACCCAAACAAGTTTGGGTTCACCTTTTAGCAATTTATAATCATATGCATGTATGATATGTCTAGGTTTATGCATCTTACGTCTCCACACCAAATTAGATTTCATCATCAAGGTATAGGTGTGAGCTATATGTCCCAAAAATCCACAATTATTACATTTAACATTAGGAAAAATATTCCTAAGTTTTCTTCCATGTGATTGTCTTCTAAGGGATTTCATAAATTTAGGATAATATTTAGGATTTGTAAAATCTTCAAGTCTGGGGGGTTTCTTATTATCCTCGAGAGCTCTTATAGTTAGTTTGTAAAATGAATTCATATCTTCCAAACTTCAATTTGTATAATTGATTCTATATGCTTTGCTCTCAGATTCATCCTTAAAATTTTTAAATTCCTTTTCAAGGTCAGCATAGGATGATTTTAGATTTTCAAAATTCTTATTCAAGTCATCATATTCATCAAGTAGTTTTATGTGGTTGTCATCTATTAAAGCATGGTCTTTCCTAAGGATTTCATGTTCCTTTTTGAGTTCTTCCAGTTCTAAGCTAACACTAGCAAGCATCTTTTTCATTTTCCTATATGCATCATGCATGTGTTCAGAAACTTCAAATAATTCATCATAGGTTAAGTCACATACCTCTTCTTGATCTGAGTGATCCACATTGTCTGCCATCAAGCAAAGATTTTTTACTTCTTCTTCTTTTTCTGTCTCAGATGAGTCTGAAGCTGAGTCCGCCCAGAAAGCTCTTTGAAACTTCTTCTTGCCCTTCTTTACCATAGGTTTCTCCTCCACTTTCTCCTTACCAGAAGTGGCTTTGAGTTTTGGGCAATCAGTCTTGATATGACCTGGTTTCCTGCATTCATAACAAATCACTTCATTAGAAACCTTGCCATTTCTGTTAAACTTACATCTACTCCATTGCTGGCATCTCTTATGCTTCCTCTTTAAAAAGCTTCTGAATTGTCTAGTCATCAATGCAATATCATCTTCATCCTCAGGTTGTGAGTGTTCACTCTCTGACTCTTCCACTTTTAGTGCTATATTCTTCTCCTTTCGTGGTTCGCCTGCATCAATCTTTCTTTGACTTACTCCTTGCTCATAAGCAATGAGTGAACCAAGAAGATTGTCAATAGAATAAATGTTTAAATCTTTAGACTCTGTAATTGCAGTAATTTTTGCATCATAAGAAGTAGGTAAGCAACGAAGAATCTTATTGACCATTTCAGTATTAGTTAATTCCCTACCAAGTGCATGCAAAAAAGTGACAATTTGTGTAAATCTTGTGTACATGTCGGAAATAGATTCATTAGGTTTCATGCGAAATAATTCATAGTCATATAACAAGATATTGAGTCTTGATTGTTTAACCTCATTTGTCCCTTCATAAGTTATACAAAGTCTATCCCATATGTCCTTTCCGCTTTTGCAAGTGGAAACCCGCATGTAGTCTTCAGATTTTAAAGCACAAAAGAAACTGTTTAAACATTTGGCATTTAATTGTACTAAGTCACGTTCTTCTACAGTCCAATCAGTAAAAGTTATTTCTACCATTACTCCATCAACTAATCTAGTTGGTTTTGTGTAGCCATCCTGGACTAGCATCCACATGTGATAATCAAGTGACTGTAAGAAAGTAGACATGCGTGTTTTCCAAAAATCAAAAGGAATATTGTCAAACAGTGGAGGTCTAGTGATAGAGTAACCCTCAGGTGTATTTCGGTTTCCGAAAGTAGCCATCTACGTTAATCAAAAAGTAGTTCAAACTTATGATATTGAAACGAAGCTCTGATACCACTTGTTGAGTCTAGTAATTAGATTGTTAAGCCTAAGTGAATGTCCCAAGGCTACCAAGAGGGGGGTGAATTGGTAGTTTAAAAAATTTTAAGACCCCTTTTAGAAAATTATTGAACCGAAATAAAATTTCTTTTAAATTTTGTAGAAAAAGGTTTTTCAACCACAGAGTTTTTAAAACTGAAATAGAAAGTGCGAAAACGTAAAAACAGTAAAGTAAATAACACCAGATTTATAGTGGTTCGGTCTATAACCAGACCTACATCCACTCCCCAGAGGCACCCTTTGAGTATTGCACTAATACCAATAGTGACTCTCCTTTTGCACCCACAGCAAGGCGGAGAAGCCTTTACAACACACTCTTTTCACCACTCCCCGGTGCGACAGAGAACCGTCCGTCCTTTTACACAATACCCAGTGTTGGTAGAGAACCGTCCATCCTTTTACACAATACCCAGTGTTGGCTGAGAACCGTTCGTCCTTTCACACTATCCCCAGTGTGGGCAGAGAACCCTTCGTCCTTTCACACTCTCCTAGTGTGGGCAGAGAACCCTTCGTCCTTTCACACTCTCCTAGTGTGGGCAGAGAACCCTTCGTCCTTTCACACTCTCCTAGTGTGGGCAGAGAACCCTTCGTCCTTTCACACTCTCCTAGTGTCGGCAGAGAACCGGATCTCCTTGACTGATCTTCTCACAAGAATCTAGAAGGAAGAAAGAAAAGAGTAAAGTAATCCCAATTCACAAGTAGAGACTCTTACCTTTGAACTCCAAGTGAAGCCTTCTCGCTCCAGTGGTAGGAATCCTCACTTGAATGCTTTCTCCAACTCTCTCCTTGGCTATTCTCTCAAGAGGCATGAAGATCAAATGACAAAAAGATTGGGTGGCAGTCTAATTTGGACTATTTATACAAAAGACAAGAAAAACAGCCCAAAAACTGCAAGTATTCAATTCTGTACGCAGTGGATCATCCTGTACGATCGTGGATCGTCCTGGACGATTTTACTTAAACGATCTGAAACGACCCTATTTGAATATGTGTACGAAATGTCTTCGTACAGCTGATCGTTCTGTACGAACAAGGTTCATCCAGTACGAACGGTTATTACAAGGCCGGTTCTAGAAACTAGTGAAAATTGTCCTAAGTCGGTTAATCGTTTGGACGAAAATTGATTCGTCTCGACGAAATTTTTACAGAGGACTGATCGTCCTGGACGATAATTTATTTCGTCTGGACGAAAAATTTCCCGAGGACCAATCGCCACGGACGATAATTTAATTTCGTCTGGACGAAAATTTTCCAGAGACCCAATCGTCCTGGACGATAATTAATTTCGTCTGGACGAAAATTTTACAGAGAACCTATCATCCTGGACGTTAATTTATTTCGTTTGGACGAAAATTTTCCAGAGAGCCAATCGTCCTGGACGATAATTTATTTCGTCCTGGACGAATAGGACTTAGAAAAATTTTCAAGCAAGTTTCTATTCGTTCCATATGCTCTATAGGAGATAACTGTCTGATCGTCCAGTACGAACTGAAGATCGTCCTGTACGATCAGTATAAATTCTATATGATCTGCTTATGTGTGAATGTTTTTATTCTCTCAAAATACAATCACTCCCTTTCAATTTGATTTCTAAGAAAAGTGCAAGCTTCAAATTTTACAAAGTATCTCATGCTGAATTTAATTTGAAGTCTTCGTAGTCTGGAGTTCGTTTTTCCTGAAATATCAGTACACACAAGAGCAAATACAATTCTTCCAAAATTGTTAGGAGATAACTACACATTTGAACAATAATGTTTGAAATCATCAAAACTTTATAAGTTGCAAAAATGAAAAGCATGCAAATAGCAACTATCTTAACACCTTTTAGGCTATTACCTAGGCTAGGTCCCGCAGCCAGGGAATTCGTATGTCTTCTCACACCTTTCTTTCTCTTGCTAGATTGAGTCGAATTGGAAATTCTTTCTATTTCTAGAAGTAGTTTAAGTATTCAAATAAGTGTAAGGTGTAATGGTTTTTGCTTTCTTTCTTGTAGCCTCTCTCCTAACTTTTAATTGGCTCATTCCTAGTGCTTTCACTGTATAAGTACAATGAAACTCTCACTTTTTTTTTCGCTATCACTCATAGGATTCATTTCATCATCTTTTCATGTGCTTTGGCATGATGATATAATATAACTCAATCTTGCCAAGAGCGTTGTACATGAGCCATCGTTTCTCGGATTGGAGAGCTCCCCCGGGAAGAGACTTTCTTTCATCTGCGCAGGCTGCTTTCTCCGCTTTCTAATACAAGAGTGAATCTGTCCTTACTTGACTTGCAGTTCCCCTCCTTGACTATGAGATTCTTCCGGCTGATTGGGAAAAGGGGGGCAGTTACTCTTGAGCCTGGAAATGGAATTAGACGTAGATGAAAAACCTGGCTAGCGCCTTGGGAATGATAGAACTTCATTAGAATGCCTGGAAGCAGCCAATCTTCTTCTTTATCACTCAACTTAGGAAGTGAAACGAGCGGAACTATCCCTATACGAAGGCGCTAGAATAGGGAATATAAAGGAACAGACAGAGGCCCCTACTAGATAGAATCTCAGTTCCTATGATGTGAAGGTCAGAAAGATAGATAACTGAATCGGGCAATAGCTTCACTTCAGTGAGATAAAAAAAGGAGCGTAGCGTACCCGGGGAATCCTGACTCTGGGGTTGGACGATAGATATGGATTTTGAACAGCCAGGTCAGACTCTTCGCCGGTCCGGTTGAAGCAAAGGGCATTTTAGGGAACTAGTGGAATCAAAAAAATGCATATAAGGATTCGCTCTCCTGCTTCAGCCCATCTATTGAGTATTGAGAGAAAAAGCGCCTTCGAAGATCGAAGAGTGGTCGATAAGCCATCTCTTTCCTATTCTTGGATTTCTTTTTAGAGTCTCCATCGAGGTGCGTACGAATCCATCTCTTTTTCCTGTCTGCTGACTGGGAGAGCTCACTCGCCTGGTTTCTTTTGAACTTTACTTCTAATTGGCTATGCCGAAAGCGAGATCGTTTAGTTCGACCGGTATGGGCATAGCTCCCTCTTTTTTTTCCTACTATCCTATGCAGAGGTAGTAGTCAACTGGATCCTGCCCCCTTGAACTTCGTCTTTACTTAAAGAGTGGAGTTTAGACATGTTTGTCGACTCTCGGTGCGGAAGAGATAAACAAGAAACCGATCGGTATACGTGGAACCATCATCGATGCAATGAGGACCACTACTTTTCTTGTAGTTCCGGATCTAGAGCATGGTGGGAGTTGCTTAATCCTTTCCTTTCTTGTTGCCATCTCGAACCGAACGAGAAAGAGTCGAAAAGTGTGAAGCTTCAAATACAAAGAAAACGGATAGAACAAACCAAAGAACAGAGACCTTACTTTGTCGGTTCAACCTATCTAGCAAAAGGATCGGGTACTTCTTCATTCGGACCCTTTCACCGTCACTCAGACTTCGCTTTAGACTTTGAGTCTTATATAATCGGATTCCTTCTTTTGTTTTTGTGCCTGCTTCTTCGATTACTCCTGAAACAATGGTCAATATCAGTGACCACCGCCCTTATTAGATTAGACAAGGGTGAAAGTGTCGATCGGGCATATGGCCCTCAAGACCTTCTCTTATCAGGTCGATTGCTTCTATCTCACACTAGAACAGACTTTGACTTTCATGTTTGAAGCAAAAAGCTTTCTTTTTCTTATTAAGACTTCTTATGTTCATTATTAAGATGAATATAATACTAAACTTCAACTTGAATTCAGAATGAAATTCATTTTTCATTAATGAATTTACGAATACTCCAGAATAAGAAAAGAAAGAAGTGAGATACTTTTCAAGAAATAGGATTTCTATACTTCAATTCAAGTAGTGTAGAATTTATACAATTACGAAGTGAAGTGTTAGAAATGCTAGGGTAGCTAGACTGAAAGGATTACAAGATGAATGAGAGAAAGAAGAACTCAAGGCTTTCTTCTACTGTGAAGTGTTAAGGAGAATAAATGCGGCCAATTAAGGCCAGGAACGCATTGCCGGTAGAAGGGATGAGGCGGGCAGTGCACACTGTGAGGCGGACCGACCGACCCAACTCAAGGTCCAATTATGAGCACTTTTACTGCAACAATTTAAATATACACTATTGGAGCTGGAATTATCGCGGCTGCTGGTACCAGACTTGTTCTCTAATAGATCCTCGTTAAGGGGTTTAGATTGTACTCATTTTAATTATTAGACTCGAACAGCTTGATATTTCTCTTTGTTGTCACTACCTCCTCGTGTCAGGATTGGGTAATTTGCGTACCTTCGTTACTTTTTGGGAGGTCTACGCCCCATAGAAACTATCTACCTGAGACTGTCCCTTGGCCCGTAGGTTCTGACACAAGGTTAGAATTCTAGCTCTTCCAAAGTTTCGGGCAAAGCCAAATCTTAGACCCATTCGAATGAAAACAGGGGAATTGAGGGTCCCTCTTTGGGCGAGCAGAGTCCTGGGGCTTCTCGGCCTGGAGTGGCGACTAAGGAGAAGGCACTTCCTGGAGGGATTACACAGATGAATGTTGATGCTAGGATGGCCAATTTGGGGGAGCAGGTACCGTTGGAAATTGGGGCCCAAGTGACCCTTACCTCCTCGATGCATATGGGTATGTATAGATTTTTCACCCTGGTAGGGGCCAGAACGGGGAAGGTTGGTGTTACAAAGCCAAGGTGGAAGAAGGACTGGCAGTCAAAGAAAAGTTTGCTTTTAGATTTGGTAGGCCTGGGTGCTTCGGGTTATCTCCTATGCACTAGATAGGTCGGGTCGGTGGAAAAGATGCTACCATTTTGGATAGACTGGAGATGGACGGTGGGGATGTGTCTCTATTAGTTGATTAATGTCATGCATTTTGTGTTGGAACTATTAGGGTGCCTGCAAAGGTTCTGCTGGGAATTACTTGTGACATCTCATTGGGGAGTACAATATTGGGTGTATTGGGCTCCTTAAGACTAAGATGAAGGAGATTACACAGAAAGATATAGATTGGCTGATTAGCTATAGATGGGATTTTGTTTCTCAGTCTACTATCAAGAGAGCTGGTGGGATTTTCATTGCCTGGCACAATGATCTGTGCTCTTTCCAAGTTTTGATGAGGACCTCCCAATGTGTCATGGGAGAATTTCAAGTTACGGGTGGGTTCCATTTGGAAGTAGCTGCTGTTTATGCTCATAAGGATAGACACATTTGCCGAGAGTTATGGGATACTATTTTGATGAATCACAGAAGGTCCTCGCCACTTCTTAACTGTGGGGATTTCAAATGTATCTTGTCCCAGGATGAGAAGATGGGGCGGGAAGCCATTTTAGTATTCCCTTATTATTTTGGAGATGGAGGACTTCATCCGGCTCAATGACTTACACGACCTTGGTTTTTCTGGTCCAAAGTTTACTTGGACGAACAATAAGGAGGCAAGAAGCAAGATTTATGCTCGGCTGGACAGATGTTTGGCTTCTTCTGACCTCCTGAGCAGACACCAGGACTTGGAGGTGAGGCATCTTACCCGAATTGCATCTGATCACTGCCCCCTTTTGTGTACGCTTTCGGAGGCGCCCAGGAGAAGTTCCTCTTATTGGATTAAGTATGAGGACATTTGGGCCTCATACCCTAGAGCGTGGCGGATTGTTTGGGACAAATGGAATGTGCAGGATGACGGCTCGGAAGGTTTGAAGCTTCAGAGGAAGTGCCGTAGGACGCTTCGAGCTCTTTTCTTCTGGAGTAGGGATAAAATACGGAGCTTGAATCAGGGTAAGACGGAGCTGGAAAATGAGATTGGGGTCCTTCAGAATTTAGAATGCCAACCAGGAGGACTATCAGAGGAGCAGGCGAAACTTCTTAGGCGTAAGGTTCACCTGTGAAATAGTAACCTGGCTCGGATTATGGGATTGTGTAAACAAAGGGCCAAGGTTTAATTGATTGAGGAAGGGGATGGTAAGACTCACTTCTTCCATTCAATTGCTTCGGCAAGGAGACGTGCGAATCGGCTGTGTGAAATGAGGAAACCAGATGGGGAGGTTACACGTGAAAATACCTATTTTTGTTGAAGCATTCCGTCAATGGATGGCTAAGGGAAGCTAATTGACTTTGATGAAAGCACTTCTTACCTCCTCGGCAAGGAGGTTACTGCACCATAAACTTCATCTTTTTTCATGCTTCAGGATAGGCCTTATTATGTAACGCACTAAGCCGAGTATCAAGTTGCTGCTGTAAAAGAGTTTTATTTTTCTTTCACCTAGGAAGGAAAGGAGGAAGTTGGATACCGACCCTAGCCTTAGCTATTGGACCGCAGGCAGGGGAAATGCTGACAGGATGCCATCATACTGTTCGAAATTCAATGTTTTGGGAGTGTCTTCGTTTCATGTTAGTTCTAACTCGTAGAGGAATAGGCGTCATTGAAGGCTAACCTTCAGTGAATCAAAGACTCATCATCTTTGATTGGTCCTGATCGTCACAGATCCGGATCACACCACGTGGCGTTAATACCGGTTGAATTCTGAATTGGAGGGTAAAGATGTATCGCTTCGTGTATTCTCGGTAATGAGAGATACACGTTAGTGTGCAAATTTTGGGTGCTGCTTCTAATTTCTATGTAGACAGTTATTCTTTGTCTTTGTTAGTTGCTTGTGGAGGTGACTATCAAGGGCCTTATTTGCTCCCTATCCTGTCTCTCTCACTCACCATGATTCTCCTCATATTATATCAAGTCTTATCAACTTGTTATATACTTTAGGTCAGAGCTTGTCGATATATTGTTGAGTTTTATGGTTTGTGTAGGATTCTTTCCTTATGAAGTGGGTGTTCTATGAGACTTTCAATTTGTCTATAGTTTGGCACTGATATATATGTGTAATTTCTTTGTTGTTGAGGTTTAGTATGACTTTTTATGGTAGTTCAGGCAGATGCTAAGTGAATGTGAATGATAATTCACTATAGGTCTTTCTATCTATGGATCTATGGATGCACTTTAGCTAAGTGGGTCCTTGGTGATGTTGTGAGAAGATCTCGACCTTCATAGCTTGGAATTCTATCCAACGCTACGGATCGATTCTTCTTCTTATATCATTTCTCAATGGTCGTTAATTCTTGTCTGGCGACTGACATATTAGACGTCGCTTTTGTGGCGTGTGATTGTTATGTTTGTTAGGCAACCGTGAGGTTGTATTGCATCCTGGCTTCTATTCTTGTTTGCTTACCATCTACTGGTGGTTTGCAGCGGAGAATCTTTCTCAGGGCGACGTTTGGTATATTCTAACAAGAAACTTTATGCTGTACCAGCCTAAGTATATATAATTTTGGTTGGGTTATGGCAGGTTACTGCACCTTTATGCTTATGGTTATTAGTAAGTCTGTCGAAGACAAACTGTGGCCAGAAGGCTTAAAGACTGCTCCTGGACTTTGTATCCATATATGAAGTTCAGTAGTTTGTGATTCTTCAATTCTTTGAGTTGGATGACACAAGAGTGTAGCTATGTTTCTTGATATTAGTGTAGGGCGATCGTTCCATGGGTAACCATATAGGAACTTGTTGATGTTTCATAGTGGTATGTAGGTTCTGTAGGATGGCTGAGTAACCAGAAATGGTTTGCTTTGGTTATTTTATAGAATTTACGTGCTATACGATCTTCGTTAATAGAGACGTTCGTCCTAGTACGAACATTAATATCATCTCATACGATCTTTGTTCAAGGACAAAATAGAGACGTTCGTCCTAGCACGAACATTAATATCATCCTGTACGATCTTTGTTTAAGGACAAAATAGATACATTCAACTTGGTACAAACATTAATATCAACTCATACTAGGACAACAAGTGGTATCCTAAGTTTGGATGAAATGAGCATTGAAAGTAGAAGGTATCCTACTCATGAGAGTATTAATAATTGTTTTTAAACTCTTCTTGTTTTCATTGTTCTTTTTTTCCTCTTCATAGAAGGCATTCTATTAAGTGTAATTGTTGTACTAGTTATTATGTCTTAATGTAGTAAAAATATAATATTTTAGTTGTGTTTGTGTAGGAATATTTATAGAAAGGAAAAAATCTTGCATCAACACCACCAAATAATGCATCTAGTATTAAGATCGTCAATAACGTATCATTTAAATTCAGATATGGTAGCTCTAGCCACTCTATCATTCGAATGGTACATTGAGACCAAGGTCTGTGCAGTAGTGCATCACATCATTATTACGCCAGAAATCTACATTGCAATACTGGAGCCTTAAGAAAATGAGCATTAAAGTGCTAAACCTTAAAACATTATATTATAGATTTCACTTTCAAGCATAATAACACTGAAAATTTGGAGTGCTATGATAAAGCAATTGCCAAAGAGAGGAACCACACAATCTTAGCCAAATATTTCACTATTTATTGCTACTCAAGCTTCTGAGTTTATGGTTTTGATGATTTCAAATATTACTTATTGTATCTTTATGTCTTCGAGTATTTATAATTCATATTTGCTATTATGTGTACTAATATTTAAGGCATATCACACACCAGTAAATAATGATTTAGGGTATAAGATTGGTTAGAATAGTGTATACTGAAAGAGTCTGTAATATTCATTTATGTATTTTTTCAATTTCTTAAGTCAAGTCCTATAAAAGTGTATGATATGAAAGTACACTGAAGGCACTTGAAAGTTTGTTAGGGATGTTAAGCCCTCATAAACTACATAATCTAACTCTAGAATTTAAAATCTCATGCTTGTGCATGAAATCAAAATTAGCCCAATCACTTTTTTAAATCTATATAGATTTTAAATTTTTTTAGTCTTCACTTTAAATAGGTTCAATGGAGTGTGAGGAGTTCCACACATTTACTCTAGCATACTTGCATCTAAGTTCCTCCATGGGTCAAGGTTTATCTTGAGTGAAGTTTTGGAAAGAAGATCTCTTTGGTGAAAAAGGATCGATTACTTCACTGCACCGAGGATGGTGAAAGTGATTTCAAAATTCTTTTCCTCATCAAGAGGGTAAAAAAGATTCCATATTCTCTACCTCACCAGGATTGTGTAATGGATTCCAGGTTCTATGCCTCATTAAGAGGGTGAAAAAGATTTCAGGTTCTCTACCTGACTAGGAGAGTGAAAAGTATTACAGTCTTCTGCTGCACCGGGTTGGGGGAAGAGATTTTATAAGGGATTCACCACCTAGCTATAAGGGTTAAAGGAGAGACAGAGGAGGACTCCGAAGAGTGGACATAGGTCATGGTTTGACCGAACCAATATCAATCTCAGGTGCGTTTATTATGATTTTAATTTTCTTTACTTTTTTTTTGCATTTTTTTGTGATAATTGTGTGTTGTAAATCTAAGATAGTTATTTCTAATATGTTGATTAGAATATAATCATTGTTATTAGTTTTTCTTACAAGTTAATTAGCTTCCGCATCAAAGTGAAAGTATTACATTTGTTTTAGTATACTTATGGACAAGTTCTTGTAGGCTTAACATATTTATCAAACAATCACTAGTTTAATAATTAAATTTGTTAGGTCCGTGCATGCCATAATAGAGCAAGCATTACAATGTCAAAGACTTTGAGGTATTTCTATTCCAATTTGTAAATAGAGGTTGTAATAGGTTAGCTCACTGGTGTGCTAACCATGCCTTGAGAGGTGATTTTATTTGGGATTGTTTAGAAGTGAATAAGGTTCCTCCTACTTTCTTTTCTTTGTTAAAGGAGGAAAGTGATAGGATTACTATCACTTAGTTGCTTGTTCCTTTATTTCTTTTATTAATGCAATTTGCAGTTTATCAAAAAAAAAAAAAAAAAAAGAGCAAGCATTACAATGTCGAGGTGCTATTTCATTTTTCAATGCCACAACACCACTTTTCAAGCACTATGGTGCATGAGTCTATCCTTATACTTTTTTTTTTAGAGAAGGCAAAATTTGCATTAAAATGGAAGAAAAAAGAAACTATTACAAACTAGGAAGTAAAAAAAGACAGATCCTTGATCGAGAGAAAAAGGATCCTTATTAGCATATTTAGTTAAATAAATCATATTATATTTGAAATGAAACCCACTATTTCCTATTTTGAAACTGTTGAGATGCAGGGGATACCAAAGTTTGAAACAACCCAAGGGTTGATTAGTATCCCAGAGTTCCCATCCGGTTAAAGAATAGGATGTAGTAACGATCCCATTAGCAAATATAATAAATTTAAAAAACAAATATGAAAAAAAAAAAACTAAGATAAAAAATCAAAAGAAAAATACATAAAATCCAAGACAAACTTAAAACACCTAAGAGTAGCATTTGCAGATGTTTTAGATGTCTCTTTAATCTTCCACTAATGTAGTCTGAAGTAAGAGGGAAGGAAAAAACTTTGAACAGCTGTTCAAACCTTTGGTATTTCTTCACTATACTGATTGCTTTGAATAAACCAGCTATCATATTATTGAGATGTTTTAGAAGAACCTTTGCAGTCGTTCTTCAATCTAAAATTAGAATTCCCTCTTTTACTTTGTTCTTTCACCAGTCCTAGTGCTTGAAGTTCTTTGAATAACTTGTGTCTTGAATCGAAGGAGCCAAGTTCCAAAGTAGAGGAACTTTTATTCTTCATTAATGTAGTTTTTTTGAATTTTAAACTGATTGATGAAGAAGGAGAAATAGTTCCTGAAAAACTATCTCTTGAACCATCATTATTAGTAACTGTTTTAGAAATCCTAGCTGTCTTTGAAGGAGTCATAGCCAAAATCTGTTCCTCCTCCTTATCAGCCTCCAAAGCTTGTGGAATTTTAAAATTGAGAGCTTTGTTTGTTGGAGAGAAAGCCGGCCCAATAACCTTTGAATTAATCAAAGTATCATTTGTATTTATACAGCAATTATAGATAACGGATAATCAGCTTCTAGCTCCTTTTCTGTACATTCAAAATTTGAATTTTGAATGTCAAGATTTTTATCAAATTCAATTTCAATTTGACTTGGCTTTGCTAACAAACTGTCCACCATATTATCCACATCAGCCAAAGCTTTAAATGAATTGGATTCAATGACTGGATTCCGAGAAGCAAGCTGGGATAAATTCAAATTCAAATTCTGGATAACCGTCACTTCACCTTCTTCCATGAATTCAGCGGCTTCTTCATTTTGGCTTTTGAATTCTGCAATTTTCATTGGATCGGACACCATTTCAAGCTTGTTCCCATCTGCCAATGGTTGAATAATTTTTCCTTGTTCAGTAAGAACAAAATCTCCATTTGTACAAACCGTTCCAGGTTTTTTTGCTGAAAAAACCTTTGTTTTAAAACTGTTTCTCATTGGATTTTCTTTTTTTTTTGAACTTAACTTGCATCCAAGGACCATAAAGATTATCTTTATGGTTTAAGATGGAACGGATTTTTTTAACATTAGGACAAACTGAATCAAAATGTCCTATTCTCCCACATTTGAAATAAAGAGATGATATTATAAATAGTTTTTTTGTTCTCTTATTTAGGGAGTTTTATCATTTGAGAAAAAAATTGTATATTTTAAAGTATTTTCCTAGCGCCCCCTTATAAAAAAGTCTAAGGAAGGCAAGGGATGTTGAAGATACTTTTTGGAGATCTTAGCATATTTTATAGAAGCAACAATGTTATTGGTGCAAAGAGTATGAAGAATATCAATTGAACCTTCCATGTGATAAATTTTTTTTTTACTTCTTTTGTATCCCGTCTTTTAATGAATGAAATGAAAATGAATTTTCTTTTGTATCTTCCATGTTTGATTAATTCTATAATTTTTGGGTCCATGTTGTAAAAGCATAGTAAGTTCAAATATAAACTTTGGTGCCTTGAATGAGTATATAAATATTTTTAATCTTCTGTTCTTAATTTAATACAAATAATGGCCATGTGTTTAATTAATAGCTTGTGTAATATATAGCCTCGACGGAGGAATGCCTAAATAAATAGAAGTATTAAAATGAAATATTGGCATGACTAGACATAGGATGTTTAACTATCTAGGTTCTATGGATATAGTATAATTATAGAAAGGCCATAAACCTTTCTTTTCATCATTACAAGCTTGACAACATTCTAGGGATGCATATGCTTTTATCCATATCTAATATTAAGTGTCTCATTAGAAAAAACTATGCAATTTTGCATTCATTAGTTCAAAACACTTTATCTACATAAATATTAAAATAATATTATAAGTTTTCCTTAAGCGAAAAAGATAAAAAAAATTATTTTTCCATTCAGTAGGATAATTTGTGTATTTGAGTTAATCAATAATAGTTTAATTACAACTAAGAAAAGTATATTCTAGTGGGACTGACACACTTCTCTATGACTTTATTACTTGATTGACGTGTATACTTGCATATTTGTGGGCTTTTAATTTTTTTATTAAAGAAAATATAAGCATATTAATATTGAATGCTAGTATGTGCATAACTTAATTTTCATAAAAAAACCACCTACACTGAGCTTAGACCCCATTATGTTTTTGGTAAGGTTAATGGGAAGTAATGTGTATATTATGTTTTAAAACTATATTATTAAAATAAGTGCATATTTATACCTATTTATATCCACTCTTTTTATTTTGTCTCGTCATTATTGCATGCTCAGTAGATATAATATGGAGCCCATGTTGCATTATTTCGAGATAAAAAGGGTAAACAATTTAAAAAATTAAAATAAATTTAGAAATGTTTGAACCAGTACATGATCATGACCATCAGAGAACTCATATGGAATATGTTAATCCCATAGTAGATGGAATCCATTATTGTATCAATGGACCTACTATTCATGCTAAATTTTTTTGATTGAAACATATAATAAATCATATGATTCAAAATTCCTAATTTGTGAGAACTTTTATTGAAGATCTCAACCTACACTTATCTAGCTTCCTAGAAACCCCTTTTATGTATAATTATATTAGTGATGATGTTATTAGACTTAGATTGTTCTCATTTTCTCTAAGGGATTAAACTAAGATGTAGTTAATTCCTTACCCCATGGCTCTATAACCACTTTGAATGAGTTTGCACATAAATGTTTAGCTATGTATTTTCCACCTTTAAAAACTGCTAAACTTAGAAATGGTGTTACATCTTTTGCATAGTTTGAGTGATAGTTAATTTATGAAAGTTGAGATAGATTTAAGTGTATGCTTAGAAAATGTCCTCACCATGTTTTACTTGGTTGATTAGTTATTCAATATTTTTATAATGGACAAGTAGGATCCCTTAGGTCAATCATATGTTGTAGCTGGAGAATCTTTAATGTCTAAGCTATTTAAAGAAGCATATGAATTAATTAAGAAAATGGATTTACATAAGTTCCAGTGGCCTACTTATTAGGTGAATCCTAAGAGGGTAGCTAGAGTTTATGAATTGAATGCTTTGTCAATTCTTATGGCTTAAGTAGCTAGAATTTCTAAAAAAGTTGGAAACTATGGGAGTTAGAACTAGACCACATAGGCATAATAATTACTCTAATATTATAATTGATCTTAGACATATAAGAGCCATAGCACTACACATTGTAGTGCCACAATGTTACCACTTAGGTTATGATCAAAATAATTTTTTCAGTTGAAAACCAAATCAAAATACACCATTTACATTATGATATTCAATAGAATAACTTACTTGTATCAAATGTCATATGTGATAATTAATTGATTACAATAATATAGACATAAAACTTTTCTAAAAATTAAATGGGATATTATCAAATAAAGGTGGATGAGTTATTGAATATCCATTTATGGTATTTTTATTTCTAAAGTATGTAATGGATTTTTTCTTAAGGTGTTTAAACCATTAATCTGGATAACTCCCTCTGATGCCAATTAAAAGTTTATTTTATGCTGCTGCCTTGACCTGAGAAGGCCTTGAGGAGAGAAAGAGAAAGATGGAGAGAGAGAGGATCTTGTGAGGGGGAGCTTGTGAGGGGAATCACAAGGGTTGCTTCAAGGATCGCTCTGCTTCTTCTTCATCTAGAGTTTCTCATTCGTGGAAGGGTCAGGAGAGGTAAGGAGTCAGCATCTGGTTGTGGTTCTCTGCCAACTTCAGGAGGAAGCAAAAGGAGATAGGTTATCTGCCTTACCGGGGTGGCAAAAAGGAGGTTCGTTGTAAAGGCTTCTCTGCCTAGCTGTGGAGGCTAAAGGAGAGTCACATTTGTAGTGTAATACTCGGAGGGCACCTCTGGGGAGTGGACGTAGGTCGAGTTGACCGAACCACTATAAATTTCTGTGTTCTTGTTTCTTGCTTCCGCACTTTAATTTCTACATTTATTTTTCTCGTGGTGTGATTTTGGTTTATTTGATTTTTGTTCTTTGTGAAAAGAAAATTTTTAAAATACCAATTCACCACCCCCCCCCTCTTGGTTAGTTTGGGCTAGTTCTATAGGGCTTAACATCCCTAACAAACTTTCAAGAGCAACCGTGTAAAACCCTCTCCACACACCCTTGAAACTCCCTCCAAGGATCTTCTCCCTCTCTCAAACTCCACCCTTTCCTCTCTCCCTTTCAAGTTCTCTCTTTAAGTTTTCTCTAGAAGAACGAAGCTTCAATGGCTGCTAAAGACACATATGAGGTTCCATGATAAAGCTTAAATAGAGGGCTTTGAAAAATCCTAAAAATTAATCTTGGCGGTAATAATCGTCTAGGACGATCGTATGATCGTCCCATACGATGTGCTTAAAAAGAGGGCTTCTAAAAACCCTAAACACTCAATTTTAGTGCCAAAAATAGCCCTGGATGATCGCAGGATGATCCAGTATGATGTACGAAATTTGACCTGATAGTCCCGAATGATATCAAGATAGTCTAAGATGATCAGTACAAATTTATATAGATCATTCAGGATGATATTATGAATCATCTTGGATGATTAGAAGAAAAATTATGGTATTTTGCCTTGCATGATTTAGGAAAATCAAGTATGTCAGCAAACATCGTCATATACATTATACAAATCATCTAGGATGATCTGATTGATACATTTAATCATAATTAATCCCCTAATAACATGATTAATTTTGGCATGATTTGTATTGATCGTCCAAGCCGATCGAGATCGTCCGGGATGATTAGAACAAAAAATTGAATCTTGAAATCTTGCCTAAATTATCATTGGCAGCTATTTTTCAAGATCATAAAGGATCATCCAGTATGATTAGTTCAAAACTTGAACTTCTAGTTTTGACTTGATCTCATACCCCTGACTATGTGTGTTCATGGTCACAAAGCAAGAATACTCCCTTATAAGACTTGACTTAAGAAATCAAAATTACATCAATGAATATTACAGACCCTTTACAACATAACTTTATTTAACCCAATCTTAAGCTCTAATTCTTTATTTGATGTTGTATGGTATTCCAGAAATGTTAATATACACATAAATAAATATAGAATGAAAAATACTATGAGATATAAAGATGTTTGTTATCATCAAAAACATAAAACTTGTGAGCTCGAGTTGTAATAATTCCAACATATCCAAAACATCATTTGGAATGATTTGGACCCATCCCTAAAACTACTGGTCATGCCTAGTTTAGCAAACCACCCTAAACATAAATCCGTTCAATTACATTGACTCAAGTATTACAAAAAAAAAAAAATAAACTAAGGGGAATTTCCATTGGGTCAATAAGAACCAACACTAAGTGACTCAACCAATGGATCATCTTATTTTATCCTTCAGGCTTGAACCAAGTGACTAAAACCATGTTTAATTAAGTAAAATCTAAAACCAAATCAAATTGGCCTAGGCCTCCCATTGCATTAAATTAAGGAAGCTTCTAGACACATGCTAACTTAGCCTTCCCCCATGTGGACGTCAAGGGCAGTTAAATCCTCCAAATTGATCACATGGATCATGGGTTCAGCCCAAGCTCCCTTCTAATGGCTTTGGAAACATTCATTGGGCTCTATATATACATCCCTTGCTATTCCAATGGCAAGAGGAGGTCTAAATTTAGTTAATTAGTAGGCCACATTCAATTTGAAAAGTTCACAAATATACTAGATTTCATTTAAGATTGGTTCTAATAGTCAGATCGAAATGCTTTATTAGTATTCTAAGATCCTTTCCCCAGTTACACAACCCATATAGTGGTAATCTCCAACAAGTTTGAACAAGCTCGAATGACCCCTCTCCATCCAAACATCAACTTCAAATATTGTGATCCTTCTAGCTTGCTTGTTAAAAGAGAAACATTTCTTGGACTGAAATGAATTTGGCTGAGCTAAAGCATTATCCTAAGAGCCTTACCTGAGGTAAATTCACAATCCCAACCACTATATTAAGTAGGTTTGGTCAATTGTGAAATGACATGCAATCTAATAGAATATGATGATTGGATTAAATGTTCAAGCTCATATAATCCCCCCCCCCCCCACCCCCCGAAGAAAAATTGAATGAAATTTGTCTTGGTGGTCTCTAAGATTTGGCAGGAATGTGCTCACATATGAGAATCTGAGTGGGAGCTTGAAGACAAAATTAAAGCCCTTGGTTTTAATTAATGAGTTTAATTAGTTCTAATTCAATCCTATAGTTTGATCTGCCTTATATTAAGACTTTCGAATCTTTTATTGAATGGCTATAGTTAATCCCCTCTTACATAATCAATGACCAATGATTGCCTCCTGAATTAAAATATGCCACTTGTAAATGTGCAGTTTATTATGTAATTCCATTAAGAAAATAAAATAAAATGATCTAAAATTAGAAAATTCATAACTCCTTAACCAATCAACTATAATAGAAGTTCTTAAGCTCTATTGATTTAACCTAAGGAGCTCTAAATTGCAAACATTAACTCCTAATATATTAAAAGTAATTTTTGAAAATATTCATAAAATATAATGCACCATAAGGTGAAATTGAGAGGGAAGGATCTTAGTCATGTTTTTCACATGTTATAAATGTTTCATGTGAATTCAAAACCTCTAAGAGCTTTAATTATATACCCTAGATTTATAGGTCAGAATATAATATATAACTTAAAATTTTAATTTATGTGCATCCTTATTGATTTAGGACATAGTTTTATGTTGTTTTATCATTCTTTGTATAAGGGTTAGAATACACCTGTTTTAATCCCATCCATCATCCTATTTTCCGAAGTTAAATTTCCCAATAAATAGATGCATTTTCCTTGAGAAATTCATTAAAACCTTAGGAAGTCTTCACTCTACCTCAAATTTATTTAGATTGGACCTTTGGCACCTCAATTTATGTTTCAAATTTTAAGAAAATTGAAGTTCATTTGGTCAGTAGAATTTGGAACCCGAAATCCCTTCACAAAATTTTCCTCTATATTTCTTAACATAGGCCAAATCTAATATATATACTCTCCTAATTTGGTCATTAGAATGACAATGCTTCATGTGTCTGAACCATCTAATGTGACTCTCTCTACCACTGAAACTGCTCCAACCTTTTCACATATATACTCATTTAACATTCTATCTCCAAGAGTGAAATCACTCATCCACCAAAGCATCCTCATTTCTACAACACTTAATTTTATGGTTATGTTGTAATAACCAACATTATTCATCATAAAGTAGTGCAGGTCTAACCCCCACATTATAGAATTTAAACTTATGTTTTAAAGGTTCTTCTCTTTCATAGAATAGGACTTATGCATTCCTCTACATTAACCATCCAACTTGAATTCTAATAATAATATCTTCATATATTTCCTTGTCATTTTGAACAATATACCCTAGATATCTAAAATATTTACTCTTATTAATAACTTTTCACTTAGAACATTATCATGTGTTTTCTCAAATCAAGAAATATCACACACACACACACACACACACACACACACACACACACACACACACACACACACACACACACACACACACACACACACACACACACACACATATATATATATCATCCTTTGTCTCCCTATACTTCTCCATCAAGCCTATCAATATATGTATAGCTTTGCCCATCTTGAATCCAAATTGATTTTGCAAAACATTTGTATCACATTATAACCCATGCTTATTAACTCTCTCCAATAGCTTTAATGTATGATACATTAACTTAATTCCTCTATAATTTATGCACTTTTATGTATAACTTTTATTCTTAAAGGTAAGTGTCAACACAGTCGTGCACTCAACTGGATTTTTTTAGTCTTTAGAATAATATTGAAAGGTTTCATAAGTTGAGAAATTCCTTCATATCCTTAGCATTTCAAAAACTTTATTTGAATACCATTATGTCCAACATCTTCTCCACACTTCATTTTCTTTAAATCTTCTCTAACTTCAGTTTTACTAATATGATAATAAATTTTTTTTTCTATTTTCATGTATAATTTTATGGCTAGTAAATTCAATCTTATTCTTAAAATCCTTATCAACCTTTGTTGAATATCCTCTTCTAATAAAAGCACTTTTTGACCACCATCCCACTTGAAATACATTTTTATCTTATTTATATACTTAGCTAACTTATAAATATATCATTTGACCAACTTGGTATCTAATTTATTATAAAAATCATTAAAAGCTAAACATTTTACATTGCATATTACTTTCTTAGACTCCTTACAAGATCCTTCATATCTTTTCTAATTTTTCCAAATTTTACATCTAAAATAATTTTTACAAAAAATTACCTTATTTTTTATCTTTTTGGCACATTTTAATTCCATTACCAACTATTTTTACTACTAGAAACTTTTCAAATGACCCCCCCCCCCCCCCCCCCCAAAGATAATTCAATTTTTTATAAATCAAATGATAATAATAAAAGTAATATTTTCTTACAAATTCTATTAGACCAATTAAGTGAGTGTAAATTCAATTCAATTCTTCCTACAAATGTATTTTTTTTAACCCAATTGTAATAAAAAATGAGAGTTTATTGAATCGTTAGTGTAACTCAAATAACCCCTCCTCACATGACACAAAAACTCAAATATTTATTAAACAAATAAGAAGGACAATATTTTAATGCAATTTCTCGTCAACCAACCTTACATAAACAATCAAGCCGCATGCTTCAAAAGGAAAAAGAAATATTAGATCTTTTTTTTGAATTTATAGAATTTCTTCTTCAAGAAAGGCATGGAGGAAAGGACAAGTGAAGGGAGAGACAAAGCATCTACTTACTTTAAGCCATCATTTGAATGCGTTCAGGATTCTTGTAACTACATTCTTCTAATTTAGCTTCCATGCATGTTTTGTTTAGTTGAATAATGCATATATCAAGTAAAAATCATAAATTATAAAATATTTTATTATAATTTTGTTAAGAGAGTTGCTATTACCATGTTTTACATTCTTGCAACTTGTATAGTTTTGATGATTCCAAATATTATTGTTTTATGTGTAGTTATCTCCTAACACTTTTTAAAAGATTTGTTTTTACTCTTGTGTGTACTAACATTTCAGGAAAATCGAACTCCAAACTATAAAGACTTCAAATCAAATTCAGCATACAATTCTTTGCAAATTG
This sequence comes from Dendrobium nobile, assembly GCA_022539455.1. NCBI lineage: Eukaryota > Viridiplantae > Streptophyta > Magnoliopsida > Asparagales > Orchidaceae > Dendrobium > Dendrobium nobile. Next base: position 17,818,384 of record CM039724.1, on the reverse strand, counting down.
AAGAATTGTTTTTTGAATTGAGAGGGAGTGATTGTAATTGAGTGAATAAAAACACACACACACACACACTTAAGGAGATCTTACAAAATTTGTACTGATCGTACGAGACGAACCTAGTTCGTATGAGACAATCAGGTCAGTTATCTCCTCGTAGGAGCAGTGGAACGAACAAGAGTTAGAGGAAATTTTTCTAAGTCCTGATCGTCCAAGACAAAATTATTTTCATCCCAGGATGAGTCAGGCTCTGTAAAAATTTTGTCCAGATGAAATCCAAATCGTCCCAGGATGAATTCTTCTCTATAAAAATTTCGACCAGACGAAATACAAATCAGCCCATGATGAATTCTTCTCTGTAAAAATTTTGTTCAGACAAAATTCATTATCATGCCAGGACGAGCTGCTCTCTGTAAAAATTTTGTCCGGATGAAGTCTTGTTCGTCCCAGGATGATTTGAACCGACTTACCACAGTTGGTTACGTCCTGCAGTTATAAGGGAACCGACCTATGGTATAACTGATCACAGCGGACGAAACTAGTTCGTACATGATGATGATCGTGTATGAACATATTTCATACCAATATACATCAGGATCATTTCTAACACTTTAAGTAAAATCATCTAGGATGATCCACGATCGTACGGGGCAATCCATTTCTTCTTGACTTGAAAATTTGCAGTTCTAGATGATTTTTCTTGTCTCTCCTATATATAGTCCAATTTAGACTGCCACCAAATCTTTTTGCCATTTGATCTTCGTGCCTATTGAAAGAAGAATCAAGGAGAGAGTGTGAGAGAGCATTCAATTGAGGATTCCTACCACTGGAGCGTGAAGGCTTCGCTTGGTGTTCAAAGGTAAGAATCTGTACTTGTGATTTGGGATTACTTCACTCTTTTTTTTCTTCCTTCTAGATTTCTTATGAGGAGATCTATCAAAGAGATCCGATTCTCTGCCGACACTTGGAGAGTGTGAATAGCCGATGGGTTCTCTGCCCACACTAGGAGAGTGTGAAAGGATGAAGGGTTCTTTGCCCACACTAGGAGAGTGTGAAAGGACGAAGGGTTCTCGGCCCACACTAGGAGAGTGTGAAAGGACGAAGGGTTTTCCGCCCACACTAGGAGAGTGTAAAAGGACGGACGGTTCTTTGCCAACACTGGGGATAAGTGTTAAAGGAAGACGGTTCTCTGCCGCACCGGGTAGTGGTGGAAAGAGTATTTTATAAAGGCTTGTTCGCCTTGTTGTTGGTGCTAAAGGATAGTCACTAGTGGTATTAGTGCAATTCTCGGAGGATGCCTCCAGGGAGTGGATATAGGTCTGGTTTTGACCGAACCACTATAAATCTGGTGTTCTTTACTTTTCTGCTTTTTATTTTGTTTATCATTTACAACTTGTGGTTGAAAAATCTTTTTCTAAAAATTCACTAATAATTAAATTTTAATTTTCAAAGTTTAAAAAGAGGGTTCAAATTTTTTAATTACCAATTCCCCCCCCCCCTCTTGGTTAGCCACTAGGACTTAAGCTTAGATTTAACAACCTAATTCATTATGAATGAATCTCAACAAGTGGTATCAGATTTCAAAATCATAAGTTTAGACTACTTTTTGATTAACGTAGATGGCTACATTTGGAAACAAAAATACACCTGAGGGTTACTCTATTACTAGACCTCCACTATTTGACAATATACCTTTTGATTTTTGAAAAACATGCATGTCTACTTTCTTACAGTCACTTGATTATCATATGTGGATCTTAGTCCAGGAAGGATATACAAAACCAACTAGATTAGTAGATGAAGTTAGAGTTGAAACACTTTTTGTAGACTGGACAATAAAAGAACGTGACTTAGCACAACTAAACGCCAAATGCTTGAATAGTTTCTTTTGTGCTTTAAAATTGGAAGACTACATGCGGGTTTCCACTTGCAAAAGTGGAAAGGACATATGAGATAGACTTTGTATAACATATGAGGGGACTAATGAGGTTAAACAATCTAGACTCAATATCTTGTTGCATGATTATGAATTATTTTGCATGAAATCTAATGTATCCATTTCTGATATGTACACAAGATTCACACAAATAGCCACCTCTTTGCATGCACTTGGTAGGGAACTAACGAATGCTAAAATGGTTAATAAGATTCTTCATTATTTACCTACATCGTATGATGCTAAAATTACTGCAATTACAGAGTCTAAGGATTTAAACATTTATTCTATTGATAATATTCTTGATTTGCTTATTACTTACAAGCATGGAGTTAGCCAAAGAAAGATTGATGCAGGTGAATAACAAAGGGAGAAGAATATAGCACTGAATATGGAAGAGTTTGAGAGTGAACACCCCATCCTGAGGATGAAAAAGACATCACATTGATGACTAGATAATTCAGAAGCTTTTTGAAGAGGAAGCAGAATAAACGCCAGCAATGGAATTGAGGTAAATTCAATAGAAATGCCAAGGTTTCAAATGATGTTATTTGCTATGAGTGCAGGAAACCTGGACATATAGAGATGGATTGCTCTAAACTCAAAGCCAATCATAGCAAGGAGAAGGTAGAGGAGAAACCTACTATAAAGATGGGCAAAAAAAAGTTTCAAAAAGCTTTCTGGGCGGACTCAGCTTCAGATTCATCAGAGACTGAAAAAGAAGAGGAAGTCACTAATCTGTGCTTAATGGCTGACAATCTTGATCAGTCAGATCAAGAAGAGGTATGTGACTTAACTTATGATGAACTATTTGAAGTTTCTGAACACATGCATGATGCATATAAAAAATTAAAGAAAATACATGCTAGTCTAAGTTTAGAATTTGAAGAACTTAAAAAGGAACATGAAATCCTTAGAAAAGATCATGCCTTAATAGATGACAACCACATGAAACTACTCGATGAATTTGATGACTTGAATAAAAATTATGAGAATTTAAAATCATCCTATGCTGATCTTGAAAAAGAATTTAAAAATTTTAAGGATGAATCAGAGAGCAAAACATATCGAATCAATTATACAATTCGAATCTTGGAAGATATGAATTTATTTTATAAGTTAAAAATAAAAGCTCTCGAGGATAATAGGATACCCCCTAGACTTGAAGATTTTACTAATCCTATTTTATATCCTAAATTTATGCAATTCCTAAATAGACAGATAAATGGTAGAAGACTTAGGAATCCATTTCCTAATGTCAAATGTAATAATTGTGGATTATTTGGATATATAGCTCACACCTATACTTTAAAGATGAAAACTAATTTGGTGTGGAGATCTAAGATGCATAAATCTAGACATATCATACAGGCATTTGATTATAAATTGCTAAAAGGTGAACCCAAACTTGTTTGGGTTCCCAAGTCTAACGTTTGATAATTTTGCAGGGTCGCTCTCACATAAGACCTCGTGAGAGCATATGGTACCTGGACAGCAGATGTTCAAAGCATATGACTGGAGATACTGCTTAATTCATAACGCTGGAAGCTAGGAGCATAGTTAAGGTTACACTTGGAGATAACACCACAAGGAAGGTGGTTGGGACAGGTATGGTTGGAAATTTAAAGAATTTTTTTCATAAACAATGTGTTATTGGTTGAAGGCTTAAAGCATAATTTATTAAGTATAAGTCAGCTATGTGATAAGGGTTATAGTATAAAATTTTTTCCTACTAGCTGCATATTAAGCCTAAATAATAAAGATGTTTTGAATGGAAAAAGGAAAAATAATGTTTATATGCTAGATTTAAATTGCATTCAAACTCCTACTGCTTTTAGTTTGAAAATTGTATCTAATGAGTCATGGCTTTGGCATAAGAGACTTTGTCATTCTAGCATGAAAAATCTTAGAAGGATTACCCAAAAAAACTTAGTGAGAGGTATACCAAAACTAGACTTTACTGAGGACCACCTTTGTGATGCATGTCAATTAGAAAAGCAGGTGAAGTCATCTTTCTAGTCCTATAAGGATCTTAAAATTAGTAAACCATTGGAGATTTTGCACATGGATTTTTTTGGACTAGTTGGAACTGTGAGTCTAGGAGGAAAGGTATACGGATTTGTGATTGTGGATAATTACTCAAGATTCACATGGGTTAGATTTCTATTTCATAATAGTGAATCATTTGAGGAATTTTGAAATTTTTTGACTTGGATTCAAAGAAAACTTGGGTGTGAAATCATGACTATACAAAGTGATCATGGAGAAGAATTTGAAAATAAAAAATTTGAGGATTTTTGTAAGGAAAAAGAAATTGATCAGAACTTTTCTGCAGCTAGAACCCCTCAGCAGAATGTGATAGTCGAAAAGAAAATCAGAACATTAATAGAAGCCGCCCGAGCAATGTTGGCAGAATACTCACTTCCAAAATATTTCTAGGCTGAGGTGGTTAGCACTGCATGTTATGTTCTGAACAGGGTGAATGTGAGATCAAAATTAAATAAAATACCCTATGAGTTGCTAAAAGGAAGAACACCTAATTTATCTCATTTGTATGTTTTTGGTTGCAAGGTGTTCATTCATAACAATGGAAAATATGCCTTAGGATTTGATCCAAAATCAGATGAAGGAATTTTGTTGGATACTCAAGTGTTGGAAAATCTTATAGAGTATTTAATAGAAGAACTTTGGTAATTGAGGAGACCACACATATTGTATTTGATGAATCTAGAAATATGAAAGTGCCAAATGTTGAAGAAGATGAGATTGTAGATAACTCCCAAAAGTTTGATAAAATAAATTTGGAAGAAAATGTGGAAGAAAATTTGGAGATAGAAAACCCTTTGCTTAGAGATTTGAGATTTTTTAAAAACCACCCAAGGGAATTAATTATAGGTGAACCTAGTGAGGGTGTAAGGACTAGGCGTGGATTAAATAAGGAAGTCAATCATTCAGCCATCATTTCAACTATAGAACCCACTAATATTGATCAAACACTATCAGATGAATTTTGGATTTTGGCCATGCAAGAAGAGTTGAATCAATTTGTAAGAAATAAAGTTTGAGAATTAACTACCAGGCCAAAAGATCAAAGTATAGTTGGAACTAAGTGGGTATTCAAAAACAACAATGAATGACACAGGAGTAGTCATTAGAAATAAGGCTAGATTAGTAGCTAAGAGGTATAATCAGATTAAAGGAATTGATTTTGAGAAGACTTTTGCCCCTGTAGCTAGACTTGAAGCAGTTAGAGTTTTGCTAGCCTTTACTTGTTTTTAAGGTTTCAAATTGTTTCAAATGGATGTGAAAAGTTCCTTTTTAAATGGAGTAATTGAAGAGAATGTTTATGTAGAATAATCTCCAAGTTTTGAAAATTCTAAATACCCAAATCATGTTTTCATGTTGAAAAAGGCATTATATGGATTGAAAAAGGCACCTAGGGCTTGGTATGAGAGGTTGAGCATCTTCCTACTTGAAAGATCATTTGAAAAAGGAAGTGTGAATACAACTCTCTTTTTGAAAAGATGTGGAAAGGATATACTCATTGTTCAAATTTATGTGGAAGATATCATTTTTGGATATACAAATAAAAATCTTTGTGAAGATTTTTTTAAAACAATGAGTAGTGAATTTGAGATGAGTCTAATGAGATATTTAAGTTACTTTCTAGGATTTAGCATTAAGCAAATTGAGGAAGGTACATTTCTTAGTCAATCAAAGTATGTTAAGGACATTCTCAAAAAGTATGAAATGGACAATGTTAAACCTGTTAGTACACCAATGAGTTCTTCAGTTCAGTTGGATAAGGATCCTAAGGGAAAATTTATTGATCAAAAGAAATTTAGAGGGATAATTGGATCTTTACTTTACTTGATTGCTAGCCAACCCGATATCATGTTTAGTGTTTACTTGTGTGCTAGATTTCAATCGGATCCAAAAGAACCACGTTTGATAGCAGTGAAAAGGATTTTATGATATCTGTTATGAACTCAGAACTTAAGAATTTGGTATCCTAAGTTTAGCTCTTTATTTGAAATAATTGGCTATTCAAATTCTGACTTTGCAGGATGTAGGGTGGATAGGAAAAGTACTTCTAGAACATGTCAGTTCATTGGAAATTCATTAGTTTCATGGTCCAGTAGAAAACAAAATTCAGTAGCCCTATCTACTGCTGAAGCTGAATACATTGCATTAGGAAGTTGTATAGTACAAGTACTTTGGTTAAAACAACAATTGATTGATTTAGGATTGACTATAGGCACTATTCAAATTTATTGTGATAATACTAGTGCTATTTGTTTTTCTAAAAAGCCTATTCAACATTCAAGAGCCAAACACATTGACATAAGGCATCATTTCATAAGGGATCATGTTTCCAAGGGAGAAATTGAACTCATTCATGTTACAACTAAAAATCGACTTGCAGACATTTTTACAAAACCTTTAGCCTTTGATACTTTCAGTGCATTAAGAACAAGGCTTGGTGTGATTGATTTAAATGCTTGAATAAAAATGTTCTCGCAACATTGATGTTTGTTTATTAATTAAATATTTTTTTATGTGTTTATGATTTTGTTTGTGTGATTTTTCTTTTTAGAGTCTGTATTTCATCATTGTTTTTTGGTATTTATTTTATTTTGTTTTGTTTTTGAATTATTGTTTTTGTTTGAGTGCAAAATTATTTTTTTTAAGTCTTCATCATCCAGGATGAAATTTTTCGTACGGGACAATTTGTGTAATGTGTCAAAGTGTCAGATTTTAAACCGTTTGCATGCAGTTTTTTAGTGTTTAATGGTCACTTCGTCTGGACGATCGTTATGATCGTACATGATGATTTGTTTTTCAATCGATGGGATGAATGAATGAAGTGGTTGAATAAATAAGGTAATTTTTAATATGAACTTCGTATGTATGAACATTTGGTTCGTCTGGACGAACACATGTCGGTTTGATGTAGAGGACGGTTTCAACTGCCATTAAAATCATATAAGTTCTGATCGTCCCTGGATGAACACATGTTCGTCTGTATGATCAGGCTGGTCAAAAGTATGTACGAAAGGAAGCTTCGTAAGTCATGTTGATTACGAAAAGCCATTTCATTCTGGTCATATTGGATCGTCTATATGAAATAGTTTCGTACGGGATGAATGAAAATTTTGTACTGGACAAAATATTTTTGTCTGGTATGAATGAATCATTGTTCAATAAATAGGCGGTCTTTTGAACTCAATTATCACTCTCTAAAAATCACTTTCAAATCCTTCCTTACTCTAGATTATTTTCAAATGACCAATTTAAGCAAGCGTCAAAAAGTCTTAGTCAAGAAACCACATAGGAATTCATCCGAAAATTTTTTGTCCAAAGAAAATGAGGATTCTTTTCCTAGGTTTTCTTCAGCCAAAATCACCCCTTCCCGGATCCTAATCCAAGAAGATATCACCTTTCAAGTAATGCATTTATTTTCTTCAACTCAGTTTTGCTTTATCCTTACACTCGTCCACCTCTATAACAAAGAAACCTTCCACTACTTTCTAACCAATATGTCCTTTAATTCTGACCACTCTGTGATTCGCTCTTTTGTTTTCAAACAAAAAGTTGAAATCACTAAACACAACTTAAGAGCTTTTCTAAATTTAAGGACTGAGGGAGAAAGAGCCCATACCTTAATCACCAATGATACATATAAATGGTATGAAATCAATAGGGTGATTAGAGGAAATATTTTAACTGAGCATGTGGCTAAGGTATCCGGTCTTGTCCGGAATGCACGCATCATCCAACACGTTCTTAGAACTTCAATCATTCCAAAAGCTGGTGATAGAGTCAATATTACCCCCTTCTCTCTATGGTGATTTTTCTAATCATGTCAAATGAGCCTATAGATGAAGCCCAACTTATCCTTGACTATCTTTATGGGCTTTTTGAAATTGGCCATGCAGAACAGAAAGGATAAAAGAATATTGCCTTAGGACACTTAGTTACCTTTGTTCTGGAGAAGAAATACAACTTGGTTCATCCAGATCAAGAATATGAAGAACTGCTCTACTACAATGACGGATCATTAAGAGCGATCTTCAAGGAGGAATCAGGTAAAGCACATGTCATAAGTGATACAGAAGAAGAGCCAGAAGGTGCACCTGCTCCTGCTAATGAACCAATTTTTTTGGATTTGGTTCAAAGATTTGATCAGTTAGAGACTCATTTACAGCAGTGTGCTGCTCAATATAAATATTACATGGGCTATATGAGGGAGCAAATAAATGATATTAGTACCAATGTACTTATGATGAGTACATACTTTAACCTCTTTGGTGGTGCTCCTCCTTCTCCAGATCAGGGACCGTCTGAGTGATTGTTGCACTTGATGTTTTGTGTTTGTATTATTATAGTTTATGTGTTAGTTGTTATTTGCTTTTAGTAGTTTGATGTATTTCTTCTTTATTTTAGTTGTTGTATTGATATCTTGATGAATTCTTGTAATATTTAAAATGATATCCATATAAGTTCTTATATTTTGATTTGAATTTACTTTTGAAATGTTTGTTAGACTTTATGTAAATCATCAGATTTTTAATCTTAATCGTGCTATAACCTGAATTGCAAGAAAAATTAAATTCATTAGAAAATCTAATTATTTTAAGTTTAAGTTTTGCTTATAACTTGATATTATTAGGATTTTCAATTTCATGTCTCTTCTTTAGACTGTATTATTGTTAATATTATTATTGCAATTGCGATGTTTTCTTATTTTATATTTCACTTATCAATCATTATTTATGCACTTAGAAAGATTTGAAAATTTAGATTATTATTTTTGGAAAGAATAAAATTACTCTTGCAAATTGTATAAACATATAATAAAAAATCAAAAGGAACGGGCAAAGGTTCGCAATGTGAAAAAGAGGCACAAAATAAGCCCAAAGTAAAAATGATGCACAAAAATGTGCCACAACTATGAAAAAGATGCACAAAGCGCCACATGTGGTAGTTATTTCTTTCCAAACTCTTTTAATCTTTTAATTCAAATTGATCTTATGTTCATTTATAATTGATATTGAAATTTGAAATATACAATTTTTTATTCATCCTTATTGCAATAATTTTCTCTATCTTAGTGTATAAACTAACTCATGTCCTTGATAAATTCTTTTATTATTTATGTTATATCACTTCTTAAATTATATGAATTTCTATAATTTGCCTAATATTATAATTTTATTTGCATACTTATTTCAATCACTGTTAAGATTATATTATCAAATGATTTTCATATCTCTGCTTATATTTCAAGTTTTTTTTTCTTTTTCACTTTTTGCTGTTGTCAAAAAGGGGGAGAAATTGTTTGTTGAATTGTGTCTTGTGTTTTGTGAGTCTTGTAAATTATTTGAATTGTATCTTGTGTCTTTTGAGTTTTGTATCTTGTGTTAGTATTTGTGTTTATTTTGTTTTTGTATTTGTGTTTATGTTGTTTTGTTTTGTATAAATTTTTTTAAAAACAAAAATAATTTTTGAATCAATGCCTCCTTATTTTCATGCATTCTGTGTTTGTATTTGTGTTTAGTTTATTTTTATATTTGTGTTTATGTTGTTTTGTTTTGTATAAAATTTTTGGAAAACAAAAATAATTTTTGAATCAATGCCTCCTAATTTTCATGCATTCATCAATTCAGGGGGAGTTTAGGAGATCCTTAGAATTTGAAATCCTATAAATAATAATTGTTTTACCATCATCAAAAAGGGGGAGATTGTTAAGAGAGTTGTTATTAGCATGTTTTACATTCTTGAAATCCAACACTGGGGATAAGTGTAAACGGAAGACGATTCTCTGTCGCACCGGGTAGTGGTGGAAAGAGTTTTTTGTAAAGGCTTCTCCGCCTTGCTATGGGTGCTAAAAAAGAGTCACTAGTGGTATTAGTGCAATTCTCGGAGGGTGCCTTCAGGGAGTGGATGTAGGTCTGGTTTTGACCGAACCACTATAAATCTGGTGTTCTTTACTTTTTAGCTTTTTATTTTGTTTATCATTTAGAACTTGTGGTTGAAAAATCTTTTTCTAAAAATTCACTAACAATTAAGTTTTAATTTCTAAAGTTTAAAAAGAGGGTTTAAATTTTTTAATTATCAATTCACCCCCCCCCCCCCCTCTCTTGGTTAGCCACTGGGACTTAAGCTTAGGTTTAACAACCTAATTCTTTGTGAACGAATCTCAACAAATTTTTCCTTGTAATTATTTATATCTCAAGCAAGTTTAAATTCTCACCTCTTACTTTTCAAATTCATCGTGATTATTTTATTTACATATTCCTACAAATGTTTTTAAAATTCATAACACTTAGATCTCTAAATTACATTAAAAATATTACTAATATTAGCTTATTTGAGCAATAATACATATTTTCTTACATATATTTTGATATGATTTAAAGACTAAAAAATATATAAAAGTAAATATAACAATTCAAATGTTAGACATGTATGTAAATAAATATTTCTTGATAAATTGATACATTTCTAAGAAAAAGCTCCATTAGCTATTAACATAGAATGAAAACATTACACAAATCCTTTCAACTATACAAATTATAAAAGCTCCCATTCTTATTTTAAAATTTTATTCTACCTTTCTAAGTTACACAAAATAAAACTCAATTCTAGTTTATTTCAAAATTAATCATTTCTATCATTATGATTTGAAGGATTTAAAAAGGATGATATTAAGGCCCTAAATTGGTAACACTGGTGTTTAATAGTTAAGGGAACAATACAAAAGGCTATTAGTTTTGAGGAATCTTATAACACTCCAGCTAGTTCAAATGTTGAAAAATAAGTGGAAAATATGAGAACACTTATATTTTATTAAACATACCAAAATTATATATAGTTGAGCCTAAGAAGACAACCACCACACGCAAAGCAAGAAAAAAAAGAAGAATCTCTTCTGAAGGATTGGCTGCTCAGTGGCTAGTAGACTCTATGATGTAAAAAAGTTCATAGAAATAGGAAGGTTATTACCGTGGGTTTAATGGATATTTCTTTGAGTATTTATATTTCTATGAATTAGAAATAAGAGATTGATGAGGTAAAACTTGTGGAAATTAATGCATTGCAGGAGATTATGAAGTTATAAATATAATGATTTGTGGAAAAGCTTTATTTGATGGGTTGAGAAGTTTTTTAATGGAACTAAAAGGATTTATTATTCAATAATTTGAGTCAAATATTTCATAATTTATCATTTTACTATTTAAAAAAGAAATTCAAATGTGACCGAGGCTTCATTTGCGATAGCTTTCTTACTACCTTCTAAAATATATTTTAAGTACAAGAATGATGTTATAGCATCCCTTTCCATGTTGATTAGTAGAAGGGCATAGCTAAGCTATTTCACTCAAAATCTTCATTGATCACTTCTAGATTTCAGGAGCCTCATGTTGGATGAAAATTTTATATGTTGGATTTGGAAATCTAGAAGCATTTTAGAAATAAAATCTTTCGATCAAAAATTAAATGTTACTTTCTAAATAACTTTCCTCCTTTATTATTACATGTTGTAGTTACATTCCATTCCAACTTAATGAGTACTATGAGATTTTAAAATTCAAATTTTAAAATAGCTTTTAATTGTAAAAAGTGATTGCTTCAAAGAGTCTGTTTTGGAGTTATTTTTTAATATGTAGAGAAATAAAACTTGAAAATTGATTTTCACCTTGAAAAAAATTCATTGTTGATCAAATGGAGTCGAGAAACACCATTCAATTTGGTATAGGTTTTAGCCTATTGTGTTGTCAGTGAATTGTAAGAAGATAGTAAATTTTGTTGTTTATGATACAATGGGTTATGCCTTAGTGGAGCATATATTAGGGTGATGGGTTGGTTCCCTCATTACTAAAAAGAGGGTGTTCAAACTTGTTGAATATGAGTTAGATTGTTAGACTTAAGCTTATGTTCCAAAGGCTAACTAAGAGGGGGTGAATTGGTACTTTTAAAAATTTGCCTCTTATTTGAATTTAAAAGTTCAAAAATTTTTTAACAAACAGAGCATATTATTTTTAGAATTTTCAAAAATAATTTTTTAACCACAAAATATAAAATGGCAGAAATTAAAGCAGCAGAAACAAAAAGACATAAAGATTTATAGTGGTTTGGTCAAACATGACCTACATCCGCTCCTTGAAGTCTCCCACTTCAGGTATTACATTATTACCACTAGTGTCTCTCCTTTTGCCCACACAACAAGGTGGAGAAGCCTTCACAAAACTCTCTTCCATAACTACCGAGTGCAACAGAGAATTGTTGTCCTTTTACACCTTCCAAGTGTCAACAGAGAGTCGTTGGCTGTTCATATTCTCCAAGTGTATGTAGAGAACCTTCATCCTTTCACACTCTCTAAGTGTAGGCAGAGAACCTTCGGCTGTTTACACTCTCCAAGTGTAGGCAGAGAATCTTTGGTTGTTTACACTCTCTAAGTGTAGGTAGAGAACCTTTGGCTGTTCACACTTCTCGAGTGTTAGCAGAGAATCAGATCTTTTTGTAAGATCTTCACACTAGAAATCTTGAAGGATAAGAGAAAAGAGCGAAGTAAACATAAAGTACACAAAGAGATCCTTACCCTTGAGTAACCAAGTGAACGCTTCATGCTCCAATAGGAAGAAATCTCATTCAAACACTCTCTCTTACTTTCTCCTTCAATTTCCCTTTACCATTCACAAAGACCAAGTGACAGAAAGATTAAATGACAGTCTTAAGTGGACCTTTATAAAAAAGATATAAAAAACAGTCGAGAAAATTGCATTTTGAAATTTGACCATCCACGATCATCCTGTATGATCGTATTTCGTATGTACGAATAGTATAAAAATTGTTGCATATGAAATCAATGTGAATCGATACGAACTGTCTTTGTACTTGATTATCGTCCCGTACGAATTAGGTTCGTCCGGTATGAACAGTTATTTTTTAATGTTTGTTAGTATGAAAAGTCAGGATGAACTACAAGTATATAGAATAGAGCCCTTCATCCCGATACGATTAAAAATTATCGTTCATACAAACTGTGTATTTGGCAAAGCTAGAGGGAATCATCCTGGGACAAACAAAAAATATCGTCTGCACAAATTGTGTATTTCCCAAAAATAGCGGAGATCATCCTTGGATGAATGAAACTTATCGTCCATACAAACTTCTCATTTGGTGAATCTAGAGAAGATCATCCTGGGACGAATGGAAATTATTATTCGTATGAACTACACATTTGGAAAATCTAGAGAAGATCGTCCTAGGACAAATGGAAGTTATCATATGTACAAACTTCACATTTGGAAAATCTAAAGAAGATCATCTTGAGATGAATGGAAAACATCGTCCATTCAAACTTCACATTTGGAAAAAATAGAGAAGATCATCCTAGGATGAATGGAAAATATCATTTATACGATCTTCATTTTTGGCAAAAATAGAGAAGATCATCCCATACAAATAGGGTTCGTGCTGTAAGATCAGTTTAAAAAAAGTGAATTTTAAAACTCTTCCCCTGGTGCGTGTGTGCTCAATTATTCAATTACAATCACACTCTCTCGGACTCAATAAAATAAAAAATACAGACTTCAAAATACAATAATTCAAAACTGAATTTGATTTGAAGTTTTAAATAATCGGAGTATGATTTTCCTAAAATGTTAGTACACATAAGAGCAAAACAATTGATCTAAAATGTGTTAGGAGAAACAAATTATCAAAATAATAATATTTGAAATCATTAAAAACATATAAGTTGCAAGAATGTAAAACATGCAAAGCTAAGTAGCAACTCTCTCAACAATCTCCCCCTTTTTGATGATGGCAAAATAATTATTATTTGTGAAAATTTGAAAATCCTAAATTTCTTCCAAACTCCCCCTAAATGAATAAGTATGTGAATATAAGGGGCATTTATTATGAACAAATCAATTTTTTTAATTTTAAAGTTTTTTCAAACACAAAGACGACCACACAAAAATGACACTGAAATGAGAAATAAAATCCTAAACATGAACAAAAACAAAAATACTCAAAACACAAACAAAATAAGACAAACAAGACACACGAACAAAATAATCAAATGTCAAACAATATTTCTCCCCCTTTTTGACAACAGCAAAAAGAGATGAAGAAATGAAATACGAAAATGTAAGAAGTCATATGAGAAGTCTTTGATAATTGATCCTGAAAGAGATTGAGTTATATTTGCAATAACAAGATTAATGTTCATTAGAGAAAAAATAAAGATTCATATCATTTAAGTTAAGATATAACATGAACAAGGAAAAATAAATCAAGGTCATGTATCATTCTAGTTAATTAGATAAGGAGAATTATTACAAATGTGACGAAATGAAAATTAATTTAAGTCCAATTTCAATACAAAATATAATTGATCATTAGATTGATTTGAAATTAAAGATTGAAAGATAGAGGAAAGAACATATACTTGTGGCGCTTTGCATATATTTTCAATATTTGTGGCACACTGTGTATTTTTTTATATCGGGCTAATTTTATGCCTGTTTTTCAATTTGCGAACTATTACGCATTAATTTGATTTTTGTACATTTGTACATTTCTCAAGTTTTTAATTGATCTTTCCAAAATTGATAATATAAAAGCTCAAATTTCTCTAAGTACAAGGATAATTATATTGAAAAGAGAAATTAAAAATAATAAAATATCAAAATTGCAATAATAACATTAAAATTATGTTAGTTTAAAAAGAATTATGAGATTGATAGCTTTAACGATCAAGTTATAAGTTAACTTAAATTTTTGAAAAATTAGATTTTTTTTAATAAATTTAAAATTTGTATTGCTTTTCAAATTATACCACTTTTAAATCAATTAAGTCAGGATATTCATGTAGGCTAACAAACATTTCCAAAAGAAATCAAAATCAACTAAAATAAGACAAGATATATTATATTGATATCAAGATAAAAGATAATACATTGGAGCATATATGATATCAATTCCCAAAGATTCATTAAACATAAAAATAAAAACTAAAGAAAATCACAAGCACTCGAAACATCATCACATCACATCATTAAAACTGGCAGAGAAAATCACAAAAGAAGCACATCTATCATTCTGAGTGGCCTTGGTCTGGAGGAGGTGGTTGGTTGAAGAGATTAAAATAGCTATTCATCATTGCTATATTCATGTTGACTGAGTTGAATTGACCTCGTATCCAGCTTGTATACTGTTGATATTAAAAATCTTGCTGCTGAAAATGAGTTTCAATTTGATCAAAATGTTGATCAAAGTGGCTCTTAAGATGATCAAAGTGCTGGACCATCTCCTGAAAGTCTGGTCCAACTGTAGGTGCAGGTGTAGGTTCTCTCCTTTCTCCCTTAGAGTCATCACTTTCTAGATGTGCATCTTTAGCAAAGATTGCTTGGAATGAAGCATCATTATAGTAGATAGGCTCTTTTAGATGTTAAATAGGATGAACTAGAACATACTTCCTTTCAAGAATGTATGTCACAAGGTGTCCTAAGGCTATATTCTTCTTTCTCTTATGGGAGACATGGCCAATCTCAGAAAGTCCATACATGTAATTAATGATATGTTGGGCTTTGTCTATTGGTTGGCCAGTCATAATCAGGTATGCTACAGTGGAAAGAAGAGGAACAATATTTATTCCATTACCAACTTTAGGAACTATAGAAGTTCGAAGAACATGCTGGATGATCCAGGCATTTTGGCTAAGAGTGGACACCTTATGCAAATGGCATACTTCTCTAATCCCTCTAATAACTTGGTTTATCGCAGTCCAGTAGTAGTCAGAGATAGAGGTTAAGGTATAGGCTCTAATCCCTTGAGTCCTTAAATTTAAGAATATTCCCAAATCCTCCTTGGTTATTTCTACCCTATTTTTCAAAACATAGGAACTAATCCTACTCTGGTCAGTATTGAAAGTCATGTTTGCAAGGAAACAGTGGAATGTGTCCTTGTTGTAGGAATGGATTAGGGTCAGAATAAAAGCAAACTAGGTTAAAGTAAAAAGGTATATTACTTAAAAGTTAATGTTCTCCTGGAGAAACTCTAGAAGGGATGATTTTAGCAGAAATGAACCAAGGAAAAGATTCATCGCTTATTTTGGACAGGAAAATTTCTTCGGGATTTCTAAAGGAATGTCCCCTAGTCAGTTCCTTAGCCACTCTACTTCTTTTGCTAGAGCTTGCCATTCAATAGATTTGGAAAGATGAGAGAGTTTGGAAAGGCTTTTAAAGTGTATGAAATTAGAGTTCTAAAGTCTTCTATTTAAAGAAAAATGATATTTCGTACATATAAAAGGGTTTCGTACCATATGATGCTTGAGTTCATACGCATGAAATAAAATTTTGTATGTTCAAATGAGTGCATCCAAAATAAAATGAGTTTTTGTAATCATGCAATTTACAAGGCATCCTTTCGTACAAACTTTTTGACCAAATGATCGTATAGATGATTAGGTGTTCATCCTGGACGAGAGATTATTTAAGATCATTTTTATGACGATTTGAAATGTCCCCCCACTCAAAATGCCATGTATTTGTATGTATGAACTCAAGGTTCATATGTACGATCCAAAATAAAAATTGCTTCTATCTGTATAGCCATCTGCATGCATACATACGAATGAATACACATCATCAAGACAATCTGGGGATCGTACAGATGAACTGTAATGAAAACAAAAATGATACACAGATTGACCTACCCAACAATCGATACGCTATAGAATTTATCCTATTTGAAATGAATTTCGTAAGGTACGGATAGAACACTTAGAAAATTTAGGGCGATTGATCAAAATCATGAAATATGATGTGAAAAACATTTTAAACACACGAAACACAAAAATACAAGAACAAATACAAATACATACATAAAAATCAAAAACAGAAAAACATACACAAAAACATATATCAAGGTTGCAAAAAAATTTCATTAAGCATTTAGGCCAATCACACCTAGCCTTGTTCTTAATATATTGAAAGTGAAAAAGGCTAGTGGTTCTGTGAAAATGTCTGCAAGTTAATTTTCAGTTGAAACATGATTTAATTCAATTTCTCATTTGGATACATAATCTCTTATGAATTAATGCCTGATGTCAATATGTTTGGTTCTTTAATGTTGAATAGGATTTTTTGAAATGCAAATGACACTAGTCTTATCATAATAAATGGGAATTATGCTTATTTTTAATCCTAAATCAATTAACTGTTATTTCAACCAAAGTACTTATGCCACACAACTTCCTAAGGCAATGTATTCAGCTTCAGCAGTAGATAGGGCTACGGAATTCTATTTTCTACTAGACTAAGAGATTAAAGAATTTCCAATAAATTGACATATTCCATAAGTACTTTTTCTATCAACCCTACAACCTATAAAGTCTGAATCTGAATATCCTATTATTTTAAATAAATAGCTAAACATAGAATACCAAATTCCTAAGTTATGAGTTCCCAAGAGATATCTCAAAATATTTTTCACTGTTGTCAAATGTGATTCTTTTGGATATGATTGAAATCTAGCACACAAATAAATACTAAACATAATATCAGGTTTGCTAGTAGTCAAGTAAAGGAAAGATCCAATAATTCCTCTAATTTTCTTTTGATTAATAGATTTTTCATTTGGGTCCTTATCCAACTAAACTAAAGAACTCATAGGTGTACTAACATGTTTAGCATTATCCATTTCATACTTTTTTTTGAGGATGTCCTTAACATAATTTGATTGATTAAGAAATGTACCCTCTTCAATTTGCTTAATGCTAAAGCCTAGAAAGTAACTCAAATCTCCCATTAGGCTCATCTTAAATTCACTACTCATTATTTTAGAAAAATCATCATAAAGATTTTTATTTGTTGATCCAAAAATAATATCATCAACATAAATTTGTACAATGAGTATATTCTCTCCTAATTTCTTTAAAAAGAGAGTTGTGTCCACACTTCCTTTTTCAAAAAGTTCTCTCAAGTAGTAAGGTGCTCAACCTCTCATACCAAGCCCTAGGTGCCTATTTCAATCCGTATACTTTCCTTTTCAATTTGAAAACATGATTTGGGTATTTTGAATTTTCAAAGCCTGGAGGTTGTTCAACATGAACATCATCTTGAATTATCCCATTTAAAAAAGCACTTTTAACATTCATTTGATATAATTTAAATCATCTAAAATAGGCAAAGGCTAACAAAATCCTAATTGCTTCAAGTCTATTTATAGGGGAAAAAATCTCCTTAAAATCAATCCCTTCAATGTGATTATACCCCTTAACCAATAATCTAGCCTTATTTCTAATGACTACTCTTGAATCATTCATTTTGTTCATGAATACCCAGTTAGTCCCAACTACACTTTGATCCTTTGGACTTGCAATTAATTCCCAAACTTCATTTCTTACAAATTGATTTAATCCTTCTTGCATTGCCAAAATCCAAAATTCATCCGAAAGTGCTTGATCAATATTTATGGGTTCTATCATAGAAATAAAGGCTGAATGATTGACTTCTTTGTTCTGTCTATGCATAGTCCTAACACCCTCACTAGGTTCACCTATAATCAATTTCTTTTGGTGGTTTTTAGAAAATTTCAAATCTCTAAAAAATGGGTTTTCATTCTCCAAATTTTCATCCAAAATTTATTTTCTCAATCTTTTGGAAGTTAATTTCTATCTCATCCTCTTCAACAATTGGCTCTTCCAAAATTCTAGATTCAATAAATACAATATGTGTGGTCTCCTCAACAACCAGAGTTCTATTTTTTTTTTACCCAAAGTTCTTTTATTAAATACCCTATAAGATTTTCCAACCCTAGAGTATCCAAGAAAAATTCCTTCATTAGATTTTTGATCAAATCTTTCTTAGGAAGATTTTCCATTATTATGTATGAACACATTGCATCCAAAAAAATGCAAATATGACAAATTAGGTGTTCTCCCCTTAAGTAACTCATAGGGTGTTTTATTTAAATTTGATCTGATGTTCACGCTATTCAGAATATAACATGCCATGCTAACCGCTTAAGCCCAAAAATATTTAGGAAGTGAATATTCTGCCAGCATGGCTCGAGCAGCTTCTATTAATGTTTTGTTCTTCCTTTCGACTACCCTATTCTACTGAGGGGTACTAGGTGCTGAAAAGTTGTGATCAAACCCTTTCTCCTTACTAAAATCCTCAAATTTCTCCTTTTCAAATTCTCCACCGTGATCACTTTGAATCGTCAAAATCTCACATCCTTGTTTCCTCTGAATCCAAGTCGAAAAATCTCTAAAATCTTCAAATGATTCACTCTTATGATATAGAAATTTAACCCATATGAATCTTGAAATATCATTTACTTTCACAAATCCGTATACCTTTCATCCTAAACTCACAGTTCCAACTGGTCCAAAAAGATCCATATACAAAATCTCCAATGGTTTACTAGTTCTAAGATCCTTATTGGACTAAAAAGAGGACTTCATGTATTTTCCTAGTTGACAAGCATCATAAAGGTGGTCCTTAGTAAAGTCTAGTTTTGGTATACCTCTCACTAAGTTCTTTTGGGTAATTCTCCATGTATTTTTCATGCTAGAGTGACTAAATCTCCTATGCCAAATCCATGACTCATTAGAAATTATTTTCAAACAAAAAGCAGTAGGAGTTTTGATATAATTTAAATCTAGTATATAAATATTGTTTACCCTTAAACCATATAAAACATTAATATGATTTAGGCTTAATATGTAGCTAGAAGGAAAGAAATTGACATTATATCCTTTATCACCTAGATGGTTTATACTCAAAAGATTATACATTAAGCATTCAACTAGTAGCACTATCTCAATAAAAAAGTTCTAAAGATTTTCGATCATACCTGATCCAACCACCTTCCTTGTGGTGTTATCTCCAAGTGTAATCCTGCCTCCACTTCTGGCTTTCGGTGATATAAATTGCTTAGTGTCTCTAGTCATATGCCTTGAGAAACCACTGTCAATGTACCATATGCTCTCATGAGGCCTTATATGAGAGCGTGCTTGCAAAAATCATCAAGTTTTAAACCTGGGAACCTAAACAAGTTTGGGTTCACCTTTTGTCAAATTATAAAAAGATGCATGTATGATATGTCTAAGTTTATGCATCTTAGGCTTCCTCACCAAATAAGTTTTTCTATCTAATGTACAGGTGTGTGCTATATGTCTAATCAATCCACAACTATAACATTTAACTCCAGGAAATGAATTTCTAAATCTTCTGTAACTTCTCTGTCTCTTCCCGAGTTATATTAATTTTGGATACAAAATAGGATTTGTAAAATCTTCAAGTGTTGGGGGATTTCTATTTTGCTCGAGAGCTTTTACTTTCAACTTTAAATAAATGTTTAAATCTTCTAGGACATGCATATTAAAATTTAAGTAATGCTCTTTACTCTTAGAATTATCCTTAAATTTCTTAAATTCTTTTTATAGTTCTATATAGGATGATTTTAACATGTTTCTCTCCTTATTCAAGTTATCGAACTCATCAAGTATGCTCATGTGGTTGCTTTCAATTAATGCATGATCTTTCATAAGGATCTCATGTTCTTTTTGCAATTCTTGTAGTTCTAGGTTAAGACTAGTATGCATTTTCTTTAGCTTCCTATATGCATCATGTATTCTTTTAAAGACTTCAAAGAGTTTAGCATAAGTTAAGTCATATACCTCTTCTTGATCTGACTGATCAATATTATCAGCCATCAAGCATAGATTGGTGACTTCCTCTTCCTTTTTAGTCTCTAATGAGTCCGAAGCTGAGTCTATCTAGAAAGCTCTTTGGAATTTCTTCTTGCCCTTCTTTATAGTTAGTTTCTCCTCTAGCTTCTCCTTGCTAGGAGTGGCTTTAAGTTCTGGGTACTCTGACTTCACATGTCTAGGTTTCCTGCACTCACAGCAAATCACATCATTACAAACCTTAACATTCCTATTGAACTTACCTCTATTCCATTATTGGTGTCTCTTCTGCTTCCTCTTTAAAAAGCTCTTAAATTGCCTAGTCATTAAGGCAATGTCATCCTCATCCTCAGGCACACATTGATCACTCTCCGACTCCTCCACCTTCAGTGCAATTTTCTTCTTCTTTCGTGGCTCTCTTGTATCAATCTTTCATTGACTCACTTCTTGCTCGTAAGCAATTAGTAATTCAAGAAGATTGTCAATAGAGTATACATTTAAGTCTTTACACTGTAATTGTAGTTATCATAGCTTCATATGTTATAGGAAAATAATGAAGTATCTTATTAACCATTTCAGTGTTTGTTAGTTCTCTACCCAATGCATGTAAAGAGGTAACTATTTGTGTGAATCTTGTGTACATGTCAGAAATATATTCATTGGGTTTTATACGAAACAATTCATAGTCATGTAACAAGATATTAAATTTGGATTATTTAACTTCCTTTGTCCCTTCATAGGTTATACAAAGTCTATCCTATATGTCCTTTCCACTTTTGCAAGTGGAAATATGTATGTAATATTTAAATTTAAGTGCACAAAAGAAACTGTTCAAATATTTAGTGTTAAGTTATGCTAGTTCAC
Organism: Dendrobium nobile; assembly: GCA_022539455.1. Lineage (NCBI taxonomy): Eukaryota > Viridiplantae > Streptophyta > Magnoliopsida > Asparagales > Orchidaceae > Dendrobium > Dendrobium nobile. The sequence continues at coordinate 17,796,878 of CM039724.1, read as the reverse complement.
GTTGTTCTACAATCTAGTTTGCAAAGAGAATTTCAACTCTAACTCCATCAACTAATATAGTTGATTTTGTATGCCCTTCTTGAACTAAGACCCACATACTATAGTCTAGTGACTATAAAAATGTTGACATGTATCTTTTCCAAAAATCGAAAGGAATATTGTCAAACAAGGGAGGTCTAATTATAAATTAACCTTCTAGTGTGTTTCGGTTTCCAAATGTAGCCATGGTCATTAATCAAAAAGTAGTCTAAACTTATGGTTTTGAAATAAAGCTTTGATACCACTTGTTGAAACTTGTTGAATATGAGTTATGTTGTTAGACAAGCTTATGTCCCAAAGGCTAACCAAGAGGGGGCCAAGAGGGGGGTGAATTAGTACTTTTAAAAATTTTCTTCTTATTGGAATTTAAAAGTTTGAAACTATTTTAATAAACTGAGTAGGCTATTTTTAGAATTTTTTAAAATAAATTTTCAACCACAGAAAAAATAAAATGATAGAAATTAAAGCAGCGGAAATAAAAAGATATAAAGATTTAGAGTGGTTTGATCAAACACGACCTACATCACTCCCTTCAGGTATTGCACTATTACCACTAGTGTCTCTCCTTTTGTCCCCATAGTAAGGCGGAGGAGCCTTCACAAAACTCTCTTCTACCACTACCCGGTACGGCAGAGTACCATTATCTTTTTACACCATCCAAGTGTCAGCAGAGAACTGTCAGCTATTCACACTCTCCAAGTATAGGCAGAGAACCTTCATTCTTTTACACTCTCCAAGTGTAGGCAGAGAACCTTCGGCTGTTTGCACTCTCTAAGTGTAGGTAGAGAACATTCGGCTGTTTACACTCTTTAATTGTAGGCAGAGAACCTTCGGCTGTTCACACTATCCAAGTATAAGTAAAGAAACTTTGGTTATTCACACTTCTCGAGTGTCGGTAGAGAACCATATCTTCTTGAAAGATCTTCATACTAGAAATCTAAAAGGACAAGAGAAAAGAGTGAAGTAAACATAAAATACATACAGAGACCCTTACCCTTGAGTAACCAAGTGAACCCTTCACACACCAATAGGAAGAAATCTTTTTCAAACACTCTCTCTTACTCTCTCCTTCAATTCCCTCTACCATTCATGAAGACCAAATGACAAAAAGTTTAAATGACAGTCTTAAGAGGACCTTTTATTGAAAAGACACAAAAAACATTCCAGAAAACTACTTTTTTTAAATTTGACCATCCATGATCATCTCGTACGATCGTATTTCATACATATGAATAATATAAAAATTATTGCGTATGAAATTAATATGAATCGGTACGAACTGCCTTTGTACCCGATCATCGTCTCGTACGAACTAGGTTCATCCGGTACGACTAGTTATTTTTCAAAGTTCAATGGTACGAAAAGTCTGTACGAACTACAAGTATACAGAACAGAGCCCTTCATCCTAGTATGATTGAAAATTATTGTCCATATGAACTATGTATTTGGCAAAATAAGACTGGATCATCCTGGGATGAATAAAAAATATCGTCTGGATGAACTGTGTATTTCCCAAAAATAGAGGTGATCATCTTGGGATGAATGGAAATTATAATCTGTACGAACTTCATATTTGGTGAATCCAGAGAAGATTGTCCTATGATGAATGTAAATTATCATCCATACGAACTTCATGTTTGGAAAATCTAGAGAAGATTGTCTTAGGACGAATGGAAATTATTATCAGTATGAACTTCATATTTGGAAAATCCAGAAAAGATCAATCTAGGATGAACAAAAAATATAATTCATACAAACTTCACATTTGGCAAAAATAGAGAAGATCATCCTAGGATGAATAGAAAATATCATCCGTACAATCTTCATATTTGGAAAAAATAGAGAAGATCATCCTATATGAACAGGGTTCATACTTACAATAAGTTTAAAAAAATGTGAATTTTAAAACTCTTCCCCCAATGTGTGTGTCTTCAAAAAAAATTACAATCACACTCTCTTAGACTCAATAAATAAAAAATACAGACTTCAAAATACAATATCTCAAAAATGAATTTGATTTGAAGTCTTTAACAATCCGGAGTATAATTTTCCTGAAGTATTAGTACACACAAGAGTAAAACAATTCTTCCAAAATGTGTAAGGAGAAAATAATAATCAAAATAATAATATTTGGAATAATAAAGAACATATAAGTTGTAAGAATGTAAAATATGCAAAGCTAAGTAGCAACTCTCTCAACAGAGGGATCCAATTTCCCCTATACACATTACACCACTATTTAGGGAGAATAAGAATTTTAAATATGATGTTAATAATTGTTGACCTCAATATTCGAGGTCAATTTCCCCGGAATCGATTCTAGCACCTAGGTATTCGTAACCTAGTGTAGACATCGCCCCCATAGGATTTCTCTTAGGTGGATACCCATTGACGTAGCGTCGACTAAAACCTACCATTCAATTCAGATCAAAATCAATTCAATCTTGTTTCAATTCAACTCCAAAACGAACTCAAATCAAACCCGATTTATGATTCGTCAATTTTGATCGACTCAATTTAATACAATCTAATTTGTTTTCGATCAAACTGATACATCATTGGGCTCAAATCAATTCACCAATCAAACACCAAATTCTTTCATATCAAATCTATTTAATTTTAATCAAATTAAAATTAGCCCTTTGATCCCTTTTAAATTCAACTCAAATCTAATTCAACTCCAAACTAAACACAACTCGACTCATACTAAATCAAAATTTTTAATTTAATACTTCCTGATAAAACTCTGAAATCAAATCGTTAATTAAATAACCTAAACTAAATAATCTTAACATCCTAAACTAATTAAATAAAAGTTTAAAGACCGGTCCAACTTCCTCAGCCCCAACTCCTCTCCCAATTCGCAAAACTGCTCTCAATCTCCCTCTTACTTTAGATAAAAACACACAGCCCATCTCCTCTCTAAATTTGCACGAACAGCTATCCCTCAAATTGTGGCTTCCACTGCAGTTTGCACAACTCCCGAACTCCCCATCTCTTCCCATGTCGCGAACTACCCAGCAGTTCGCAGAACCGAACTCCTCCCGTGACCTCACATACACGATCTCCCCCCCTTAGTTCCGAACGGCTCCTCTCTCTATCTCACACAGAGAGAATCGAAATCCCCACGGGCTCCTTCTCTTACATAGTTCGCACAACCCCTCATTCCCTCCCTGTGTCGCAAGAATCCAAGGACCGATCGCCCCTCTCTGCATTTTTCGCACAACCAGCCCTCAACCAATCCCCTTCTCACCAAGTCGCACGAAGTCAGGAGTCAGTTCACCCCTTACTCTTGGCTCGAACGAAGCCCTCATCACTCATATACATAGACCGAACTCCCTTCACTTACTGCAGTTTGCGAAGTCTTCTCTAGATCGTGTGAGAAACCTAAGCGAATCATCCAGCCTCTCGTCTCCTCTATGTTCGTAGAGAAGCCCAGCCGGTTTCCTTCTCCATTCGCAGAGAAGCTCAGACGACATCTCTCTTTGTTAAGAAGAAAACCGTAAGGCTCCCAGGAGAAACCATCTCCAACTCTAGCCAACCGAACCCCTAACCGACGTCGACCAGAGTTTTCGTTTTTCTTGTCTGATCTCCAGCCCTAGAGACCTTAAACGAATCTTTCTTTGCTGCGACTTGTCCGACCAAAGGTAACAAAGAGTGGTAAACTTTCTTCTTCTTAATCTACTTCTTGTCTATTCTGGTCTTTTCTTCATTATACAATCTTCAAAAGATCAAAAATAGATTGATTCCTATTTCTTTGTGTTTGTAGACAATGAAAGTTTTAGATAAATTCATTTCCTTCATTTGATATCTGATGTTTGTTCTCTAAAAATTATAGAGACATTATTTTTAATACCTATTTTTCTTCCATCTAATGGTTGTGTCCTTGACGTTGCATTAAGAATCTTGTCGGTAAGAAAAGTAATGAAGGTTGTTTATTTGAAAAAGAATGCATTAACGTCTTCTTGTTCGGATATTAAAATCAGAAAATATTCTATGTAAATTAATTTAAATTTCTTTATATAACAATAACATATATGTTTGGAATTCTTATTTCTGTATATATGTAAATGCTAGAGAAAGTCATGAATGGTCTTTTGAATTCCTATATATAAGAGATGTCTCTTATATTTCTATTATTTTTGGTCATACCCATTTAAATTTCAATAATGAGTTTTGGAAATATTTTGAAAGCTTTATAATCAAGGAATGAAATGCAATTGTGTCATGTCGACTTGCTTTATGGGTTGGATTTTCTGTTTTGTAGTGTAACAAAGTGTGGCAGTCTTTTCTTTGTTAAGAGAGAAGTATATTTGGTTTAAGAATTAAATTATGAGATTTTCATACTCTTCATTGAGAACAAGAATTCGGTTCGTGTGTAAAATTCGTTGGAAATTATGCATATGCTTTGTGATTAAATTTTGAGGACGTATGTTTCAAATGCTAACTTATTTGTTTTATATTAGTAATTTAATGAGTCTTTGAAAAAAGTAAGGTGGCATCAATTGTTCTTTCTCATTATTGTTGTTGGAAGGGTTTATGAGAATGTGTATATTACAAAGACGTTTTCTTTAATATAGAAGCTTGAGTCTATTTTGAAAGGTGAATTGTGTATTTTGTTTAGAAAATTATTTTGTGTAGAAAGTAATATATATAAAGAGTGGAAAAGTAAAGTATTTGATTTTGTGGAAAGTATATATTTTTGAATTTTGGAACTTGTGTGTTTTGAAAGGTGAAAAAGTGAAAAGATGGGTTTGAGAAATAAACTTGGGTGATTTGAAAAGTGAGATTTGAGCGAGTTTTGGGAAAAGTGAAATTATATGTTTGGAAGATTAGAAATTTTAAAGAAAGTTATCTTTTTCTCTACCTCTTTCTCTCTTTTCTTCTTTTTCCTTTTTCTTGTTGCTTTGGGGTGAATGTTGAAAAGGTATACAATATGAGTTCAAAAGCGGAATGTTCAAAAGCAAAGTCAACAAAGCCAGTGTTCAAGCCCGAAGAAAGGTACGTCTTTATTTTCAGTAAATTTCAATTATTTTATTATTATTTATTATAAGTGCTTCTAATTACTGTTTTCCCTGTTTTCTCTTTATTTGCATGAACTGCGAGGAATGGTACCGGTCGAGTGAACAAAAAGGACAAGAAGCTAATGACGTCAGTTGCCTCTATCCAACCGGGTAGAGGTGCTACGGGCGGAACCACCGGGTCGTAGCCCCCGGTGACTGTGAGTATTTCTAAACTTAGAAAACCTTTAGGGACCCCTTGATGTGGTGTGCGTGAACCATTCCTTTAGGTCCTTGTAGTTACTTCAATTTAATTAGGATTACTTTTTATTTTTTTTAGATCCCCAAACTTCTTTAATACACACGCAAAGTCCTAAGGGTTAGTGATAACAAAGATTTTCACCTATATAACAGTAGTGACATTTAAGGACAAAAATTAAGGACCGAGTCTTAGAAAACTTAGACTTAGGATGCATGTACACTTTAGGATAGAGACATATAACATAGAAAACTTAGTGACATTCATTTATTATTATTATTATTAATATTATTTTATTTTATTTTTACTTATTTATTTAACAAATTAAATTTAATTAACTAAAAATTTTCTTTTAAATAATAATTGATTTAGGACATATCTAAACCACACTTTCTAATACACATATTTAGAATTATTTGTTAGGACAACCGACTTTAGCTTTAGGTTAGGCCGGTGTTTATTTCCTTATTGCACTGTGACAGGCTTTTTCTCGAGTTTCATTGCATGCTGGTTGTTAAATTATTGGTGTGTTTGTTTATTTATTTTTACTGCACTCTGTGTTGTGATTTGATTAATGATTAGATTACCCATAGGTTAGGGGCGATCTGGATTGTTAATATAATTTTCTGCAGGTGGCCACACTCGTACAGGACTGAAAAAGGGGGTTAATTAACTAATAATAAATAAATGCTACAGGTGCTTCAGCTGCTTAGCGCCTAAAATAAAAAGGAGTGTGGCCAAGTGTGGCTGATTAATTTAATTTAAATGTATATATATATATATATATATATATATATATATATATATATATATATATATATATATATATAATTGCTTGGGATGATTTTTGCTTAGGATAACATTGCAGGTGGTTTAGATCTTCTTTTTCTTTTTGTGAAATGTAATGTAATGTAAATGTGTTTGAAAATATGTGAAAGTGATTTTTGAAAGCGGGATATCACATCCAATTTGGAATCCAAAGAAAGGAGAATATACCTTAAAAGATTATTCTCTTTTATTTGGAAAGTCAAATTAGGATGATTCAATATCCAAATAGAAAAGAAAATACCCCTCTTAGGGATGAGTTTCTTTTTATTTGGATATCCAGAACCTGGCGGACCCGAGAAGCTCGTAGAAGAAGAAAAGACAGAACGAGAAGATTGAAAAAAGAAGACAAAGAAATAAAGATTCAAGGAACAGTATATCCCAGTTTAAAAATCACTTGCGTCATTCTTAGGATTAGAATCCGGGTTTGTTGGCAGTGGTCCCCGACCACTTTACTTTTCTGCAAATTCTGGGTGTAATATGGACATTGACATTATATTTTGGATTATTTAATTTGATTTTTTTATATTATTTGTGCAGTAGAATTTTTTTAGGACTCTTGCATGCCGTATTTTGTTTTAGTCTGGATACGAATCGGAGTGCTTTTTTTCGTAAGGGTACGCTTAAAATTCTTCTACTTATAATTTTAAATAAAAATTTTTAGGCTCACAATGTAACTCTAACGATCTAAGAAGTAAGCTCGGGACCGCCGAGAGTCAGCATAAGCATATTATTACTTTCTCTTCTGTGTTAGGCACCTCGCCGCCTGCGGGTTCTGGCAGACCAGTTGACCTATGAGGGTGCAGTTCCCAAGGGGAAGTTGTGCAATCTCTAGGAAAAAAAAGATATTTTCTAACCCTAATTTTAAAACTGCTTCATATTCATTTTATGCATTCAAGTCAATTAGCATGCATTGCATTAGATACAAATTAAAAAGAGTCTAAAATATTAATTGCATTTCTAGACATTTATCACCCTACATAAGTTGAGGGGCTAATTAGAAATTGTCTTAGATGTCAGCCCTCAATTCCTTAAAACTTAAACAACGTCCCTACCCATCTTTCATAAGAGATTGGATACATGTTTTTAAAGCGCCTAGGTAGTTAGTTGGCTCCCCAAATCCAGGCCGGGGTAAGTCCAGATTTGCACTTCATTAGTTAGGTTCGGGTCACTATTTTATAGTACCCAAATTAGATTTAGGTTCTGAGGAAGATTTTTTTTTAGATCTTAAGTCCTCGCCCTCCGGGAATATAATCCCAAATTTCTTATAAAATGTCAACTCAAATATAAAATTTTCTCTTAAAATGTAAAATCCAACATAGAATAGACTGAGGTTGCCTCTGAGCTTCTCAGAATCCGACTCCTCCTACTTTTTGTCCTTTGATTCGCTAATAAATGTTCAACATTGAGCTTTCACCTTGGAAAATCCCTACTTCTATTCCTTGTCTTTTACCTTGTAGTCAAGGGGTATGAAATCAATGCTTTAATCGAGAGTTTTCTTAGGAGCATTCCTCCTAAGATGTAATTAACTATAGGAGCTTGCTCCTACAGGGATTTGAGAACCCCAGACTAAAATAAACCTTATTTTATTCGTATAAAAAAAGGGAAGAATCTTTGGGAACGTAGATATTTTTAAAACCTCATTTCTAATTTTGAATAGACTTGTAGAATGTTATTATTATCTTTTCAGATAATATGATATTATACTTGTTATATTCAACTTTAGAATTGATGAATTTTATAAAACTCATTCTCGCTTTTGGATATCTTAAAGAATGTTATGTTCGTCTTTTAAGATGATATAATATTCTTCTTGCCATATCTAAATAAAAGAATGAATAAACTTTTTCAAAAACGTATTTATATCTTTAAACATATTCTATAGAATTTCATGTTCATCTTTTGAGATGATATGTTATTCTTTGAACTATATTTGATTATAGAAATATCAACTTTTTAAAATCCTATTTTGATATTGAATCCATTGTAGAATACTATGTCAATCTCTCGAGATTATATTTTATTTTCAATGTAGTATTCGATTACAAAATAGGAGAAAACTAAAATCTGCGTGGTGAGACATAATTTTTCCCACCAAGGTTTTTCTGGCGACTCCGCTGGGGATTTATCCTCTCTCCATCTTTAGCAGTGTTTTATACCCTTTAATCGGTAGTATACTTATGCTTGTCATAGGTTGTAACTACCTTTCTTCCGCCAGTTATTTTATTCATTTCAATCTTGAATAATTTGGCTGGTATCTAAAAAAAATTTTAGAGGTCTTATTTTGGACCCCGTTAGAAAACTAACGAGGAGCTTCTTTATAATGGCCTTTTTGTAAAGAAAATCCCTGTGTGCTAATTCGAATGTTGCAGTTACATTTTTCTTGTAGCTTGATGTTTGAGTTAGCACTGGGTCCAAAATCCCTTTGCCCAATCTTTAGTAATATATATAATTACTTCTTTTTAGTAACTTAATGTATTATTTGAATTGGGTCCGAATAATTTTAAGTCTTCTAAATTTTAAACTTCTCCGTATCCTAGCCAACATGTTGCAGTTATATATTTTTGTAACTTGATATGTGCTGGACAGATCCTAAGAAAATTTGAGCTTTTAAATCAAAGTTTTCTCATTATCTAAACTAGCATATTACAGTTATATGTTTTTATAGCTTAATATGTTTGGTAGGATAGAGTCCAAAAGCTCAAACCTTCAAATCAAAACTTTCTGCTTGCCCTAATAACATATTGTAGTTACATGTCCTTTGTAGCTTTTTATGTTTGCTAGGACAGGGTCTATAATTTGATATATGCAAGATTTTCAAGATTAAATTCAATTTATATTGAGAAAAGTTTGAAGGTTCAAATACAAGTCAAGCTTATAAAAATAATTTTTCTTAGAGAAAATAGCAGGTTGATTTCTTTTAAAAAGAAATTTATCTCTATCTTCTTTAAATTGTAATTAGAACTTCATTGTGGTTGACTCCTTTAAACACTTTAAAGAATAAGACCAATGGTTATCAATGCTAAAAAGAAAAGTGTGTTCCCTCCCTCCCTCCACTTGGGTGGATTAACGCTTTAGATAAAGATATATTTAATCTAATTTCTTTTTGGAACCTCAAAGCACAAAAATTTAGCTACTTTTTGCTAGGTTCCTAGCAATCGCTGAATAAAATTCAAATATATTTTCAAATCTTCTATTCAACCATATTATGATTTTTCTAATTTTAGGAATGTATAAATATTGGTTGATATATTGAAAGTTTGAAAATCATTCTAAATTCCCTCACCTTTTAACCTTCTTGTAGGTTAGAGTTTATGATACTTTTAAATCCTATTTCCTAAGGGTACTACATGGATACGACGATTTGTCCTCTACTATGTGGTTTAACTCTGATAGAAAATGGATCTTAAAGCATCAGATAAAGATAAATGACTAATCAATTATACAAAAGCCTTTGTTTACAATATGAAGTTTTCTCTTATGATGATATTTTTAAATCAAATATTAGCTAAGTTTACTCTTGGCTTTATTACTCCATTTGAGAAAACTCATGAGCAATTTTTTTAAAATTGATCATCTTAAATTCCTCTTTCAGTCAAAGACTTGGGATAATTCAAGGTTACTTATTAAGGCTAATACATGATATGATAAACATTTCTTTGTCATGTGGCCTTTCCTTAAAATTAATTGACACACCTTGAATTGATACCGAGTCAGGTGATTTTATAACATCTTTAATAGTTTTTCCTCTTCAATAGTGATAACAAATTATCATATTTGGGTTTACCCATTATGATATCAATATGTATTTTCTTTTGAATTAAGATTTATATCAAATTGAAATTGGAGGAAAAGAAAGTTTTGTTTGTTATACATTTCATAGGCATCTTGTAAGTTGATGAACTTGTTTCATAATTATCTCATTCAAGTTATTTATTCATACTATAGGATTGGGTCCGATTTGTAAATCAATCTTTCTTGTATAAGAGGGTTAATTTTCTATTCTTATACTTGAAAAATGATTTTACAACTGAAATAATCATTTCAAGATTTAAGTAAAGGAAGCCTCTAAAAAAAAAAAAATGAAGAAGGAAAAGAAAAGAAAAGAAAAGAAAAAAGCGACATATTCATTAAATGTGTAGCAAAAAAAAAATAAAGGCTTCCCTTTCTAAATCTTGAATATCATAGGACCTATTCATCCTTTAGTATTTTTAACACTTGATTTTGAGAATTCAAAAGTTTGGTTCATCATCAAGCATTGATGTCCTATTAGATGTAAAATATATATATCATCTACAAGATTTGGAAATATTGAATTTTTACCTCCTATTTGGTTCTCTTTTGATATAATTCTTAATTCAAAAAGAAGAAAAATATGAAGAAGAAAACACCAGTTTTGCTTGTTGGGAGCTTTGATCTGGGTAAACAAAATCTAAATCTTGAGATCTCTCTAGTTAGCAAACTTGAGTAGGTCAGTTCAGATTTTCAAATCATTATCAAGAAAAATCATATAAATGATCAATCTAAATGAAATTATAATGGTGCTGGTTATGCATTAATTTTTTTTTTTTTTTGAGAAGATGCAAATTTGCATTAATAATAAAAGGAAATTACAACCTAATACAAACTAGGAAGTAAAAAACCTAAAAGATTCTTGATCAAGAGAAAAAGGATCCTTATTAAAAGCAATTTTGTTATATTAAACGTACTAATTTGAAAAGAAACCCACTGTTTCCTATTTTGAAACCGTTGAGATGTAGGGGATACCAATAATTTGAAACAACCCGAAGGTTGGTTAGTATCCCAGAGTTCCCATCCGGTTAAAAAATAGGATCCAGTAACGATCCCATAAACAAATATAGTATGTTTAAAAAACAAAAATGCCAAAGGAGAAGACGATCTAAAAAGCAAAGAAAAAACAAAATTACATAAAAGATAATACAATCTCAAAATACCTATTAAAAAGAAAGATAGGTATTTAAGATATTTTATCCAAAACCCAAATCTATAGCACCAAGCAAAATAAATGGAAAATACGTTGAAAAGTATTTCTGCCTTCAAGTCTCATACTAGTTTGCAAATTGAGAAGAGATCCTGTATCATATATTTGAAATGTTTTGTGAAGAACTTTTCCAATCATTCTTCACTTTGTGATCGGGTATCCTCCTTCTAGTTTGATCTTTCACTGGTCCTAGCCCTTGTAATTCTTTAAACAGTTTAGGTTTAGAACCGGATAGCTCCAAAGAATGACCTTTCTTATCCTTTAAAAAAACAGTTTTATTGAATTTCAAACTGATTGAAGAAGGAGTTTTTGAATTAGAAAAGCAATATCTTAATTTGCCATTATAAGCAGATATTTCAGGATTATTTCCAGCTATGGATGGAGTCAAAACCGCCACCTGCTCCTTCTCAACCTCTTCCATAACAGACTCTAATTGTTGTGGGATTTGAAAATTCAAAATTTCGGAATTGTAAGCAATATCCGGTAATAAAGAAGTTTCCTCAACGGCTTCCAGCATTTGAGGGATTTGAATATCAGTTTGATCAACTGACTTTGTTGGCTCCGGCTTAAGCTCCTCAATTCCCTTATTTGCCTCCACGTCATGAGGGAATTCAAAATCTGATATTTGAAATTCTGCATTTTCCAATTAAGATGCATAAACAAACTATTATCCAAATATCTTCAACTCCCTTTTGAACATCTTCCAATTTGAATGAGATTCTAGATAAAGTCCTGATGCTAGATGTTCTACAGTGATATTTATAGATATAAAAATCAATTTCTTTGGATTCAAAATTTTGAAACTGAACTAAAGGACATCCTTTAGTTGGTTTTGAGATGATTATCTAATGTTCTCATTCACTATGAGTAGTTGTCATGTCTGAATTTTAAATATATCATTGACTAAACTAGGATGTTAGAACATGAGGGGTTCTATCCTTAGTGATGTCAACGATATCTTTGTTTGAATCTTTGCTAAACGTCAAATCAAAATCAAACTACAGTTTGACCTAGTCCATTATTGACTAATCTTGGATGTTAGAATTGGAGGGATTCTATTCCCGATAAAGGCTATGATGGCTTCGTCAAATAGATATAAAATTCAATTCAAGATATATCTTCACTTTACCATAAACTAGAATCGGATGTTCGAATCTAAACAACTCTATCCCCATTAAAGGATCTTTCTATAGCATTGAAATTCAAAATTTTTGAAACTACATTTTTCTTTAAAGAAAACTGTTAAGTTTTTGGATATTTTGATTAAACTCATTATGGTCATATTCAAACTATTTAATTTAGGAGGAGTCAACCAATTCTTCGTTGAGTTTTTGAATCTTTTCCCATCTGTCTTTTTCATTGGGTTAAGATGATTAAAACTTAAACGATCACTTTCAAATATTATAAGAGAATTATCAAATAAAAAAATAAATCTTTCACTTTATGATGAAAATCAAACTTTTCTCAATCATTATGAGTATTTGATATTCCTTAGTGCTTTCACTATAAAGGATGCTCAAATATACTCATTGTTCTATAACAACTCATGCAAAAGTTAAAGTTTTCTAAGGAAAATTTTATCATATTGCATTTAGTTCTCTTAGAACACGCGAACGAGAACTCTAGAAGATTCTTATTATTTTCTTTGAGTTACTCGAAACAAATTCAATCGCAGATTGAATCTTTAATCAAAATCTTGCATTCTTCCTTTGGTGTTTGAGAAGCTTTGATAAATCTTTACTTTTCAAAGATGATCGAACTACCACCTTCTTTCTCCTTTCTTGACATACGATGATCCGATATAAAAAACACAATCCCTAGTGGATTGTTTGTAAGTTATATAGATCATATATAATGGTGGAGAAAATAAAAATTTCAATCCAATAATTTCAAGACTATCATTCAAATATTTTTTCCTCCCCTTCTAGAAAATGACATAAGCAAAAGCTTTTGATCTCCAGTAGAACATTTGTAAGTTGTCAATGTCATTTGTAATGAAGGGAAAAGGTCCAAAGCTTTAAAGGAATCAAATATACATTACAGTTCAAAACATCTTTAAACCTGTCTTTAGGTCTAAGTCCGCTTTTACGGCATTCTATTGACTTTCTGGCTTAAGTTCGCTCTTACGGCAGCCAATCCTGTTTAAATCAGTCTTTAGGTCTAAGTCCGCTTTTACGGCATCCTATTGGCTTTCTGGCTTAAGTCCGCTCTTATGGCAGCCAATCCTGTTTAAATCAGTCTTTAGGTCTAAGTCTGCTTTTACGACATCCTATTGGCTTTCTGACTTAAGTCCGCTCTTACGGCAGCCAATCCTGTTTAAATCAGTCTTTAGGTCTAAGTCCGCTTTTACGGCATCCTATTGGCTTTCTGGCTTAAGTCCGCTCTTACAGCAACCAATCCTGTTTAAATCAGTCTTTAGGTCTAAGTCCACTTTTACGGCATCCTATTGGCTTTCTGGCTTAAGTCCGCTCTTACGGCAGCCAATCCTGTTTAAATCAGTCTTTAGGTCTAAGTCCGCTTTTACGGCATCGTATTGGCTTTCTGGCTTAAGTCCGCTCTTACGGCAGCCAATCCTGTTTAAATCAGTCTTTAGGTCGGCATCCTATTGGCTTTCTGGCTTAAGTCCGCTCTTACGGCAGCCAATCCTGTTTAAATCAGTCTTTAGGTCTAACTCCGCTTTTATGGCATCCTATTGGCTTTCTGGCTTAAGTCCGCTCTTACGGCAGTCAATCCTGTTTAATTCAGTCTTTAGGTCTAAGTCCGCTTTTACGACATCCTATTGGCTTTCTGGCTTAAGTCCGCTCTTACGGCAGCCAATCCTGTTTAAATCAGTCTTTAGGTCTAAGTCCGCTTTTACGGCATCCTACTGACTTTCTGGCTTAAGTCCGCTCTTATGGCAGCCAATCCTGTTTAAATCAGTCTTTAGGTCTAAGTCCACTTTTACGGCATCCTACTGACTTTCTAGCTTAAGCCCGCTCTTACGGCATCCTATTGACTTCTAGTATAAGTCCGCTCTTACGGCAATCAACCTTCAAATCTATCTTTAGGTCTAAGCCCATTCTTACGACATCCTATTGATTTAAATCAAAAATCAAACTCTCCACTCCTTCCTAACTACATTCAAATCACTAAAGCATCAATACTGACATCAAACTTCAAATCAATTCCTCAACTCGAATCTCTATAAATTGTTCATTTTGATTATCTATCAAAGTTCAAAATCTTTTCAAATTGTATACTCAAATCTTAAATTTCAATTTTGGATCTAATTGATCGTATCGGTCAACGCCAATACGCACGATAAACTTTGGCAAGTTTATCATGCATATTGGGGGTCCATTTGTTGACCTCATTATTCGAGGTCAATTTCCCCGGAATCGACTCTAGCACCTATGTATTCGTAACCTAGTGTAGACGTCGCCCCATAGGATTTCTCTTAGGTGGATACCCATTGACGTAGTGTCGACTAAAACCTACCATTCAATTCGAATCAAAATCAATTCAATCTTGTTTCAATTCAACTCCAAAACGAACTCAAATCAAACCCGATTTATGATTCGTCAATTTCGATCGACTCAATTTAATACAATCTAATTCTTTTTCGATCAAACTGATACATCATTGGGCTCAAATCAATTAACCAATCAAACACCAAATTCTTTCTAATCAAATCTATTTAATTTTAATCAAATTAAAATTAGCCCTTTGATCCCTTTTAAATTCAACTCAAATCTAATTCAACTCCAAACTAAACTCAACTCGACTCATATCAAATCAAAATTTTTAATTTAATACTTCCTGATAAAACTCTGAAATCAAATCATTAATTAAATAACCTAAACTAAATAATCTTAACATCCTAAACTAATTAAATAAAAGTTTAAAGACCGGTCCAACTTCCCAGCCCCAACTCCTCTCCCAATTCGCAAAACTGCTCTCAATCTCCCTCTTACTTCAGATAAAAACACACAGCCCGTCTCCTCTCTAAATTTGCACGAACAGCCATCCCTCAAATCGTGGCTTCCACTGCAGTTCGCACAACTCCCGAACTCCCCATCTCTTCCCAGTTCGCGAACTACCCAGCAGTTCACAGAACCGAACTCCTCCCGTGACCTCACATACACGATCTCTCCCCCTTAGTTCCGAACGGCTCCTCTCTCTTTCTCACACAGAGAGAATCAAACTCCCCACGGGCTCCTTCTCTTACATAGTTTGCATAATCCCTCATTCCCTCCCTGTGCCGCAAGAATCCAAGGACCGATCGCCCCTCTCTGCATTTTTTGCACAGCCAGCCCTCAACCAATCCCCTTCTCTCCAAGTCGCACGAAGTCAGGAGTCAGTTCACCCCTTACTCTTGGCTCGAATGAAGCCCTCATCACTCATATACATAGACCGAACTCCCTTCACTTACTGCAGTTTGCGAAGTCTTCTCTAGATCGTGTGAGAAACCTAAGCGAATCATCCAGCCTCTCGTCCTCCTCGCTGTTCGTAGAGAAGCCCAGCCGGTTTCCTTCTCCATTCGCAGAGAAGCTCAGACGACATCTCTCTTTGTTCAGAAGAAAACCGTAAGGCTCCCAGGAGAAACAATCTCCAACTCTAGCCAACCGAACCCCTAACCGACGTCGACCAGAGTTTTCGTTTTTCTTGTCTGATCTCCAGCCCTAGAGACCTTAAACGAATCTTTCTTTGCTGCGACTTGTCCGACCAAAGGTAACAAAGAGTGGTAAACTTTCTTCTTCTTAATCTACTTCTTCTCTATTCTGATCTTTTCTTCATTATACAATCATCAAAATATCAAAAATAGATTGATTCCTATTTCTTTGTGTTTGTAGACAATGAAAGTTTTAGATAAATTCATTTCCTTCATTTGATATCTGATGTTTGTTCTCTAAAAATTATAGAGACATTATTTTTAATACCTTTTTTTCTTCCATCTAATGGTTGTGTCCTTGACGTTGCATTAAGAATCTTGTCGGTAAGAAAAGTAATGAAGGTTGTTTATTTGAAAAAGAATGCATTAACGTCTTCTTGTTCGGATATTAAAATCAGAAAATATTCTATGTAAATTCATTTAAATTTCTTTATATAACAATAACATATATGTTTGGAATTCTTATTTCTGTATATATGTAAATGCTAGAGAAAGTCATGAATGGTCTTTTGAATTCCTATATATAAGAGATGTCTCTTATATTTCTATTATTTTTGGTCATACCCATTTAAATTTCAATAATGAGTTTTTGAAATATTTTGAAAGCTTTATAATCAAGGAATGAAATGCAATTGTGTCATGTCGACTTGCTTTAGGGGTTGGATTTTCTGTTTTGTAGTGTAACAAAGTGTGGCAATCTTTTCTTTGTTAAGAGAGAAGTATATTTGGTTTAAGAATTAAATTTTGAGATTTTCATACTCTTCATTGAGAACAAGAATTCGGTTCGTGTGTGAAATTCGTTGGAAATTATGCATATGCTTTGTGATTAAATTTTGAGGACATATGTTTCAAATGCTAATTTATATGTTTTATATTAGTAATTTAATGAGTCTTTGAAAAAAGTAAGGTGGCATCAATTGTTCTTTCTCATTATTGTTGTTGGAAGGGTTTATGAGAATGTGTATATTACAAAGACGTTTTCTTTAATATAGAAGCTTGAGTCTATTTTGAAAGGTGAATTGTGTATTTTGTTTAGAAAATTATTTTGTGTAGAAAGTAATATATATAAAGAGTGGAAAAGTAAAGTATTTGATTTTGTGGAAAGTATATATTTTTGAATTTTGGAACTTGTGTGTTTTGAAAGGTGAAAAAGTGAAAAGATGAGTTTGAGAAATAAACTTGGGTGATTTGAAAAGTGAGATTTGTGCGAGTTTTGGGAAAAGTGAAATTATATGTTTGGAAGATTAGAAATTTTAAAGAAAGTTATCTTTTTCTCTACCTCTTTCTCTCTTTTCTTCTTTTTCCTTTTTCTTGTTGCTTTGGGGTGAATGTTGAAAAGGTATACAATATGAGTTCAAAAGCGGAATGTTCAAAAGCAAAGTCAACAAAGCCAGTGTTCAAGCCCGAAGAAAGGTACGTCTTTATTTTCAGTAAATTTCAATTATTTTATTATTATTTATTGTAAGTGCTTCTAATTACTGTTTTCCCTGTTTTCTCTTTATTTGCATGAACTGCGAGGAACGGTATCGATCGAGTGAACAAAAAGGACAAGGAGCTAATGACGTCAGTCGACTCTATCCAACCGGGTAGAGGTGCTACGGGGGGAACCACCGGGTCGTAGCCCCCGGTGACTGTGAGTATTTCTAAACTTAGAAAACCTTTAGGGACCCCTTGATGTGGTGTGCGTGAACCATTCCTTTAGGTCCCTGTAGTAACTTCAATTTAATTAGGATTACTTTTTATTTTTTTTAGATCCCCAAACTTCTTTTATACACGGGCAAAGTCCTAAGGGTTAGTGATAACAAAGATTTTCACCTATATAACAGTAGTGACATTTAAGGTCAAAAATTAAGGACCGAGTCTTAGAAAACTTAGACTTAGGATGCATGTACACTTTAGGATAGAGACATATAACATAGAAAACTTAGTGACATTTATTTATTATTATTATTATTATTATTATTATTATTATAATTATTATTTTATTTTATTTTATTTTTACTTATTTATTTAACAAATTAAATTTAATTAACTAAAAATTTTCTTTTAAATAATAATTGATTTAGGACATATCTAAACCACACTTTCTAATACACATATTTAGAATTGTTTGTTAGGACAACCGACTTTAGCTTTAGGTTAGGCCAGTGTTTATTTCCTTATTGCACTGTGACGGACTTTTTCTCGAGTTTCATTACATGCTGGTTGTAAAATTTTGGTGTGTTTGTTTATTTATTTTTATTGCACTCTGTGTTGTGATTTGATTAACGATTAGATTATCCATAGGTTAGGAGCGATCTGGATTGTTAATATAATTTTCTGCAGGTGGTCACACTCGTGCCACTGAAAAAGGGGGTTAATTAATTAATAATAAATAAATATTACAGGTGCTTCAGCTGCTTAGCGCCCAAAATAAAAAGGAGTGTGGCCAAGTGTGACTGATTGATTTAATTTAAATGTATATATATATATATATATATATATATATATATATATATATATTTATTTATATATAATTGCTTGGGATGATTTTTGCTTAGAATAACCCTACAGGTGGTTTAGATCTTCTTTTTCTTTCTGTGAAATGTAATGTAATGTAAATGTGTTTGAAAATATGTGAAAGTGATTTTTGAAAGCGGGATATCACATCCAATTTGGAATCCAAAGAAAGGAGAATATACCTTAAAGGATTATTCTCTTTTATTTGGAAAGCCAAATTAGGATGATTCAATATCCAAATAGAAAAGAAAATACCCCTCTTAAGGATGAGTTTCTTTTCATTTGGATATCCAGAACCTGGCGGACCCGAGAAGCTCGTAGAAGAATAAAAGACAGAACGAGAAGATTGAAGAAAGAAGACAAAGAAATAAAGATTCAAGGAACAGTATATCCCAGTTTAAAAATCACTTGCGTCATTCTTAGGATTAGAATCCGGGTTTGTTGGCAGTGGTGCCCGGCCACTTTACTTTTCTGCAAATTCTGGGTGTAATATGGACATTGGACATTAGACATTATATTTTGGATTATTTAATTTGATTTTTTTTATATTGTTTGTGCAGTAGAATTTTTTTAGTACTCTTGCGTGCCGTATTTTGTTTTAGTCTGGATACGAATCAGAGTGCTTTTTTTTGTAAGGGTACGCTTAAAATTCTTCTACTTGTAATTTTAAATAAAAATTTTTAGGCTCACATAGTAACTCTAACGATCTAAGAAGTAAGCTCGGGACCGTCGAGAGTCAGCATAAGCATATTATTACTTTCTCTTCTTTGTTAGGCACCTCGCCGCCTGCGGGTTCTAGCAGACCACTTGACCTATGAGGGTGCAGTTCTGTCAAGGGGAAGTTGTGCAATCTCTAGGGAAAAACCTATTTTCTAAGCCTAATTTTAAAACTGCTTCATATTCATTTTATGCATTCAAGTCAATTAGCATGCATTGCATTAGATACAAATTAAAAAGAGTCTAAAATATTAATTGCATTTTTAGACATTTATCACCCTACATAAGTTGAGGGGCTAATTAAGAATTGTCTTAGATGTCAGCCCTCAATTTCTTAAAACTTAAACAACGTCCCTACCCATCTTTCATAAGAGATTGGATACATGGTTTTAAAGCGTCTAGGTGATTAGCTGGCTCCCTAATCCAGGCTGGGGTAAGTCCAGATTTGCACTTCATTAGTTATGTTCGGGTCACTATTTTATAGTACCCAAATTAGATTTAAGTTCTGAGGCAGATTCTTTTTTAGATCTTAAGTCCTCGCCCTCCGGGAATATAATCCCAAATTTCTAATAAAATGTCAACTCAAATATAAAATTTTCTCATAAAATGTAAAGCCCAACATATAATAGACTGAGGTTGCCTCTGAGCTTCTCAGAATCCGGCTCCTCCTACTTTTTGTCCTTTGATTCGCTAATAAATGTTCAACATTGAGCTTTCACCTTGGAAAATTCCTACTTCTGTTCCTTGTCTTTTACTTTGTAGTCAAAGGGTATGAAATCACTGCTTTAATCGAGAGTTTTCTTAGGAGCATTCCTCCTAAGATGTAATTAACTATAGGAGCTTGCTCCTATAGGGATTTGAGAACCCCAGACTAAAATAAACCTTGTTTTATTTGTATAAAACAAGGGAAGAATCTTTGGGAATGTAGATATTTTTAAAATCTCATTTCTAATTTTGAATAGACTTGTAGAATGTTATTATTATCTTTTCAGATAATATGATATTATACTTGTTATATTCAACTTTAGAAATGATGAATTTTATAAAACTCATTCTCGCTTTTGGATATCTTAAAGAATGTTATGTTCGTCTTTTAAGATGATATAATATTCTTCTTGCCATATCTAAATTAAAAAATGAATAAACTTTTTCAAAAACGTATTTATATCTTTAAACATATTCTATAGAATTTCATGTTCATCTTTTGAGTTGATATGTTATTCTTTGAACTATATTTGATTATAGAAATATCAACTTTTTAAAATCCTATTTTGATATTGAATCCATTGTAGAATAATATGTCAATCTCTCGAGATTGTATTTTATTCTCAATGTAGTATTTGATTACAAAATAGGAGAAAACTAAAATCTGTGTGGTGAGACATAATTTTTCCCACCAATAATGACATTCCATCAGGGTTTGAAGTTAATTCCATCAGTAAGACCCGAAAGAGAAACTATCTCAGGAGGGTAACAAAGAAGATTGTTAAGATTAAAATATTTATTTAGTTTGAAATGATTGAGTAGTTTAAGAGTGAAGCCAATGAGCAGCTACCTTTTCTCCCACTTATCCTCTCCTAGATGGAAGTCACTTCCACCTCATTTCTACTACATGAGGAGAGGAGGATATGTGTAGGATAAATTGTTCTCCACCATGTCCTCCTATATATTGCATGAAAAAGGCTCCCATGGAAGAGAAGTCACAACAAAGTAAAACATTAAAAAATATCACTCAGACATGCAGTAACTAAGAAGGGGAAACTAAGGAAGAATTTTTAAGTCATATGGAAGGCATAATTGCCGAACAATTTGTTAAAGGAATTTTATAAGAAGAAAAATATGAGATAAAAAATACAACTTATGACTACCGTAGGATCACTAAGAAATTTGCTAGATAACCTATCACTTTTGTGTTGGTGAATAGGAACCACTAGGTCCCTAGGAAACTGACTAAGAAATTTGAAGAGATTGCGTTGGTTCAGTTTTTTGAAAACCACAAGTCTTGTGGGGAACCCCCTCTATATCCTGTAAAGTCTCTTAAACCAACCTGCATTATAGGCAGCATAGTCAGTAAAGGTAGTCAGCATCATCTAAAAAGACCTATAGATTTTAAAATATTATGACATAAATCTCCATAAATAAAACTTTTCCAATGACGAGCCACAAGAGTAGAAGTGAGCATTCACATGCATTAGTTCATATGCATCTTGTTTAGGGTTATGACCCTTAAACTTTACTAGATGTTACTAAGATACTTTCATGTAACATTCCACCATCTCTAAAGGCAGAGTTATATAGACCCATTGTGAGTGCCAACCTTATATTTAACAAGTTAGAGGTAACAAAGGGGGGAATCCAATAGATAATAAGAAGAAAATAGATCCAATAATTGATAAATCCATTTATGAGTATTTGAAGAATGTAATAAGGAAATTAAAAACTCAAAATTTAATGGATAAAAGAGAGATTGAAGAAGAAAGAAATTAAGTGATAAAAGTGCATGGGGAATTTCTTCCCATTGATCTTAAAGTTATTGGGGGAAATAGATTGATGATTCTATGAAAGAAATAAATGATTTTTAGAAAATGAATTAAGAGAAAATGATTGAAGCATTTGATCCTGATGAGGTTAATTTGTTGGTGAACTATGATAAGGATAATACTCTTAGTGTTGATGTCTTTATGGTATACTAGAGCATCTTTATTGAAAAATAATCTTGATAGATATTTAGAAGAAGAAATAAAAGAGTTGGATGTCATGCATTCAACACCTGATTTGATGAAGAAGATTAAAAACAAGGATGATCATAATTATAAATTGAAAAAGAAGCAAGTGTAAATGATGTTACAAATGATAAAAATGTAGAATCAAATATTAAAAACTTAGCCAATTTAGAATGATTATACTCAAACAATCACACATGTACAAGATAAATAAATATTGGAAGGAAAAAAAATAAATCAGGTAACCACATATTTATCACATGCTGATAATGATATCAAGTAGATGATGGAAAGCCAGGTTAGGGATGCCATAGTCAAATCACAAGGGACTTCATCTATTCTAAAGGGTAGACCCTATCAAGAGGAATTTGATTTAGTTCCCAACCTAAAATGGTTTGTACCACTATCCTTTAAGATATTCAGTGGTACAAAAATCTTAGAAATCATTTGGCTTATTTTTGGGCGAGTTTTCATAATGCCAGAGGCACCAATGCTTTAATATTTATATTATTTATTAATAATTTATCTGATATTTCTTTTGATTGGTACGTTGATTTGCCTAATAAGTTTATGAAAACCTTTATGTTGTAAAATAGAATCCCAATCTTATGATTTTGATGATGACAAACATAATTTGGTTTTTATTTTGATTTTTTGAATATTATTATTAGATATTTATTTTGTTTAAAATAACATTTTAGGTATGTTATACACCGTAAAAAAGGCTCATCTCAAGGCTTGTTATAACGTGTTTGTTATTTTTGTAAAGAGGTTGTCTTTTTATTTATTTAACTCTTATTTTTATTGAGTTATGAGTCCTGTAAAAGGTCTATGCTAACTTGGCAACCATGTATACACACCAGAAGGAAAATAGAGTAATCTTATTTCTATGAATATCATACTATAAAATTTGTATCATATTATATGATTTGAGTAAAATAGAGATTAATTAAGTAGGTAGTTGAATTAATTAAAGTTAGAATTAACCTAAATGTATGATTCACATCTTACAGGATGATTAGTAAAAAATGAGTTTCCTGTCGCCATTCACAAATTAGGCAAAATTTTTAAATTCAGAATATAAACTAATTGTACGGTACAAGGCCTATTATTGTGTATAAAGTAAACAAATCTTTTCTAATCTAATACTACAATTAGGAAATCAAATAAGGATTAATTGATCCTTATGATCATGTTGTACAATATCATTAATCATATAGTACGACCCGATTTACTCTTAGGATAATATTTAATTATCACAGATTGTAGTGGACAAAAAAATCCTTTAATTAAATTAATCATAGTGTATGATCATGAACTCATATTGGATGATCTATTTGAAGAATTGAATTAATCATGCAAAACCCCTACTCATTGCACAGGACTAGCTGGATAAATTATGTTAATCATAGTGCACAATTCCATATCATACTATATGATCAAAAGCAATAAAATTGAAATTTTATGTTTTTTAATGCTTTGTATTTAAAACTTTGGATTAGACTTTAAAGAAGACTTTTAGCAATTAAGAAAATTTTATAAGAGCATAAAGCTTATAGAGGGACAAGGAGAAGTTATGTGAGAGGCAGAATTAGTGAGAGGTGGTTCATATAGATGCTCCAAGCAAGCTTCTACCTTGATTCCTCCAAGTGACTTTATTAGTATTTTAGGTAGCTCTAGGGAGAAAGTATTCAAGGTTGATGATCCAGGTTCTCTTCCTTCACCACGGGGTGAAAAAGGATCCAAGGTTTTCTGGATTCACAAGGAGGGTCAAAAAGGATTCAAGGAATTTTGACTCAACAGGAGGGTGAAAAGATTCTGGTACTCTACCACACTAGGTTGGTGGAAGAGATTGTGTAAGGGCTTCTCTGCCTTGCTATAAGTGATAAAGGAGAGTTGCTAAAGGTTTAGTGCAATAAAAGGAGAGGACTGTTGACATAGGTCATGTTTAATTTCTTACACATTTAATATTCCCTCAAATCTGTGATTGGATTATCAAGCTTTATTTGGTTTGATTTTTATTAAAAAAAAATAAAAATTTTAAATGAAAATAAACAAAATTATTTTATCATTTAGTTTTTTGTTACAAAATTAAAAAAGAGAAAATTACATCATTTTTTTATTAAGTTCTTCCCCTTGCATTTGAGAATGGTCTAAATGATAAAAAAAGTTTTCATTGGGAGAATTTTCAAGTAACCAATTATCCTAAACTTTTGGTGTTCCTAGGGCTATTCAATAAGGTTTAATAACTTCACTTTGAACTTTCATATGGTATCAGAGTGGGTGTTAAAATTAATATTTTAGAAAACCTTGAGAAAAATGGTCGATGACACTCATTGCGAATAAAAACACTACGAAAGGTTATTCAATAACCCATCCTCAATTGTTTTACAACACTCCATTTGAATCTTTGGAAAATTTAAATGTCTATATTTTTACAATCTATTAACTATCACATGTTGCACATGAATCAACTAGGATATAGACCTCCATATCATATTATTAATGTAATTAAGGAAAAATTCCTTTTAATGAATGAAGTTATGTTGATAGAGACTTTGCACAACTTAATGCTAATTGTATACTTTTTTTATGTGCACTTAAATCTAAGGATTCTATGAGAGTTTTTACCAGTACTACTGGAAAGGAGATCTAGGATTGGTTATGCATTACATAAGAGAGTACAAATGAAGTCATTTAATCTCGTTTAAATATTTTGTTCCATGAATTTAAACTTTTTTTGCATGAAATTAAATGTAGTGACATTGCTGCATGCTTTAGGTAGAGAATTATCGAACTCATAGAAAATTAACAAAATTCTACATTGCTTACATGATAACTAAGAAGCTAAAGTCACTTCTATATATGAATATAAATATGTAAATGCCTATTTAATTGATAATCTACTTGGCTATATTATTGTCTATGAGTAAAGTGTGAGTCAAAGACTTTTGGATGAATGTGATATGAGAAAAGAGAAAGAAGTGGCACTGAAGGCCAAAAATTTAGAATGTGAAAGTTATACTACTAATGAGGATGATGGTATTGCATTGATGACCTAGAAATTTAAGTGTTTTTTAAAGAGAAAGATAAGTTGTCATCAACATCGGACTAAAGGTAAATAAAGTAAACTACTAAAGTTTCCTCTAACACTATATATTTTGAATGAAGGAAACCAGGATATTTAAAACTTGATCGTCTCATTTTAAAAGCTCCCCATATCAAGGAGAATGGTGAGGATAAGACAAACATAAGAAAGGGCAAGTGAAGGAAATTGAAAGATTTTTGGACAAACTTTACCCAGATTCATCAAAATATGAAGTAGAGGAGGAGGTAACAAATTTGTGACTTATGGTGAATGATAGCCATGTTCACTCTGATCAAGATGAGTTATGCAAACTCACCTATGATAATTTATTTGATATCTCTGAAGAAATATTGAATCATATTGGTAACTAATGAAACTCCTTGCTAGTTTAAACTTGAAATTTTTTGAATTACAAAAGAGCATGATAGTCTTAAACTTGAGAATGTTTCCTTTTGATAAAGAGCATGGTACTTTACTTGATGAGTACGATGATCTAAATAAGATCTAAATAAGAAGCATCATATAAATAATTAGAAAATCTTATAACTAAACAAGAATGTAGTGAGCTTGTACTGAAACTTGAAGTTGATAGCTTAAAAAATGCAAATGAATTCTTGAGAGAGAAAATTCATTGCCTTCAAAATAATGAAACTCCTCCTATACTAACATAATGGTATAACCCCAAATCATAACATGTATCTCACATCCCTAGTATGGGGCAGTACCAATCACAGAGGCTGGTGAGTCCATTTCTAGGTGTTATATGCTACTCTAATGATATGGTAGGATAAATAGAACACACTTATATTATATACCATAGAATATATTTTTTTGTGGAGACCTAAACCAAATGTATCATAGCATAACATGCATGTTATTTATCCATCAAAGAATAAGATGGAACTAAAACTCACTTGAATTCCTAAATCTAACTCTTGATTAATATTGTGTGGGTGCTCTCACAAAAGGCTCACTAAAAGAATATGGTACCTGGATAGTGGATGCTCTCAATACATGACTAGAGATCTAAATTAATTCATTATGATGGAGGCTAGGGATGGAGGCTAGGTTATACTAAAAGATAACATCACCAAGAAAGTGGTGGGCATATGTATGATATTCAAATCAAAGAATTTTATTATTTAAAATATTTTGCTGGTATATGGATTGAAGCATAACCTGCTTAGTATTAGTCATCTATGTGATAAAGGTTTTGATATTAAATTTTTATCTACTAGATGTTTGATAAGATTGATTGGAAAAATAATTTTAGAATGTAAAATATTTAATAATGTTTACATTCTTGATTTGAATTGTGTTGATTATTCAAATTAATATTATTTGAAATCTATTGTTAATGAATCCTGACTATGAGATAGGCCACTATGTGATACAAGCATGAAAACCATTAGGATGATTACTCATAAAGACTTTGTTAGAGGCATACCAAAATTAAATTTCTTTAATGACCACCTTTGTGATGCCTATTAATTAGGTAAACAAATTAAATTTTCATTTCATTCTATTAAGGACATCACCACCATTAGGACATTAGAAATCCTGTATATGGACATACTTGGCCATGTTAGTACTACCAGCCAAGTTGGAAAGGCCTTTGGTATGTGATTGTTTATGATTACTCTATACTCAACTAGGTTGGTTTCTATATTATAATAGTGAATTATTTGAGGAATTTAGAATATTCTCTACTTATATTTAGAGAAAGTTAGTTTGTTCGATATCTACTATCCATAGTGATCATGGTGGAGAATTTGAGAATGTTATGTTTAAATTTTACTATAAGGAGCTAGGACTATAACATAATTTTTCTGCCTCTTGGACCACTCAATAGAATGGGATAGCAAAAAGAAAGAGTAGAACCTTAGTAAATATGTTAGCTGAATATTCTCTCCCTAGGTATTTTTTTAGCAGAAGTACTGAACATTATTTGTTATATTTTGAATAGGTTAATGTTAAATTCAAACTCAATAAGACACCTTATGCGCAACTTAAGGGTAGGACACCCAATCTTTCACATCTTCATGTCTTTGGGTGTAAGTATTTCATTCTTATTGATGAAAATTCTCCTCTAGTAAATATTGATCTAGAGTTTGATGAAGGGGATTTCATAGGCTATTCTTCTATAGGTAAAGCCTATAGTATTTTTAATAAGAGGGCCCTAGTTAAAGAGGAGTCAACTCATGTGGAATTTGATGAATCTTATATATATATTTTGGGAGCCTATGTTAAAAGAAGAAGAAGAAGAAGATAAAGAAGAAGAGATAGAAGTTACCTAAGGAGTAGAATCAATTAATCTAGGAAATAGAGAAGAACCATAGGAGACATTGCTTAGAGAAAGGAGATATTCATCTAACCATCCTAGAGAACCTATCTTAGGATATATATATGTAGGCGTTAGGATTAAGCTTGGACTTTGGAAGGAGGTTAGTCATTATGCATTCATCTCAAAGATATAAACCGCTAGTTTAGATCAAGCTCTTTCAGATGAATTATAGATCCTAGCTATGCAAGAAAAGTTGAACCAATTTGTTAGGAATGATGTATGGAAATTGGTCAGTAGACTTAAGGACTATAGTATTATAGGAACTAAGTGTGTTATAAAATAAGATGAATGATTCTAGAGTAGTGGTTAGAAATAAAGCTAAATTAATAGCTAAAGGGTATAATCAAATAGAAGGGATTGATTTTGAGTATGCTTTTTCCTCTATAATTAGATTTGAATCCATTAGATTTTTATTAGCCAGTGCATGTTTTAGAGGCTTCAAATTATATCATATAGATGTTAAAAGTGCCTTTCTAAAAGGGGTTATCAAGATAGAAGTCTATGTAAAATGACCCCTTGGATTTGAAAATACAACCTTTCCTATCCATGACTGTAAATTGCAAAATGCATTATATGGACTAAAGCAAGAAACCTAAATCTTGGTATGAGAGCCTTAGCACATTTCTCTTAGATATATCCTTTATTCAAGGTAGTATATATATCATACTATTTATAAAGTAAGAAGGAGATGATCTACTCGCTATTCAGATATATATGGATGACATGCTATTTTGATAAAAAAATCAAAGATTATCTAATGATTTTTTGGAAACCATGAGTAGAGATTTTGAGATTAGTATGATGATAGACATTACATATTTCCTTAGATTTATTGTGAAGCAAAGAGATAAAGAAACCTTCCTTAAGCATGGTAAATACATTAAGGAGATTCTAAAGAAGTATGAAATGGATGGTGCTAAGGAAATAAATACACCCATGAGCTATGAAATGGATGGTGCTAAGGAAATAAATACACCCATGAGCTATACCATTGAATTAGACAAGGATCTACATAGAAAAATAGTATATCAAAAGAAGTATAGGGTGATTATAGGATAACTTCTATATTTGACTATGAACATACAAGATATAATGTTTAGTGAATGTCTTTGTGCTTGATTCTAAGCTGATCACAAAGAATCCCATATGACTATAATTAAGAGAATTCTTAGATACCTTTTAGGCACACAAAACTTGGATATATGGTATCCTAGATATAGTTTATAATTTATAATCATAGGATATTCAAACTTAGATTTTGTAGGGTATATAATAGAGAGAACAAGTACTTTTAGAACATGTCAATTAATAGGGAAATCATAAATTTCTTAGTCTATCAAGAAACAAATTTTAGTAGCCCTATCCATTGCTAAGGTGGAATGCATAGCTGTTGGAAACTGTATCGCTCAAGTCTTATTGTTGAAACATTAGATCCTAGACCTTGGACTATCTATTGGCACCATTCCTATCTTGTGTGATAACAACTAGTGTCATTTATATTTCTAAAATTCAAATTCAACACTCCCGCATGAAGCATATAGACATTAAAAATTATTTCATTAGAGATCATGTCGTTAAGGGAGATATAGAATTGCATCATATAGCCACTAAAAATCAATTGGCAGACATTTTCACGAAATCCCTAAACTAAGATACCTTTAGTACATTGAGGACTAGACTAGGTTCATTGATGTTTATGCTTAACTTAGGGAAGAGTGATATCAATAACATTGTGAAGTAATTTATTTTTGTGTGCTTTCATGTTTTGTTATATTTTTTGTTTTTGTTCCCTTGGTTGTTGTTTTAATCTTTTTATTTGTTTGTTTTGAATTTATTAGTTAATTAATGTTCTTTGGCCATCACACACCAAAGAAATTAAAAAAAAAAAATTTTGAAAACTAATTTTTTTTTTTCAGTTCATATTATACTAGCCTATATTATACGATATGATCCTCACATATATGCACATCCTCACCATTCATGCAATAAATGGCCCATATCTAACCAATAATTATTGATCATAATATACGATCACCTACTTTGTATGGTACAATCACTTTAAAATCTATTAAAGGAGAAGGAAGACTATTACTTTCTTCTCTTCTAGTTTGTTGTTCTTATTGCTCAAATGGCTAGAGGAAAGCATTCTTGGGCTCTTGTAAGTATCTCTTCTAGGCATCTAGTAGACCCTAAGTTTCATAAAGCTACTGACAAAGATGCCTACCAATGGCAGAGGCCTGTTGGGATAATTCCATCCAAAGTCATTAATTAGGAAGCCCTGAACTTTTAGGTTCTAAAAATCTTTGCTAGCACCACACTCCACTTCATTCTCACCTTATCTTTTCCCTTCAACTACAAATTATTCTTTGAATTCTTTGTTAGTCTTGGAGTTAATAATGAAGGGGTAGTGCTTCAACCTCTAGAAGTCACCTATGCATATTTTGACCAAATCCTACATCTCTACACTACTAGACTTAAAGGATACAACATTGCCTCTATTCTTGACTATGACTGAACCCAAGTAAATCTAACTCTTAGGGGTACTCCACTG
Organism: Dendrobium nobile; assembly: GCA_022539455.1. Taxonomy (NCBI): domain Eukaryota; kingdom Viridiplantae; phylum Streptophyta; class Magnoliopsida; order Asparagales; family Orchidaceae; genus Dendrobium; species Dendrobium nobile. The sequence continues at coordinate 17,767,180 of CM039724.1, read as the reverse complement.
AACACTCAAACTTATTTACTCTACACCCTTGTTCAAGATGCCTACATAATCTAGCATATCCTTTGCAACAAAATCTTTCTTAAAGAAGGAAATAAGGTAAAAAACACACCACTTCTATCCCAAGTCACCTATTTTATTATGTCTAAAACTAAATTCAATGCATCAGACCTACCTATTTACTACATTAAAAATTAACAAGAATTTGTTATCACAGGTTTAAATGTAAGAAAACTCTTGTAGTAGGCCACCTTATAGCTTATGTATTGGATTCCAAGCACAACTTGTAATATCCATCACCACCCAATCATCTTCTATTCTTCTAGTCCAATACCTTCTTTTATGTCCTTCATAGTGATTTGCAATACCATTTATGTTATGTGGTGGATCCTAAGCCAGAGTAGGCATGGGGAGTCCAACACTAAAACTAGCACAAGCTCTTACTCATGACTACAGCTTGATAGTGGAGCAACTAGACCAACTTGAGATGCAAACAACCACCTATTATCAAGAGACTAATTTACAATGGGAGTAGCTTCACCAATAGGATGAACTACACTAGCAACAACACCAGTAAATCCAATAACAATGCAAAGATGATCTAGCCTTGTTTAGTGATCAATTTTTTACCAGTACATCCAACCACCAGCTCCACCTGATCATGGTCCCTCTTACTTTTAAGTAATTTTTTGTTGTGTGGTTCAAGTTATTTTTTGTTGTTTTTGTCTTTTGTGGTTTTCTTTTTTTTTTTTTTTAGGTTTTTTTTCGTCCTTTTGGTGATGTTAAAAGGGGGATTAAAATGTTGGTAGAATGTATCTTTGTTATTGGTAAATATCTTTATTATTTATAGTGTTTTTTATATTCTTGCTCTTGGGCTTATTAAGTTTTTATATAATTAAAAAAAATATATATCTCCCTTTTCTTACAAAAAATCAATTAGTAAGCGGGAGAATAGGAAAATCAAAGTAACTTGATAATTTAACCAGCAAGGTTTGCTATCATAAAAAAGAGAGATTGTTGTAAAGTAGGATCCCAAGCTTATGATGATAACAAACATTTTTAGGTTTCTACGTACTGTGGTTCTCCTAATATTATTATTGAATATTTTTTTTGTGCCCACTAACTTCTCAGGTACATCATACATCTTAAAAGAAGGCTCAACTCTAGATTTTGTAGAATAGGTTAGATGTTTTTATAAGGAATATATATTTTCATTTATTTAATTTTTATATTCATTGAGTCATGAGTCATATAAAGGGTGTATGCCACTAGGGCAATCTTGCAAACACACAATAGAAGGAAAATGGAATAATTTAATTTCTGTGAACACTATACTATATGATCTATATCATATTGTATGAGCTGAATAAAATAGGCATTAATTAAATAGAAATTTAAATTAATTTAAATCAGAACTAATTGTATTGTATGATTTACATCATACAAAATGATAAGTGGATAATGAGTTTTCTTCCCCCAATCATAAATTAGATAATATTTTAAAATTTAGAATATGAACTAATCATACGATACGATAGAAATCGTACTGAATGATATCGATAAATCTTGTCTAATCTCATCAAGCTGATTAGGTAATCAAATCAAGATTAATTAACCCTTAAGATCATACTATATGATGTCCTTATTCCTCTTAACATTAACTCTAAGGATGTGTTCTCTGTAATTTTACTAAAGATGGGTCCTTTAGAATTAAGGATGCTTGGCACTCCTTTAGATCTAAAAATGAGTCTTCTAAGCTTTTTAAAATGATTTGGCACAAAAGTGTCCCCTCTATAATTTTTGCCTTTATTTGGAGAATTCTTCACAAGGTTATTCCTACAGATGAGAATTTAAGGAAAAGAGGTTTTATCTTTCTTTCTAAATGCCAATGATGTTACCATGTTGATAATATGCATCATGTTTTCATTTATGGTCCTATTGCTGTTAAGGTTTGGTCTTATTTTGAGGACTTAATTCATCTTATTTTTTTTTAATGCTAAGAGTTCTATTTATAATTTGCTTGATTGTTGGCTTGTTAAGTCTACAAGCCATGTCAGAAAAGTTATTCCTTCTCTTATCCTCTGTTTCCTTTTGGCTGGAGAGAAATGATTCTCATTTTATCAGGGTTGTTATGAATCATCAAAGAATTATCCATAAAGTTAAGAAAAAGTGGCTGCCCTTTATTCTACTAATTTACTCTCATTTAAGAATTTTAAGAACTTTTTATTTAGTTTCCCTACTTTTGGTATTAACTTGGAGGTGGATAAGTAGCATAAGGCAATGAGGTGCATTATTTGGAGTACGCCTCCCCCTAACTCTTCTAAGTTAAATATAGCTAGTGCTAAACTGGGTGATATTGTGGGTTGTGGTGGCCTCATTAAAGATCATAATGGCACTTTCATTTTGGGGTTTGCTGGGCATGATACTAATGGTGAAATTAATTTTTCTATTTACTTTGATGTGCTTCATGGATTAAATCTTTGTGATAACCTTTCTCAAATTAATACTATTCTGGAGATTGGTTCTTATTTTGATTTTATTTTTATTCATGCAAATGATGATAGCATTTGTTCCTCTACATGTTTTACATTTGGAGGGACATTAGGGAGATCCTTAACTCTCTTAAATACTCCTTTTCTATCATTTTGGATGAGGGGAATGCATGTGTGTAAGCCATGGCCAATCTAGGTTGTGATTTTAATGGTTTGACTGAACTTTCTTTTTCTCAACTGCTTGTTTTTGTTAAAGACCTTTTAAGGTTGGATCAAATTGGTTTATTTTATGTTAATCTTTAATTTTGATGGTTCTATTCTCTTTTGGTGGTTATGGGGTTCCCCTCTTAGGCTGCAATAGGGTGTTCTTGCTGTCTTTAATTTTGTTGGTTCTATTCTCTTTTGGTGGCTATGGGGTTCCCCTCTTTGGTTGTAGTGAGGTGTTCTTATAGCCCCTCATCCTGGTTGTGATTTAGCTCTATTCCTTTTGTTGCATTGCTATTTCGAGTCTTCTTTGGGTCTTATATGGTAGTGTTTTTCTGGTTTGTTTTTATCCTGCTGGGTTTTTTCTTCCTTTTGTTGTATTACCAAATGGTTTGGATGGGTGTGTTTCAGCTGTTGTAGGGTTATTTAATGCCTCTGCTTGGGTATTTATTAGGGTGAACGTTGTGGTTATATATGTTGTATGATCAGGTGGTTTGGTTAGGTGTACTTAAGCTGTTGCAGGGTTTTTTCGTGTACTACTTGGGAATTTTTTAGGGTGCAGGTTGTGGTTGTTCTCAGTTTGGTTTATTTTCTATTGCTTGGTGTTCCAAGTTTCTTCATTTGCTGACTTTATATTATTGCTGCTGCTTTCCTTGTATGGTCTTTATGGTGGGAGCATTGGTGACTTCTTTTAGCTGTATCCTTTTTGGGTGGAGTTGAGCTATAGTAGTTGGTTATTCTAGATTTTTGTAAATTTAACTTTGCTCTGTCATTGCTTTTCTGAGTATCTTCTCTATTTTGTTGTTGTGGTGGGGCCTGATCGTGTGGTTAGTTTGGTTCCCTATGTTCCTTTTGTTAATTATACTAATATTCTTGTTTTTTTTTTCTAGACTATCCTCATATTTTTTATGTCATATTACTACTATATCCTTCTTTCCTATCAGTCTTTTTTGCAGGTTTTCTTTTGGATGGTTGATTGCAAGGTTTCCATGGGTTTTGGTTGCTAGGAGCATTTTGGTTATTTTTTGTTAGCTCCTCTTTTTTGGGTGCTTTCTCTTAAGCACCATAACATGTACTTATGGTTTCTTGTACTGATCTTTAGTGGGGAATTTGAGCTCCTAGGTTTTTCTTTTCTTTACTTGTGTAGCCCTTTGAGCGGTAGCAAGCTTGAGGTCCCGTTAAGGACTTTGTACAATTTTACTTTAATTAATGTGTAGGACCCTTTGTGGGTTTCCTCTAAAAAAAAACTATATGATGTCCTTAATTATATTATATTACATGATTTACTCCTAAGATGATATTTAATCAACAATCATCATTCTGGACAAAAATCCTATTATATTGAAATAATTATATTATATAATCATGAACATATGATGGATGATCTGTTCAAAAAATTAAATTAATCATATAGGAACCCTACTCATTATATAGGACTAACTGAATAAATTAAGCTAATACTATTGTATGATACATGATCTTACTATACGATCAAAAGTGAAAGAATTTAAATTTAAGGTTATTTTAAGCCATACATTTAAAACTTTTGATTAGACTTTTAAGAGGCCTTTTTATTGTTGTGAAAATTTTGTAAGGGTGCTTGAGAGAGCTTAGATCTTAGAGAGGGAGAAAGATAAGTTATGTGTGAGGGAGAAGTATTGTGAGAGGGTTTACATTGTTGCTCTAAGCATGCTTCTAACTTAATTCCTTCAATACTCTTTGTTGCTGTTTTTGGTAGCTATAGGGAGAAAGTATTCAAGGACCAAAATCCAATTTTAGTGCTTTCGCTAGGAAGGAAAAAAAGAATTCCATTGTTCTCTAACTTTACTAGGAGAGTGAAAAAGCATTCAAGGTACTCTACCTCACTAGGAGGTAAAACTATTCCTATACTCTGCCATACCAGGTTGGTGGAAAAAAATTTGTAAGGGCTTATCCACTTTGTTCTAGGGCCTAAAGAAGTGTCACTAAAGGTTTAGTTCAATGCCTAGAGAGGACTCTGGGGAGTGGATGTAGGTCAATTGTTGACCGAACCAATATAAAATGAGTGTGCTAGTTTAACTTTAATTTTGTGTTTTATTTTTCTTGTGTTTTATTTTCTTGCACATTTAATATTCCTAAAAATCTATGATTAGATTATCAAGCTTTGTTGATTATGAAAAATTGGAAAATAAAATAAAATAAAGAAAATTATTTTGCCTTTTAGTTTTGGTTATAAAAATAAAAAAGAGAGAATTTAAATTATTTTTTTATTAAGTTCCTCTGATTGTGTTTGACATGGGCTAAATAACAAAATTGGTTTCAATTAGAAAATTTTTAAATAACCAATTCACCCTTGCTCTTCGTGTGCCTACAACAGTTCAACAAGGTTTAACAAACTCACTTGAACTTTCACGTTGGTGAATTACGAAGTTTATTCCTAAATTTTTTTGCTAAAGCTCAATATCATATCCTTCTGTTAGATTTAGTAGTTGAAAAGTAAAATCCTAGTGTTTCTTTAGTGAAGTACATTTTAAGGTGGATAAATCTATCCATGAAGTTTGTGCCCTAGTTGTAGGAGTAGCACATAATGGAAATTCTTTTGAAGAATATTTATGGTCCCAGTATAATTTTGCTAAAGGGGTTTATTATTTATACTTTTGAGAAATGGTTAATTAAGGAAAATAATATAAATGAATATTTATATTTTTTAACATATTGGAAAGATCACTTAGAGGATAAGAAAGTTCCTAGACTTCAGAAAGCCTTTGAGAAATAGTCAGCATCAGTGTCAGCTATTGATAAGGTGAAGAAGTCAATAAAGAAGCAACCATAGAATCCTCCACCTCAAACAATTCATGTATCTTATTATTCCCCTAGAGCGCCTCTATTGACATATTTTTAAGATAAAATGAATAAAATTTATCCCTTGAAATTAGAGTTAGTAAGGAAAATCTTTAAATTTTTTATTAAGAAAATATATTTTAAATTACCAAAGGCCATGAAGCCAGAAGTGACAAATAAAAGGGATGACTCTGATTGATGACCTTTCCATAACATACTATGTCACTCAATTAAAGCTTATTTTACCTTTAAATATGTTTTGGAGAGGAACTAAAATAGGAAAACATCATTATTCCTATGGAATATCTTATCAACTCGGGTTAAGGGTTTATCAAAGTCGCCTCAGGTAAATATCCAACTTCTTCACCTTCTTATTTCGTAGGTGGTTGGAGCATTGGTCTATCTCAGACCTCTAAATAGTTGGAACATTACTAAATCTTTTTTTTACTTTCTTATAAATGCCACCGAGAGCCAAGAACCCAATCCTGACAATTGCATTGGAGTCATTGCAAGTGGATGTTATGATGATTCCTCCTGTAGTAGTTTTAATAACTGTTATAACTAAAAATAAATTGAAAAATTATGTTGTGAAGAAGGAAGAAATACTTGAAGAAATTTGTATTCAGATAATAGAAGGTGGAGTGATTTCCTTGTGTTTGTTGACTTTACTTGACTTTTGTATTATCCCACCAAAGGTAAAGAGTAATAAAGAGATGTAAGTCCTTTTGCGTATAACTTGATGTTTGATGATAAAAATAAAATGGAAACAAAAAATAGTTATTATAAGAAGGATAACACCAATTTAGCAGTGATCAATAAAGATTCTTTGAAAATTAATCATTCAATGATAAGGCCTAGTAAGGATAATGAATCATAGGTCTTATTATATAGAGATTTCGCTAAGAGTACTATCATGATAGATTTCTTAGATTTAGATTCCTCATTAGAAAATGAGTCAAAGTCTCCTAAGGGTAGTGTACACTATTATAAATTGTCATTCCAAGGAGATTATGGAAGTAAAACTTCATAGTGGCAAGGACTTACCACATAGGTTAATGGATAATGCGTAAGGCAAGCAGGTCACACCTAACAATCAAAGTCATTCTTCTACATAATAACTAAATCCTTCCTAAAGATGATGTTCTGATGTTCATTAAAATGTTCTAGCTTATCTTAGGAAGTTGACAAATAGGTTAAGCATTTATGATTCCCTCTCTTTCTCTCTCTTAAAGAAGAAGGAGTCTTTGATTAAAGTACTTCATAATCCTGAGATTTCTTTATCACAATTAGTTATAACTTCAAATGATAATGCTTTGTAGTTTAAGAAAATTCCATGGGTAACTTACTATGATGAGGATTTACTTCTTTGAACTACTAATCATAATTTTCCACTATACATTTCAATAAATACGAAAAATCTTAAGTTATTTGGAGTGCTTATTGATCTAGGTGCATCAGTCAACATTATGAATGATTATACTCTCGTCTACTTTAGGGTGGACATGTGTAAGCTCACCTCTAAATAGATGATGATATGCTGGTTCAATGAGGGCAATAAGGATTTAGGTTTAATTATATTACTATTCAAAATTAGAGAGTTGAAAATTGAAGTAAAATTTCATGTAATCGACTCAAAATCATCTTTTAATGCAATCTTAGGTAGACCCTAGATTCATGAAGATTGAGTGGTCCCATTTACCCTCTACCAATGTATTAAAGACCAATGTGATGGTAGTGAACATGCGATTAAAGGTGATTTGCAACCATTCTCTATTCATGAAGTAGCTATTTACAAAAATCATGCATATTACAGTCCCAAAGGATCTATTGTCTATTCCAAAAGTGAAAGTTAAATTTAAAAAATGAGAAATAAAATATAATAAAAAATTAAGGAAAATAAAAATAAAAATATATGGATAATGAATATGACATCAAAGATGTGACTTTTAGGCCTCCAAACACTTATCCTTAAAGAGGTGGGAGGATGGCCCAAAGTGTATGTGGTTGAGGCCGTGCTTTATTTGAAAGAAAAATGACACCAATACACATTAAATTGGAATCATGTTTAAATCATCATTTAGATGTATGGCATTGAAGAACACCTTCTGATTTCATTAAAATAAATCTTTCTCCAAAATTGAATATTCTTTTAGAATAAGATAGTGATATAGAGGAAAACAATTTTTAAAATGATGAATATGAATTGACCTAATAAGAAAGGTTAAACAAAAGAATTAAAACCTTTGCTATAATTATACTATTTGATTGGATTAGTTGTAAAGAACTCTATTAATCTTACTGGTGATATTGGAAGGTTTCAAAAGTTATTTTCTTGTCCATTTGCCTCAAGAATTAAAGATGATGTAAAACTAGAGGAAACTTATTACAACAAATTAATGAAATTACCCTTTAGCTATTCCCCAATATGGAATTATCTTTAGCTATTTTTCATTATGTGTGAATAATTATGTTTCTAAAGGTCTCACACTATATAAATGGTCCAAGGGTCAACCTAGATACCATGAATGCCTTTTCCATAACAAAAATAAAAGAAACACAAGAGATGGTATCGGCTTTGATACCATTAGTACATTTCACGATGATAAATTTTATTTGGTGATAACTAATCATAATGAATCTGAGAGGATCTTTTTTGAAACTATTAATCCTTTCAATGAGTTTTGTTTAGAAACATTAGATGATTTAGATGATCTTCAAGTTAGGTATGCACGCCCATATTTGAAGTTGAAATTAAATCTATATTCGATGAACAAAAGGAAATCAACCTTGGAACAAAAGAAGATCCTCCCTGTCCCACTTTCTTCAATTCTTTGTTAAGTAAGGATGAATAAAATGATCTAATTAAATTACTTTTTGATTTTATAGATTTTATTTCTTGGTCATATGATGAATTATTATGCTTTTTCCTTGAATTAGCAATTCATTAATGGTGAATTTGACCTGTTGCCAATCCAATTAAGCAAGATCCCCTATGCATTCATTATGAAATGGAAGAGCAAGTCATTTCTAAAATAAAGAAACTTACTGAGGCTGGTATTATTCTAGAAGAAAAATACCCCTCTTATGTGGACAATTTCATTCTACTATGATAGAAAAATGACCAAATCAGAGTCTATTTTAATTATAGGGATTTGAATAAGGCCCCAAAGATAAGTTCCCATTGCATATATTAAAAATCTTGATTAATATTGCCTCTTCACATATTATCTTCTCATTTATGAATGCCTTATTTAGTTATAACCAATTAAGATGGCTCCAGAAGATGAGTAGAATCCTATGCTCAGAGCACCTATTAGAATTTTTATTATAAGGTGATGTCATTTGGACCTTAAAATGCTAGTGCAACCTGCTAGTGCACCTTATCCAATATGTTTGATGATCTTATTCATAGTCAAGTTGAGTGCTACATCAATAATTTGGTCATTAAAAGAAAAGTCAAAGAGGCTAATTTGTATGATTTGAGATTTGTCATTGAATGGTTGCAACACTATGAACTCGAAATGAACCCTTTAAAGTATGACCTTAGGACTATAGAATTAATATTGATTCTGCTTAGATTGAGGGTGTCTTAGTCATGCCACCTCCTATAAGTCTTACCAAATTAAGGTCTCTTCAAGGAAGGTTGACATACTTGAGATGGTCATTTCAAATTTGTTTGGAAGATGCCAGCCATTTATTGTATTGGCTAAACAAGACTCCAAATTAATTTTGGATGAAAAATATTAGTATGACTTTGAAATAATCAAGCAATATCTCACCAATCCTCCAGTTTTGGTATCACCAATTCCAGGGAAACCATTCATTTTATACATTGCAGCTCAAGATGAGTCACTCGATGCCTTATTGGACCAACTTAGTGAAGATCAAAAGGAAAGTACCAAACATTAGCATAGTCAGTAGCTTATTCCAACTAAGATAAAGTATTCGTTGATTGAGAAGCATTATCTTACTTTTGTTCTTACAGCCCAAAAACTAAGGTATTACCTATTATCTCCTCAGGTAAGTTTGATTTCACAAATAAATCTATTCTAATAACTTATGACCCAGCCTACATTGTCTAAATGTTTGGCATGTTATACTATGATATATCTTCAATTGGACATAACCTTTATTCCCATGTGTGCTACTTAAGGGTAGGTTGTCACCGAATTTCTTGCAACACACCTACTTTTGGTAGATTCTTAATTTGTTGTCAATTAGATCATACAAGCCTATAAGGTTTTGAATCCCAAACTTCTAAAATATATCCAAAATATAAGACATTTTCTTGAGAATATTTCTTTTATAACTTTGTATAGAATTCCATATGGAATCATTTTTGTGGCACATGCCTTAGCAAAGCATGCTAAGGGATTTGATTATCCAAAAAGAGTACTCCATTCCTATAGAAGCTAAGAACTAACAGGCTTTGGATCTTATAGAATTGGAGTATGTCAATAAAAGTCTTCAAAGATTCTATCTACCTTTGCAATAAGTGATAAAGAAAATAATTTGAGGAAACCATTTATCGATTATTTATGAGAAGGAAAACTTCCTCATGATAAATATCTACTTAATTAGGTTATAAAATGTGGTCTTTTATATGAATGTATCAATGAAACTTTGTATCGCTAGTCATTTAATTAAATGCAGCTGCATTGCTCAGATAAGAGTATGGCCCTGAAGATTATGAATGAGTTACATGTCGAATTTTGTAGTTTTCACAAATCTAGCCCCAAAATGAAATTAAAATAAATAAACTTAGATATTATTACCTTTTAGGATTGATAACTGCATAAATATTATAGGACATTATTCTCAGAACCAAGTTTATATTGTTATTTTACATCACTCTCCTAATATACTGCTTCCAAAGTATACCTTTATGGCCCTTCAAAAGACGGAGCATGGATACTATTTGATTTATTGATTATCCTTCATCAAATAGTCATCATTTCATTTTAGCAGTGACTGATTACTTCTCAAAATTGGTGGAAACAATTCCTCTATAACAAGTAACATTACGTCATTTGATAACTATTTTTCATATACATATTATTTATCAATTTAGCATGCCTCATAGAATTATATATAATAATGGATCCACATTTAAGTCTTCCAAAATAAATATTTTTCTCCTGGCACCATTCTATTGATTTGAGATACTTATTAAGTGTAGATTATGTACCACTTACTATGTTTAAAATTAGTAAAAATATGTAATTTTAGTTATGCTTGTGCATAAAATGCTTTGGAGAAGGAAAAATTAATAACTGCTGAACAACATCGCTCCCAAGTATATAACATTGTAGTATGGACATCAATAACACTCTAGTGCCTAAATCAAACATTGTAGTGCTGACCGCTCTAAAATTTTTAAAGATTAGTACTAATGTATGACCAAGGTAAGCTTCAAAGCACCACACAGTGCATTGCATAAAAAATTAGCACCACAAAATTGGAGTCTTAAAAGTTTGAGTGTTAGAGTGCCGATCATCATAATGTCATAGAGTTGGATTTTACTTTGAAGTGCCACAATGCTAAATTTTTACATTGTCATCATGGAGAAGTTGTCAAAAATAAGAGGAACATTATTTAGCCAAAAGTCACAACATCTCACCCTATAACCTTTTAATGTAAGCCCAGCACTACAGTAGAGTAGATATTACATCACCAAGGTACTACTTTAATATACATCGTCATAGCGATAACTTGTCGAGCACTGCTGTGCCTGAACCAATTTTTGTACATATACTAAAAGTTTTTAGTTATTTTTTAGAGAGTTCTATCTTTTCAATGGATTCTTATAATTTATAATATCCTTTTCTAGTTCCCTCACAGATTATAGTCTAAGGAAGGCTAGGGAAGTGCAAGATAATTTCTTTTAGGACTATATTATATAAGTAAATCTACTATGTGAAAAGAATTATGGAGAATATCAATTGATCGTCCTGGGTGAAATTTATCTTATTCATTCTCCTTTATCATTTTCATATGAATAAAATGATAATGAGTTTGCTTCCATTGTTATCCATTTCTAGTTAAAATTTATAGTTTTGGACTAATGATGTAAACAATTAATAAGCACTAATGTAGAATTTCACACTTCAAAATATTTCATGGTTGTTTTCAATATCTCCCATTCTTTCATGGTTTTTTTGAAGGAATATTAGAATAAATAGGAGTTCGAAAATGAAATGTTGGCATAACTAGATATAGGATATTAAACTTTCTAGGTTTTGTGGAGATAGTATATTTTAAGGATGGTCTTAAACCTTCCTTTTCACTGCTACAAGCTTGACAGAGATCCTGAGATGCTTATGCTCTAATCTTGTACTCATAAGTCTCATTAGGAAAACAATATTATCTTGTATTCACAAGTTCAAAATGTTTTATTTTTATTAGTATAAAAAAATCATGCAATTCTCCATTATGTGGAAACTACTCAAAATTTTCATTTTTTTAGTAAGATAAATGGTGCATTTAGATTAAATAGTAGTAAATTAATTAAAATTAAGCAAAACACTTCCTCATCGCATTCACACTCTTCTTCATCACTTTAGTAGTTGATTAGACATGTATACTTAAATATTTATTAGGATTTCAAAAATTTTATGTCAAAGAAAAATTTAAGCATATTTCCATATTAATTTAAAGCAAACCATGCATAAGTCTCCATCAAGATTTTGGCACTATTGCTAGGGAACTAATGTACATGTTGTTAATTTTACTATATTTTTGAAACAAATGTATATTTAGACTACTTATGTCATGTATCTTTATTTTTGTTCTATTTCATAAAATTTAGTAAAAGGCATAAAAGTATTTTATTGATTATTTAATTTGTGATTTATTTATTTATTTTTATGCTTAATAGATTTAGTATGGAGCCCTTATTATTCAACCCATAAATAGTATGGACCCTTCCAAAATTTTAAAAAATAAAAAGATTTTGGAGTTGCCTGACCCAGTACTAGATTAATACCATTATAGATCTCTTAGAAAGTTTGCTAACCCTACTATAGAAAGAATCCATCAAAGTATTAAAAGAAATACTATATAGGCTAATAAAGTTAAACTAAAATATATCATAATTTAGATGGTTCAAAATTCTCAATTTGAGGGAACTCATGAGAAGGACTCCAACTTATACCTAACTAGTTTTCTGAAATATGTGCAACATTTAAGTATGATGGTGTTGAGGATGATGCTATTAGAATTAGATTTTTCCTATTTTTTCTAAGGAATAAGGCTAAGATGTGGTTGAATCCTTTTCCCCTAGTTTCTATAACCACATGGAATTAATAGCTACATAAATTCCTAGCTAAGTATTTCACACCATCAAAAATTAGAAAACTTAGAAATGATATCATGTCTTTTTGCCCAATTTGAGGGAGATCAATTCATGAAAATTAGTAGAAATTTAAAGAAATGATTAGGAAAAACTTCACCATGCTTTAACAAATTGGGTTGTTATTTATACTTTTTATAATGGATTGGTAGGATACATTTGGTCAATCATAGATGTAGCTGCTAAAGAATCTTTAATGTCTAAGCTATTTGAAGAAGCATATGAATTAATAGAGAAAATGACTATAAATAATTTTTAGTGGCCTTCTAATAGGGTGAATCATAAGAGAGTAGCTAGTATGTATAAATCAAATTATTTATCTATTTTAACTACATAGGTAATAGTAATTTGAAAGAAATGGGATACTATTAGAGTTAATTTAGGATAAGTACCATCTATATCATTATAATAGAATAATGGAAATTATATTCATAATAGTAGTGCTCTTGGGATTGAAAATATGAATTTGATTGGAAGAAAATGTAATCTTTATTCAAATTCATACAATCTAGGTTGGAGGAATCATCCTAATATTTCTTGGAAAAATAATATTGGTGGTAATATTTAATGAAATTCAGGTCAATCAAGTCTAAGAGGTAATTGAAATAATCCATTATATCCTATAGGAAATCTTAAACCTTCATCTCACCCAAGTTTTAACCAAAACAATTAATTTAGAGAAAGTAAATAACCATTGCAAGAGATTATGATTTAGTTTGGAACTCAGTTGCAAAGTCAAGCTACTTCAATTAAAATTTTAAAAATTAAACTAGCATAGCTTGCAATCTTTTTTAGTTGTAGACCCTTGGATCATTTCTTATTAATACTAAAGTTACCTCAAAGGAATCTTAGTGAAATCCACTTAAGAAGAAAGAGTGATTCACTCTAGCCAAAATGATATATCTTAGTAAGTCTAGCTAAGACTATAAATTTAGCTCAGGTGGATGAGTGGCTTTACTCTTAGAGACAGTATATGAGATGAGCATTTATGTGAAAGGCTGGAGTAGCTCTAGTGGAAGATAAGATTTGAGAGAGTCACCTTAGATTGTTTGGTCACAAAAAATGATAGCCTTCTGATAACCCAATTAGCAGAGAAGATGCATTAGATTTAACCTATGTTAAGAAAGGTAGAGGTAGAACTAAAAAGACATGGTTAGAAAAATTAGAAATGACCTTTCTTTATTTGATCTAAATGAGAATTTTACTCTTAACACAACATAATTGACAAAAAGGATTAATGTAGCCGATCCAACGTAGTGGGATAAAGGCTTTATGTTATTGTTGTTGTTTTATTATGTTTTGTAATTTATGTTTTCCATTTTATATTTTATAATTTATGTTATGTTTTGTATTATTTGAAAAGTTATTAATATTTATTTTCACAAATTTATGAAAAATTTTCTGAAAAAATTTTTTTTGTCAAAATTGAATTAGCACCACAACATTATCATTTAAAGTGTCACAGTGTTATTATTTGAAGAGCCACAAATTTGTATTCTAGGTACCATAGTATTCAAAAATAAAATTGCAATAATGAAGTCTCAAAAAAAAATTTCTAGAATACATCACCCTAGTGCTGTATTCTAAACAATATAATGCTTACTAAATTGAGTACTCTAGTGTGTTAGATTTTTGTCTTTATAATGATTATGGTGGTGTAATTGAATAATCTATACTTTCATAACTTTGTATTATGGAACTCCATTGAGTTTTGTAGCACTATTGCTAGTACCCATGTGTTAGTCATAATCATTATTACTAGACTTAGAGAACTATGGTAATAGTCTTTATGAGTGTCATAGTTCTCATATGTGTTAAGCACCATTACATTTCTCTAGTTAAAAAGATGGCTCTTTGTTTCTCAACATCTACGCAATAGCGCTGCATCTCCTGTACTACTGTAGTGTCTATCTATTAAACTTTCTATCAATTTGTGTGTTTTTAAGCATTGCAACATTAGTCTATTATGCACAACAGTGGTTGTGATGATTATATATAGGATTGCAAGTTTCATATATTTTTACTAAGATTTTTCTTTATGATTTCTTTAAGTTCCTACATTTTTTTTTCTTCTACTTGCTTTACAATGGCCCTTAAGATGTTTAGAAAGCAGCATGCCTCCTTAACCTTTAAATAAAGTAGTTTCATGTTTTCTGAGGGTGAGCACCATCATGGCTTGATCATAGTAAGAAAGCAATTGATTTCGGAGCATAGCTTTTAAAGATCAAGTGCTGGGGTTATGCAAATAATTATTAATTAGGGTTGGAAGCAATATTGTGAGGAGCCTTATGCCTCTATTACTAATATTGTTAGAGAATTTTTTGCAAATGAGAAGGATATAATATATAATAAGTGTTATGTTAGAGTTAAGTAGGTGCCTTTTGACTCAATTGTTATTAATTTTTTTATGAACTTCCAGATTTTGAATTTGATAAGTACACCCCATTTAGTTTAGCACCTTATGACCTTGACATCTAAAGGTTGGCATTATTTTTTTCCTATATCTTTTTTGACCCAAACTTCTAATGCATTATTTTAATTTTTTTGTCTGTTCCCGAGCAAAATAATTTGTGAGGTAACTAAGGATTTAACCATGCTTAACTCTGCTAAGTTGGTTACTCTATACATGTTGGAAGGCTTGCCTACTCTTCTTTGACATATATTATGAGGGGTACTACTTCTATAGACTTGGGGAATCTTCCTAAAATCTATTATTTGTGTATTAGTGGTAGTATCAGGGGAGATTAGAATGAAGAATGACCTTTTTCTCTTTCTACCCTTAAGAAAAGGAAAATATAGAGCTTTAAAATTTAGGAGGAGGCGATGATGAGAGAGGTCTCAATGATCTTAGTGCTTTAGGCAAGCCTTGCAGTTGTAGGATTTTTAGTACTCCTATATTTTTTGGAGAGTAGGTGGATGACTTGAGAAGCTAGATGGAGGGGTTGTTAAACTTCTGTGAAGGTTCTAAGAGTGACAAGATGAGGTGAAAATGATGGTTTCTCATTACATGGAACATTAGGGGAAGAACTACCAATATACTTTTGAATTAAATTATGATTTGGTTGTTATGTTCAAAAATAGTCTATTTATTGAGAACCTTTATCAGTTGGAATTCTTTCCTGCTCCAACTTATTATTCTTTTGTTTGGTAACCACTAACTAGAGATGATGATAATGATGATGTTGAGGAGGACCCTGATTCTAATTAATGTTGATGTAAGTTATTTTCATTTGGTAATTCTTAGCAGGCTTAAAGAGAGAGAGAGAGAGAGAGAGAGAGAGAGAGAGAGAGAGAGAGAGAGAGAGAGAGAGAGAGAGAGAGTGTGTGTGTGAAAGTGATGATTGTATCTACTTTTCTTTTAAGCTATCTTGCTTTATTTATTTTTTATTTATTTTTCTTAGGGGGATCTCGTGATTAAATGATGTGATTTATTTTATTATGATGATGAGTTGTGATTATGGTTGTTATATGTTATGCTAATAAAATTTTTTACCAGATGTCTTGTATGGTGAAGGATTAGGATTGGTGCTTTATGCACTGATTATCTTTACTTTTATTAGTAGTTATGCTCATTACCATGAGTTTTTATAGTTTAGTGAAAAAGGCATATATTTTTATGTTCAATTTTTTCTTGTGCTAAAGCACTATTTTTTATGTTTTTACATTTAATTTAACTTCATGTTTTTGCTTAACTATTATAAATTGTCATCTACACAATGCTTGCAATTTGATTACTTATTTAGTCATAAAAAATGGTAATTAAAAATTATATAAATTGAGACAATAATAAATCCCTATATACAAATTGGAATGAATGCAATACAATAATTTATAATATGAAAATATAAATAATTAACTAATATTGTACGCTTAAGTTATTGACTTGTTTTGGACTTAAAAATGACACAACTACACTAACTACTAAATTGAAGAATAAATAATTGAGTTTAGGAAAATGAATTGGGTAGTTTAAATTTGCAGGATCATAAAATACATATTTATGGAATTTGTAACCTTATTAAATAATTAAATTAAATTAATTTGGATTACAGAAGGATGAAAGCTATGAAAGTTTGTTAGGGATGTTAAGCCCTTATGAACTGAACGAAGGCTAACCAAGAGGGGGGTGAATTGGTATTTTAAAAAATCTTTCTTATAATCAAAGCACAATGACAAACCAAAATCACCACAGAAATCAAAGTGCAAAAAAATAAATGCAAAAATCAAAACAAAGAAAGATCACAATAGATTTATAGTGGTTCGATCAACTCGATCTACGTCCACTCCCCGGAGGTACCCTCTGAGTATTGCATTATAAAAGTGACTCTCCTTCTGCTCCCACAGCAAGGCAGAGAAGCCCTCACAAAAACTCCTTTCCTCTAACCCCGGCGAGGTAGAGAACCCAACTCCTTTTGCTTCCTCCTGAAGAAGGCAGAGAACCCAACTCCTTTTGCTTCCTCCTGAAGAAGGCAGAGAACCCAACTCTTTTTGCTTCCTCCTGAAGCAGGCAAAGAACCCAACTCCTTTTGCTTGCGCCTGAAGCAGGTAGAGAACCTCGACTCCTTTTGCTTCCACCTGAAGCAAACAGAGAACCTTGACTCCTTTTGCTTCCTCCTGAAGCAGGCAGAGAACCTCGACCAATTGCTGAAGCTTACCTCCCTTGAACCCAAAGGATGAAGGACGAAGATTAGAGAAGACGCCTTGGAAACTTACTTAGAGCAACCTTTGTGAATGTCTCTCACATACTCCCCCTAATAAGTTCCTCCCTCTCTCTCCCTCTCTCTCCCTCTCCTCTTGGCTCTCTCAGTCAAGACAACAGCTAAAGGTCACTTTGCATGAGAAAATTTGGGTCCTTTAAATAAAATTTTAGGAACCGACATTATCATCCAGGATGATAGGAATATTGTCCTGGCTAATCAGTACAAAATAAGTTCAATCAGCCAGGATGATTTGGGATGATCAGAAGAAAAATGGTTGCATCGTCCAAGCCGATACAATATCATCCTGGCCGATTAGTTCAAAGCCGAGTACAATCATCCTAAATATCGCTCGAAATAGAGTCTGGTAGATGACAATCATCTAGTACATCATCTTGGCCAATCCTACGATTGGCCCGACCGATGTGATCATATCAATCAACCTTAATTGCTTTCCATAATTACCAGATTAATTTAGGCATAACTGTGTTGTATCATCCAAGCCGATGTATAGATCATCTTGGTCGATGTCCTGAAATAAAGAATACCTAAATTGAACATGGCAGTTGGTTCTTTTTGATTTGAGCCTATCATCCTGGCTGATACAAGAATCGTCCAGGAAAAGTTGCTTAATAACGGTTGCTTAACCAAGATGCCCTAATAGGGTTTCTATTTTTAGTCAGATCATTCAGGCCGATATGAACATCATCCCGGTCGATGTACTCAAAACATAAAAACTCAAAAAACCACTTAAGTGTGTGTGAAAGGTTACTTAGCATTAGGAACCACTTTTATAAATGACTCAAGAAAAAGAAAAATATTACAGACTGACTCAAACTAAATCTACCCAATCATGAGTTGGTCTTAAGTTGTGTTCGATCTTGTGGACCTGAAAATTTAGTAGGCAAGGAAGTCGTAAAAAAATATGAATGTTTGCTATCATCAAAAGTCTAATCCATAATCTCAGATTCGCAACAATATCCCCCATTTTGATGATGGCAAACAAAATAAAAAAAGTTCAAGCAGTTATGGCAGTTTAATTGAAGTAGTGTAACGAAAAAGCAGTTTACTAAATTCCAGAATCAAAGTACTTGGTACAGCAAACTACTCTCCCTTTTAACATCACAAAATGGAGGAGGAAAACAGAAACAAAACAAAATCAAAAAATAAAACAAAAACTAAAATAGGCTAAAGAAAAACTAGCAAAGAAACAAAGTTTTTTTTTAAATCAAGGCATGAACATTATATAGTCTTGCATGTGATTGATTTTAAAAATTTGTAAGTTAATGAGTTAACAACATCAAAAATCCAAAAAATGATAAAATATCAAATCATGTTAACCCAAAGCTCAGACTTCTTTTAGGGTAAAATCATCTTTTGAAATCAAAAGGCCTAACTCAGAAAAAATCAATTGGATAAGAAAAAGAGATCCGATCAAGACTTGGTTTCAGATAAATATCTTATAGAATAGTATATCAAAGTAGTTTGTTACAATCGTAAAATTTGAAGTCAAGTCCTTGAAAATCTTAAGTGATACATGAAATCTTCTAAGTTTTAAGAGTTGGAAGAAAGGAAGATAGCTTGCTTTTTAATGGGCTCATTTTATGCCTCTTATCCATTGAATGGCGCACTTTGAGCATCTTTTGATTTTTGATACACTTTGTGTGTGTGTGTGTGTGTGTGTGTATATATATATATATATATATATATTAAATTGGTGTCATTGCACATCTTTTGCTTTTGGCATCATTGGCCACTTTTCTTTTCATAATTTTTTGCAAGCTAGATATTTTTCCAAAAACTCTTAAATATTCTTAGTTGTGAGTATATCTTCCAGATATTAGAGAAGAAAAACTCACTCTCTAATATAGGGAAGAACAAATCATAAAATAAAATAAAAAATAATATGAGAGATACATTGACAGGATAACAAAAAATCTTGAAGTAACATAAAGACTTTGACTATTATAATATAAGGTAGATTACTATAGCATGATAGAAAAGATCTCAATTGCAAAATCTAGTTGTTAATTTGGGATAGACTTGTTATTTAGGAAATAAAATTTCACTAACAAAATAGGTTAGAGAAATAGACACAATCAACGGTGTTTTTACCCTTTAGCAGATTAAGAGATGTAAAACATTGACTACAAATTTTTAAAAAGATAAAAACAAGGCATAAGATATCAATTCAGCAATGATTTAGAAAAAAACAAATTATAGCATATGAAAAAGTAAAGTGCTAAAAAACAAAGAGAACATAAAAAAATAAACAACAAAAAAAAAATCTAACAAAAGATAAAACAAAGTAATCAGCAGATAATAGATCAAAAATCAGTAGAGATCAAGTTCATGCATTAATGTCAATCACACCCAATCTGGTCCTTAAAGTGCTGAAAGTGTCGAAGGCCAGTGGTTTAATAAATATGTTAGCCAGTTGATTCTCAGTCGCCACATGGTGTAACTCAATGTCTCCCTTAGTCACATGATCTCCAATAAAGTGATGCCTTATGTCAATGTGCTTAGTCCTTGAATGTTGGATAGGATTCTTAGAAATGTAGATGGCACTAGTGTTGTCACAAAGAACTGAGATGGTTCCTATAGGTAATCCTAAATCTAGTACTTGCTATTTTAACCAAAAGACTTGGGTCATACAACTTCCTAAAGCAATGTACTCGGCTTTAGTAGTGGAAAGAGAAATAAAGTTTTTCTTTCTACTAGACAAGGAGAAGAAAGACTGTCCTATGAATTGACAATATTTAGAAGTGCTTTTTCTATCCACCTTACATCCTTCAAAATCAAACTCATAATATCTAATAATCTTAAAATAAGTGCTGTGCCTGGGGTACCAGATTCCTAAGTTTTGGGTTCCTAAAAGGTATCTAAGAATTCTCTTAACTGTAGTCAGGTGGGATTCCTTAGGATCAGCTTGAAATCTAGCACGAAGACAAATGCTGAACATTTTATCGAGTCGGCTCACAGTCAGGTAAAGTAGAGATCAAATCATCCCTATGTACTTCTTTTGATCAACTGATTTTCCATTTGGGTCTTTGTCCAACTGAATTCCTAAGGATATGGGAGTATTAATTAGCTTAGCTTTGTTCATTTCATACTTCTTCAAGAAGTCCTTTATATATTTTGATTGATTAAAAAAGGTTCCATCATTCATTTGTTTTACACTAAACCCCAAAAAGTAGGACAACTCTCCCATCAAACTCATCTCAAACTCCTTACTCATTGTTTTAGAAAAATCATCACATAGCCTTTTATTAGAAGATCCAAAAAGTATATCATCGACATAGATCTGAACAATGAGTAAATCATCTCCTACATTCCACAGGAATAGGATAGTGTCTACGCTCCCCTTAACAAACTCCCTTTTTAGTAAGAATGTGCTAAGCCTCTCATACCAAGCTCTAGGTGCCTGCTTTAATCCATATAAGGCCTTTTTTAATTTGAAAACATGATTAAGAAATTGGGAACTCTCAAAACCTAGGGGTTGTTCTACAAACACATCCTCTTTTATTTTCCCATTTAAAAAGGCACTCTTAATGTCCATTTGGAAAAGCTTAAATCCCTTATAACAAGCAAAGGGTATTAGCACTCCAATGGCTTCCAATCTAGCTATAGTGGCAAAAGTCTCCTCAAAATCTATCCCTTCTATTTGGTTATAGCCCTTAGCCACTAATCTTACCTTATTCCTAACCACCACTCCAGAATCATTCACCTTATTCTGAAAGACCCACTTGGTTCCAATTACACTTTATTCCTTAGGTATTTCTACAAGCTCCTAAACATCATTTCTAATAAATTGGTTCAACTCCTGCGTGGCTAAGATCCAAAACTCATCAGAAAGGGCTTGGTTTATGTTGCTGGGTTCAGTCATTGAGATAAAGGCAGAGTGGTTCACTTTCTTCCTAAGTCCATGTCTAATCCTAACTCCATCATAATGGTCTCCTAAGATCAAATCTTTAGGGTGACTCAAAGAGTATCTTCAATCTCTAGGCAAAGTGTGTGAAGGTTCAACCCTTTCCTCTAGATCTACAATTTCTACTCCTTGGGTAACCTCTCCTACTCCTTCAGTGTTCCGGTGCTTTACCCTCTTTTTTAAATTTTTTACTCCAGTGGTAATCTCTCCAACATCGTTATCATCCTCAACTCTATGCTTTCTAAGATCAGACTCATCAAACACTACATGAGTAGTTTCCTCCACCTCCAAAGTCCTTTTATTAAACACCCTAAAAGACTTCCCAACACTAGAATATCCTAAGAACACTCCTTCATCAGATTTTGGGTCAATTTTTCCTAAGTGAAACTTCCCATTATTGTGAATGAAAATCTTACAACCAAAGACATGAAGGTGGGAAAGATTGGGTTTCCTAGCCTTAAGGATCTCATAGGGTGCCTTATCTAATTTGGCTCTAACATTCTCCCTATTCAACACATAACAAGCTGTGTTAACTGCTTTAACCCAAAAGTATTTTGGAAGTGAATACATAGCAAACATGGCTCTAGTGGCTTCTATTAAGGTTCGGTTCTTCCATTTAGCTATCCCGTTCTGTTGAGGGGTCCTAGGAGTTGAGAAGTTGTGGCTAATCCCCTTGTCCTCACAAAAATCTTCAAATCTCTCATTTTCAAACTCTCCCCCATGGTTACTATGGATGGTCAAGATCTCACAACCAAGCCTTTTTTGAATCCAAGTGAAGAAGGCTCTAAACTCATCAAAAGACTCATTTTTGTGAGACAAAAATCTAATCCAAATAAACCTCGAGTTGTTATCGATAATCACAAAACCATAGACTTTCCCTCCTAAGCTGGCAGTGTTACCAGTTGTGCAAGTAAAAACATGCATGTAATCTTCAGATTTTAAAGCACAAAAAAAATAGTTCAAACACTTCGCATTAAGTTGTGCTAAATCTCTTTGATCAAAATTGCATTCAGTAAAAGGTACTTCAGTTTTAATTCCATTAAATCACGAGAAGGTGGAGAATATCCTTCTTTAATAAGCATCCACATACGATAGTCAATCGATTGTAAAAAAGTAGACATGCGAGTTTTCCAAAATTCAAAAGGAAGATTATCAAACAAAAGTGGTCATGTTATAGAATATCTTTCCGTTGCATTACGATTACCGTTGTTAGCCATAGATCAAAATTCAAAGAGCTTTCAAACTTAATTTTTGTGAATCCCATACTGATACCCACTTAAAAGTTTGTTAGGGATGTTAAGCTCTGATGAACTGGCTCAAGGCTAACCAAGAGGGGGGGGTGAATTGGTATTTTAAAAAATCTTCTTATAATCAAAGAACAATCACAAACTAAAATCACCTTAAAAATCAAAGTGGGGAAAAATAAATGCGGAAATCAAAATAAAGAAAGATCACAGAAGATTTATAGTGGTTCGGTCAACTTGACCTACGTCCACTCCCCGGAGGCACCCTCCAAGTATTGCACTACAAAAGTGACTCTCATTTTGCTCCTACAGCAAGGCGGAGAAGCCCTCATAAAAACTCCTTTATGCCAATCCCGGCGAGGCAGAGAACCCAACTCCTTTTGCTTCTTCTTGAAGCAGACAGAGAACCCAACTACTTTTGCTTCCTCCTGAAGCAGGTAGAGAACCCAAATCCTTTTACTTCCTCCTGAAGCAGGAAGAGAACCTTGACTCCTTCTGCTTCCTTCTGAAGCAGGCAGAGAATCTCAACTTCTTTTGCTTCCTCCTGAAGTAGGCAGAGAACATAGACCAATTGCTGAAGCTTACCTCCCTTGAACCCCCAAGGATGAAGGACGAAGATTGGAGAAGATGCCTTGAAACCTTGCTTGGAGAAACCATTATGAATCCCTCTCACAAACTCACCCTCACAAGTTCCTCCCTCTCTCTCCCTCTCTCTCCCCCTCCTCTTGGCTATCTCAGGTCAAGACAACAGCTAAAGATCACTTTGCATGAGAAAATTTGGGTCCTTTAAATAGAATTTCAAGAGCCGACATTATCATCTAGGATGATAGGAATATCATCTTGGCCGATCAGTACAAAATAAGTTCAATCAGTCGGGATGATTTGGAATGATAAGAAGAAAAATGGTCACATCGTCTAGGCAGATACAATATCGTCATGGTCGACTAGTTCAAATTCGAGTGCAATCATCTTGAACATCGCCTGGAATAGAGTATGGCTGATGACAATCATCCAGGACATCGTCCCGATCAATTCTGCGATCAGCCTGGCCGATGTGATCGTATCAATCAACCTTAATTGCTTTCTATAATTACTAGATTAATTTAGGCATAATTGTGGTGCATTATCCAGGCCGATGTATAGATCATCCTGGCCGATATCCTAAAATAAAGAATACCTAAATTGATCATGGCGGCTGATTCTTTCTAATTTGAGTCTATCATCCTGGATGATACAAGGATGGTCTAGGACGATTTGCTTAATAATGGCTGCTTAATCAGGATGCCGTAATTAGGGTTTTTGTTTTTAGTCAGACTGTTCTGGCCGATATAAACATCGTCTAGGTTGATGTACTCAAAATAGAAAATCTCAGAAAACCCCTAAGTGTGTGTTCAAGGTTACTTAGCTTCAGGAACAACTTTTATAAATGACTCAAGAAAAAGAAAAACATTACAGACTGACTCAAACTAAATCTATCCAATCTTGAGCTGGTCTTGAGTTGTGTTTGATCTTGTGGACCTAAAATGTTAGTAGGCAAGGCAGTCATAGAAGAACATGAATGTTTGCTATCATCAAAAGTCTAATCCATAATCTCAAATTCGCAACAAGCTTAACTTATATTCAAAATCATTATTATTCACTTTATAAGAATAAAAAAAGAGGTTAAAATTATGAAAAATCATATAAAAAAATAAGTAAAAAAAAAGAGTTGAGTACATTAAAAAATTGTTATTTTTTGAAACTCAAGTCCAAAGGCATTCTAATATTAAAATCCAAAAGGATAAGATAATTGAACTAATACATATGGTTGTGTTAGTGAACTTCCAATTTAACTACAAACACAACTAATTCCTAAATGATATGTTATTCACTCCTAAAATTAGAAGTCAATCTTTCGCATACACTTATAAATATATTAAATATAAGCATATAAGGTTGATTAATTGAGTTAATTATTATTACCTTTCAATCTATAATTCTAACTTCGTTCATTCTAAAGCACTTCTAGATTGTGTTATATTATCTTTCAATGTAATAATTTTAAATTATCAATTTTTCTTTTGGTTATTAAGTTAATCAAGAGGTGATTTCACCATTGCCTGAGGACAAGTAAGAGTTTAAGATCGGCAACTTTGTTAAGTATAAATTATGTACTATTTATTATGTTTAAAATTAATTAAATTATATTATTTTAGTTATTTTTTGCCAAAAATTCTTAGAATAAGGAAAAATTCACAAGTGTTGAATAGCACCATAGTGCCCACATAAGTAAAGACATAGTGTGACATTTATAGCACTCTAGTACCTAAATCAGAGATTACAACATTGCTTGCTTTGAAATTTTAGAAAGATGAGTTTCATGGTGGAGCCAAGGCCAGTACCATAGTGCCTCATAGTGTTGCTACATCAAAAATTAGCATCATAACACTAGGGTCTAATAAATTTAAATGTTAGAGTACCGATCATCAGAATGCCACAATGCCAAATTTTCTTTTAAGTGACATGTCACTAAAGTTTTTTAGCACCATGGTGAAGCAATTGCTAAAAGGAGGAGCTACTACATTACAAAAAAAATATGTACTAGTTCACCCTATAACTTTGCCAGGTCACCTCAGTGCTGCATTGGAGCTGATATTAGAGTGTTGAGGCATTAGTTCAATTAATACCCCCCTAAGCCCATTTTTTGTAGATGCTTAAATAATTTTTTAGTTACTTTATTTATAAAGTCCTATCATTTCTATGGAGTCTTGTACTTTATAGTATATTCTTCTTTTTCCCCCATTAAGAAGAGTCTAAGAGAGGCTAGGATAGTGCATGATACTTTGTTTAAGGAGATCGTAGCATATATTGTGTAAGAAAATCTATTATGGGAAGGAGTGTGGAGAATATCAAGTAATCCTTTTGGGTGGAATTTATCTTATTCATTCTATAGCTTTTTCTTATGAATGAAATGAAAAGAGTTTTCTTCCTTTATTATCCATGTTTACTTAAATCTCTAGTTTTTGGCTAATGATGTAAACACTTCGTAAGTACTAATATAGACTCTCATGCTTTAATGTATTTGTGTATGTTTTAAATATCTTCCGTACTTCATTTAATATATAATATGGTCATGTATGTAGTTAATATCTGGTGTGATATATAACCTCAATGGAAGAGTATTAGAATAATTATGAGTATTGAAAAGGAATGTTGACATACCTAAATACAGGATGTTGAACTTTCTTTGTTCTATAGAGATAGTTTAATTATATGAAGGTCTTAGACCTCCCTTTTCACCCCATAAGATGAACAAAGATTTGGGGATGCGTATGGTCTAATACACCTCTAAAATAATGAGTCATGCTAGAAAACTATGTTGTCTTGCATTCATAAGTCCAATATATTTTATTTCTATTATTTCAAATTTTCTTGCAATTCTCCATTACATGGCATAAAGTAAAAAATTATCATTTTTAATAGGATAAATTAAGCATTTAAATTAAATAATAACTATTGAATTTAATTATGTAGAACATTTCCTAGTAGGATCAAAACTCTTCTCTATCACTTTATTATTTTATTTTGGCACATATACTTGCGTATCAAGTGGGCTTTCATAAATTTTATATCAAAGAAAACCTAAGCAAGCCACATAAAAGTTCCCATGAATACTAACAATTTATTTCCCACATGATAATGGTGTGTCTAAGGCCTTAAATAAAACTTTTTTGTAGATTTATTGACCTCATTTTTGTATGAGGTCATCAGGTATAACCTAGACTTCTTCTCATTGATCTAATGGTTAACAAGCACTCAGATGTCAATCATCTAGACTTCCATTCAATATCAATCTAGATTTTAATTCAAAATCCAAACTTCATGTTAATTCAAAATCCAATACTTCATTTCAAACTTAAATCCATACTTAAGTTCAATCTTTAATCCAAATTTTGAACCCAAACTTTCAATCTAGTCTTCAATCAATCTAGATTTCAATCAAATCTTCAAATCAAACTTCAATCACATTTAATCAATCTAAATCATCCATTTGATGTGATTGATTTAGGTAATTTAAACTCAATCAATTAAATCAAAAATCCAGCTGAAACTCTTATTCATGATTTTTCAATTGCATATTGATTTGGCATGTCCCTAGGGTCAAATTTCCAAAGTTGAGCTCAATATGATATCTCCAGCACAAGAAACTAAATCTATTTCCAAAGGCTACAAAACCTTCAAATATTTATACCCTATGCCACTAGAGCACCACTTAGGGGAATTTGAACTTGGGGCATTCCCCAAGACCTTTGATCATGTCCATAGCCTTTATTATGACATGTTGAGCACAAAACTATATTTTTGTGGACCCTGTTTAACCCCCAATTGACTAGGGGTCAAAATGACCAAAATACCCCTAAAGGGAAAAAATGAAGTTTCCTTTAAACTTCAACATGACCCAATCAAATAAGACCATAAAACCTCCCCAAATACATCCTAAACACCAGTATGAGTGCATTAAACTCAAACCTAGATCGTGGTCAAGCCTATTTGACCAAGTCAACTTATTTTGACCAAAATGCATCTTAGAGGTTTAAATAACCATTAAAGTCCAAATGGCCGCACCTCTAGTAAATTCAAAACATCATTTCAAACTTATTGGACCCAAACCTAAGTCCTACTCCAACTTAGTTGGCCAAGTCAACCTTGGTTGACCAAATTGTCCCTTAAGGGTCCAAATAGTCATTTTGATCAAAATGGGCATTCTAACACTTGAGAATACCTCTATTGGACTCCATTTTTCAAACCAAATTTATTGAGCCCAAACCTAGATCTTGGGTCAATCTGGTTGACCAAGTCAACCTTGGTTGATCAAATCAACCATTTAGCCTTTTCTAAATTGAATTAATTTCTAAATGCAATCAAACCTTCATAAAAATCCTTTTGATCACTTTCCCTATTGATTTGGAGTTAACCGATCAAACTAACAAAGATAATAGTTAACTTGGTCAATTGGATCCAAGTCTAATATGAAAGTTCATGTAGGTTGTTAAATTTTATAGAACTATCGCAAGACTAACCAAGAGGGGGGTGAATTGGTTATTTAAAAAATTACTTAGATTTTTTAAAAAAATTTTATAGAAAATTTAATCAATAATCCTAAAATATGCAGTTGTTTAGATATGATTATCACAAAAGATTTTTCAACCAAAAAACTTTAAAGTGCAAAAGAATAAAAATACAAAAAAATTAAAGTGAATAGAAGAACACCAAATTTTATAGTGGTTTGGTCAGAACCTGACCTACATCTACTCCTTGGAGACTCCTTCTCTAGTTATTGGATTAAAAAAAATTAAATCTCCTTTTGCCCCCACCGCAAGGCAGAGAACTATCATCCTTTTTCATCATCTTGGTGAATGCATATAACTGTCATCCTTTTTCACCCTCCTAGTGAAGGTAGAGAACCTAGACATCCTTTTTCACCCTCCTGGTGATGGTAAAGAAACTAGATGTCCTTTTCACACTCCTGATGATAGAAGATAACCTTAACACATTGTTGAAGATCTTCTCTCAAAAGTCTGTAGAGGAGATGGGATAAAATTTGAAGAAGGTAAAGATATCCTTACTTTGGGCAATCTTGTTAATCCCTCACAAGTCCCCCTTACATTATCTCTCACACTTCACTCTCACAATCTCTCTTAAACACTCACACTCAATGGCCACTCTTAAAACAAAATTGCAACAAAGGTTCATAATGTCAGTTTTTAGGACTTCTTATATAGGAAACACAAGAAAAACTATCCAAAAAATAAAAAATACAAGTGAAATGACTTCAGATCGTACAATATATTTATAGATTGTCTATATGAATAGCTCAAAAATATTGATACGAATATATATGAACCTAATTTCATACACTATCAGTAGTTTGGATGAATTAATATCGTGCTATATGAACAGTTCAAAAATAGTGTCTTCATTCGATACAATCTTGTACCAACCTTAATTCATACACTATCAGTCAATTGAATGAATTAATATCATATTGTATGAATAATTCAAAAATAGTGTGTTCATTTGGTATGATCTGGTATGAACCTTAATTCGTACACTGTTAGTCATTTATATAAATACATATCATATTGTACAAGAAATTCAAAAATTAATTTGTTTATTTGGTATGATCTAGTATGAACCTAACTTCCCACTATGTCAGTCATCTGTATGACTTGACATCACATAGTATGAACAGTTAAATAAGTCAGGCTTTATTTGGTATGATCTTGGATGAACCCAATGTCGTACTCTATCAATCATCTGTATGACTTGACATCATACAATACTAACAATTTAAAAGTAAAAGCCATGATTTGATTGATTGCATTTTGGAGGAAAAACTTTGACAAATCATACAATGCAGTATTAATATCATACAATATGATTAGTTTTAAAATTTTAAGTTTCAACTCTCCCACTGCATGAGTGCACGGCTACCCAATTACAATCACACTCTCCCATCTCAGACATAAGAAAATTAAAAATAAATATTTATGGACTTTATTACATGAAATTCTATTCTACTCTATCTTGAAGTCTTCCGCAGTCTAGAATATTATTTCCCTGAAATGTTAGTACACACAAAAATAAATAGAAATTTCTTATACATTCTAGGAGAACCAATAAAATTACACAACAATAATATTTTGCTATCATAAAAAATCATAATCTCAATCTTGATTCTCGAGTTGCAACAATCTCTCCCTTTTTTGATGATGACAAAAATAACTATTATTTGAATTACAAAAAAAAGTTATTTTCTCCTAAGCTCTCTGTCATGGAATTAAAAATAAAAATCATGAACACACAAAAAACACACCAAGAATACAAACACAATTCAAACTAAACTAATATAAAAAGTTCAAATTAAAAGAATACAAACACAAAAGTACAAATACAATTCAAATAAAATAAATGCAGACTTCAAAGAATACAAACAAAATAAACACAAACTTCCTCCCCCTTTTGATATCCATAAAAATAGAAGAAAAAATTTGAGAAATCCTCTAAGAAATGTATGATGTTATTGACAAAAAAAAGTTAATAATAGAAAAAAAATTAACATTTTGCAAAAATAAAATTAAATTCCTGATGCAATAACTCATATTCTAAATCAAAGAACAACTAAGATGAGGATAGTTGAACAAGTTCAATGTTCGCTCTAGAAAGCAGAAATATCGAATAGAATAATTATCACAAAATTAATTTAATAGAAATCTAATAGTTTTAAATTCAATAGTTGAAATTATCTTTTAATGCAAGGATTTTTTTAAGAATAAATTATATAGAGGAAAGAACTAAATATAGTGGCCTCATTTTATGCCCCTTTATCAATAAGAATTATTTGAGTGGTGAACATTATACATCTTTTCATGTTGGGCTCATTTTGTGCCTCTTTCCAAATTTGGTGAACATTGTGCATCCTTTTATGTTGGGTTCTTTTTTTGCATCTTTTTAAATTTGGCACACTTTATGCATCTTTCGAGATTTCATTCTTTTCACAACCTAACTCAGTAAATCTCAGCTTGTGTG
The DNA here is from genome assembly GCA_022539455.1 of Dendrobium nobile. Taxonomy (NCBI): domain Eukaryota; kingdom Viridiplantae; phylum Streptophyta; class Magnoliopsida; order Asparagales; family Orchidaceae; genus Dendrobium; species Dendrobium nobile. The sequence continues at coordinate 17,736,878 of CM039724.1, read as the reverse complement.
ATTATCTTCCAAATAAAAGAAAAACCTTTCTCATATAATGAAGAATAATCCACAAAACAAAACCCTATTATTAAGAATAAAATCAACACATTGAATATGAAAATAAAAGAAAAAATAATTCACTAATTTTGCAACAATTATAATTACAAGATAGAGATATATTAGAACATTAAAATGACCTTCTTATCTAAATCTAATTTATAAATTTATTTAAAGTTTGAGAAAAGAAATATTATTTTGCTAGGAAATTAAGTTGTAGAGAAAAATATTTTAAATTTTCTTTTAAATCAACATTAGTAATTTGAACTATAAAAATTTAAAGACAATTTAAGAGGAGTAATACCAACACGAGATAACCTTTTATTAAACAAACAATGCAGATACAACTAATATAGAAATAATACCTCTAAATGGCATCACATAAAAAACTAAAAAATGAAGCATACATCAAATACAATAGAAAATAAAAACTAAAATGCAGGAGGATCTTGATCTGGAGGTGGCTGAGAAAGAGTAAACATGGTAAAGTATCTATTGATGGAAGTTATTTGAGTGTTGATTGAATAAAATTATCCTCTGACCCCACCCAAATCTTCATTGTATCTAGCATCTTGATGGTCTAAGCGAGTCTTAATATGATCAAATCATTGATTAAAATGAGACTCAATTTGATCAAATTGCTGGACCATTTCTTAATAAAAATGATGCTCAGGTCTAGGAGCAGGTGTAGGTGTAGGCGCTTCTCCTTCTCCAATTTTACCTCCCTCATCCCCTTGATCCCAATGAAAAAGAGTATGAAAGGTAGCACTGGTGAAATAGATTGGAAAATTATTTAGAGGATCATGATAAATCAAATTGTATTTCTTTTCAAGGATATATGAAATCAAGTGTCATAAAGCCACATTCTTCTTCCTTTTAGTGGTAAGAAGTCTAATGTCAATAAGATTATTGATATAGTCTATAATCAACTAGTCTTCATCAATTAGAGTGTTTGACATTATAAGATAAATGACAATAAAAAGCAAAAGAGTGAGGTTGATTCGATCACCAACTTTAGGAATAATGGATGTTCTTTAAACATGTTGGATGATCTTAGTATTTTGATTCAAATAGTATACACGTGATAAGTGATAGACTAAAGGTACACCTCTAAGGGTTTAATTTATGGTAGACAACTCAAAACCAGCTCTTGATGTCATAGTGTGTGCCCTTACTCCTTTTGTTCTAAGATGTTAAAAAGAGCCTAAATCCTCCTTAGTGATTTGTACTCTTTCCTTAAACACAAATGATGATATTTTGGTAAGGTTTTCCCTCATTCTCATATTAGCAAGAAAATAGTAAAATGTATTAGAATGAAATGCATAGATTAGAGTGAGGATGAAGAAAAATTTAGTAGAATTGAATAGAGGCGTTATAGAAAATTAATGTCTTCTTGAATAAGAAGACAATGAGTGATTTTTTCCTGAATGAAATGGTCAAAGGCTTATTCTTTTTCTTTTGAAAGAAAGTTATCATTTGCTTGATTGGAATGAGATGAAGAGCCTTTGGTGTGTTGAGCTCATTTATCGCTTGTGCTTGCCATAAGGAGAGGATTGAATGCGAGATACTTTGAAAGTGAAAGAGATTGTGAATAAAACTCAAAGAATAGCTACAAATTTAAAGAAATCGGGTACATTCATATAATATGAAATAAGTTTCATACGTATGATTATGATTTCATACTGGATAAAAGAATTTTCATACATACGAATGGAAATGGTAAAAAATAATTATTTTGATGAAACAAATTTTCATTAAGTGTAATTCCTAAGGAGTCATTTTGTATAACTTTTGGCCAATATGATCGTGTAGATGAACATGTGTTTGTTTAGGATGACAAGGCAACAATGATCATACCTGCCTAATAAATTCATATGAATACAAATTGATAACACGATCGTATAGACGAATGGGTTTTTATATAGATGATCTTTTAAAAAAATAATTATTCTAGAGAATCTTAACATTTTTGTATAGATAAAAAAAATGAAAGGTTCATATAGAAGATGTCGTGTTTGTACAGTTTGATATCTTAATAAACCAAAAAAAATTATCATATAAAATATAGTGATTTCATATAGTATGAAAGGGATTCATACAGTATGAATGGAAATGAATTTTTAGATTTGCACATGATAATCAAGATTCTAATTCAAAAATAAATCTATAAGATCCATGAGACTCATAATTAAAAATAAAATTAATTCAAATAAGAACAAAAAATAACAAACAATCAAAAAATCAAATAAAAATCTACAAAAAAACTAATCACAAATAAATAACAAAAAAAATATAAATATAAATGAAATACACCACAAAAGTAAGTTGTAAAATTACAATTGTCAAGCATGAATATCAATAACACCCAATCTGGTTCTTAAGGTGCTAAACATTTTAAAAGCTAGTGCTTTTGTGAAAATATCTGCAAGTTGATTTTCAGTAACTACATGATATAGCTAAATTTTTCCTTTATTCACATAGTCTTTAATGAAGTGATGCCTTATGTCTATATACTTAGTACTATAGTGTTGGATAAGATTCTTTGAAATGTAAATGACACTCATATTATCACAAAAAATTGGAAAAGTACTAATTAAAAACCCTAAATCCATAAGTTATTATTTTAACCAAAGGACCCGCACCACACAATTTTCTAAGGATATGTATTATGCTTCAACAGTAGAAAGAGCTATGGCTACCGAATTCTATTTTCTACTAGACAAGAAAACTAAAGAGTTCTCTATTAATTTATAAGTTCCAGAAGTATTCATTCTATCAACCCTTCACCCTGCCAAATATGAGTCAACATATTCAATGATTTCAAAAGAGGACCTATTCCTAGGATACCAAATCCTTAAATTTTGAGTTCCTAAAAAATATCTCAAAATTCTTTTAACTGCACTATGGTAATATTCTTTTGGATTAGCTTGAAATCTAGCACAAAAATAAAACTCAACATGATATTAGATTGCTTGTAGTTAAACAAAGTAATGATCTAAACATTACTCTAAATCTCTTTTGATCAATAGATTTTCCTTTTGAATCCATATCTAACTGAACTGAGGAACTCGTAGGAGTATTTATTGGTTTAGCATTATCCATTTCATATTTCTTAAGGATGTCCTTGACATATTTTTACTGACTAAGAAAGGTGCCATCCTCTATCTACTTTATGCTAAAACTAAGAAATAACTTAAATAATTTAAAATAGGCAAAAGCTAAAAGAACTCTTATTGCTTCAAGCTTGATTACAAGGGAAAAAGTCTCCTCAAAATTAAATCCTTCTATTTGATTATACACCTTGTCCACCAATCTTGCATTATCTCTAACTACTACACCTAAATCATTCATCTTATTTTTGAAAACCCACTTAGTTCCAACAATACTTTGATTTTTAGGGTTTTCAACCAAATTTCTAAACATCATTTCTAACAAATTGATTCAATTCTTCTTGTATAGGTAAAATCTAAAATTCATTAAAAAGTGCTTGATTCGTATTAGTGGATTCAATCATTGAAATAAATGCTAAGTAGTTTACTTCTTTGCTAAGTTCATGCCTAGTTCTAACCGCTTCACTTATGTCTCCTAAAATTAATTCCTTAGGATGACTTTTAGAATATTTTTATTTTCTAGGCAATTTATTTTTTATTTCAGCATTTTTTTTAGATTTACATTTTCAATTCCTTAGGTAATTTCTTCAATGTCTTTTTTTTCAAACCTAGACCCTCCATGAATATTAGATTAATTAAAAACTACATTTGTGGTCTCCTCTACTATAAAAGTCTGTTTATTAAAAACTTTATAGGATTTGCTAACACTTGAATATCCCAAGACCTTTAGGTGTGAGTGGTTGGGTGTTCTACCTTTAAGAAGTTCATATGGTTTCTTATTCAACTTAGATCTAATGTTCACCCTATTCAGAACATAACATGCTGTACTAATCACTTTAACCAAAAAATATTTAGGAAGTAAATATTCAGCTAACATGGCTCTTACGACTTCTACTAAAGTTCTATTCTTTCTTTTTGTAACACCATTTTGTTATGGAGTTCTATGACCTAAAAGGTTGTGATCAATCCCTTTCATTCACAAAATATTTCAAAATTTTCATATTAGAACTCTCCTCCGTGATCACTTTGAATTGCAAGAATTTCTCAACCTAGCTTCCTCTGAATCCAAGTAGAAAATTTTCTAAACTTTTCAAATGATTCACTCTTATGAGATAAGAATCTAATGCAAGTGAACCTTGAATAATCATCAACAATTACATACCCAAAAGTTTTCCCTCTTCGACTTATAGTACTAACAGGTCTAAATAGGTCCATGTGAAGGACTTATTAGGGTTTGCTAGTTCAACATATTTAATTGAAAGAAAGGAGGACTTGATTTATTTCCTTAATTGACATACATCACACATGTGATCCTTTATGAAATCTAATTTGGGTATGCCTCTTGCCAATTCCTTATGAGTAATCTTCTTAAAATTATTCATGCTTGCATGACAAAGTAATCTATATCATAACAAAGATTAATCATTGATTGTTTTTAAACAAAAAGCAATAGAATATTTAATGCAATTCAAATCAGGCATGTAAACATTGTTTACCCTATCACCATATAACACATCAACTTCATTTTGGCTTATAATGAAGCTTATAGGAAAAAATTTTATATTAAAACCTTTATCATAAAGCTGACTAATACTTTACAATTTATATTGCAAGCCTTTCATAAATAAAATATTCTCAATTAAAAAATTCTTAGTCTTACTAATCATACATGATCCTACCACTCTCATAGTGGTGTTATCTCCAAGTGTCACCTTATCTCCAATCTTGGCCTCCAGCAATGCAAATTAATTTTTATCTCCAATCATATATTTTGAACATTTGATGTCTAGGTACCAAATGCTGTCATGAGAACTTATATTAGAGCATTTCTGCAAAATTATCAAACATTAGATTTGGTAACCTAGATAAATTTGGGTTCTCATCTTGGCAATGATAATATAGATGCATATTTGATATACTATAAATGATGTATCTTAGGTATCCATATTAGATGTGTTCAATGATGAATAGTACAAGTATGGGAAATATGCCCCTTCATTCAACATGAAGATCATTTAACACCAGGAAAAGGATTTACCAATCTATGTGAGTTTTAATTTCTTTTCCTATATTTTGAAATTGTATGCTTTTGATAAGGATTGTAAATTTGTTCAAGTGTGGGAGATGTCTTATCTTCCTTAAAAGCTTTTAGTTTTTCTTTAAGATATGAGTTTGCACTTTTTAAAACTAAATTATCAACTTTGAACTAATGTTCTATTTGATCTAACTTAACCATAAACACCTTAAAATCATTTGTAAGTTTATTATAAGATATTTTCAATAAATCATGCTCCTTATTCAAATTATTGAATTCACCTAGCAAAGTTAAGTTATTGCGATTTAGGTTTGCATGATGTTGTTCTAAGGTTTTCATACTCTTTTTGTAAATTCAAATGCTCAATATTAAGATTTGTATGCAATTTTTTTAGTTTCCTATATACATTATGGATTTTCTTAGAAACATCAAATAATTCATCATAAGACAGGTCACATACCTCTTCTTGATCTGAATGATTAATTTTTTCTACCATTAAGCACAAGTTTGTGACTTCCACTTCTATTTTTATTTTTAAAGAGTTTGAAGCTGAGTTAGCCTAGAAAGCTCTTTGTAGTCTTTTCTTGCCCTTCTTAATATTAGTTTTCTCCTCAACTTTCTCATTGCTAGGGTTAGCTTTAAGATTTATTCTACTAGTCTTTATATGTCCAAGCTTCCTTCATTCATAATAAATAACTTCATTTAAAACTTTTTCATTCATGTTGAATTTTCCTTTATTCTAATACCGATATGATCATTGCTTTCTCTTAAGAAAACTTTTGAATTACCACATCAAAAGAGCAATGTGTTCCTCATCCTCTGGAATTGATTGATCACTTTCTTAATCATCTACTTTTAAAGAAATATTCTTCTCTTTCTACTTATCACCTATATTAATATGTGTTTGATTCACTCTGTGCTCATAAGCAATCAGTGATCCAAGTAGATTATCAATAGACTATATGTTCAAATCTTTAGATTCAGTTATGATAGTTATCTTTGCATCATAAGCAGTAGGTAAACAACATATGATTTTATTAACTTTTTTTGAATTTGTTAGTTCTCTACCTAATGCATACAATGGGGTGACAATCCGAGTAAATCATGTATACATTTCCAAAATTGACTAATTTGGTTTCATGCAAAATAGTTCATAGTCATGTAATAAAATGTTCAACCTAGATTATTTTACCTCATTTGTTCCTTCATAAGTTATGCAATGTCTATCCTAGATTTCTTTTCAAGTTTTACAAGTTGAAACACACATGTAATCCTCAAATTTCAAGCCACAAAAAAAAAATTGTTTTAACATTTAGTATTTAACAGTGCTAAGTCTTTTTCTTCTAATGTCCAATCAGTAAATGGTGCTTCAATTCTAATTCCATCAAAAAGTCAAATAGATATAGTGTACCCTTCCTATTCTAATATCCATGTGCTATAGTCAAGTAATTGCAAAAGGGTAAACATATGAGCTTTCCAAAATTCAAATGTGATGTTATCAAATAAAGGTGGTCTAGTGATCCTTTAGGAGAATTCCGATTTTGAAAATTAGCGATGATCATTATTCAAAAAGTACTTTAAGCTTTAATTTTTGAAATTTAGCTCTAATACCTCTTAAAAGTTTATGTAGGTTGTTAAACCTTATATAACTGTCCCAAGGCTAACCAAGAGGGGGTGAATTGGTTATTTAAAAAATCTCCTAGATTCTTTAAGAATTGTTTCTAGAAAATTTAATTCTAAAATATGTAGTTGTTTAGATATTATTATCATAAAAATGTTTTCAACAACAAAACTTTGTGAAAAATAAAAATATAGAAATATTAAAGTAAAGAGAAGAACGCCAAATTTTATAGTGGTTCTGTTGAAACATAAATCACATCTTCTCCCTAGAGACACCTTCTCAAAGTATTGCACTAAATCAAAGTGAATCTCCTTTTGCCCCAACATCAAGGCAGAGAAGCCCTTATAAACTCTCTACCATCAACGTTAAGGTAGAGTGCCATCATCCTTTTTTACCCTCATGGTGAATGCTGAGAACCATCATCCTTTTTCACCCTCTTACTTAAGGCAGAGAACCTAGACATCCTCTTTCACCCTCCTGGTGAAGGAAGAGAACCTTGACATAATGTTAAAGATCTTCTCTAAAAATTTTCCAGAGGAGATGGGCAAAAATTTTAAGAAGAGAAAGAGATTCTTGCTTTGGGCAACCTTATGAATCCCACATAACTCCCCCTCACTTGATCTCTTACACTTCACTCTCATAATCTCTCCCAAATACTCAGACTCAATGGTAACTCTCAAGAGAAAATTGTAGCAAAGGTTTATAATATCAATTTTTAGGAATTCTTTTATAGGAAACACAAGAAAAAATATCCAAAAATTGAAAAATATAACTGAAACGACTTCAGATTGTACAATACGATCATGGATCATCTATACAAATAATTCAAAAATCTTGGTATGAAATTTATAAACCTAATTTTGTATAATTTTCGTCGACTTGATGAATTAAAATCATATTGTACGAACAGTTCAAATATAGTGTGTTTATTTGGTACGATCTTGTACGAACCTTAATTCATACACTATTAATCATCTATATAAATTAAGATCGTACTATATGAATATTTCAAAAATAGTGTGTTCATTTGGTATAATCTGGTAAGAACCTTAATTTGTATAATGTCAATTATATGTATAAATACAGATCATTCTATATGAAAAATTCAAAAATCAATGTGTTTGTTTGGTCCAATTTAGTGCGAACCTACTTTCATACTCTATCAGTTGTCTGTACGACTTGACATCATATAGTACAAACAATTAAAGAAGTTAGGCTTCATTTGGTTTGATCTTGGACAAACCTAATGTTGTACTTTATTAGTTATCTATATGACTTGACATCATACAATATGAACAACTCAAAAGTAAAAGCCATAATTAGATTGACAACGATCTAGAGGAAAAACTATGACAAATCAAATAATATGATATAGATATCATACAATATGATTAGTTTTAAAATTTTAAGTTTTAACTCTTCCCCTATATGTGTACATGGTTACACAATTACAATCACACTCTCTCATTTCAGACTCAAAAAAATAAAAAATAAAGATTTATAAATTTTATTATATGAAATCCTATTCTACTTTATCTTGAAATCTTCAGCAGTCTGGACTATGATTTCCCTGAAATGTTAGTACATACAAAAACAAATAGAAATATCTAGTACATTCTAGGAGAAATAATAAAATTAATAGAACAATAATATTTTGCTATCATCAAAAATCACAATCTCAATCTTAATTCATGAGTTATAACATAATCAAATTAGACCAAATTGACTCAAATGAATGTATGTGACCCAATCAAGCATCTAAATGATTCAAACTTATTCCAACCAATGATCCAAAATACATTTAATCTACTTATAAGACAAATCATATATGTTTGACATTATCAAACATTGATTCATGGTCAAACCATATATTCCATATATCCTTTCACTCAAACTTCTAATCCATTACTTTTTATGAATATCCAAATCCATTTCTCTTAATGTCTTGAACATTCTTTAGCTCACCATAAGACAAGTTATAGTTGGTTTGACCAAGTCAACCCATTATGACTTAGTCAAACCACCTTTCATTCATGAATATACACTTATGCTTGAACTCCTTAGCCTTAAATCACTTCCAAATCATTTGAACCAGCTCATGAGGCCACATTGCATGCCACCTCATCAACCATTAACTAGTTGACGAGTCAACCTAGTCAACAAATGGGTAAGGAATGGTCAAATTACCTAGTTCAAGCTAATCTACTTCATTTCAAATCAATGCAAGTCCTAAACATTATCTAGAGACTTCTAAGACCTCTCTTAATCCATATCTTAGCTCTAAATAGATCCTAACCATTCCAATGTACATAAGAGGCCAAAAAGAACCTTCTACACCCTTTTCCTTACCACCAACTTTCCAACAACCCTAGGACACTTGGAAAGCATTAAGGGAATATGCCAAAGTAATCCTAGCTATCTAAGGGACCAAGGGTCTTTTGAATAGACAAAAAGAGGCAAAATAAGCCTCATTCACTACTCTACCTTCTCTTGCTATCTAGAGCTTCTACATCCAAAACCTCAATTCATTTAAGCTCTCAAGCAACCCCTCAACACTTCCAAAGTTAAATCTAGCCAGTCAAAGCAATCGGTCATGATACTCTAGCCACCACCATCTTAAACTTCATACAAGGCATAAAGCTCACATTAGGGTGTGTTTCAGACTGTGGATTCTTTAGGGATATTAAGCATGGAAAGTCTATAAGATCAATTGTACTTTGAACACTTCAACCCATTGATTAAACTAAGGTAAAATTATAACACCTGATTAGTACACACAGAGCTATTTAACTTTTTAATAAATTCTTTTCAAACCATCAAACAAAATCCCCATAATTTATGTTCAATATAGTAGTATGTATTTAAAATTTTATTAAATTTGGTTGGGCCATTTTTTAGAGCAAGAAGTTTTCTCGTTAGGGTTTTGAGTTAATATGTGTGTGAAATACACATTTTCTAGTCTATTATCCATGGTTTACTAAAATAGTGTGGCTTGCTCTTTCATTCAAATCCATGTCCTACTTGATTAGAGCCTTCCATTATAAGTAGTGCAAAATCGGATTATGTCCGTATGATGGTGATGAGGATTAGTTAAACCACATCATTCCATTATCATTGATCATTAATTACTAATGATTGTTGATGATTTAATTATTAGTAATTAATACACCATTGGCCAATCATTAGTTGAGGTTTGATCTAGCCCATCAAAGCATACCATGTATCTCCCCACCACCGTTAAACTGCTAATTTAATTTTAATTAAATTTTAATTAATTTAAATTCATTTTAAAATTTTAAAACTTCTAAAAAATCATTAAAAGTTCAATTTTAATCCAAAATATTAAAATAAGAAATCTTTTAGCTCAAATTTTAAAGCCCTTTAATTAAAATTAAAATATATTCAAGAATATTTAATATATTTTAAATAATTTCAAAATATTAAATATTTGTAATTTAATTGTTATTAAATTTAATATAGGTCCAAATATTTTTGAATTTAAATAAATTTATTTTAATATGTTTTAAATATCTAGAGAATTTTCTAAAATTATTTGAATTATATTTTAACATTTTTTTAAGATTATAAGAAATTAGGATTTATGTTTAATAATTAAATTTTAGAAAAATATTTTAATCACATATTTTAAAACCACTTACATACTTCTTTTCATTTTTTGAAATTTTGAATAGAGATTGTCATGCTTGAATTTATTCAATGAGGATTGAATATTAGTTATTTTTATATTAATTATTTATTAATCAAATTTATAATAAATTAAGTTATTCCTAGATTTTGATTCTTAGGTTGCACTAGCACCTTGATGTAGGTTCTTGGTTGTGATATTATGTGAGGCACACAAATTTGTTTAATGGTTAGTAGGACATTGATTTAATCCTATGCAACCTAGTGTCAGTTAAGGACAATAATTAAGGACTCATTTTAGAAATTTATATTAATTTTGAAAAATTAAATTGTCATGAAATAGGCATGAAACATGAGACACTTAAACTTAGTGACACTCTCTACCCTTGGGTAAATTCCTTCTTAATTTAAAAATCCTTAAATTAATTATTCAACAATTCAAAATTAAATTATTGATTGACCTTGAAACTTAAAAAAATTACAATAAATTCAAATTACATCTAAAAAGTACAAATAATATATAAAATTTACCAAAATTAAAACTCTAATCATATAAAATTAAAGCCCCTTGCTTGGACATCAATTTTATGTTTAATTTAATTTTAAATGAAAACCAAAATTTATTTAATTTAATTAATTGAAAATAATTTAAAATTTCAAAAAATTTTGAAGCACTTGAAAACATTCCCTTGGGTCATTACTAACATTTGGGAGGGATTTCAAGAAGTTTAGAATAAGTTTAGGTTCAAATCATTAAAAGTTATTTAATTAAATAAATTAAATAATTTAATTAAATATTAAAACTTTTAAAAATTCATAACTAATTATAGAAAGTTTCAAATTTATCAAACTTAAATCCATCCAACTCCATTTCAGGTATAATATTTCTTAAGAATATCGAACCTCCAGAATTAAGTCATAGTTAAAAAGTCAACTTTTTTAGTCAATCTTGAGTCAAATTTTAAGTCAAAACTTAAAAAATTCATAACTTAATCTAAAAAATCCAATTCCAACAAACTTAGTGTCTAATTATTCATCTTACGATCTAGTATTTAAAAAAATATTAAATTTCTATAATTTATTTTAATTTTAAAAGTCAAATTTTATCCCTTAATTTAAAATACTAAATAATTCTAAAAAATACAAAAATTAAATAATTGACTTAAATTATGGAAAATATTAAACCCAACTATTAAATCTAGTAATCAATCATTTTAATTAAAAAATTATCAACCCTCAAACATCAAAATTACAACCCATCAAACATTAATAAATAAAGTCACTTGATTAATACCGATTAGTACTAGGTAATCGGGCCTACGAGGCTAGAAACTTAGCCCTAAAGAAGGTGAAAAAAATTTCAGGGCTCTAGTATAAAGAAATGTAGTAATCACTCAACACTTAAAGTTTATTTTAAAATCAACTTGAAAACATTAAAACTTAATCCTGAATCAAAACACCAGACACCTTCAATCAACTATCCTATATAGGACATATCCAAGCCACACACTTTAGATAGTTTTCTAAGACAACCAACTCTTACTTTATGCTAGGCCGATATTTACTTTCTTTTAATTGTGTGCTGAGTTTTTCTTAGTTTTCATTGCATGTTGGTTGCAAATTAATTTAATTGATGTGTATATTTATTTATGTATTAATATAATATGTGTACTAATGTGATGGTTATTAGATTACCCCTAGGTTATGAAAGATCTGGTTGTTCAAATAATGTTTTCTAGGTGGTCATGCTCGTACAGGGCTACAAAATAAAGGGGCAAAAAAATAAGCTTTTAAATAACAAATTTTCTATAGGTGCTAGGCATGCTAAGCCCCCCTATAAATTAAAAGGCCATAGCCAAACAAGGCTATGATTAATATTTGAATATTAATATATATATATATATATATATATATATATATATATATATATATATATATATATATATATATATATATATATATATATATATATATATATATATATATATAACTACTTAAGATATTAATTTTAATTGTATAAGATAACTCTAGAGGTGATCTGTAGTCTTTTAATTTTTTAATGTTCAATATATTTAATTCAAGTCAAGTTTTGTAATGAAAAAGTGATATTTGAGTTGGGATACACATCCAACTTAGAATCTAAAGAGGAGGAAATATCCCATAGGGGAGAATTCCCTTCTATTTGCATATCTGAGCTAAGATGATTTCAAATATACAAAGAGAAAATAAAACCTGCCTTCGAGGAAGAGTTTCTTTTCATTTGGATATTCAGACCCGATGAATCCAAGGAGCTCACAAAAAGATCAAGAAGTAAATATAGAGAAATCCCACTCACAAAATCACTTATTTCTGTCATATGAGTAGAATCTGGGTTTATGTCTGTGGTACCCAACCACTTTTAAATATTTCAAACACATGGTTCTAATATTAACTATCACTTACCGAATTATATTAGGAAATTTAAAATTAATTTATGACATGTCATATGATGATATTAAATATTTTATGAATATTACATATAATATTTGTATATTTACATATGGTTTATACATAACCAATAAGCATATAAACTTATATTATTTTTCAGATATATTCATTAGAAGTATTATATGAGGTGAAAAAATGTGTTAATGTGTAATGCATGGTGTCCAAATTGATTGATATTTTTGACATCGATATAATACCCATTAGAATATTACATTAGTCATTAAAACAAAATCAGACATACAACAGAATCTACAACATTATAAACTTATATTGAAAGCAACATTGAATAAATATAATGAAAAATAGTAATAAGTGGCTTTATTGCACTTAGAGGTAAGATATAATTCAACTTTCAGAGATGGGATAAAATAGAATGTGCAGTGCAAAAACAACTACAAAGATGAGAATATGCAGAATTCAAATAACTTGCACCATAATGTTACTTGCCATAATCAATAAGTTGTATGGAAAGAGAAGCAAACGATGTCCACCATAAAAAAAAAAACAAAAAGAACTATCTATTTAATGAGATATTTCAAATAAACAACTGGTACAAAAAAAAAAAAAACTCCTAGCATGATTCTAAGCCGAAAGTAGACAATAATTTGCAAACAAATTAACTTGCGTTAGATCAAATCCTACAGAAAGCACATACTAGAGTATGAAACTATGGAACCCGTACAAAGCTAATCAAATATAAATACAATAACATTAATAGCCAACACTCCATGTTTGAACTTTCATTTCAAGTTAAGGACCATCTCATTTAACAAGGTATACCACTTGCTTAAGAATTAGGAAGAGATAGAGGCCGAAGTCCTGAGCTGGCATGGCCATTAGAGCCCAATCAAAAGAAAAGAACACCACCATAATAAGTTGTTAATTAAATAAAGAATGTTTTCAACTGCATTTTTGTCCCATAACCTCTGGGAATATAATCCCAGCTTTCTAATAAATCTTCAACTTAAACCAAAATTTCTTTTCAAATTAAAATGTAAAGCCTAACACATAGGATAGATAGGAGTGTTTTTGAAATATTTCAGAATCCAAAATGTCCACCTACCTTTTTCTTCCTTTCACCTTCAGAAATAATTGTTTAAATTTGATCCATTCACATTTAAAATTCTAATTTTAATCCTTTAAAATCACTCCATAACATTTTTAATAGAATTTTTGTCTTTATTTTAATCAAAAGTATTGATAGGTAACTTTGGTTTCCGATGGTGTAATTAACTATGAGGGCTTACTCTCGTAAGAGATTTAAAGAACCTAGATCTATTTTCAAATTTTAATTAATTATCTTTGGAAAAATTAATGTCTATAATCATTATTGTCATATTCAAATGATTGGTAGTAGATAATATTTTCATTCCTCGGGAAGATATATCTCTTTGTTATCACAATTTTGATTATGAAAATAATGATCTTTTAACTAGATTAACACAATCAAATGCTAGAACTAACATCATTTAGACCCTTTAGGGTCATATATAGTTCTTCCCTAAATTTGGCTATGATAATCCGTATGAACTTAAAGACTTAGAATATGAACCTATTAGGAATAATTTTTTTGCCTCATAAGGCAATATATCATTCATAATAATATATTATATTTCAAAACTAAATTCTATAAATTAATTTTTTTCCAAAGACAATTAATTTTTGAACTTCATTTCTAAACTCAACTTTTTCAACCACAAACAAGAACTAAAAAAATTGTAGATGATAATAAATTCTAATGGCATGAGAGGTTGGTGGAAGCCTTACAAGCTTATCAGATCACTAATAGGACACTAATCAAATTAAATATATTTTCTTTAGTTTATGGGTCTGAGGTCATTCCCCCTTTGGGAAGCAGCTTCCTCATTGAGAATTATAGTGCAAAATCAAATCACAATAGAACATAATGCATGACTTCATTTGTAAGAACTTGAAGGACTTGAAGAATTTTTCTCACAAGCTCAAAAAAGTCTTAAATTGTATAAGTTATGAATGTTTTAGGCTCTGGATAAATTAGTTTACCCTAAAACATTTTGAGTACGAGACTTGGTCTTATTTGTTTACAAAGTTTATTTAGCCCATTGAAAGATTGATGGAAAGTTTGAACCAATTTGTGAGGGACCATTCATCATAGAGAAAATCTCCAAAGGAGGTTCTAATCAATTAGTTGATTATAGAGGATACCACTATGTGCTTCTTATTAATGGTGGGTACCTCAAAAAATATTATGCTTAACATAAATCATATTCAAAATCATTGAAGAGTCTTCAAGTCTAAAAATCATCATTTATTTTTCCAAATAAAAAATTCCAAAATAAAAATCTCTCAAATCAAACTCAAAACCTCATTCAAAATCAATCTCAATATCAATCATAATTAAACCTTAGTTAAATAGATTTTACTAAACCCCCAAAGATTTAGGCAGACTATCTTCTTGACTAATTTCTCTAGTTAAATTTGAGTATGTTTGCTTTCTATCTAGGTTAGTCATTAAAACTTTTAAAGAAATTATGGCCTTTTAGGAATGGTCTATATGTTCTTGAGCTTCTTATTTCTTAGTATATTGCCTTACTAATATTAGGTTTAATCCTATTAGGCCCCTTTATGGCTTAGTCATCTTTAGTGTATGGAGGTTAGGTGTGAGACCTTGTGTTTCCTTTCCTTAGACCAAGAAGTAAACAAAATCAAACTCTTTTTGATCTTTTAGGGATATGTGTCAGAACCCTGAGCTTCTTAGCTTTAAGAACCTTGACTAATTAGTATTAAATTTGAGTCTGCTCGGCCCCATCATGGCTTAGTCATCTTTCAAAATCTTAAGGTTAGGTGTGAGTCTCTGTGCTTCCTTTCCTTAGATCTAGAGGTAAACCAAATTGATGGAATTTTAATCTTTTAGGAATAGGTGTGAGTCCCTAAGCTTCTTCTCTCTTATGACCTATACTGTCTAATGTTGGATTTAAGCCTTTTAGATCCATCATAGTAAGTACCATGTAATCTTTTAAGGATATGTCTGAGTCATACATCCTTTCATAATCATTATATCTATTAATATTGGAATGAGCCCATGTGGCACCATCCTAGTATCAAAATCAAATTCCCCCAAGGTTACTTAGGAATAAGAGTGAGTCCCTAAGCTTCCACTTTCTTAAAATCTGGATTAGCTAGTGTTTGAATTAAGCCCGTTGGGCCTCTTAATAGCTTAGTCCTCTTTAGTATTTTTAGGTTGGGTTTGAGGAAATGTAATTTCTTTTCTTAGACCTAGGAGTCAAACAAAATTATGAGAATTTTGATCTTTTAGGAATACATGCAAGTTAATAAGCTTCATATATCTTAAAGTTTAGACTAGCTAGTATTAGATTTATGCCTACTAAGTGCCTTCATAGCTAAGTGATTTTTACTGTCTTACGATTAGGTGTGAGACCATATGCATTCTTTTCTTAGACCTAGAGGTAATACATGTCCATTAAGGGTAGCTTTGAGTCCTTATTCTTCATTTTCTCACGATTTCAATCACTAGTATTGGATAAATTCTTGTAAATCCATTTTGTAAATGTTTTTTGAATTCCCAATCAATTAAATATTCTACTTAGAAAACAACAAGCACAATAGTCCTTAAATATCCAGTGCAATAAAAGTGAGCTATTGTAGTCATTTAAGGAAAAAATAGTTCTTTATACTTAAAAATCTTTTAATCAAAATGAAATACTTTCAAGCTAGTATGATCACTTCGATCAATACCAGCATGTATGATTCACTCATTCAAGTTAATTACACCAATTAAGTGTACATTTATTGACCACATGTTTATGTAAGGTCAAATTTCCAAATAAAAAGTTAATCTTGGTTTTTAATCAGTGAGCTCCATTCCAAATTTTAATTCAAGTTCATCATTTTGCTTTAGCAAAGTGATTAGATTATTGACCCCAAAATCATCACTTGATAGCCCCCTTTGATTATCATTTGATCATATGATCAATCACTTCATAGTCATCAAATATAGTGATATGATCCTGTCAAAATCAAAACCTTCCTTCAATTATGGTCTATCACACGCAACTTAAAACTCAAATCTAAATCAAGCTTCAAATATATTATTTGATAATCAGTATTGATTATCAATTGATCACTTACTCAATCATTGAAAATCATCATGGATTGTGAATGATATGTACACTTTAATTCATAAAATTTTACAAATTGTTAATCAAATTAAACCCACTATTGAATTGAATGAGCAATCCAATGCTTCAAAATCAATGATCAAATCCAAACTTAAAACGCTTTGGCTATAACCTATTTCTAAAAAGAATTTAAATATCTCCAAATCTTATAAAATGTCCTTGGAATCATGATTATTCATTAATTAGACATGTCCCTTGGGTTATCTATGTCATTTTGGAAGCATTCCAGGCCCTTTAACCCCTTAAACTGAAAGCATTTTTCAAAGGCTACAAAACCTTTAATTATTTATAGCTTATGCCACTAAACATGGCATATTGGGGAAATTTCTCTTGGAAGCCTCCCTAAATTGATTGAGCTTGATCATTTTCATTGGCATGATTCATTAAATCAATATTAAATCTTTGATGGACCATGGTTGACCTTGTTTGACCTTGAAGCCACTAAACCCCAAAACCTCCAAAATCAAAATTTTATTAAAACTTTAACATGGCTCATTAAAATTGAACCTTTAAACATCTTCCAACACATTTCAAATTTGATTTTCAATGCATTGAAGTTAAACCTAAGCCATGGTTAAGCTTGGTTGACCTAGTCAACTAGGTTTCCAATTGGATCCATTAAACCCTAAACATGAACTTAAAGTATCCAAGCCTCATCATTACATAAAAACTTTTCCAACAAATCCAAAAGATCATTTGCAATGAGTTGGACCCTATCGAAACCCCTAGCAAGCCAGGTTGACCAAGCCAGCTGAAACTTAAATCCATTTTTATTCCATTGACCCAGGCTTCCTCAAAACAAATTGAGCCTATGGGACTATCCATTGGGTCCCTAGAGAATAACCCTAGGTGATCCAACCCAAGGATACACTTAGGTTAGCCTCTAAGCTTGACCTAAGAGACCAAAATGATGTTTCTTTAATCCAAATCTCAACCAAAGTCAATTTGGTCATAGCCACATAAAGCATTATATGTAGAAAGCTTGCAAACACTTGCAAGTTCAACCTTACCCCCATGTGGACATCCTGGGTGGCTATACACTTCCAAACTAATCACATGGCGCATGGGTTCAACCCAAGCTCTCCCCCTATGTGACTTCATGGCCTAGAACTCTTTGGAAACATTCATTGTGTTTGATGTAACCATACCAAGCTAGCATAATGAAAAAGGAGGTATGCATTTGGTTAATTAACAAACAATATTCAATTTGAAAAGTCTTTAAATACCTTGGATTTCACTAAAGAAGGGTTCTGATATTATAATCGAAAAGCTCCCCTAGTGTTGTAGGATCCTTTCCTTATCTCCCCAACCCCTCTCGTGGTCATCTCTAGCATGCTCAAGTGAGATTTAGTGACCCCTCTCCATCCAAACATTAACTTTCAATTTAATGCCCCTTTCAGCTTATTCATAGAAGAAGAAATATTCCCTAGACTGAATTATATTTGCTTAAGCTAAGGCATTAGAATTAGAATATTACCTAAGGTAAATTCCCAATCCCAACCACTAGAATATAGGTTTTGTCAATTATGAAAGGAACATGCAATCTAATGAAATCTAATTGTTATATTGAATGATTAAGTTTAGATGATCCTTCCTGAGAATATTGAATGGTATCATTCCAACCAATCTCTTATATTTGGCAAAAGTATTTTCATGGATGAGAGTATGAAAGGGAGATTGAAGAAGAAATTAGAGCTCTTTGTTTTAATCAATAGCTCCAATCAGTTACAATTTGATATCATGGTTCTATCTGTCTTATATTGTGGCCGTCTAATCTCTGATTGAATGGTTGCAATTAATCAAACATTTTTTTTATTTATTTTTTATTTTTTTAGGGGAAACCCACAAAGGGGCTTACATGTTGATTAAAAACAAAATTATAGAGTCCTTAAAGGGAAATCGAGCTCACTACTGCTCGTAAGAGATAAAAGATAAAAAGAAAAAAACCTAAGAGCTCAAGATCCCTACTACACAGAAGCATAGAACAACCTAAGTACAATCTATGATGCACAAGAAAGGGCACCTAAAAAAGGAGAGAAGCAAAAAATTGATGATCAGCACGAGGTGAACACCACCAACCCAACAATCATATAACTAGAAGACCACAGCAACCCAACAACCCAAAAGCCAAATAGCAACCCCATCCAGAGAAAACAATAACCCAAAGTCCCCACAAATAATAGAAACCAACACAATCTGGATCTGGGGAAGGAGAGCAACAAAAAGGTTAAGCTTCAAAAGAAAATTATAATCATTGCTCATCCCAG
This sequence comes from Dendrobium nobile, assembly GCA_022539455.1. Taxonomy (NCBI): domain Eukaryota; kingdom Viridiplantae; phylum Streptophyta; class Magnoliopsida; order Asparagales; family Orchidaceae; genus Dendrobium; species Dendrobium nobile. Next base: position 17,717,496 of record CM039724.1, on the reverse strand, counting down.
AATACCCAGCAAGGCCCCAGCATCGGCACTCCCAACTATAGGTTACCAGAAAAAAAAATATAGGAGAGGATCACAACAATAAAGGGAACCACAACCAAGACAGCAGCCAGAGAATATATAAAACCAACACCCCAACAAACAACCAAGGCAAACTGTACAAGGAGAAATCCCCTAGAAATGGAATAGGCGGCAGCCGAGAAGAACATTCTAGAACCATAAGAAAGAAAAAATAAATAAAGCCAAAGAAGGCCGAAAAGGACACAAGCTCCACGGCATCCAACCAGAAAAAAAGGACAATAATAAAGCAGCAGCAAGAAAAGTAATAAGGGAAAAAAAGGGATCCACCAAAAACACCACTACTTGAACACGAAGTAGCTAATTATTAACATAAGATAAACCAATTTGGTTTAGTTTAAGGAGGCCTTTAACATGAACAAGTAATTGAGAAAAAGATAGCTCAGCCATACCATTTAAATCACAACCTAAAGTGGCACTAGACTGAGCACACACATTACCATCCTCCAGAATGATAGAAAAAGAGTAGTTCAGGGTCTTCAAGATATTCTTAATATACCTTCGAATGTAAAACAAAGTAGAAGAGCAAATCCTATCATCCTTAAGATTAATAAAATTGTAATCAAAGTAAGAGCCCACCTCCAACACCACATTACTAATATGAAGGTTAGCACAGAGGTTTAAACTATGAAGCAAGTCATAGGAAATAACATAATTAACATCACCATTAGAAATTGGCCAAGTAAAACCTAACAAGTAGAAGCCATTATGATCTCTAATGACACCACCACAGGCAAAAGTAGTGTCCAAACCGGCACAAGCCACATTTAACTTACAGGAATTAGTGTCAAGCTTCACCCAAATAGTACTCCTAGAAACCCTTGAACAAAAATTCACCTCCAAGTTAATGCTAAGGCTTGAGGAAGTAAAAACAAATTTCTTAAAATTCTTAGTAGAGAGTAAATTAGCAGAGAAAAGGGTAACCACCTTATCCTTAACTTTCAAGATAATTCTTTGATAATTCATCTTAACCCCATTAAAATGAGAGTTATTTCTCTCCAGCCACATGAACTAATGGATAAGAGTAGGAATAACATTTCTGACATGGCCTTTAGACTTGATAAACCAACTATCGAGCAAATTATAAATAAAAATCCTAGTAGAAAAGAAATTGAGATGAAAGATATCCTCCAAATAAGACCAAACTTTTATAGAAACAGAACCAGAGATGAAAATAAGATGCATATTATCAACATGGTAATAGCAGTGACACTTAGAGATTAAGATAAAACCTCTATGCCCTATGTTCTCATCCATGGGAATAAATTTATGTAAAATTCTCCAAATAAACACAGAAACTGTAGAGGGGAAGCTTTTATACCAAATCATTTTAAAAAGCATAGAAGACATTTTTTGCTCTAAAGGAATGCCAAGCATCTCTAACACAAAATAAGCCATCTCTAGTGAAAGTACAAAGTAACAAATCCATGGAAGCAAAGTTTAGAGGAATTTTTAAAATGAGTTGAATAACCAAGTCAGGGAGAAAAACAGAAAGTTTTTCCAGGTCCCAGTCTATATTAAATAAGAAATAATTAACCTTCACATTATCAATGGAAAAAGAATTAAATAAAGAATCAGTCGACTGTCCATTAAACTAATGATCTTGCCAAAAGAAAATATTTCCATTACCCAGGCCCCACACAAGAGCATGCTCAACCTTCCATTTAACATAATAAAGCTATTGCCAAACTTTAGAGTGGCCATTACTTGAACTACACAAGGAGGGGTTCTTAATAGTACAATACTTAGCCATCATAAAATTATCTCAAAGACTCACATTGGCCCTAAAATTGTACCAATGCTTGAAAGAAAAAGTAGACGCCAAATCAAACATAGTTTTGTACCCTAAAGCTCTTTTTGCAAAGTCCCACAACATTTATCCCCAAACAACCAATGAACCTTAGCATTATTCCTAGAAACTTTCCAAAAGAATTTATTAACACTTCTACCAATTTTATAGCACACAGTCTTAGTGGGGAGAAGAGTTTAAAAACTATAAACTATTACAAATCTATTTTTTGGGAATAGAATTTTGATGATAACAAACACTTCTATTTCTCTATGGCTATCTTGACTACTAACATTTTAGGTCCACAAGATCAAACTGCAATATGAACCAGCTCAAGATTGCATAGACTAGGTTTGAATCAGTTTGTAAACTTTTCCTTTTCTTGAGTCAATTATAAACAATGTAATTCCTTATTCTAAGTAACCTTGCACACACACACACTTGGGCGAACTTTTCTGGCTAGTTTTAGAGCTTTTTATTTTTGCTCACATCATCTAGGATGATCCACAAATTAGCCTAAATGATTAGTCAAAAATAGAAGCCCTAATTAGGGCATCCTGGTTAAAGCAGTCATCATTAAGCGTATCATCCTAGATAATATTTATCTTGGCCAAGATGATAGGCTAAAATTAGAAAGAATCAGCTGCTATATTTATTTAGGTAATTTTATTTTTGGACATCATCCAGGACATCATCTTGGACGATGCAAAAAAATTATGCCTAAATTAATTTGTATTTAAGGAAAGAAATTAAGGTTTATTTACTCGATCACATCATCCTAGATGATTACAGGATCGGCAGAGATGATCAGTTCAAAAACCTTAGTTATTCCTAGATGATCAAACATAGGCCAACATCTATTCAGGGTAATGTTCTGGGAACTATTCAACATTTTTTTACTAATTGTATAGGATGATATACTATCGGCCTGGACGATATGAACAAAAATCTTCTGAATATCCCAAATCATCCTAGCCAATTGAGCTTAATTTGTACTGATCATACATGATGATATTTATATTATTCTGGATAATGAAGTTAGTTTGGTGCAATTAAGAGCTATTCTAAAGCTCTTCTATATAAGATCTCTTATTCTACCTAAGAGACTATCTTTTGCTATTATTCTAACCTGAGAGAGCCGAAAGGAGTGGGAGTGCAAGCGAGAGAGAGAGAGGATCTTATGAGGAGGCATTTGTGAGAGGTTTCACAAAGGTTACTCCAAGCAAGGATCCATCATTGTCTTCTCCATTCATCATCATTAGTTCCTTGGGGGTTCTAGATAGGTCTACGTCAGCATCTGATCAAGGTTCTCTGCCTGCTTCAAGAGGAAGCAAAAGGAGTTGGGTTCTCTACCTTCTTCTGGAGGAAGCAAAAGGAGTTGGGTTCTCGGCCTCACCTAGGTTGGTGGAAAGGAGGTTTTTAAAGGCATCGCCGCCTTATAGTGGGGGAAAAAGGAGAGATACTGAGTTTAGTGCAATACTCAAAGGGTGCCTCTAGGGAGTGGACGTAGGTCGAGTTGACCGAACCACTATAAATTTTTATTTTCCTTATTGCTGCTTCCGTATTTAATTTTTGTAGTTTGATTTCTATGGTGAATCTTGGTTTTTGTTCTAGAAATATGTTTTGATTGAAAGATTTTTTAAAATATCAATTCACCCACATCTTGGTTAGCCTTGGGACTAGTTCATAAGGGATTAACATCCCTATCGAACTTTCAAGTACCATTGGAGCACGTTCAAGTGGCATCAGAGCAGGATTCATAAAATTTAGTTTTTGAAAACTTTTGAATTTTGATCAATGGCTAACTTTGATAATCATTATACTATAGATGGATATTCTATTACATGACCACCTTTGTTTGACAATATTCCTTTTGATTTTTAGAAAACTTGTATGTCTATGTTATTACAATCGCTTGATTATCATATGTGGATGCTTGTTAAAGAAGGTTTTACACCTCCTTCTGATGAAATTAATATCATTGAAACTGAACTTCCTTTCATTGAATGGACTTTTGATGAAAGAGATTTAGCACAAATTAATGCAAAATATTTGAACTATTTTTTTTTTTTTTTTTGCTTTGAAATTTGAAGTTTATATGCATATTTCAACTTGTGCAAATGGTAAAAAAATTTAGGATAGATTGTGTGTAACTTATGAAGGAACCAATTAGGTTAAACAATCTAGGTTGAATATTTTGTTGCATGACTATGAACTTTTTTGTATGAAACCTACTGAATCAATTTCTGGCATGTATACTATACTAGGTTTACTCAAATTATCACCTCATTATAAACTTTAGGAAGAGAGCTAACTAATTGTGAAAGTGTCAATAAAATTTTAATATATTTGCTTGTTATTTTGATATTAAGATTACTATAATTATTAAATTTAAAGATTTAAATACTTATTTTGTTGATAATTTACTTGGATCACTCATTGATTATGAGCAAAGGGTGAATCAAAGAAATCTTGATGCAGGTGAGAAAAAGAAGGATAAAATTGTGGCATTGAAGGCCAACAACACGAACACTGATTCTTCCAGGTTTAAAAGTGATGATGTTGCCTTCATCACTAGACAATTCATAAGCTTTTTAAGGAAGAACAATAAGTATCATCAGAAGTGGAAAAGAGGTAAGGATAGTAAAAATTATAAAAGTTCTTATGATATTATTTATTTTGAATGCAAGAAGCCTGGACATGTTAAAGCTGATTGTCTTACACTTAAGGATCAGATAAGCAAAGAAAAGGTTGAGGAGAAATCCAAATACAGGATGGTTAAGAAGTATAACCAAAAGGCTTTCTAGGCAGATTCTGCATCTGACTCATTTGAGACTGAAGCTGAAGAGGAGATAACAAATTTGTGCTTAATGGGTGATCATCTTGGTCAGTCTGATCAAGAAGAGGTATATGAACCAACTTATGATCAATTACTTTAATTTTGTGAGAAAATCCATGCATCATATAAGAAACATAAGAAAATACATACTAGTTTGAAATTGGAGTTTTTGAATTTGTAAAAAGAGCATGAAAGTTTTAGTAAAGATCACACTCTACTTGATAGCAATCACATGTCTTTACTTAATAAATTTGATGATTTAAATAAAAGTATTCTGATTTGATAATTGAGCATGATTCACTAAAAATAAGTCTCAAAGCTTTTGAAAATAACAAACCAATATTGCATGCATCACATAATGTTAAAAGGAAGCATCACCACCCAAACAGATTAGCAAATCCTTTTCCTTGAATTAGATACTTTCATGTGGCATGCTATGACACATTTCACACACTTGCACTATTCACCGTAGTACACATTGGGTATGGAGACAAAAAAATTGAATGTTTTATAACATAACATAAATGCATTGCATTCTTCTTTTCATAAGAAGGGAACTAAACCTATTTGGGTTCTTAAATCTAACATTTAATATTTTTTAGGTAGACTCTCACAAAAGGCCTTGTGAGAGCATATGGTAACTGGATAGTAGATGATCATAATATATGACTGGAGATGACAATCAATTCATTTTGTTGGAGACAAGGATAGTAGGTAAGGTTACTCTTGGAGATAACACCACCAGGAAAGTGGTGGGCTCAGGTATAATCAAAAATTCCAAGAACCTTTTGATTGAAAATATTTTACTTATAGATGGACTGAAATACAACTTGCTCAACATCAGTCAACTTTGTGATAACTGGTTCATCATAAAATTCTTGGCAAACACTTGTATCATAATCTTAAATAATAACACTATTTTGCAAGGAAAGCGGGTCAACAATATTTATATGCTTGACTTAAATAATATTGAATGTGTTTCTTCATTTTTCTTAAAAACTATTACTAATGATTCTTGGCTATGGCACAGGAGATTATGTCATGCTAGTATGAAAATTTTTAGAAGAGTGACCCAGAAAGTCATAGTTAGAGGTGATCCAAAGCTTAATTTCTCTAAAGACCATCTTTATGATGCCTGCCAACTAGGAAAGTAAGTACAATCCTCTTTCCACTCTAGTAAGGATATTAGCACCTCTAGACCTTTAGAAGTCCTTCACATGGATCTGTTTGGACCCATTAGCACTGTTATCTTAGGGGGAAAAGTCTATAGATTTATGATTATTGATGACTACTTGAGGTTCACTTGGATTAAATTTTTATCACATAAGAGTGAGTCTTTTGATGACTTTAGATCCTTCTCCACTTGGATTCAAAATAAGTTAGGTTGTGAGATTTTGACCATCCATAGTGACCATGGGGGAGAGTTTAAAAATGAAAGATTTGGATACTTTTGTGAGGATAAAGGGATTATTCACAACTTCTTAGCTCCCAGGACCCCTCAGTAGAACGAGGTAGCTGAAAGGAAGAACATGAACTTAGTTGAGGTTGCTAGAGCCATGCTTATTGAGTATTCACTTCCAAAATACTTTTGAGTTGAAGCGATAGACACAGTTTGTTATGTGTTGAATAGGGTGAATGTTATAGCCAAACTTGATAAGACATCCTATGAGATCCTCAAGGGTAGAACTCCCAACCTTTCCCACCTTCGTGTCTTTGGTTTTAAGGTTTTCAGAAGTCACACTTAGGAAAATTTGACTCAAAATCTGATGGAGTGTTCTTAGGTTATTCAAGTATTGGGAAATCCTTTAGGATATTTAATAAAACGACATTGGTGGTGGAGGAGACTACTCATGTAGTGTTTGATAAATATAATCCTAAGGAGTCTAGAATTAATGATGAAGATGGTGTTAGAGAGATTTCTAAAGGAATAAAAAATTTAGAGAAGAGAGTAGAGGCCCAAATCGCTGAAAGAGTAGGAGAAATTACCAAGGAGTGGAAAACTCAAATGTAGAGGAAAGGGTTGATCCTACACACACTTTTCCTAGGGATTGGAGATATTCTTTGAGTCATCCTAAAAAATAGATCTTAGGAGACCCCTCTGAAGGTTTTAGAACTAGGCATGGACTTAGGAAGGAAGTAAACCACTCTACCTTTATCTTAATGACTGAACCCACCAATATTAATCAACCCTTGTTTGATGAGTTTTGGATCTTAGCCATGCAAGAGAAATTAAACCAATTCATGAGGAATAATGTTTGGGAGCTTGTAGAAAGACCAAAGGGACAAAGTATAGTTAGAACCAAATGGGTTTTTATGAATAAGATGAATGATTCTGATATGGTTGTTAGGAATAAGGTAAGATTAGTAGCTAAGGGATATAGCAAATAGAAGGGATTGATTTTGAGGAGACCTTTGCCTCTGTAGTTAGATTATAAGTCATTAGAGTGCTACTAGAATTTACCTGTTATAAGGGATTTAAGCTTTACCAAATGGATGTGAAGAGTGCTTTTTTAAATGAGGTAATAAAAGAAAATGTGTTTGCTGAACAACCCCCAGTTTTAAGAGTTTCTAATTTTCAAATCATATTTTCAAATTAAAAAAGGTCTTATATGGATTAAAACAGGCACCAAGAGCTTGGTATGATAGGCTTAGCACTTTTTTTTTAAAGAGGAATTTTGTTAAGGGAAGTGTAGACACCACCCTTTTTTCGAGGAAAGTAGGAGATAAGTTACTCATTGTTCAGATCTATATTGATGATATACTTTTTGGATCTTCTGATAAAAAGCTATGTGATGATTTTTCTAAAATAATGAGTTAGGAGTTAAAGATGAGTGTGATGGGAGAGTTGTCCTACTTTTAGTGATTTAGTATAAGACAATTGGATGATGGAACCTTTATAAGTCAATCAAAGTACATTAAGGATATCTTGAAGAAATAAGAATTGGATAAAGCCAAGCCAATAAATACTCCCATGATTTCTAATATTCAGTTGGATAAGGACTCAAGTGGAAAATTTGTTGATCAAGAGAAGTATAGAGGGATGATTGGATCTTTACTTTACCTCACTACTAGTCAACCTAATATAATATTTAGTGTTTGTCTCTGTGCTAGATTTTAAGCTGATCCTAAGGAATCCCACCTGACTGCAGTTAAGAGAATTCTTTGATATCTTTAGAGGACCCAAAACTTAAGAATCTGGTATCTCAGGAACAACACTTTTTTTAAGATTATTGGAAATTTTGATTTTAATTTTATAGTATATAGGGTGGATACAAAGAGCACTTCAAGAACATGCCAATTTATAGGACAATCTTTTATCTCATGGTCTCGTAAAAAACAAAACTCTGTTGCACTTTTTACTGTTGAAGCTGAGTACATTGCCTTAGGAAGTTACGTGGCCGAAGTTCTTTGGTTGAACCAACAAATTCTAGATTTAGGATTTCCTATAGGCACAATTTCAATCCTTTGTGACAACACTAGTGCCATCTACATCTCTAAGAATCCTATCCAACATTCAAGGACCAAATACCTTGACATAAGACGTCACTTTATTAGAGACCATGTGACCAAATGAGACATTGAGTGACACCATGTGATAGCTGAGAATCAATTGGCTGATATCTTTACTAAACCACTGACTTTTGACACTTTTGGCAACTTAAGGACTTGATTGGGTGTGATTAACAAAAATGCATGAACTTGTTATTTACTGATTTTTGAATCTTTTGTTTTGTTTTTTTTTATTCCTATTTTTTTGTTTCACTTTATTTTTTTTATTTCACTTTTCTTACTATAATCAATTGGTCATTGTTGAAATGATATTTTATACCATATTTTTTCTTTTTAAAAATTTGTAGTCAATGTTTTACATCTTTTAATCTACTAAAGTGAAAAAATACTATTGATTGTTTCTCTTTCTCTAACCTCTTTTAGTGGTGCAATTTTTTTTCTAAACAAAAGTTTGTCTCAAATTAATAATTGGACTTTGCGATTGAGGTCTTTTCTATCTTGCTATAGTAATCTATCTTATATTTATAATGTTCAAAGTCTTTATATTACTTCAAAGATTTCTCATTATCGTGTCATTGTATCTATCATATGATTTTCATTCTATTTTGTGGTTTGTTCTTTCTTATATTAAAGATTGAATTTTTCTTCTCTAATATTTAGAAGATATACTTACAACTGAGAATATTTAAGATTTTTGAAAAGGGATCTAGCTTGCAAAATTAAAAAAAAAGTGGCCAATAAAGCCAAAACAAAAGATGCGTAATGACACCAAATTAAAACTTATACACAAAGTATACCAAAAATTAAAAGATGCGCAAAGTGCGCCATTCAATTGACAAGAGGCATAAAATGAGCCCACCATAAGCAAGTTCTCTTCTCTTTCAAACTTTTAAAACTTAGAAGAATTTTTGTATCACTTGAGATTTTCAATGGCTTGATTTTGAATTTTGTAATTGTGACAAATTATTTTGATACATTTTTTATAAGATATTTTCTGAAACCAAGTCTTGAATGGATCTCTTTTTCTTATCTAATTGGTTTTCTTTCAGTTAGGTCTTTTTATTTCAAAAGATGATTTTGCCTTAAGAGAAGTTCGAGCTAGAGTTAACATGATCAAATATTTTACTGTTTTTGAATTTTGATGATGTTAACTCATTGGTCTTACAAGTCTTTAAAATCAATCACATAGAGACTGTGTCTTATTCATGTTTTGATTAAAAAAAAAACTTTTCTTTCATTTTTTTTCTTTTCTGGTTTTTCCTCCTCTTTTGTGATGTCAAAAGGGGGAGTAGTGTTTATAGTTTTTTTCATTTTATTTAGTTTTGATTGTTTAATTATTAGCCATCATCAAAAAGAGGGAGATTATTACGAATCTATTTTTACGGAATAGAATTTTGATGATAGCAAACACTTCTATTTCTCTACGACTTCCTTGACTAATAATCTTTTAGGTCCACAAGATCAAACTACAATTTGAACCAGCTCAAAATTACAAAGACTAGGTCTGAGTCAGTTTATAAACTTTCCTTTTCTTGAGTCAATTATAAACAATATAATTTTTGATGCTAAGTAACCTTGCACACACACACTTGAAGGAATTTTTTTTGACTAATTTTAGAGTTTTTTTGTTTTTGCTCACATTAACTGGAATGATCCACAAATTGGCTTGGATGATCAGTTACAGATAAAAACCCTAATTAGGGCATCTTAGTTAAGGCAACCGTCATTAAGCGTACCATCTTGGATGATCTTTGTATCGGTTGGGATGATAGGCTCAAATAAAAAAGAATCAGCCGCCAGATCTATTTAGGTAGCTTTTATTTTTGGACATCATCAGGACATCGTCCTAGATGATGGAACATAATTATGCCTAAATTAATCTGATAATTAAGAAAAGCAATTAAGGTTTGATTACTTGATCATATCGTCCTGGACGATCGCAGGATCGATCGGGACAATCAATTAATAAACCTTAGTTGTTCCTGGATGATCAAACATCGACCAACATCTATTCAGGGTGATGTTATGGGCGATATTCAATGATTTGTACTAATTGTATAGGACGATATAAACAAAAACCTTCTGATCATTCCAAATCGTCCTAGCTGATTGAGTTTAATTTATACTGATCTTACATGAAGATATTTATATTTTCATCGATGATAAAGTCTGTTTGGTGAAATTAAGAGCTATTCTAAAGCTCTTCTAAATATAACCTCTTGTTCAACCCAAGAGATTATCTTTTACTGCTCTTCTAACCTGAGAGAGCCAAGAGGAGAGGGAGAGCAAGAAAGAGAAAGAGAGGATCCTATGAGGGGGAGTTTGTAAGGGGTTTCATAAAGGTTGCTTGCAGCAAAGATCCATCGTCATCTTCTCCAGTCATCATCCTTAGTTCCTTGGGGGCTCTAGAGAGGTCTACTTTAGCATCTGATCAAGGTTTTCTCACTGCTTTAGGAGAAAGCAAAAGGAGTTGGGTTCTTTGCCTTCTTTTGGAGGAAGAAAAAGGATTTGGGTTCTCTACCTCACCAGGGTTGGTGGAAAGGAGGTTTGTAAAGGCTTCTCTGCCTTGCTGTGGGGGCAAAAGGAAAGACACTGAGTTTAGTGCAATACTCAGAGGGCGCCACTAGGGAGTAGACGTAGGTCGAGTTGACCGAACCACTATAAATTTTTATGTTCTTTATTACTGCTTCCATATTTAATTTCCACACTTTGATTTCTATGGTGAATCTTGGTTTTTTTTTAAGATTATGTTTTGATTGAAAGATTTTTTAAAATGCCAATTCACCTCCCCTCCCCCTCCCCTCTTGGTTAGCCTTAGGACTAGTTCATAAGGGCTTAACATTCCTATCGAACTTTTAAGTGCCATCAGAGCACTTCCATAAACCAGAATAGAGCAAAGGACACTTTTAATAAGAGTAAAACAACCATTAAAGCTAAGGAAATTAGAATCCCAAGAAGATAATTTGTTCTAAACCACAAAAATTAAGTCATCAAAGAGAAAAGACTTTTTTATCCCCTTATAAAGAGGAATACTCGGGTATTTTAAAGGCAAAAAACTTTGTATAAAGCCAGTAATATTCCTAATAGCCATAATACGATCAGAAGGAATATTTTTACCCGTGATAAAATCACACTTCTACTTATTAAAAGCCAAACCACTAACTGACTCAAAATGGTCAAAGAAACTCACAATCTTATTATTCCTATTCATCGAACCATTTGAAAACACAATGAAATCATCAGTAAAACATAAATGGGAGATTTTAATGCCACTAATAATTCTTCAATTAATCAAACATTACACAATTAGATGCTAATAATTACCTCCCCATTTAAAATGTGACACATGTGACTGTGTAGCTGGCTAAGAAATTCTATTAAAAAAAATTAGGGAAAATTACTTAAATTTAAAAAATACATAACTCCTCAATCAATTGGTTAAATTAAGAGTTCTTAAGCTTTATTAATTCATCTTAAGGAGCTATTCCAAAGCCTTATGAATATAAATAATAACTTTAAATAAATTAAAAGTAATTTTATAAATACCCTACAGAGTATATTAAAATTATTCGCAAAATATAATTTTCAATAAGGTAAAATTGATAGGGAAGGATCTATGATATTTTTTTTGAATGTCCAAAATTTATCATGTCTATTTGATACCTTTAAGGGCTATAATTAATTACGCTTAGTTTATAGGTTAAAATTCTACCTACAACTTGAACTTTTAAATCAAGTGAATCCATAAAGAACTATGACTTGGTGCTCTATGGGGTGTTCATTCATTATAAAAGGGTTAGAATGCACATGATTTCATCCCCCTCCCATATGATGTTTTCCTAAATTAAATTTCCCAAGGCATAGATATATTTATGTTAGGGAATTGATTGAAATGTTCTGAAGGCTTCAATTGCCATTAAATTTCTTATGATTGGACCTCTAGTTTGTCAGAATTTATTGTTGAAATTTCAAGAAAAATGAAGTTCATTAGGTTAACCAATTAGGAAACCCGAAATTTGTTCACATAATTGACCTAGGTTTCTTTAATTCATAATTAATCCAAAATAAATTAGAAAAATGCATTTTAAAACTCAGGCCACTTAGAATTAAAAGCTAATCGAGGGAAAAAAAATCCATGTCAAATTTTTAGAAAATATAATTAATTAGATAATTATTAAGTTTAAATAATTAATTAATAAAAATAATTAAATAATTAAATAAAATTCTTAAATGACCTCACGTTTATAATCATCCTTATGAATCATCTTTATTATTTGGAAGAGATTTTAAAAAGTTTAGTGTTGATTTGGAGCATAAATAAAAAAATCCCTTAAATAAGGTAATTAAATAATTCATATTAAAAGATTGAATTTATAAAAAAACCATATTCAAGAAAAATCCAAACAATGAAAACTCAAATGCTTTGAACTTAAAATTAAAATATATTAATTATGAAAAATTATAAACTTTAATTATCTTGCTTAAATAGAAAAGTTAAATTTTCATCAAAATAAAGATTAAATAATAAATTAAATAATAAAACATTTCAATAAATCATGAGAATTCTAAAATCATTCAAATCAATTAATCAAATTTAATGAACAAAAAATAAATAATAATAAAAGATAAAGAACACAGCTATTGTTGGGTAACTCGCGCACCAAGCTATTATCTAGCCATAAAGCTATTGTTAAAATAAACTTTGTAACCCTGGTTAACAAAGATAATAGGTATTTTACTTAAATAACAAATACAAAATTTGAAATAAAATACATATAAATTATGGCTTTCATTCCTTATGTTAGATTCTCTTTAGGGGACATAAGTGTATTTGGGTTATAAATCTTAAGGGTTAAAAATGACTAATTAAAGTAAGGACTTAAATAACCAATTATTAATCAACTTTAATATATAAAATCCACTTTTAAACAAATCTTAAAATATTAAAGAATTAAAACTTGAACTCAAACTAAAATCCCTTTTGTTGTAAACAAATCAAATTCAATTGATAATAAACTTTGGACATATCCAAATCACAAAGCTTGTTACACACATTATAGATTATTCATTATGACAACCAAAACTAATTCTAGGTTAGGCCATTATTCTCTCATATGTTTCTCTATGTTAAGAAAATGATTGGTGTGAGAATAAATTATGACTGTTAAGATTTGATGTAATGGATTTAATGATACTTATGCATTGATACTTATGATGTTATCTTTAATGGGTTTCTAAATTTTCCTATGTTAGGCACAATCTCCATGTTTATAACAAATCAAGATTTTTGGCAGATGGCCATACTTATGTATGGCTATAAAAATAGTGGGTGAATAACATTATTAAGCTTAAAACTAATAAAAATTTTGCAAGCACTTTCATTGTTAAGCTAGCCCACTTGTTTAATAAAAGCATAACCAAGCGTACAGATAGCTCAAAAATATACAAAATATTATTATGATGCAATATGTTTATGATTTTACATAAAAATTACTTCATTAACATGTAGGACGTTTTAAGTCATTTTTTGTTTTAAAATGTAATTCATAAAAAAATATGATGTGAAAGTCTATAAAATGAGGCCTTTTCCCAAAAGACTAGGGATTCAAAGAGGAAATAACATCCTTTATTGGAGAGTTCTTTTAATTTGGACATGTCATAGGATGAAAACATAAGAAGCTCAAAGAAAAGAATTAACCACAAGGATCTTGAAGAAAACAAACCAAGATGGTAAAGTAGAATTGAAGAATAAAAATGCCTCACTATAGAACACTTGCATTATTTTGTTGGAGTAGAGTCAAGGTTGTAATTAATCAAGCGTGACCACCTTTACTATTTAGTAGACATTGGGTTGCATTAAGTGGAACATGCTATATGGACTTTGGATATTATAATTTTTTTATTATTTGGCTAATTTATTTTCTTGCACTATTTGTGCACATAAAATTTCCTACTTTTTATTACTTTCTTTCTTGCTTGCACATGTGCTGGATATCTTTCCAAGCTCTTAGGAAATAAAACCTTTTTACTCATAACCAAATAAACATTAAAGATAACATTGAAAGATAGCTAGAATGAAACATAAGTGAGATCTTGTTTAGAGTCGTATAAACTAATATCATTCTTCTTTCCATCTTAGGCATCTCCCCACCTTTGGGTAGAAGCACATCACATGACCTACAATGGTGTACTTCTGACTCAGGTGAGGCTTGATATTCAAGATAAATCTATTTTATAAGCCTCTTTAAGCCTCTTTAAAATTCCACATGCTGATTATTGCATAAAAGTCAATTTGTATGCATTACATTATAAACAAATTAAAGAAAATTAAAATTTAATTAGATCTTTTCTAGATGCCTAATTACCATTCAAAAAGTATAAGGGTACTTAGGTTTTTTTGTAGATGTCAGCCATATATTCCATGAACTTAAATAATATTAGCTTACCCATCTTTCATAAGATTGGACATCATAGTTTTAAAGCAATTAGGTAGTTTAGTTGGGAGTTTAATCTACGAAAGATGTAAGTCTAGAATTTTAATTCATTAGATAAATTTAGTGTACTACTTTATAATACCCAACTTAGATCTAGTTTTTTAGGAAAACCATAAATTAAAATTCTTCACCTTCCAAGAATATAATCTAACCTATCTAATAAAATGTCAACTCAAACATACAAATTTCTTTCTAAAATAGTAAAGCCCAATACAGGATAGAGTTAGAATTTTTTGATGGTCCAGGAATCCTAGTGCTCCCTACCTTTGATCCTTTTGCATCGAGAAAGAACTATTCAATATTGAACAATCCCCTTCAAAAACTCTGGAGTCTCTCATCCTTATTTTAATATTTTATATCTAAGAAAATATATGTCACTACTTTAGTCGAGAGTATTCATAGGAGGTTCATTTCTCCTAAGATGAAATTAATCATAAAGGCTTTCTTTATGGAAAACCTATAACTCCATATTAAAATAAACCCTATCTTATTTTTTGTTAAATATGATAAAAAGGTGATCCCCTATACATACATACATACATACATATATATATATATATATATATATATATATATATATATATATATATATATATATATATATATATATATATATATAGTCTCTCTGAGCTTTGGGTTCGGAGGTGATTTTGGGGTGATTCTAGTGCTTTCTCTATGTGCTGGTTTCCTAGTCCCGTGACTATTTCTCTTCAATTTCTCTAATCATTTCTCCTACTTTTTTTAATTTTTTTTCTTTGTTCTCCTCATTTTGAGGTGTGGTTCATTTTTGGTGTTGGGCGATGACGACCCCCTCTTCATCAAACCCGACATATTCCTCTCTTTTTTAGGGGAAATCACGATCCTTAAAAGAGGTTTTGGCTGGTACGCCATCTAAATCTTCTAATCTCAAATTTGTGCACTCTTCCTTCAAGGGATGACCTGCTCTCTTGTTTGAAGATTTGGTTGTTGTTCAGTTGGCAGCTCCTTATGCTTTGATGCTTGTTGGTAAATTTTTGTTGAGGAGTCCGAACCTTGATATAATACAAATTTTTTTTTCTTAATCGTAAGATTTCCAAAAGTTTTCATATTGGGTTACTTGATCAAAGACATGTTGCAATCCAACTTTCTAATGATCTTGAATATAGCCACATATTTGCTAGGAAATCTTATCATATTCAAGCGTGTCAAATGCGATTTCTTAAATGGACTCCAGATTTTGATGTTAGGGAACAATCCTCTATTGCTCCAGTTTGGATCTCCTTCCCTAACTTGAGACTACACTTTTTTAAACATCAAATCCTTTTTGGTATGACTTTTATTTTTGGGATGCTGTTACAAACTAACCAAGCCACTGCCTCTGTGTCAAGGCCATCTGTTGCTCAAGTTTTGGTTGAATTAGATGTTTCTAAAAAACATCCTAATGAGTTATGGCTTGGGTCAGAAGTTAAGGTTTATTTCTAAAAAATAGAGTTTAAAAATTTACCTATATTTTGTTCTTTTTGTAAGATGCACAGACATGGCATGAATGATTATTTTCAGAAGCATCATCATCTTCATAAAGAAAAGGATTAATTAAAAAAAGGAAATGGGGGTAGTTTCTCAGGATGTTTCTAATCCCACTCAGGAAAACTTAGAGACCAATGTCTCTATTCCCCCTCAGTCTCCCTAAAACTCGTTGGTGGTTAATGTTGAGGACCCGCTTCTTATTAATACTAATGATGCTACATTGACTCATGATCAGAGAATTTTTGTCCAACCGGTTGCTTCTCCTTCTATTGACCATGAAAATAATGTAACTCATATTGTGCCTAGTATTGATCTTCAAAATAATGATATTGCTGAAACTACACCTTCTTGCAATTTTAATCATAATGTTTATGAGACTAATGGTATTATGCCTACCTAAACTTCTTCTAATCCTTTAAATGTTCAAGAAGTTGTGACTATTCAAGTGCTTTGCGAAGAGGGTGAGAGGAATGAGATTCCTTTAGAGGAAGGTGAATTTGTTTCTATGGAGCATGGCTCGCCTATCTCTAAATACATTGCAGAGCTTGTTATGAGGACTCGTGATAATATGGAGAATGATGGTAGGTTTATGGAGGATGAATGTCCTCAAATTACTATTCAAAGAGAACACCAAAATGGTAGTAAGACTTTTTCAACTTCTTATTATAATTGTGATGCATTGATTGATACTGAGGATATGCATATTGATGCTAAAAGTTTTGTCAGGGATGATAGTGACTTTAGTTTTATTAAAGTTCATAGAAAAAGAAGTAGGAAGCCTAAGCATATTTCATTGCAACCTCCTAGAAACACTCACTCGCATACTTCCCATTAAGTTTTTATTTATGTTTAATGCTATTATTTGGAATGTGAGTGGCATTGGTTTTCCTTCTTCTAGAATTCGTGTTAAGAACTTATGTCGTGTGCATAATCATTCTATTCTTGTGCTACTTGAACCTCTTATTTCTTCTTCAAGATTATTGAATACCTCTCAGTTCTTGGATTTTAATGATACTATTTCTAATGTTGCTAGCAAGATTTAGGTTTTCAAGAAAGATCAGGTTAAAATTAATGTTATTGACAATTTTACTCAGGTTTTATGTTGTAAAATTAAGGCTCTTAATTTGTAATGTTGTGCTTCTTTTGTATATGCTGCTTCTTCTCTTTATAATAGAAAACTGCTTTGGGATCAACTTATTGATTTTCATAATATTTGTAATTTGCCTTAGTTTGTTGGTGGTTATTTTAATGCCATCACTAATTCTTTGGAAAGGATTGGAGGCTCCTCTCCTTCTTATCATTCTATGGAGGATATTAATAATATGATTTGAACTTGCAACTTAATTGATATTAGTTTTGTTGGTAATAATTTTACTTGGAATAGTGGTCACTTATGGCAAAGGCTGGATCGTATTCTCTTTAATGACTCTCGGCTTAATACCCTTAATTCCACCAATGTGCAGCATCTGAGTAGAACTCTATCTAATCACTCCCCTTTACTTATTAGCCTCAAGTTTAGGCATTTCAATACTTTATCTCATTTCAGATTCCAAAACATGTGGTTACTGCATGACTTTTTTAGATGTTCTTTAGAATAATTGGCAAGCTCCGTTACAATCAAATAATTATATTTTTGGCATGAGGAGACTTTGGTTTAAGTTGAAAAGGCTGAAATAAGTTTTAAATTGGTGGAACCATCAAGTTTTTAAGAATATTTTCTCTACTATCCTGCAAGCCGAGGAACTCGTTAATTTTCTTGAGCTAGTTTATCAAGAGTTGGTTTTTAAATTTCAAGCTAAGGAAGAAATTTTTTGGAAGCAAAAAGCTGCATCTAAATACTTGTTGAAGGTAATAACATCATTAAATATTTCCATGCGTTGGTTAAGAGGAAAAGGGTTAAAAACTTTGTCAATAAAATCTAAAGGGACAATGGCTCTATCACTGAGAATTTTGTGGAGATTGCTAACCTAGCTGTACAACATTTTTAAACTCGCTTTTATAAAGTTTTTATCTGACTCAGACTGTGGATCATTCTTTCATTCATGCCGTTATTTCCCATGAAGAGAATGTCACTCTCTCTATGCCTCCTTTTGAGGAGGTTAAAGAGACTCTGTTTGATATGAATAGTGACTCTATTGCTGGGCCTGATAGCTTTACCACTCTTTTCTTCCTAAAAGCTTGGAATATTATTGATAATGATATTTTACTGCTATTTTAGATTTCTTAGTCGGTAATCCTATACCTAAGTTTTTTTACCTCTACTTCTATTGTGCTTATTCCTAAAAACAATGATGTTAACACTTGGAATGACTTTAGACCTATTAGTTTTTATACTTTTTTCAACAAGTTGATATCCAAAATTATTATGAATCATCCCTTTTATTTTGCATAAAATTATTTCTCCTAATCAGATGGGTTCTGTGAAAGGTAGGGCCATCACGGATGATATTTTGTTGGCCAAGAGTTGTGCCAATACTTGGATGTTAGGGTGAGAGGGGGTAATTTAATTTTGAAGCTTGATAATGCCAAGGCTTATGGCAATATTAATTGGAACTTTCTTTATCTTATTTTTGAGTTTTTTTTTTTGTTTTGATTCTATTTTTATCAAGCTAATTAAGAATTGTACTGAAGATGACTATTTTTCTATGATTATGTATGGTTCTAATAATGGCTTTTTCAAATCCTCTCATGGCTTAAGGCAAGCTGATCCTATTTCTCTTGCTCTCTTTATTTTTGTTGCTGAATTTCTTTCTAAGGGTCTTACTAATTTGTTTGTTACTAATCCTGGCCTTTACTTTAGAACTATGGGAGGCTTTCCCATATCTCGTTTGTGCTTTGTGGATGATTTTATTGTTTTTACTAATGCGGCTATTAATATGATTCAAAAACTTATAGATTTCATTTTCCAATTTGAGATGGTTAGTGGTTTATCCTTTAGGAAAAATAAAAGTTATTTCATTGCTTCAAAGTGAATTTCTAATGATCATATTTTAGCTATTAAAGATCTTACTGGCTTTACTCATGCTCACTTTCCCATCAAATATCTAGGTGTTCCTCTTTTTAATGGGAGGTGGAGGTCCTTTTTATTTGATGATCTTATTGCCTCTATCCATAATAAATTTTTATCTTGGGATTTGAATTTTCTTAGCTTTGGTGGTAGAATTCCTCTTATAAAAAATGTTCTCTATGCCTTACCAGCTTATAGTTTTCAGTTTATTTTTTTGACTCAAGATGTTTGTCATAGGATCCACAAGCTTATTAACAAATTCTTTTGGAAAGGCACTTCCTTTAGCTCTAAAATAATTTGGGCTGCTTGGGAGAAGTGCTGTGGTGTTTTGGCTGAAGGTGGTTTTGGTTGCAAGAATTTGAATGATCTTACTAAGGCTTTTTATTTTAAACTTTGTTACAATTTGCATACCAAAACTAGTCTTTGGGCTAATTTTATGATTTCCAAGTATTGTATTGGCAAGCATCCTACTAATTGTTTTTTTAAACATGGTGACTCTAGAGTTTTCAAAAGACTTTGCAAAATTAAATGGGATGTAGAGCCCTTTATTTCTTGGGGTCTTGGTGAGGGTAATATTTTCTTTTGGCAAGATCGCTGGTTAGGTAAACACTCGATTGACTCTATTTTAAACTCTTCCTCAACTGCTTTGATTAAGGTCAATTCCTTTTTTAATTGTAATTTTTGGGATTATGAAAAACTTTCTCATGTGCCTCCTGATTGCATCACTCAACTCATTTTAAACTTTCCTATCAACATTGATTCTAAGGATATTATCTTATGTGACTTATCTAATGATGGTGGCTTTCACTTAAATAGTGCTTGGCATACTTTTAGAGCTAAAGGTAATATTGATAATATTTTAATCTTATTTGTTATAAGACCATCCCTTCTACTATCTCTATCTTTGTTTGGAGAATATTATATAGAGTTTACCTATTGATGATAATCTAATCAAAAATGGTTTTGTTATGGCTTCCAAGCATCAATGTTGTTATCACATGGAGACTATGCATAATGTTTTAATCTCTAGTCCTGTTGCTATTAGAACTTGGGTCTATTTTGATGATTTATTTCATTTGAATTACTTTAATACCCATCTCTCTCTTAATTATATGCTCAAGGGTTGGTTTATTAATGCTAAGGCACATATTAGTAATGTTATTCCTCCTCCTATTCTTTGGTTTCTTTGGTTGGAAAGAAATAACTCCTATTTCAACAACGTGCGGATGAACCATCAGAATGTTATTCACAGGGTTAAGGATAACGTTTTATCTCTTATGGCCGTTAAACAGCTTTCTCTTAAGAATTTCAAAAACTGCTATTTTGTGTGCACTACTTTAGGGCTTAACTTGGAGGGTACTCCTTCAGTTTTTCAGTCTAATATTATCTACAGGAAGAAACCCCCTTTTAATTTCTTTAAATTGAATATGGATGGTGCTAGTAGTGAGTCTGCAGTGGGTTGTGGTGGTTCTATCAGGATAGCAATGGTGGCCTTATTGTTGCTTTTGCTGGCCCTGTTCATAATGGTAACTATTTTTTTGCGATTACTATGGCCATTCTTTATGGTATCGAGTTGTGCATTCCTCTTAATTTAACTAACTTGTAAATTGAAGTGAGTTCTGACTATGAATTTCATTTTCTTCAAGCTGATGAGGATATGCGTTGCAGCCCAAATATTTTCTATCATGTGCGGGAAATTAAAAATCTATTGTTTTTTTTAAACTCGTCTTTCCAGCATTTTAGCAAGGAAGGATATAGTTGTACTTCTTGGCTTGCTAACTAGGGTTGTAATCTTGATGGTTTTTCTAATGTTATTTGGTTATCCCTTCCTGTGCCCTTAATTATTTATTTATTCTTGATGTGTGTGGTGTCCCCTATGTTAGTTCCTAAATGGTTTCGTTTCTTGGTGTTGTGTTGGGTGGATTGTTGGCTCTGGTTCTTTGGTTGTTGGTTTGTTTATTCTTGGTTTTGCTTGCTAGCCTTCTATGCCACTCCTATTTTTCCCTGGGGCCATCATTTTCATGGTTGGGCTTATGTGGTGCCTCTTGCTAATTGGAAGGGTGGCTGAATGGTTGTTATGTGGGGTCATGCCTATCATTCATGGCTTACTTTGAGGGGTTGTAGTCTTGACTGGGTTTATTCTTGGATTCTGTCCTGGCTGGTTTACTTTCTCTGGCTTTAGTTTGCTGGGTCAGTGTGTTTTTTGGCGCTTCTTGGCTTCACTTCCTAAATAACTTGGGTGTTTTGTCTTTTTCTTGTACTACATAGATCAACTATTATGATGGTTGGGCTATCCGTGATGTGGAGGTTCTTCTCCAACATGGAGTTAGTTTTTGGCTGCTCTTTTATGTTTTTTTTTGGAGGTGTTTTATCCCTATTGCTGTTTGGATTGACATCTAGACTGATGGTTTTCTTTTTTTTTTTTGCTGAGTTAAACTCCTTTCTCTAGGTTATGTGTGTTGTTTCAATCTTATCATTCATACCTAGTTTTCCTTTTCTCGGTTACTTGTTATCTGCTACTGGCATAAATTTATGTTTTCTTGTTAGCTATTGTCTTGGTGAATTTAGAGTTGAGCTATGATTTCACTGGTTATAATGTTGAGGGTCTGTCCCATTGTTGCTCTCTTACCTTCTATTTTTGGGGTGTTGGGGGTAATCGTGTGGATCCAGCTGGGCTTTCTTATTATGTTGGTGTTGTTGTGGGTTTGGTTGGTGCACGCATTTGGTTGCTTATCCCTTGGTTGTTATATGGCATTCTATTTATCTGGTTTTGGTGGTTTGGAGTGGATATTACTGTTGGGAATCTGGATAACCCATGCTATTTTGTTGGTGTTATTCTTTTCTGCTGGCTGGTTTTGCCCAGGGTGGTTTTGGGTGAACCTGAAGGTAGGATTGAGTGGCTTGTGGATTTTCGTAATGAGGCTTTTATATCTATTATATTATGAGCTCTTTAAGTCTTAATTCCATGATTGGATTTATTTGGAACAAATTTTGCTTCGTCTCCTTTTTCACTTCTTGTTATTTCTATTATTGTTATTGTTTAACCTATATTTTATGGTGGGGTAGCTTTCCCTTCTGCAACAACTTTCCTTTGCAGGTGGAGCTACTTTTGGAGGAATTCAAGAATTTTGGAAGAAAGATTGAGCTTTACTGTATTAAAACTATCTTTCTATATTGGATGCTTATCCTTAACATCTTTAGATTGTTACTAGGGTGCCTTGTATTTTTGACTAGTGGAGACAATTGGCTCATAGGTCTTCTTTTGCTTTATTTTGTAGCTCGTAAGAGCATTAGTGAGCCGATGGTGTCCTGTAATGACTTTGTATTTATTTTTTAATTTTAATGTGTAGGCCCCTTTGTAGGTTTTAATTAAAAAAATAAATAATAATAATAATAAAGTGATCCCATTTCCCTTGATCTTTTTATTATTGCTACTGATTATCTTTCTGGAGGTCTTACTCTCCTCTATAAAGTTTACCCTAATTTGTACTTTAAAACTTTGAGTGGTGTTCCTATCTCCCATTTATTTTTTTGCTAACGATGTTATTATTTTTTCTAATGCTTTGGTGAATAGGGTTAGTTTAATTAGTAGATTTTTGAATAATTTTGAACTTTTGAGTTGTTTAAACCTTAATAGAAAAAAATGCTATTTTATCCCCTTGAAGAATGTTTCTAAAAGTTGCATTATGATTATCAAGCGTACCACTGGTTTTGTGTAAGGTTCCCTTCCTTTAAAATATCTGGGTGTTCCTCTTTTTAAAGGTCGCAAAAGATTTTTCTTTTTTAATGATCTGATTACTACCGTGAAGAATAAACTTAAGTCCTGAAAATTTAATTTTCTCAACTTTGGTAATAGATTGGTTTTAATTAAAAGTGTTATTTGTTCTTTTCCTATTTGTATTTTTCAAATTATTCAGCCTACTGTTATGGTTTGTGATAGATTGGAAAAATAATCAGTAAGTTTATCTGAAAAGGTAAGAGTAGTAATTCTAAAATTATCTTGTTTTCTTGGAATAAATGTTGTGGCACTCTGGACGATGGAGGTTTGTGGTGTAAGAATATGGAGGATTTATTTCACGCTTTCTCATTTAAACTTTTTTATAACTTTTGTGTTAATAATAGTCTTTGGTCTAAATTTATGACACAAAAATACTGTGTTGGTAAATATGCTACTATTTGTTCTTACAAAATGGGGGATTCTAGGGTTTGGAAAAGACTTTGCAACATCAAATGGGAAGTGGAACCCTATATTTTTTGGAGTCTTGGCTGCACTAATCTTTTTTTTTTTTTTTTGGTAGGACAAGTGGTTTAATCAATCTTCGATTGAATGGATGCTCCAATCTGTCTTCACTTTAGCTATTAAGGTTAATAGTTTTATTTCTAATAACTCTTAGGATATTGAGAAATTACTTGATGTTATTCCTATGTCCACCATTACTCATATCTTAAAAATCCCTTTAAATAGTGATGTTGAAGATTGTTTGTTGTGTAATTTGGATAATTATAGCAATTTTAGTATTAAGAAGGCTTGGGATATTTTAGAATTCATCATACCTCTTTTAAAGTTTTTAATATCTTATGGCATAAAAGAATTCCCACCTCTATTGCTAATCTCATTTGGAGAGTCATGCAAAATTTTGTTCCTGCAGAAGAGATTTTAATTAACGTGGTTTTATTTTGGCTTCCAAGTGCCAATGTTTTTATCATGTTGAAAATATGCATCATGTGTTTATTTCTGGGCTGATTGCTTCTAATGTTTGGATTTATTTTGAGGATGTGTTCAAAATTAATTATTTTAAGGGTAATATCTCTATTAAAGACATCCTCCATCTTTGGTTTTCTAATTCTAAAGGTCATATTACTAAGCCTATTCCTTCCCTGATTATTTGGTGCCTTTGGATCGATAGAAAGAACTCACTTTTAAAGAATATCAGTATGAATCATGATCTTATTATTTCTAATGTCGAAGATAAGGTTTGCAAGTTGCTTTATGTTAACTTTCTTACCTCTAAGAATTTTAAGGGATATTTCTTTATTGCAAAAGAGTTTGGTATTGTTCTGCATGATAAGGTTAATGCTGTGGATTATAGATTTATTTATTGGATTAAACCTTCTGAAGACATGTATAAGCTTAATAGTGATGGTTCTTTGAAAGGGGACACTTGTGGTTGTGGTGGTATTATTAGAGATCTTAAGGGTAATTTTGTTATTGCTTATGATAGCCCTCTTACCAATTCCTCTATTATTTTCTCTAAACTTTCTGCCATATTGTTTGGTCCTAAATTTTGTCTGTCTCTTGATTTACCTAATATTTTGATTGAAGTGGATGCTTTGTACATTTTCTTCTGCCTTAAAGATAATGATGAGAAGATGTGTATTCCTGAATTATTTTATCTTATTATAGAAATTAAACAGCTTTTTACTTTTCTTAATGTCAAGTTGACTCATGTTCATAGAGAAAGCAACGCTTGTGCTGATTGGTTAGCTAACCATATATCTAACCTCAAATTTCTTACTAAATTTAATTTTAACCAGCTTCCCCACGTTATTAAAGGTCTCCTTAGATTTGATAAACTTTGTTTTCCTTATGCTAGAAACTAATTTTGGGTTTTCGTGGGACTCTTTCATGCTTCATTTAAGTAATTTAGTTAATTTACAAGATTATTTTTCTTTGGATCTCATTTTCACAGCTGGCCTTGATTCCATTAATCTGGGGATTATTCTTCTTGCGATCTTGTTGTCTTCCCTTCTACAAAATTTAGTTCAAAAGATGATTGTTATTTATAGAAGTTGGTTGAACTTGTGGTACCTTAAGATTGGCAGTCTATATTTTTAGATTTGTGGACACACATTTTGTTGCGAATATTAGAAACTAGCCTCTTATGAGCAGTTATTGGAGATTGAAAATTGCTGATTCTTACCCTATGTGTTGCTCATATACTCACTAGCCTTCTATGTTTATTATTTTGGCAATTTCAGGCTTAGCATCTGTGTTGGATTGGCATTTTTGCGACCCTTATTTGGTTCTTCTGTTATGTTTTTGAGATGTTATTTTCCTTGCATCTGAAGTTTAAGGTTCTAGATACTTTGATTTTGATGGCCCGTTAGTTTTCTCGGGGGCAGATTTTTATTGGTAAGCTTTTGAAGTTTTTGTCCAAGTGGGTCCCTTTTTATTCCAATGACTTTTTCACGTACATAAATTAGCTTTATGGCTTTTGAAGTGCTTATTAAGTAAGCTCCTAGGTGAATGCATCTATAAGTTGAGCATCAAGTGATGCTAGAAACTAAGAATTTGATAAAAGTTGGCTTTATCAGAGAATATAAATATAGAACCATGTTAGCTATTATTATTCCTATATGGATGAAGAAAGACCAAATTAATGTGTGTATTGACTTTGTAAGTTGAAAAATTCTTGTCCTAAGGATGATTTTCCTCTACACATTGCTGAGTTTATGGGTAGTTTGGCATCATCCCATAACATTTTCTCCTTAATAGATGGCTAGTCATGATACAATCAAATTTAGATGGCCTATGAAGATTAGAAGTTTGTAGCCTTTATCATGGTATGCCATCAGGTATAAAAACTATTTTAGCAACATATAAAATAGAAAATATGCACATAATTGATAAATTAATACATAGTCAATTTGGATGTTATATTAATGATTTATTAGTCAAAAGTAAGCATAATGTTGATCACTTGAATGTTTTATGATTTGTCTTTGAGTGACTTAGACAATATGACCTTAAGATGAATCCTTTAAAGTGTACATTTATGTGTCATATTGAATATATCTAAGCTTCAAAGTCCTACACTATGACATTAAAGTTGATCCCTCTAAAATAAAAGTTATTTATTGATGTAGAACATAATTTAGATCCCTATAGGAGAAGTTGGCTTTCCTCAGATGGTTCATAAAAAACTTGTCTAGGAGATGTCAAGCCCTTACAACATTTGTTAAGAAAAATATGCACTTTGCTTAGGATAAAAGTTTCCAAAGGCATGTGATGATATGAAGAAGTACTTGAAGCACCTACTAGTACTTGAACTGCAATCCCATGAAAACCATTGATACTTTATACATAAACTTTAGCAGTGTCTATTAGTGCTATCTCTAAACTACCTTAGTTTCAGCCTATTCCAACTTAGTGAACTAACATATTATTAAAAAAAAAAAAAAGCTTATTTAGCAAAGATATTTGTGATCCAAAAATTATGATACAATATATTATCATATAAGATTACCCTTATTTCATAAGTTAATCTATTACACTGCTTGATGAGCCATCCCACACTATCTAGACATTTGGCAAGATGGAAAATGATTCTATTACAATTTGATTTTACATTTAATCCTCATTGAGCTATTAAGGTTCCAACCCTTACTGAATGTCTTGCATCTCATACAATTCCAACATATTCTCCACTAAATGACAATCTGCCTAATTAAGAGATCATGGGTGAAGATTAAAAAAAATATATAGAGAGATATTTGGATGGAGCTTCCCCTATAATACTGTTGATTCAAATAAACTTTATAATGCTAGAGGTAGTATAAGTTAGGTGTTCATGACTCCTAAAAATTATATTTTGTATAACTCATAAAGTCTTTTGGATCCCTATAAAATTAATGATGCTTAATATAAGGCTTTGATCACTAATTTAGAGTTAGCAATTCAAATAAATATTAAAAAAGATTTAAATATTTGGAGATTCATAACTCATTATCAACCAAGTTAAAGGCAAATATAAAGCTCTCAAACAAGATTGATAGTCTGTTGGGAATTCATAAGCAACGAAAAATATTTTAAAACTAAACTAAAAGAAAAATTAAAGCAAAAGATTTTTGTTCTATAGAAGAATTATTATTGAAATTGTATGAAATAATAATAAATTTTGAAAACATGGATCTAAGTAATTAAAAATGTAGGAAAAAAAAATTCCATGATGTAAAGAAAAGAAAACTTGGATTTTTATAGTTTTTTCATCAACTTGACCTACGTTCACTCACCGAGTTCTTCCTCCTTTGGAATTTTATTTTAAGAAACTACTTCTACACTCCACAAGGTGGATAAGCCCTTCTCTGTTCCAAGGTGGAGAATGACCTTTATACAAATTTTTCTTAAAAAACCTAGACTACCTTCCATAGCTTCCCAACATGGTTAAGATGCCTTCTCCCTCCGTCTACTCCTTACAAAAGTAGAGATGCTGATCCTTAGCATGTCAAAAGTCTTCTGCCCAAAGATTCTCTTTTTAGATCTTCTCTTCAAGATCTTTGAACACACACACTAGAGGATAAAAGTGCAAGATGATGAGACAACCATATGATCTCCTTCACATAACCCTATAATCCCTCAAGGATCCTTCGCTCAACCTTACCCTCTCTTTCAAGTAGTTTTAATAAGCTCTCATGAAGAAAGAGAGCTACCTCCCTTTATCCAGAGACTATGTCAAAAGAAGCTTCTTTGATGGATCACTTGACTTACACTCACTTAGGTATTTAAGAGAATCAAAATTAGATATTAAGTATTATGAATTTGTCGCCTCTCACACATACATATATGTATTTTTAATATACTAATTATAAATATGAATAGTAGTTTGTACTATCCAATTGGTTCATCCTAAAAAAATACTTGTAATATTAGTTCAATGAAATCTGACAGTGTGATATGGATCATATAGTATGATTTGTTCAATCAAGTCAATGATCTTCCTTAATATACAATGGCTCATACCAAAATTATTTTGTTCATTTGAACTATACTATTTAGATCATACAATATGATATTTAAAAAGATTTAATGCTCATTTAATTCCTTAATTCTCGAATAAAAATATGAAAAAATTAATAATTTCATATAGTTCGATTAAGGTTGTATAATACTATTAATTTAATTTTAAAAATATAAATTTACTTATTTTTGAAAATTTTGAATTTTGACCAGGTATTACCAAAATAACTAATTGTCCTAGATGATCAAGAACATGTAGTATGATTATTTATTATATTTTTAAATTTTTTATAAAACACTTGATTTAATTTATAAAACAACTGAAGTTATAATATGATCAAGATCATATAGTGCAATTTAATAGAAATATCATGTATTTAGTTTTGATCCCTACTCGTGAGTGTGCGCTCGGTTGTCTTCCAAATATACACCTAAACACATAAAGACTCAAGGAAAGAAAAATATAGACTAATATTACTAGTTTTTTTAGTTTTAAAATTTTTAATGATTAATATCTTTTCCTTTTTATTTGTCTCCTTGTATGTTGTATGAATTTTTAGTTCATGTGCCATGCTTGAAAAGTTATTATAATATAAAAAATTCTAAGTGAGTTATCCAATAATATTCAAAATCATCCAAATCATAATAATAGATTGAGCTGATGGGTTTCAACAAGCTTCCCTTTTTATGATGACAAATATTTTTAGTTAGAATTTCAAACTAGCAAGTAAATATTCGACTCACATTTAGTTCTCCTCCTCACTCGATGCCTTTATTAACTTATATGGGAGAAAGATTGAGATTATTTTTTAGTTAAGTTATTATTTATATTTATGTTTTTATGTTTTTAAATAATTTTTAAACAAGCACAACAAAGACAACCAACATTTATAATATAAAATGAAAATAAACTTTTAATTAAATAACTAGATTAATTACAAGAACAACTAAATGCTAACACAAACAAACCAACAATTCTCATCTCCTCCTTCTTAACATCTTCCAAAAAAGGAATGAAAATGAACAAAATACAGTACATAGAAAATAAGAGTACTTTAAGGAAAATAAAAAATCTAATAGTCCAAGATCAAGTGGTGGTGGTGCTGGCTGAAAATAGTGATTAATAGTCGAGAACTTATCCTAGACTAAGGCACTCCCATTAATGTTACTACAATAATTCCTTTCACCTATGTATCAATTGTTATATGATGGTGTCAACTTTTCATTCTAGCTAAGAAAACTTCTTCATACATGCATCATGGGGATAATGATAATCATATTAAGGGGATTGAACTGGTGCTCCTCAATCTTTTGATTCATCCTTTGAACCCAATCCCGACAAATTTCACTATAAATTATTTCAATGTAAATGTCTATTAAATAGGAGGGTTGGTTATCAGGTCGTGTAAGATAGGCGAGGTTATATTTTTCTTCAAGGATATAGGAAATGATATGTCCTGATATTGAATTTTGTGCTTCTAATAGGCTTCATGGTATCTAATGGTAGTTAAATTTTATGTGTATCAAATAATTATATTCATAACTATGACCTATGCTCCATTCAAATAAAATATATGAAAATAGAAAGTATGGGGTAATATTAATATGGTCATCTACTTTGGGAATGATAATGTGTTGAAGAATGTGTTTGATAATATGAGCATTCAACATCATGTTTCTAATAAGTGGCTAGAGTTAGTTTATGGGGAATTCTTATTACTGTTATTTTACGACAGCAAAATAATAATTCATGGCTAGTGTAATTTGTAGAGTGCTTCACTGGTATTAAAAAGGTGAAGGTGTTCATGCATATCCATATCTATTATAGTAATTTGGAAATGAATGCTGTAGGATTTCATGGAATTCCTATCTAATGTGATTCTAAGGTTAGAGTGAAAATTTAAAGCAGATTAGTGTAATAATGAAGGCAGAGAAATCATAAATTTGAGGGTATGTTTAAAGTTCTAGTACCTCATAGGAAATGCTATTTAGGTCCATGAGTTAGTAATAATATTTTGAATATGTAGCTTCATCATTCTAACTTAAAAACTTATCATTTAATCTAATCCTTGGAGCTCCCAATTCACCTTTCTTATATACAAAGGAAAGGAAAAGGTTCACACTAAGGGTTAGAGAGTAAATATTGAGGGTGTGAAAAGAAATAAAAACCAGTCCCTCTTTTTATAGGTTTTTGTAGATTGTGCAAAATGATAGGGTATCACACAACATGATAAGGACCCAAGTGTGCTAACTGTCTCATAATGTAATATTTTAGTGAAAATGTATGCCAATTGAATTTTCATGTCAATAAATTGGATGCTTACATCTCCATTCATCATGTGGTCTCTAATTAAATGGTGTCTAATATCAATGTGTTTTGCATGTAAGTGTTAAATATGGTTCTTCATAATACAAATTACACTTGTATTATCACACATGATAGGGATTGGGTCAACATATAATCAAAAATCAAGAAGGTATTAAGTTAGCCATAGGACTAAGCCAGCATAGCTTTCTGTAACTATATATTTTGCTTCAATAGTGGATATGGCAAAAGAATTTTGTTTTTACTTTACTATGAGACTAAGGAGTGACCAATGAACATAAATGTTCATGAGGTGCATTTTTTGCCAACCATATAGCTCATAAAATTTGAGTTTTAGCTCCCACCAATCCAATAGATGTATTATCGTTAAGATACCAGATGCCTAAGCTTAATGTTCCAATAAGGCATCTAAATTTCTCTTAATTAAAATCAAATGTGATTTCATAAGCTAAACCTAAATCTCAGTACATGAACATACACTATACATTATGTCAGTCGTACTTATAGTCTGGTATTGTAAGGTTCTTATAATCCCTTCTTATTTTATCTAATCAAATAACTTGCCAATTGGAAGTTTCACTAATTGTTTATTTGGGATCATAAGAGCATTTGTTCTTTTACAACTGTGAGAATTTTTTATGTTTCAAAAATAAATAATAATATACTAATTTTACTTTAGTAAAATGCTTTAAGTCCCATAAGATCTATTTTATTTATATTTTGGGATTTTATTTTGATTAAATCTACATAGATAAACATTATATAGTCTCAGAGGGTACACTAATATCTTCCTATATATTCTATAAAAAGAAGGCTATAATTAATTTCCCTAATCAGATGCAATATAGGGAATGCATTAATAATCCCAAAAGATGATAAAAACATTTTCCTATCATTCCAATTTGTTCTTTTATAATTGTGATAATTTTTTATGCTTTAAAAATAAAAAATGATATACTAATTTTACTTTAATAAAATGCTTTAAGTCCCATAAGAACTATTTATTTATATTTTAGGATTTTCTTTTAATTAAATCTGCATAGTTAAACATTATACAACCTTAGAGGGTAGACTAATGTCTTCTTATAGATTCTATGAAAAGAAGGCAATAATTTATTTTCCTAATCAGGTGTAGTATAGGGAATGTATAAGTAATCCCAAAGGATGATAAAAACATTCTCCTATCATTCCAATTAGTAGAATAAATCATGAATTTATTTCCATTATCAAATATAGAGGATATTTGATCTGTTGTAAAAGAAAATAAAATATTTTTCTATCTTCTGGTTTTGAAATTAAATTTAAAATATAGATAAGGCAAAGTCCACATTCAAAATTTTTCCCCTACTTTAGAAAAAGAAATGAAAGTAGGGTTTATTTTAATTTGGGATCTAGACTCCCTACAGGGGCAAGTCCCTATAATTAATTACATCTCCTAAGAGAATACTTTTGATTAAAATGAAGACTGAATAATTTTAAAATACATATAAGTTTAATGAAATGTTTTGTCTAACTTAAATTTTAAAATGTAGGCTTTAGATTATAAACTCAAACACTAAATTTGAAGATTTTGATTTGAACAGTAGATAGAATGTGAAAAGAGAAGAGTGTATACAATCTAGATATGCCACTTTCCTAGACTAAACTTCTTGCTAACAATCCTAATCACTACAATCACTGATGATTGTAAGATTTTATATTAGCTACATCCTAAGAATTCATGTCATTGTTATTCGACAAGTTTTATGCTGGCTTTCAACTACCTAATGCAACCCTCCACTTTTCTCATTCAAGACTTGGGACCTGGCAATGACAGTGTAGAAAAAGGATTCATGTAGTTGACCCTACGTAGTGGGATAAAGGCATGTTGTTGTTGTTGTTGTCGTCTATCCTATGAATCAAGGAAAGATTAAAGAAATTTAAATTGAATAAAATGTAATGTGCTTACAAAAAATAAAAATATGCACATACTCTTATGATTCATGAATAATAATGCATATAAAAGAGCTCATTTTATTAATATAAAATTTACATAGTACAACTCAGGGTCTACAGTAAAGTAATGGTGGCAAGGCCTCACCAACAACAAACCTGATTTCTAATCATATAAGGAACATTTAGAATCAAATATAACTACTTAATAGTCTTCAGGCTCCAAGTCTTATGTGGAATTCTAAAAAGAATATCCCCTTAGAAATGGACATAACATTTTGGAGCCCCAATTGTATATGTATAAGTAGTTATGTTTGACTCTTTACAACTCAAGACTCTGTACAACTCGATCAGTATACAAAATTATATGAAATTTAAATTTGTAAATCTCTTTACATGTACATCATAACCTAATAACAATCTACTTTGCATAAATATAAAATTAATAATTAAAATGCATATATGAATGTATATTGTGAGCAGTTAGTTATTTATATAGGAAAGTAAAGGAAGTAAAGTATACAACCCTCACTCATTCACTCTTCTCTCTTATGCATTGAAAGAAAGGTACATATGGCATGATATAATTTGCATAAAGTAAGTAATCACACATACATTCCCAATAGGCAATGAAACTTGCAATCAAATCATAACAATCGAGCAGCCTAGCCTAGGCTAAAGTTGTTTGTCCATGTAAACCATCTAAATTTGTGAAAGAGATTGTGTGGCTTTGTTAGGTCTTATAGGAATTTATTTTTTGAATTGCATGCATTTTTAAGGTTTATCATTAAAGACTGAAATGGATTTTAATTAAAGTTTAGGGTTAAATGTTGCATAGGTGATATATATCTCTAAAATTTATGGACAAACAAATTTAAATAACAAAATTATATATATTTTATCCATAAGTGATATATATTTGTTATTTAAATTTTAGAGGTTAAAGTTATTAATTTAGTTTTAAAGAACTTATAGATTGTTAACACCCAAAGTGTGAAGGCCTATCAATTTAGAAGTCCTAAGACTTTCAAAATGAATACCCATCCTCTATTGAGAATAGGTGACCATATGAAAGCCTCCAAAGTTTATTAGAGAAAAAGAAAGGAACCTTACAAGTTAAATGTTGCATATCCTCCAGATGGAATTAAATACGTTGCATAAGATCAATGTATAATTAGTGGTTGGCAGATCCCCAAAATTTAATGTGTTAGAGCAATCATAAATGGAATCACACACAACACATATGAAGATATATTTTATTATTTAAATGTATTAAAGACCTTAGAAATGAAATGTCAAAATGCCCCCTAAAACGGAATCAAGCATTAGGCATGAAGGTATAAATTTATTTAATTCAAATTAAGCATCAAAGTTAATTGATTAAAATCAATCAAATTATCAAAATAATTTAATTTAATTGAATTAGAATTTTAATTTTTTTTTATGATTTTTATTATAAAATTAAAAAAAAAATATTACAATTTTTAATCAATTTTAATTAATTATTAATGAAATATTATTAAAAAACCATTCAAGAATTTTATCTAAAATTTGATTATAAATCTCTGAATTTTATTTAATTTATACAAATTTTAATGAATTTTAGAATTTTGTTTGTTATATTTAACTCATTTAAATTTTATTTTTTTATCTCTATTTTTTATTTAATTTTATTTCAAAATTTAATGAGTACTTTTTTATTTTCTTGTAATACTTAATTAATTACCAATGGAATTGTTTTGTTAAAGAATTTCAAATTAAATTTTACCTGAAATATTATTTAAAATGAATTTATAAATTTCTAATTTTATTTTATTTTATTCTGAATTTATTTTACATTTTTTAGTTTTATTTGAATTTTTTAAATTTTATTTAAATTTAATTATTTTTATTTAATTAATGTTTAATTATGTGAATTTAATTATTAGTTAAGTTTAAAATGACAATTAGTTTTGATTTCAAATTTTTAATGATTTTATGATTGATTTGAAATTAATTAAAGTGATTTTTTTTATGAGATTTTATTTGATTTATTTGGATTTTTTGGAAATTTAAATCCTTAATGAAAGATTAATTAAAAATAATCATTGTTTGAAGATTAATTAATGACCAATCAAAATGTATTAGATCATGAGGATACATGTCACTTGTTTTCTATGTTTGAGTTTCATCCCAAATGGATGTGTGATGTTAAATCCCAGATTTAGCTAAGCTAGCTAAGGCATATCCTTGATTTTTGTTCCTAATGCCACTAAAGTTCAATAGGGTTACAATCAATGTTATTCTAACTCTTGTATACACTAATTACATTCACATCAAACATCCATGAATAGAAAAATAGTGTCCTAGTGCTCTATGGAATGATTTATAAGGAATTATTGAAGTCATTTATTACATAATAGCCTATAGATTTTCATTTAAAATTAAAATAGGTCTTTTATTTTTTAAAATAATTAATAAAAAAATAATCATAATAATTTAATCTTATTTTTAAAATGAAATCAATGAAAATCTGAACAAAATAAGCCCAAGAACTGAAAAATTGGCTAAGAAATGAATCTCTTACAAATTTTTGAATTTTTTGCATTTTTTGAATTTATTTTAAGGGTTTTATTACACAGTCAGCTAGTAGCGCTGACTATGTACGCACTTTCTATGCGACAGCAAATGATTTGGCCACATAAATGGTGACACGCTAAATCAAATCACAAATCCAACATGGAAAAACTTTCATCCAACGAATCCAACATTACGTTCATCTAATGGTTGAAATCAAGCCCACGATATGATCTAAATTAGGAAGAATCCAACGGTTAAGCCAAATCTCATGGTTTGAATGAATGGCCTAGATCTGGCTGGATGGAGATCTAGCTAACCTACAATTTTAAGTGATAGTAATTGATAAGTTAAATGTTGAATGAATGAATTATGATTGAATATATGATTGGATACCGGAAGTATTGATTATTGATTGAATAATTGAAATGTTGATTGAATGCATGATTGATTAACTTTTGAAATGGTTGGATGATTACCAATTATTTGATTATTAACCATCAAATTGGATTAGAAATTTAGGGTAGTACCTGATTACCTCATATAAAAATGAGGTCAATAAATGGACCCTTAATAGGTGTGTTAAACTCGAATAGTAAATCACAAGTGTTGGCATTGACCGAAGAGATCAACATAGTTTAAAAGCAAGAAATTTGGTTGAAATATCAATTGTCATCAAGTATATAAGGACCTGACTGAGAGATTGATTCTTAGAGGGGGAAATTTAAAACATTAAATGGGATATCAATTTTTAAGAAAAGGAAAGAATTCAGATGGAAGATCGATTCTCGAATGAGCAGATTTTTAACTTGACCAATACATCAATTTTTTGAAGGGTGAAATTTAAACATAGTCTGGAAGATCATTTTTTAGGAAAGAAAAATACTTAAATGGGAGATCGATTCCAATATGAGTGAATTTAGAACCTGGTCAATTGATCGATTATTGAAAAGGGAAATTTTAAATATTGACTGGATGATCTTTTTCCAAACAAAGCATAATACTCACTTGGGAGAATGATTCCCATATGAGTGAATTTAGAACCTGATTAATAAATCAATAATCATAATGGTGAAATTTAAACTTTGACTAAAAGATCAATTTCTAGACAAAGCAGGATACTTAAATGGGAGATCGGTTCCCATATGAGTGAATTTAGGACCTAAATGATAGATCAATAATTGGAATGGTGAAATTTAAATGTAGACTAGAAGATCAATTTTCAAATAAAGTTAGATACTTGAATGGGAGATTGGTTCCCATATGAGTGAATTTAGAACCTGGTCGATAGTTTGATTGTCATAAAGGTGAAATTTAAACTTTCTGGAAGATCAATTTCCAGATAAAGCATGATACTCAAATGGGAGATTGATTCCCATACGAGTGAATTTAGAACCTGACCGACAGATTAATTATCAAGAAAGTGAAATTTAAACTTTTACTGGAAGATCAATTTGCATATAGAATAGAGTACTTAGATGGGAGATTGATTCTTGAATAAGCATATTTAGAACTAAAATATTTGAACTCCACTGGGGATCAATTTATTGATTCTATTGATAAAAGATATTTTACTTTATGGAATATCATTAACACTAGAATTTAAATCTTAGAACTTTATTTTATTACAAAGTTCATAAAGTATGCCAGCTATTATAATACTTCTTAAGGTATTATAAATTGATGGGTAACATAGGATGATTTCCTTTACAATCTATAACAGATAAGATCCCCTTTGATAGACCTTGTCGACCATAAAGGACTTCCCATATTGGCTCAAACTTGCCGCCTATCTTTTGATGAGCTGAGATAGGTCTTTATAGAACAACACCAAGTCACCTACTTGGAAAGTTCATGGATGAACCAATTTGTCTTGGGCCTATATCATTTTAGCTTTATATAACTCGAGTTTCTATTGAGCCTGCAGATGCTTCTCTTCTAAACCTTTAAGCTCTTCTAACCAGAGTATTGCATTCTATTATGAGGTAATCTTATAATTTACTATAACTGTGAGGGAGGGTAGTTGTACTTCCAAAGGGATAACAACTTCTACACCAAAAACTAAAGCAAATGGCATAAATTGAGTTAGAGTTCTATATGTGGTTTGGTATGTTAGCAAAGCTTCAACCAACTTTTTATTTCAGTGAAACTTATTATTGTCTAAGGTCTTCTTTAAGATTTGGATTAATATTTCATTGAAGGAATTCGCCAATCCATTTTCCCGAGGCTAATAGATGGTGGAGTATCTATAATCAATATTAAGCAATCTAAAAAAGCTGTTTATTTTAGTGCTTTTGAATAGACCATTATCTAAGATAATCCAAAGAGGAACATCTAACTGGCTTATAACATTCACTTTGAAAGACTTTAGAACTTGATGAGGTTTGACTTTTCTCAATGGAAGCATTCATCTTTGGCCTGTATTGGTGTGCAACATAAAATCTAGCATATACTTCCTCTATGATCTTCCATCCTTCTAATTTCTTCAGACATTGTAGCCACATATGATCGAATGATCTTCTATATAAGGTATTATTAATTAGAGCATAAGATAATGAGTGTCTTGTGATTTGATTTGCATTTGATTCCTCTTATTTTCTCATAAGCATTCGATGAACAATTTTCTCCAATCCATTGCTTCATCGTCAACTGTTGAAAAACTTTTCTCCTCAGTTGGGACTTTCTATTTATATATACAAAACATGCGAGAGATTGAACTTAATGTCTGTACACTTCTATTGGAATTGAATCTTCCTAAGAATATTTTAAAGCTTTAGTTTACTTAGTAGGAGCATCTTTTGTAGATTTCTTTCCATAAGGAATTCTATATAACATCTCCCTTGGAATTTATTCTGACATATGCATCATTTACTATTACTAAGGAACTAGAATATTTTTTAATGCTTTGTATATTCTAGCTATCTGATTAATCAGAACCTGCGAATATCTAAAGATTTTGATCTCATCAATCTCCATTAGAATTTTCAATTCTAAGCCACTTATGAGCTCCTCATACTCAATTTTATTGATTCTATAGGGTTCTAACATATGGTATTAGTAATACGTCACACCATTATGAGATGTGAAAAATATTATACCAAATATTTCTTATCCTAGGAAAATATCATTTAATTCTCCTTGCTAATTGAATGTCGTACTGCCAAAATAGAATTCTCAAATGAATTTCTAATTTAACTTGGATTTCATGATTCAACCATCCTATAGTTCATCAATTATTAAGCAATTATTTGATATTATTTACTGATTAGAAGTAGTGCCATCAAAATAGAATTCCAAGATGAAATTCTCATTCAATTACAATTTCATGATTTGTTCATCGGATAGTTCATCATTTATCAGGCAATCATCTTGCATTGGGAAATATCATCTTATGTCATCTATTGATTAGAAGTAGTGCCATCAAAATAAAATTCCCAGATGAACTTCTCATTCAATTTGAGCTTCATGATTTGTTCATCTTGTAGTTCATCATTTATCAGGCAATCATCTTGTGCTTGGTGAGTGCTAGGAAATCTGCTATAATGTATAAATTCACTATTTACAGAGGAGTGAATGTAATGCCAAAATGTGATGAAACCATCAACCAATGATTATGGGCCCAGATTAACTTCAGCAGAAGCTAAATTGGTGATTCCTTTTTTGTTTTTTTACTAAAAGCTATTTCAAAAGTTCAAATTGAGGAAAAGAAAATTAATCTTTCATTTTCTTGCTTGATCTTTTATATCAAATAAAATACTGATGCATAAAGATGAATTTGGTATCAAGATTTTTAAAATCTAGTATCAAGAAAAATATCTAAAGCAAATTGGTTTTCTGAGATTTAGCAATTTGAAATGGAATCCACTTATTTTATTTTTGATACACTTTGAGTATCTTTTGTGCTTGGCATACTTTTGTGCATCTTTTATTAATTTGTATCTATTTGGTGCACATTGTGCATCTTTTTTTGGCACATTTGTATGCATCTTTTCATCATGGAACACATTACACATTATATATATATATATATATATATATATATATATATATATATATATATATATATATATATATATTCCTTTTAAAACCTTAAAATAATTCTTTGTTGTAAGATTATCTTCCAAGCACGAGAGAAGAAAACTCTTTCTTTTATATAAGGGAGAATAAGCTACAAAACAAACCCAATTTCTTTTGATAGAGGTGAAACTTGATTTAAGAGAATCGTTGAATAGATTTATGATCTTTCTAATAATACTTATAAGATATAAAATTGTGAGAAATTTGATCAGATCTTATTTTTATGTGAATTTTACTTTTGATATAGGTTTAAAATTTAAAATAGATTTCAACCCATGTATAAGAGGTGGGTGGGAGGGAATACTCTTTTTCATTTAGCTTCGGTCATTTATAAACTCATGCATCTCTAAAATGTTGATGTAGTCGACCACAACTTTCATTCTTTTAAAATTTAAGATAGAGGATATATTGTCTTTAAAAGAGATAAATGAGATGTTTTCTAATAAAATCTAAAATCAAGTTCTCTCTCTTTACAGAGATGACCAGGTGTCAACCATGTTAACACTATCAGACATATCTTCATTCGTTTCTTCATCCTCTATAGCTTCTTGCTCATCAATCTTGCAGATGCATTCTTTCATTTGATCCATCATCTCTTTTATTGACTTGCATTCCGCATGGTGTAGACCCACTAGAGTATATTATCTAGAAGGAGATATTTCCATTACGAACTTCATCTTCATTATTCTGTCATCCATTATATTATTTCTTTGAATTTTAAATATAGATGGAGTGGGAAACATCTTAGGCTACCAAATGCTCTCCCTATTAGATAATGAGTATGACTAATATGTAAATTTTAATCTCCTATTATCAAAATCATCAGATTATTTGCTACCATGTGAATGGTCTCGATTGACCTTTACAATGTCCTGATTCAAAAGATGATCATAAGTTCTCTTTGGAAGATTTTTGGATTGATGTGAAGATGGAGGAGATATGGGATTATAACCTTGAAGGGCTAATGCTCCATACCCCAAGGATCCGACGGAGTTTGTTGATTATACTATTGATGCTCTGAATGAATTTGATGATCATGATATGAGAGCTTCTTTGTCTCCCTATGATAATTTGTAGTGGTAGCTGGTTGACTTGGACCCAAATCTTGAAACTAAATTCTTCTCTTCGAAGAAGGGGGCTCTCCTTGCCTTCCACTTTAATGTTGATGCATTTTAGTGGAGATCACATCCTTAACACTTCTAAGAAATTCTAACTTTGACCATCCGTAATCAGTGGCACAGTTCTGGATCAAGCCATTCAATACAGATTTGAACTTTGTTTTCCTTTTAGAAAAGGAAGGACATGATTTTCACAAAATGGAGTAGAAGGAGAATCTGATATAGGTGATATGCACTCTTCTCTAATAGCAGCAAACAGTTGGTGAAATCTACTACGAGACAACATAAGAGAACTAACATATGCCTTAAGAGCTTTAGTATTCAACCTCTTTGCTACATCAGTTACAACAACAATCAGAGCATCTTCTTTTGACATCTCAGCTTATTCAGCTCTTTACCTCATGCGATGAATCATGTTTTTACATTGAGATTTAAGCATCTCCAAGATTCTAGAAGAAGACCCTATCTCAAAGTTTCTGAATGTAGGGGTTTAAAAAATAGTTGGGACTTTCCCTTTGTCATGGTAGTTGGCTGGGGAAAAGTCATATGGGAAAATACATAGAGTTTAGTAGCACTAGGGGCAGCTACATACCCACCCTCAATGTTGACTTGGAGTGAAGTTAATCTAATATATTCAGCAGTGGAAGAACCACGAGCTTATGGTGTACAAAAATTGACTTACAGGTTGTCAAATCTAAACCCAAACCTGATCTGATGGCCCTTACCAAATTTGGCAGCAATGATGTTGATTTTGAATATAGATTTTCGAAACATTTTCTCTATTCAATAGAAATCCAAATCAATAATTGATCTTTCTGAATCTATACACTAAATTTGAATCAGAATATGTGACTAAGCTGAATCTATTTGGAGTCTAAGATAAATCCTAGATTGAATGAGGATTTGAAAGGTGAAGGAACCTAACTAAAGATCCAAACCAAGGATAGCACAATCATCAATGAGATTTTTAGAGAAACATTGAATATAAATCAAGGATAAATCTGAAAGATGAGAATGAAAATTCCTTAAATAAGGACCTCATCGAAAAGAATTTTCTAGTATATATGAATTAAGTATAGACATGAATTAGAATAAATTTATTAGGGGAAATTAGAAATTTTTAATTTAAAGCCTAATTTTAATGCCCAAACTCGAAACTGAGTTCAAACAAAAAAGGAAGACTCCAAAACATGCAAATGACATGCAAGTATTAGAGGAAAAATGGAAAGAATTTCTACTGGATCTAGGTCCTAAGCTGCTGTTGATAGTTGGTCCATATGCTTGGATTTTTAGGAAAATCCAAGAAAACCATAACTAGCGCTGATCATACAAACTATGAACTTAAATAAACATGCAAATTTTATATAAATGGAATACATGCTGGGTTGACTCAATTAAAGAGAATTTACAACTATACAAATTTAAAGACAAGACAATCAAATTAATCAAACTACAAGACATATAAGACACTCAATATTTATAATAGAAATCTGATAAAAATATATCAAAAATAGAAGATTCAAAATCTCAAACTAATTTCAAATAAATTTGAAAGGAATCTAATTGACTAATAATACTAATTACATGTAAATGTTAGACAAAAAATGGGCAGCATTTTTATTAGATCTCGGTCCTAAGCCGATGTAGACAGTTGGTCCATCTACTTGGATTTTTAGGAAAAGCCAAGAGAACCATACCTAGCACTAATCAGGAAAGCTATGAACTTAAATAAGCATATATATGCCATACAAATGATATACTAGGTTGGGTTGACTCAAGTTAAGGAATTTATAATTTTACAAATTTAAATACAAGACAATCAAATCACAAAACATATGAGACATTCAAAATTTACAATAGAAATTTGAAGAAAATACATCAAAATAAAAGATTGAAAATCTCAAAAGAAATTTGAATAAATTCGAAATGAATCTAAGTGACTAAACATCCAAATGACATGTAATGTTAGATGAAAAACATGTAGTAATTCTAGTCATTCTGGGAGCTAAGCTGGTGCTGACAATTGGCCCATCTGCTTGGCTTTTAGGAAAAGTCAAGAAAATCATGACTAGCTTTGATCATGAAAACTATGAACCTGAATAAACATGGAAATGTCATACAAATGACATACCAGGCTAGGTTTACTCTATTTAAGAGAATTTAGAACTATACAAATTAAATCATATCAGTATAATAGATACACAACACCAGACTGTACAAAACATCAAAGAACATAAATGGCATTTAAATAAACATGAAATTTAATAGCCCAAATATTTAATTAAACTCATACATAATTTCAAAAGAATTTAATCTTCATTTAAGATGGAGAGAGAAGTTTATCCTCAGCAGAGGCACGAGAAAAATCTGTGAGAACTTTTTACATTTATAATTAAATAATAATATACTAATTTTACATTAGTAAAATGTTTTAAGTCTCAGAAGATCTTCTTTATTTATATTTTTGGATTTTCTTTCTATTAAATCCATATAGTTAGACATTATATCACCACGGAGGTTAGAAAAATGTCCTCCTATTAATTCTAAAGAAAGAAGACTATAATTTATTTTCCTAATCGAACGCAATATAGGGATTGTATAAATCATCACAAAGGATGATAAAGACATTATCCTATTATTCCTGTTAGGAGAATAAATCATGAATTAATCTCCATAATAAAATATAGAGGATATTTGATATATTATAAAGTAAATCAAATATCTTTTATCTTTAGTTATGAAATTAAATTTAAAAAATAGATAAGGCAGAGTGTATGTTCATAGAATTTTCCCCTACTTTATAAAAGGAAACTAAAGTATATATATATTTTTTTAAATATTGGATCTAGACTCCCTATAGGGGCAAGCCATTATAGTTAATTACATCTCCTAAGAGAATACTCTTGATTAAAATGAAGACAAAATAATTCTTAAGACATATAAGTTTAATGAAATATTTGGGCTAACTTAAATTTGAAAATACAAGCTTTAGATTGTAAACTCTCACATTGAATTTGAAGATTTTGATTTGAATTGAAGAAAGAATATGTAAAAAAAAGAGTGTAAATAATCTAAACTTACCACTTTCCTAGAGTAAGCTACCAGCTAACAATTATACTCACAATAATCATCGATGAATGTAAGATTTTAGATAGCTCTATCCTAAGAATCAAGGAATGGTTAAAGAAATTTAAATTGAATACAATGTAATATGATTAGAAAAAAATGAAAATTTACCCATATACTTATGAGTATAGCCCTAGGTCTGTAGTACAGTAATGGTGGCCAAGCCCAGCCAATAATAAGATTGATTCTAATCCTATAAATAACATTTAGAATCAAATACGACTACATAATAGTCTTTAAGCTCCAATTCTTTTATGGAATTCCAAAAGAATACGCCCTTTAAAAGGGTGATTACTTTTGAAGCCCCACATGTATATATATAAGCAGCTGTGTTTGACTCTTTAAAACTCAAGACTCTTTACAACTCAATCAATATATAGAATTCTATGAAATTTAAATTTTTAAATCACTTTACATATACATCACCTCCTAATAGCATTGTACTTTGCAAAAATATATAAGCTAGAATTAAAATGCATATATGAATGTGCATTGTGAGTAGTTATATATACATGAAAGTAAAGAAAGTAAAGTACATGGCCCTCACTCATTCACTCCGCTCTTTAGGTGTACTAATAGAGAAGGTTAATATGGTATGCCATAATTTGCAGAAAGTGAGTAATCACACATATGTTCCCTGTAGGAAAAGACACCCACAATCAAACCACAACAATCCATAAGCCTAGCCTAGGCTAAAGTTGGATGTCCTATCAAACCATCTAAGTGTGTAAAAGAGGTTATGTGGCTTTAATAGGTCCTATAGGACTTAATTTTCTTAAATGCATGCATTTTAAAGTTTGATCATTATATGTTGAATGGTATTTTAATTAAAGTTTAAGTGATATATATTTAGCTTTTGAATCATTCCTATTTTAGAGGTTAAGGTTAAGTTTTAGAGAACATATACATTGATAACACCCAAAGTTCAAGGAGTTATCAATTTATAAGTCCTAAAACTTTCAAAATGGACACTCATCCTCTATGTAGGATTGCTGACCATATGAGAACCTCCAAAGTTTATTAGAGAAAGAGTAAAGCATGTTTAATGTGTCAGTGCCCTCGTTAAAGGAATCATGTACCACACAAATGAGGATCTTTTTGTTATTTAAATGTATTAAACACCATAGAAATCAAATGCCAAAATGCCCTTCAAAATGGAATCATGCATTATGCATGAAGGTCTAAATTCATTTAATTCAAATTAAAAATTAAATTTAATAGATTAAAACCAATAAAATTAATGAATTAATTTACAATAAATGAATTAGAATTTTAATTTAAACTTTTATGATTTTTATTGTAACATTAAAAAATTTTAATTAATTATTAAATTTGTAATTCATTTTATTTAATTATGAAAAATCCTTCTAAATTTTTATTTAAATTTTGATTATAAATCTCATAATTTTATTTAATTTTATTTGATTTTTTTATTTAATTTTTATATTTAATTTATAATAAATGGATTTATTTAATTAATGAATTAAAATTTAACTTAAAATTTAAATTTTATTTCAAAATTTAATTAAATTTTGAATTATTAATCTCTAATTTTTGTTTAATTTTATTTGAATTTTAAGGAATTTATGAATTTTCTTTAAAATATTGAAATAAATTTTAATTGAATTGTTTAATTAAAGAATTAGAAATTAAATTTTAATTAAAAATAATTTAA
The DNA here is from genome assembly GCA_022539455.1 of Dendrobium nobile. Taxonomy (NCBI): domain Eukaryota; kingdom Viridiplantae; phylum Streptophyta; class Magnoliopsida; order Asparagales; family Orchidaceae; genus Dendrobium; species Dendrobium nobile. Next base: position 17,672,729 of record CM039724.1, on the reverse strand, counting down.
AATGATTTTATAAATTCTGAGTTTTATTTTATTTTATTTTAACGTTATTTTACGTTTTTTTATTTTAATTTAAATTTTATTGAATTTTAATGAGTTTTATTTAATTAATGGTTAATTAAGGATATTTAATTATTAATTATGTTTCAAATGAGGATTAGTTTTGGATTTGAATATTTAATGATTTTGTGATTTATTTGAAATTGATTAAATTTCATTTTTACATTAGAGATTTTATTTGATTTATTTGGATTTGTTGAAAATTAAAACCGTTAATAAAGGGTTAATTAAAAATAATCATTCTTTGAAGATCACTTAATTTCCATTCAAAATGTATTAGTTCATGAGGTTACATGCCACTAGTTTTCTATGTTTGAGTTTCATCCAAAATAGTTGTGTTAGGTTAAATCCAAGATTTGGCTAAGTTAGCTGACATAAATCATTGATTTTTGTTCCTAATATCACTAAAGTTCAATATGGCTACAATCATACACTAATTACAATCTCATTAAACAACAATGAAAAGAAAAATAGTGTCCTAATGCTTTATGGAATGATTTATAATTAATTATTGAAATCATAGGTTACATAGTAACCTATAAACTTAAGAAATCAATCATAAGGCAATAAGTGTATCAAATTGAACTGAGGATATTAGAAGATGTGGGATACATCCTCAAATAAAAATATATCCAATTTAGAGACATAATCATGCACAATTTAAGGTTTACTTACAAAGCTCATAATATTATTGAAATTAATTTCCCCTTAAACCATACATGATTTTGATTTAAAATTATTTTCTAATGAAAGATAATCTTTTATTGGTTCCAAGGAGTACTAACATGCATTGATTGGAATTAGATTAAGATAGTTATAAATTTTCAAAAATGTAGGTCAAACTTTGACCTAAATCTTTATAAATTTAAAACTAATTGAGATTCAAACAAATAAGCTTGAGAAAATTAGAAAATATCAAACATAGACCCTATAATACCTCTGCAAAGTTTCAAATTAAAATAAGTTATATATTTTTATTCAAAATTCAATTAGTTTTTCTCTTTTTTTTTAGTAATTAATTTTAATCCAAATAATTTGATTTTATTTTTAAAATAAATTTTAAGAAAATCTAAACAAAATAAGCCCAGAAACTAAAAAAATTTGGCAAAGAAATGGATTTCCAACAAAATTTTGAAGTTCTAGCATTTTTTGAATTTATTTTAAGGGTTGTATTACACGGTCAGCTGGTAGCACTGATTATGTATGTGCTTTCCACACGATGACAATTGATTGGGCCATGCAAACGATGGCGCACTAAATAAGATCACTAATCCAATGCGGCAAAACACTAAGCAGACGGATCCATTGTAGCACAGATCTAATGGCTGAAGTCAAGCTCGCAATATGATCTAGATTTAGAAGAATCTAATGGTCAAGCTAGATCCTGTAGTTTGAACAAATAGCTTGGATCTTACTGGATGAAGATATAACTAACTTATAGTTCTGAATGATCAAACCAGACCGCGGATAAAATGTCATCACAACCATTGATATAAAATGAATAGATCTAATGGCTAATAAATTATCATCTTCCTCTATCAACCTAATAACCCTAATATCATTTATAAATATTTACTCTTAAAATAGTGAACAAAAATAGTTAAAACTTTTGATAGGGGTAGTATAAGAGTCTATAAATAATGGGGAAGTGTTTTCTAAGCCTTTGATGTAATATTTAGAATTTTATTTAAGAATCTAGGTAAATGCCTAGGGTTTAGCATATACCTCAATATAATCAATGGATTTGTATGGTAAAAGGATTTTCACACTTGTAGTTTGTCAGCCTTCAATCCTTTAGAAGACTTCGAGCACGGAGGATGCTTCTATGAGGAGTTGAAGTAGCTGGGATGAATGGGTCCATGATCCTTCGCTCCTCTTATCATTGGTGTACTCCAAATGCCTGGTAAATGACTTTAGAAGGTTTAGGAAGATTCCAGGAGACAACAAAATGCAAAAGCTCTGAAGAGTTAGTGATATGAGTGTTAGGTTCTAATAAAGCAATATGTCTCTCTCTGCCCTATTCATTTATTGGAGCCAAAAGAGATGGCTGGGATGCATCGGGTGGTTTGCTTGGATGGTTAACAGTTAACCCAAGCTAATAGAGCATAGAGAGATTTTGGTTCATGTGAAAATGACCCTAGTTCACTCTTAAGTGGAGGGGACCACTAGGGTGGTTAGGATGAGCTAGGGGCCATTCCAGTAGCTAGGCTGGGTTGGTTTGAGTCTAGGAAGCTTCTATTATATGTTTAAATGATCAAGATGAAATGGAATCAAGAGAAATGCTTTAGAAGAATGAAACTTGACCAAAAAAGGTTGTTTCATGTCCTTGGACCATTTAATTTATTGAAGTGGTGAAAGGAAGCATAAGTGCAGCCCAAGGAGTTGATGAGGTTAGTGGAATTGCTTGGATTTTGTATGAAACTTAGAGAGTAAACATTTGAATGAGGGTTTACAATTCAGGAAGTTTTTGAAGTTTTGTTAACTTGATTTGACCAATCAAATAGTCAAAGCATGGTGAGGTAAGCTTTAGAGAGTATATGTTAGTTATTTGAAAAGTTTGTCAAGGGTCTTGTAGAGTAGGTTTATTGCTTGAAGTCTGAATGGAGACTATTAATTGAAGCCTTAACAGTATATCATTAATTATTAATAATTGACTAGTTAAATGTTGAATGATTGTAATATGATTTAATGTATGATTAGGTGATAGAAGTATTGTTTGTTGATTGAATAATTGATAGGTTAACTGAATATAGGATTGATTAACTTTTGAAATGGCTACATGATTGACAACAATTTGATTATCAACCATTAGATATGATCAGAAACTTGGCGTAGTGCCTGATTACCACATATAAAAATGAGGTCAACAATAACCTTCCATATGTATAGTTTGGCTATGGAAGGTCCCATATATTATTTGCTTAGCATTGTACCCTAGAAATTATGTAAGATCTCCAATCACCCTCATCTCAAATTTGTTGATCATATTGGATGAGATTCTTCACATAACTCTTTTTTGTAGATCCAAAATAATATCTTCTATATAGATTTAAATAAATAGTATGTCTCTAGCTTTTTTTCTTTCAATAATCAATGTCATGGTTATAGTTCCCTTAATAAATGAATTATTGATTAAACAAATACTTGGTTTGTCATATCATGCCTTAGGTGCTAGTTTTAATCCATATAATGCTTTATTGAGTTTATAAATATGATTAGGAAGTTATGAATACTCAAACCTATGTGGTTGCTCAATATATACATTCTCTTTTATTACTCCATTTAGACATACACTCTTTACCTCCATTTGATAATTTAAATCTTTTGAAGCATGTGAAAGCTAGTTCAACTCTAATGGCCTCTAATCTTACTTCAAGTGAAAAAGTTTCTTTAAAATTAATTCCTGCAATTTTATTATACCCTTTTGCAACAAGTCTAGCTTTATTTCATATAATTAATCCAAGTCATTTAACTTACTCTTAAGGTCCCACTTAGTTTTAATAGGCAAGTCCACATACTACATGATCAATTACTTATTATTTGTTATCATAATGTCTAATTATTATTGTATAAAACTGCACGTGTAATGTTAAGAAATAAAATAATGAGAAAGTATCACTCCCACACAATTTGGAAGTATGCTACGCTCACTCTAGTATTGCCTAATAAAATTATTATAATTATCTTGCTAGAGGATTAATTAGAGTCATGCAATAAAAAGTAAAAAAACTATAGTTGAAAAAAAAATAAATGCAATAATTTTTAAAACTTTGAACCTGTAATATTTAAAAACACATGATTGCACTAAATTAATTTCTTTTTAATGCTTCAATGAATCAACCATAAGAACTCATATTTGTTGAGCACATTAAAGTTTTGTTAGGATTCCTCCAAACTATGATTTTACTATCTTCTTAAGATCCTATAATGCTAGCCACCACATGTCTATTCCTCATAATATTACATTTTAAATCATTTATTTGTTCTCTCACCCCCTCCGCAAAGGTTATAGATCACACTAGGTTTTAAGTTTATGGATTTCTACACAAAAAATAAATGAACCTTGGAGGAAATAAAATTAGCATTAAATATTTTATGAAATCATAACTCTACTCTATATAATACATAGTTCAAAAATTATCATTAGCTTAGAAAATCAAATTTAACCACACATGGAAATAAAATTCCAAAGAACAAACTTTTTTATTTCATTAAGAAAAATAAAAGTATAAGATAGAGAATACAGTTGGAAATTACCCAACTAAGCAAAATGCACTCCTTTGCACTCCTTCCTTCACTCCACCCCAATATAAGTTTCACATAATAGGTATAGAAAAAGCTAACCTCCATAAGAAGTAGCCTCACAGGCATATTGAATCATCTCCCTCCTAGTTGCTAACCCTCCTTTATGAACACTTAGCCTTCTATTTATAGAATTTCAAAATAATAAAATCGATGTTGCAGTGCTAGCTTGGTGGAAATGTAGCACTATTAAAGCATCTTGTCGATTTTGTACTCATCAAATTGATTCACTAGTTCAAACACCTTCTAGTGTTTGTTTCCATGGGCGATGTGATGATTTGTTGCTATGGCACATGATCTGGTGTTGCACACTTTCTGGGTAGTTCCTTAGTGTTAAGCTCTTAAGAAATCATCTAAGAGTTTACTACTACAACACCAAACTAATGGAACAAGGGAAAATTATAATATTACGATGTTGGATTTATGGCATTATAGTGTTGGATCAATTTATATCTTTTTTGACCTATTTATTTCTTTAAAAGATAAATTTAGCTAGCACTTTATAACAATATATGAGATTTAAAGTATTCAATTTTTTTACTTATCAAATTCTTTCAAACTTTAAGATATTTTTAGTCGAGAAGTAATTTATACTACATTGGGATTGAAGATATTTTTTTTAAATATAATACTTAAAAAACATAATGCTAATAATTAAATATTTATAAAGTACATAAGTAGGAATGTTTTCTAATAAAACATTTAATAATAACCAATTCCTTTATTTTTAATTAATCTTCCATCTAAATTAAACTCTTAAAGTTATAAATTAAGAATATGACTAACTTACTTAGGGTTATTATTATTTTTTGGAATCAATAGAATTGAACATTTGGTTAATCCTTGAATCAACTTATATGATTTCTTCAAGTATTATGATGCAATTAATTTTCTTTAGGAGCATAGAAGTTGTGTATGATATTACTTGCACTATGTTTTGATTTTCTTTCATTTAGCTTTCACTTTTATTATTTATTTCCTTTTCTTTTCTTTTTCCCAATTTTTTTTTTAATTGACTAAGTACCTTATATTTTTTTTAAATACCAGTATATTGCCTCCATTTATTATTTTATTAGGGTTTATACATTACAAGTATAAATTTTTAATACTCAAGTACTTAGCCTTTTTCAATCTTTTCAACTTAACCATTTTATTACCTAAATACATTGTATTGATATTGAATACCCATCTATTACCTCTACATCTTTTTAATTTCTAAAGTTTATTAAAGGTTTCATAATTCCTCAATTTATTAGTATTAAGAGATTTAAAGTTAATCTAATTTATTTATTAACATTAATCCTTAGACCCAATACTCTATTATATGTAGTCAAGTGCATAAGTGCTTTTTAGGAATTTGGCTTATGTTGAATTACCAACTTTAAATGAAAAGATTAGTTATTAAAAGTAACTATTTTATTAGTGACATTTTGCAAATTGTGTGATAGTACTTACTAATGGATATTTGTTTTGAATTTTCATAGTTTCATAATTCAAGTAAAAAGTGCAATAATTTTCCATGAACTAGGGAAATTATTACAATTAATATATATTATAAATTATACTTTTACTAAAGAAAACTAAAAAAAATGTTGGAATTAAAATAAAATAAAATAAAATACAATAAAATCTTAAAACTAAAAAGACAAAATAAGAAAATTAAAATATGTAGTGCTCTCCTTACACATCCTCTTATTTCTCTTCTTTCTCCTCTTCTAGTGCCTTTATTATTACTAGTACTTGTGCTGATGATGATGATCCTGGAAAATCTCAAAGGGGGGTGGGCCTGGAAACATTTTCCTCTAACTATGGGAGTCCATCTCTCAACACTAGAATATGTTATCCATGGCCACATTATAATTAGTTTGGTACTAGTACAAATGTTGGTTATAGAGCATAAATGGTCATAACTAGAATACAACCCCTTTTCAAGTCTTATCAATTATTTCTTGAAGTGATCTATAAAAACTCCAAGATAATCCACTATATCCCATAGGTCTACCAATTGAATTACAAGTGTCATAGTTTCTCTACCTCATTTTTTCCTAGGTTGGGTCGATTGGCTAGATCACTCTCATAATTTTGAGAAAGTGATTTTTATGTACTAAAAATTAAATCTCATTAGGGAAGAAGAAAATATGATTTTCTCCTCACCTAGGTTCCCTACTATCATATTAGATTCATACAACTCAAAAATTAAACTAGGATAAGCTAAATCCATAAAAGTTGAAACCCTAAGCAAGTATTGGAAAAACATAATGACAATCTCCCAAATAAAACTAGTTAACTCTTGTTGGATTCAATAATTAGGGACCTCCCTATCCTTTGTCACCTCACTTATGTTTCTACTCACCATAAGATTTGTAGAAATGATGTAATGCCAAGCCTTAGACTCCTAGGTTATGGTAGACATAAGAAATTAATGATTATGTCTTCTCTCCTCTTCCACTAAGAATTTAGATTTCTTTAGGTTGAGAACCTAATGACCTCCTCATAATCTATTATGGAGGTAAAAAAAAATTAAAGTATCCATCATTGTAAAATTGATAGTTCGAGGTTTTGAAGATTTTGTTTATTACTATAGCAGTGAAAGGCACGCTCAGGGTAATGGATTTAATCAATAAACTATTTTACCACTCCTTTGTCATGGCACCGACAAACTTCCTTACATAATAAAAGGTAGATCCAATCCTCTTCCTACTAATTAAAATCTTAGTCTCCATTCTGATAGGTTTAGATGTACTATGTAACTAAAAGTACAAATATAAGGAAATATAAAGAGCACAAGTGAATTGGAAAGAAATAACCCACCCAAAATGAGACAATCACTATGGTGCTAGCCTTTGTTGTGCTATAGTTCTTGGTTAGAAGGTCAAAATGGGTTCTAGCATTGTGGCATAGGGGAGAGGTAGCATTACAGTGCTAGCATTAATTGAATTTAAAAGCTTTTTTGTCATGAGATCACTTGACGCTCAATACTTGATGGCATTATAGCGCTTGAAGTAATCAATACCATCATGCTTCCTCTACCATATTAAAGATTTTATTGAGCACTGTAGTGCTGAATGAAATGCTATGGCACTCAATGTGATAAAAAGAACTAAAAAGCTTAATGTAATGGTGATGTATGGTTGGTGCTCCAAGAGGTGATTTGGAACTATGGTACTATGTTCTTTCAATGCAGCAACATGATTAGTTTAATTATTTCTTTATGTATTTACATAGTGTTATTGCACTTCAGGGCATAACAATACAATGTTAAGCTGAATTTCCTAAATGACCTCCTATCACACCAAAAAAAGATAAATACAAACACAACATTTTTATGACACCAATCAACCCCAGAAAAGGGATGCTAACCATTAAAAAAAATTTCATGTACAATCTCCTAATCAATAAATAAGGAACATAAAATTGGATGCCTCCTAAGTAGCACTATGTATATAATACCCTAAATGAATTTTAATTATTACCCGAGCATCAATTTTGGGTGTGGCTATTAAAAACCATTATCTCAAGCCTATAATTTTGATGATAACAAATATTAATGGTTTTTTTATTTTGGTTCTCCAGACATTATTTTTAGATGTTTATTTTGTGCACTCTAACATTTTAGGTACATCATACATTATGCAAAAGATTCATCTCAAGAACTAGTAGAATATGTTTAATGTTTTTGTAAAGAGTTTATATATTTATATGAATTTTTATATTTATAATGAAAAAAAAAATTTATTTAAAAATTCTTCTCTCCTATTTATATCATTTCATACATTGCATTTATATGGGTGGTAGCTTACATTAGCGGGTAGCATGTTTTCATAGATTTTTCTTTGTGTGCATGTTTTAAACTTTGTAAGAACATGCATACTAGTTCTAGGATGATGTATTATTACGTACTATAGATAGCAACCCCTTTACCTATTCATATATACATGTATGGATTTTAGTTCTACTATGTACACTAATGTTTAAGACCTTTAGGCCCACCATGGGAAATGTATCAGGGTCCATATTAAGGTTTGATGATGTAACACTTTTCCTATTGGTATAGGGCCATTATGCTGCCAAAAATTCTAATAAATATTGGTAGTAAAAAAAATTATCTAGGTAACTCTAAATAAGATCAAATTTATAGTTTTAGTGAGTTATCTCATTAGCATCATTTGAACTTAAAGTTTACTCATCTTGAGTCATTGATTTATAGTCTGATATAATCTTTTGTCATCTTAAGATAGAGTTGATCTTCTCATGCAATATATATAGGATGATTGCTTTTGTATTAAGATGTTGAATTGTAGCTCATTCCAAGCAAACATAAGCCCAGATGTTTGTGCACACTTCATATTCCTTTATATATATAATTAAATATATTTTATTTGAAGTTTCATAATATTTTTTTAAGGAATGATTGGTATCTTCAAAATATAAAGGCAACTTTCTAATATTTTAAAACCAAAATGAGTTTAATCTCCACTCTAATTGAAAGTTTTTTTTAAGAGATGTAATTGACTACAGGGTATTTCCTTTAGAGGAACCCAAGATCCCGGTATAAAAGAAACCCAGTCTTAGTTTGCTAAGATAGGGGAAAAATCTTTTACACTTAGACTAAAGATAATTCTGGGTTAATTTCATATTTAAAATGATAGATAAATATGAATTTTATCCTTTAGGGTAATTTTTATATTATCTATGCAATGTTTGAATATGTAAGTAAATTATTTCTTTCCTCAAATCGATAATTCAATGATATTTTATTTGAAGGGGTAATTAATATAAATTATGTTGATTTTTCAGAAGAAATATTAAATATCAAATCAGTGGTACAATCAATCAATTATCTTGTCCAAATGTTTTTTTTAGCGTCTCCATTAGAGAGTGGTTTCACTTTCCATCTTTAGTGGTGATTAAACTCTAAATTCATAATACAATTATTTATATAAGCAAGTTACCTATTTTTAATCATTACAATTAAAATCTAATTTCAATCAATCATCCCTTCATTCATCAAGTTCAATGTCAGTCTTTAATCAATCCTCATTCTAAATCTACACTTCACAATCATGTATTTTCTTGGGTTTGGGTCCTTAGTTAAGTTCAAATCCCCTTCCATCATCAATTATCTTTAATATACCCTAGAGATTGAGCAAATTTAGCATAGTATGATCTTCTAATTCAGTATTTAGTTTGAGTTCAAAAAGTTTAGTTATTGATACTGATTTCCCAATAAACTGATCTTCAAATTTAACATCACCCACACCTCATTTTCTAAAGGTTCTCAAATCAGATTTGGAACTGGATTTGATAATATACAGTTGAAATTTATTGCACCATGGATTGAATTGGTGGCGACTATCAATGATTCCATTAAGTTAGCTAACCTTCAAGTTAACATCTAGGGTGGGTCTATAGCAGCTCCTAGAGTTGATAAACCATCAATCTTTTCTTATTTAACTTTCCCTCAGCCAGATTTCATGAGCAAAAGAAATTTTACCATCAATTTTCAAATTCTTATGTTTGGGAACTTTGAGATGGGGTCAGCTTTTAGAATAAATCTCAATTCTATAATATGAATCTTATTTTTAGGTGAAGGGATGGCAAAGCCAAACATTTGAAGGATGAAGCTCTAAACATAACTGCTACTAAGGCAGTAGTGAATGTAGATTCTAAAATCCCTAATGCAGTGGTAAATCCTGCACTGTTAAGCAAAAAAGTTCTTCCATCCACTATCAGCCGCTATTAGTGAGGAATATTGGGTTAGGATTGTGAATTTTCCTCCCACTCAATACCAAAAGAATCCTATCGTACTATCATTCTCTAAAAGGAATATGAAGTTTAAATCTTTATTAAATGGATTAATTCATGGCTATGTTATTTACTATGGGCATTCAAATGGTGAATTCCTGAGAAGTGTTAATGATAATAATCTACTAGGTTTAAACCACATTCCAGTAAAGGACGAGAAGAATCTCTCCCTATTAAGAGAATATTACAATTTCCTAAATTAGGCCTTAGTCAACAAACTATTGTTATTCATTATTGTAGAGAACCAAAAGAAGTTTTCATACCATATTTATCATGCAACATCAGCCAATGAGTAGATTAAACAAACTCTTCTTAGATCTTTGGAAAATGGAGAATTAGCTAATGAGTGTATAATTCCATATCTCCTCCATCTTCAAATCAATCTATAAATCTTCCAGTGAGAACTTCTAGACATTCCTTAAGTTGATGCCCATCAAGGGTTGATCAGCATCATTTATAAGGTATTGAATCATCTTTTTATTTTGATAGGAGGAAAAAGTTCATAAATTAGCTGACCATTTTATCTAAAAGGGAGAAGGATCAATAGATATTGATAATGAAGAAAAAGCCATGATTTTAGCATGTAAAGCAAAGTTCTTCCTACACACAAACCTTAGGTTAAATGTCCACTAGATGAGCCAGTTTAGGATCATTTCAAGGGTAAAAAAGATCATATAGAAGAAGAAAAAAAAAACTAGTAATGTTCAAAATAGAGTCAGTACATTCTATAGATATAAAGAAAATGGTAGAACAACAAGTCAAAGAAGCATTAACTAAATATCAGAGTACTTTGTTTGTTATGAAGGGTATACCATATGTAAAAGAATATGATTTGGTCCCTTACCAATGGTTTTGTACCACCTTTGTTAAAAAATTTAAATGTTGTGGGTAATCCTAAACATTATCTTACATATTTAAAAGCTAGTTATTGTAATGTTGGAGATAGTGATGTGTGTTATTCAAGAAGTTAGTCAGTAACTTATCTGATATTACATTTGATTTGTACAATGAACTACCTAATGGGTCAATTCATACCTTAAATGAGTTTAAAAGTCTGTTCCTAAAAAGGTTTTCTGGTGTTAAACATCACATCACTGTAGGTGATCTCATAGTATAGAAGTAGAAACTTGTTGAAAATTTGGTAGATTATTTCCTCAGATGGATGAATTTTAGCATGAGATATGAGCCATCGTTGTAAGAAAAATATTCTATAGAGATTCTATTGAGAATTTTACACGATCTGATTTACCTTATACTAAAAGGTTTTACAATTAAAACCTTTGAGAAGCTATTCAGTATAACCTCTAATCTCTAAGAAAAATCCTCTCAGCTACCATTCCTGAAAGATCAATCTTCTTCAAAAATGAAAAAATTGAAACCTCAAAATGTTTTGGAAAAGAAATCAGGGTCAGTGTCTATAGATGATAAGGAGAAACAGCAAATTTATATTCAAGTAGAGAATCAGAAATTGTTGCAAATCTATTTTTCAAGGAATATAATTTTGATGATAACAAACACTTCTGTTTCTCCATGACTGCCTTGCCTACTAACATTTCAAATCCACAAGATCAAAACTGCAATTTGAACCAGCTCAAGATTGGGTAGACTAGGTCTAAGTTAGTTTGTAACATTTTTCCTTTTCTTGAGTCTATTGTAAATGATATGATTCTTAATGCTAAGAAACCTTACATACGCACACATAGGAGAATTTTTTTATCTAATTTAGAGTTTTTTGTTTTTGCTCACATCATCCAAGATGATCCACAAATTAGCCTAGACGATCTGTTAAAAATCGAAACCCTAATTAGGGCATCCTAATTAAGGTAGCCTTCATTAAGCATATTATCCTTGATGATATTTGTATCGGTCGAGACGATGGGCTCAAATCAGAAAGAACTAGCTGCCAGATCTATTTAGGTATTATTTATTTTTGGACATCATCCAGGACATCATCTTGGATTATGCAACATAGTTATGCCTAAATTAATTTGGTAATTAAGGATAGTAATTAAGGTTTGATTGCTTAATCATATCGTCATGTACGATCGTAGGATCACCTGGGATGATCAGTTCACAAACCTTAGTTGTTCTGGATGACCAAACATTGGCCAGCTGCTATTTATGGTGATGCTTTGGACAATTTTTATGGATTTGAACTAATCGTCTGGGATGATCATGAGATCGTCCTTGATGTCCTTGATGATCAAGCTATTTTTTCATCGTCCAGACATCCATTCTATGTGATTGTCTGGAAATATTCAATGATTTATTCTAATCATACATGATGATATCCTATCATCCTGGACGATATGAATAAAAACCTTCGAATCCTAACTAATTGAGCCTAATTTGCATTGATCTTACAGGCTGATATTTATATCATTCTAGATGATAAAGTCAGTTTGTTATAATTAAGAGCTATTTCAAAGCTCTTCTATTTAAGAACTCTTATTCCTTTGAAGAGAGTATCTTTTGCTAGTGTTCTGACCTGAGAGAGCCAAGAGGAGAGGGAGATCAAGGGAGAGAGAGAGTGGATCTTGTGAGGGAGAGTTTATGAGGGGTTTCATAAAGGTTGCTCCAAGTAAGTATTCATCATCGTCTTCTCCAGTCATCGTCCTTAGTTCCTTGAGGGTTCTAGAGAGGTCTACTTCAGCATCTGATCAAGGTTCTCTGCCTACTTCAGGAGGAACCAAAATGAGTTGGGTTCTCTGCCTACTTCTGGAAGAAGCAAAAGGAGTTGGGTTCTCTGCCTCATCAGGGTTGGTAGAAAGGAGGTTTGTAAAGGCTTCTCTGCCTTACTGTGAGGGCAAAAGGAGAGACACTGAGTTTAGTACAATACTTGGAGGGAGCCTCTCGGGAGTGGACGTAGGTCGTGTTGACCCAACCATTATAAATTTATGCGTTCCTTATTTCTGCTTCCACATTTAATTTATGTACTTTAATTTCTGTGGTAAATCTTAGTTTTGGTTTTAAGATCATGTTTTGATCAAAAGATTTTTTAAAATACTAATTCACCCCCCCCCCCCCCCCCCCCCCCCTCTTATTTAGCCTTGGGACTAGTTCATAAGGGCTTAACATCCCTATGGAACTTTCAGGTGCCATTAGAGTACTTTCAAGTGATATTAGAGCGGGATTCATAAAATCTAATTTTTGAAAATTTTTAAATTTTGATCGATGGCTAACTTTTGTAATCATAATATAATAGAAGGATATTCTATTACACGACCTCCTTTGTTTGAAAATATTCCTTTTGATTTTTGGAAAACTTGGATGTCTACATTTTTATAATCGTTTGATTATCATATGTAGATGCTTGTTAAAGAATGTTATACATCTCCTTCTCATGACATTAATGGCATTAAAAGTGAACTTCCTTTTATTTAATGGACTTTTGATGAAAGAGATTTAGCACAACTTAATGAAAAATGCTTGAACTATTTTTTTGTGCTTTGAAATATGAAGATTGTATGCTTGTTTCAACTTGTGCAAATGGTAAAGAAATTTGGGATAGATTGTGTGTAACTTATGAAGGAACCAATGAAGTTAAACAATCTAGGTTGAATATATTATTGCATGACTATAAACATTTTCATATGAAACCTTCTGAATTAATTTCTAACATGTATACTAAATTTACTCAAATTGTCACCTCATTGCATGCTTTAGGAAGAATGCTAACTAATTATGAAAGAGTCAATAAAAATTTGAGATGTTTGCCTTCTTCTTTTAATGCTATGATCACTGCAATAATTGAATATAAAGATTTAAATACTTATTATATTGATAATTTACTTGGAACAATCATTGCTTACGAGCAAGGGGTGAATCAAAGAAATATTGTTTACAGTGAAAAAAGAAGAAGAAAATTGTGGCACTAAAAGACAACAAAATGACACTGATTTCTTTAAATCTAAAAACAATGATGTTGCCTTCATCACTAGGCAATTTAAAAGATTTTTAAGGAAGAACAATAAGTATTATCAGAAGTGAAAAAGAGTTAAGGATAACAAAAATTATAAAAGTTCTTCTGATGTTGTTTGCTTTGAATACAGGACCTGGCTAATTATCCTACACTTAAGGAGAACCCAAGCAAAGAGAAAGGTGAGGAGAAACACAAATAAAGGAAGGACAAGAAGCGGTATCAAAAATCTTTCTAGGCGAATTCTACATCTGACTCATATGAGACTAAAGCTGAAGAGGAGATAACAAATTTGTGCTTAATGGGTGATCATCTTGGTCAATCTGATCAAGAAGAGGTATGTAAACCAACATATAATCAATTACTTGAATTTTGTGAGAAAATTCATGCATCATATAAGAAAATTAAGAAAATGCATGCTAGTTTAAAATTAGAGTTTTTGAATATGAAAAAAGAGCATAAAAGTTTAAGTAAAGATCACACTCTACTTGATAGCAATCACATGTCGTTACTTGATGAATTTGATGATTTAAATAAAAAGCATTCTGATTTGATAATTGAGCATGATTTACTAAAAAAAATCTCAAAACTTTTGAAAATAAACCAACATTACATGCATCACATAAATGGAAGCATCACCACACAAGTAGATTAGTAATTCTTTTTCCTGGAGTTAGATATTTTTTATCTGGCATGCTAGGATACATTTCACACACTTGCACTGTTCACCATAGTACATATTGTGTGTGGAGACCAAAATTACATGTTTCACATCATAACACAAATGCATTGCATTCTTCTTTCATAAGAAGGGATCCAAACCTGTTTGGATTCCTAAATTTGACATTTAATGTTTTGTTGGCAAACTCTCACAAAAGGCCTCATGAGATTATGTGGTATCTAGACAGCGGATGCTCATGACATATGATTGGAGATGCTAATCAATTCATTTTACTAGAGACCAGGATAGGAGGCAAGGTTACTCTTGGAGATAACACCACCAAGAAAGTGGTGGGCTCATGTATAATCAGAAATTCCAAAAATTATTTGATTGAAAATGTTTTGCTTGTAGATGGACTGAAACATAACAACATCCTCAGCATCAGTCAGCTTTATGATAAGGGCTTCATCATAAAATTCATGGAAAACACTTGCATTATAAGATTAAATAACAACACTATTTTGCAGGGAAAGCAGATAAATAATATTTACATACTTGACTTAAATAATATTGAATGTGCTGTTTCATTTTGCTTAAAAACTATTGATGATGATTCTTGGTTGTGTTATAGGAGATTATGTCATGCTAGTATGAAAACCCTTAGGAGAGTAACCAAGAAGACCTAATTAGAGGTGTCCCCTAGCTTAATTTTTCTAAAGATCACCTTTGGGATGTCTGCCAACTAGAGAAGTAAGTGCAATCCTCTTTTCACTCCATTAAGGACATTAGCATCTGTAAACCTTTAGAAGTCCTTCACGTGGATTTATTTGGACCCATTAGTACTACCAGCTTAGGGGGAAAAGTCTATGGTTTTGTGATTGTCGATGACTACTCGAGGTTTACATGGATTAGATTTCTGTCGCATAAGAATGAGTCTTTTGATGAGTTTAGATCCTTCTCAACTTGGATTAAAAAAAAGTTAGGTTGTGCGATCTTGACTATCCATAGTGACCATGGGGGAGAGTTTGAAAATGAGAGATTTGGAGACTTTTATGAGGATAAAAGGATTAGTCATAACTTCTTAGCTCCTAGGACCCCTCAGTAGAACGGGGTAGCTGAAAGGAAGAATAGGACCTTAGTTAAGACTGCTAGAGCTATGCTTGCTAAGTATTCACTTTCAAAATACTTTTGAGCATAAATGATAAACATATATTGTTATGTGTTGAATAGGGTGAATGTTAAATCCAAACTTGATAAGACACACTATGAGATCCTTAAGGGTAGGACAACCAACCTTTACCACCTCCATGTATTTGGTTGTAAGGTTTTCATTCATAATAATGGGAAGTCACACTTAGGGAAATTTAACTCAACATCTAATAAAGGAATGTTCTTAGGTTATTCAAGTGTTGGGAAATCCTTCAGAGTGTTTAATAAAGGACATTGGTGGTGGAGGAGACTACTCATGTAGTCTTAATGAATCTGATCCTAAGGAGTTTAGAATTGAGGATGAAGATGGTGTTAGAGAGATTTCCAAAGGGGTTGAAAATTTGGAGAAGAGAGTAGAATCCCAAATCACGGAAGGAGTAGGAGAGATTACCAAGGAGTATAAAATTTATATTTAGAGGACAGGGTTGATCCTACACACACATTGCCTAGAGATTGGAGATATTCTTTTAGTCATCCTAAAGAATTGATCTTATGAGACCCCCGTGAAGGTGTTAGGACTAGGCATGGACTTAGGAAGGGAGTGAACCACTCTGCCTTTATCTCAATGACTTAACCCACCAATATTAATCAAGCCTTATCTGATGAGTTTTGGATCTTAGCTATGCAAGAGGAATTAAACTAATTTGTTAGGAATGATGTTTGGGAGCTTGTAGAAAGATCAAAGGGAAAAAGTCTAGTTTGAACCAAATGGGTCTTTAAGAATAAGATGAATGATTCTGGTGTGGTGGTTAGAAATAAAGCAAGAATGGAAGCTAAGGGGTACAACCAAATAGAAATGATTGATTTTGACGAGACCTTTTCCCCTGTAGCTAGATTGGAAGCCATTAGAGTGTTACTAGCCTTTAACTGTTATAAGGTATTTAAGCTTTACCAAATAGACGTGAAGAGTGCCTTTTTAAATGGGGTACTAAAATAAGATGTGTTTGTAGAGCAACCCCTAGGTTTTTAGAGTTTTTAATTTCCAAATTATGTTTTCAAATTAAAAAAGGCCTTATACTGTTTAAAACAGGCACCAAGAGCTTGGTATGAGAGGCTTAGCATATTTTTACTAAAGAGAGATTTTGTTAAGGGAAGTGTAGACACCGCCATTTTTCTAAGGAAAGTAGGAGATGAGTTACTTATTATTCAGATCTATATTGATAATATACTTTTTGGGTCTTCTGATAAAAAGCAATGTGATGATTTTTCTAAAATAATGAGTTAGGAGTTTGAGATGATTATGATGGGAGAGTTGTCCTACTTTTTGAGATTTCGCATAAGATAATTAGATGATGGAACCTTTATAAGTCTATCAAAGTACATTAAGGATATCTTGAAGAAATATGAAATGGATAAAGCCAAGATAACAAATGAAAGTTCGTTAGGGATGTTAAGCCCTATAAACTTAGTCCCAAGCTAATCAAGAGGGGGGGGTGAATTGGTATTTTAAAAACTCTTTTCTCAAAGAAAGAAAATTGCATAAACCAAATCACACCACAGAAATAAATGCGGAATTAAAAAGCGCGGAAGCAAGAAAAAGATCACATAAATTTATAGTGGTTCGGTCGACTCGACCCACGTCCACTCCTTGGAGGCACCCTCCAAGTATTGCACTACAAAACGTGACTCTCCTTTAGCCCCCACGGCTAGGCGGAGAAGCCCTTACAAGAACCTCCTTTTTGCCACCCCGGCAAGGCAGAGAACCTACCTCCTTTTGCTTCCTCCTAAAGCTGGCAGAGAACCAAAACTAAAAGCAAACTCCTTACCTCTACCGACCCTTCCACGGACGAGAAACTCTAGACGAAGACGAAGCAGAGCGATCCTTGAAGCAACCCTTGTGAATCCCCTCACAAGCTCCCCCTCACAAGATCCTCTCTTTCTCCTCTCTCTCTTTCTCTCCTCAAGGTCTTCTCAGGTCAAGGCAGCAGCCAAAGGTCTTTTTAAAAACATTTAACAAGAGCTCTTAAATAGTAGAGCTTCAAAGGAGCTCATTAATTACAAGTTGCCGACAATATCGTCCAGGCCGATATGGACATCGGCCTGGCCGATCAGTACAAATCAAAGAAGATCGGCCAGAGCATCGCCCTGGATGCAAAACTGGACGATTGAAAATTGGCTTGATCGTCCAGGCCGATCTCACGATCGTCCGGGCCGATCAGTTCAAATAAGAGGAAAATCATCCTGACAATAGCCTTGGATACGAGCTGGCCGAAATTTATCGTCCTGAAGTAACTTAAGGTTTTTTACTTGATCGTCCTGGCCGATCATGCAATCGTCCAGGACGATATGATCGTATCAATCATCCTTAATTACTCCCTTGATTTCTTGATCAATTAAGGCATAATTTGGTAATTTCGTCCAGGCCGATACATGGATCGTCCTGGTCGATAATTTAAAAATACAGTATACCTTAATTGACTATGGCGGCTACTTCTTTCTGTTTTGAGCTTATCGTCCTGGCCGATACACGTATCGTCCAGGCCGATCAGTTAATGTCGGCTGCCTTAATTAAGAATCCTTATTTAGATTAAGCCTGATTGTCCAGGCCGATCCAAAAATCGTCCTGGCCGATATGAGTAAAAACAGAAATTCTAAGTCTCTCAAGTGTGTGTGCGAAGGGTTACTTAGCATCAGTCTCTTTGACCATTACAAGTAGACTCAAGAAGTGAAAAACAAAAGTACAGACTGACTCAACCCTAAACCTATGCAATCCTGAATTGGCTTCGACTTGTTCGTCCGATCTTCGATTCCTGAAACGTTAGAAGCAACAAGCAGTCCAAGAGAAATAGTGTTTGTCAATCATCAAAACATAAGCCATGAAAATAGATTTGCAACAATCTCCCCCTTTTTGATGATGGAAAAACACTACGAAAAATAGTTAATAGCAAAAATTTAGAATTGATGAAAAAAAAGGAACCTCATAAACTTCTCCCCCTTTTGACATATCAAAAAGGAGGGTACAAGAAAGCAAAGCAAAAGAGATCCCTCTTTTTTTTTTTTTTTTTTTTTAAAACAAGGCATGAACATGATATAGTATTCCATGTGATTGATTTAAAAATTTGAGAGTTAATGTGTTAATAAGCTCATCAATCTATAGAATAGTAGAATATCCGATCATGGTTACCCTTAGCTCAGACATTTTTTTAGGGTAGAATCGTCTTTTAAAATCAATGACCTAACTCAAGAAATTAATTGGATATGAGAAAAGGAATCCACCCATTACTTGGCTTAAAAAAAACATCTTTATAAAATAATGAAGCAAAGTAAATTTGTCACAATCGCAAAATAATCGAAGTCAAGCCTTTGATAACCAACACTTCTAAGTTTTTAAAAGATTTAAAAAGGGAGAATAGCTTGCTTTTGAGTGGGCTCATTTTATGCCTCTTGTCAATTTCATGATGCTTTGCGCATCTTTTTATAGATTTTTCAATTTTTGGCATCTTTGCGCATCTTTTGTTGGCATCATTGGCCAAATTTTATTGTTTTTGCAAGCTATATTCTCTTTTATAACCTTTTAAAAAACAAAGTTGTGAATATTTCTTCTCAGATATTAGAGAATAGGAGCACTCTCTCTAACATAAGGAAGAGTTACCACAAGCAGATAATCAAGGACAAGAGTAACGAGAAATCTTGATGTGACAAAAAGACTTTAAACATTATAAGTATAAGATACATTTTCTTAAGCAAGCTTAAGAAAAGATCTGAATTCCATAAACAATCTTTAACTTGAGATAGATTTTTGATTAGAAAAGAAAACTATGCCACTAAAATAAGTTAGAGAAAGAGACACAATCACAAAATATTCCTACCATCTAAGAGATTGAGTAGATAAAAACATATTGACTACAAATTTCCAAAGCAAGGACAAGGAATATAGTATCATATTAGCGATGATTTTGAAAACTAAGTAAAGAGAGACAAAATGGAAAAATAAAACACACAAAAAAAAGCTAAAGCAACAAAAAGGAAACAAAAGCAAAAGAAAATAAAAAGCAAAAGAAAAACAAAAGAAAATAAAAAGTTTCATGCATTTATGTCAATCACACCCAACCTAGTCCTTAAAGAGCTGAAAGTATCGAAGGCCAGTGGTTTAGTAAAGATGTCCGCCAGTTGATTTTTAGTTGTCACATGGTGTAACTCAATGTCTCCCTTAGTCACATGATCTCTAATGAAGTGATGCCTAATTTCAATGTGTTTAGTCCTTGAATGTTGGATAGGATTCTTAGAGATGCATATGGCACTAGTATTGTCACAAAAGATTGAGATGGTACTTACATGTAATCCTAAATCTAATTCCTGTTGTTTCAACCAAAGGACTTGGGCCACACAACTTCCTAGAGCAATGTATTCAGCTTCAGCAGTGGAAAGAGCAATAGAGTTTTGCTTCCTACTAGACCAAGAGACCAAAGATTGTCCAATGAATTGACAAGTTCCAGAAGAGCTCTTTCTATCCACCTTGCATCCTGCAAAATCAGATTCAGAAAAACCAATAATCTCAAAAGAAGTGTTATGTCTAGGGTACCAAATCCCTAATCCTTGTGTCCCCAAAAGGTATCTAAAAATCCTCTTAACAGCAGTCATGTGGGATTCCTTAGGGTCAGCTTGAAACCTAGCACAAAGGCAAACACTAAATATGATGTCAGGTCGGCTCGCAGTCAAGTAAAGTAAAGATCCAATCATGCCTCTATACTTCTTCTGATCAACAGACTTACCACTTGGGTCCTTATCCAATGGAGCACTAGAAGTCATGGGAGTGTTAATTGGCTTGGCTTTGTCTATCTCATATTTCTTCAAAATATCCTTTATGTATTTTGTTTGATTTAGAAAAGTTTCATCTTCCAATTATTTTATGCTAAACCCCAAAAAGTAGAACAACTCTCCCATCAAACTCATCTCAAACTCTCTACTCATTGTTTTAGAAAAATCATCACACAAATTTTTATTAGAAGATCCAAAAAGTATATCATCCATATAAATCTGAACAATGAGTAAATCATCCCTAACTCTCCTAATAAAAAGGGTGGTGTCTACACTTCCCTTTACAAACTCCCTCTCTAGTAAGAATGTGCTAAGCCTCTCATACCAAGCTCTTGGTGCCTGCTTAAAACCATACAATGCCTTTTTCAATTTAAACACATGATTTGGAAATTGGGAGCTCTCAAAACCTGGAGGTTGTTCTACAAACACATCTTCTTTTATCTCCCCATTTAAAAAGGCACTCTTGACATCCATTTGAAAAAGCTTAAATCCTTTATAACAGGCAAAGGCTAATAGCACTCTAATGGCTTCCAATCTAGCTACAGGGGCAAAAGTCTCCTCAAAGTCTATCCCTTATATTTGATTGTACCCCTTAGCCACCAATCTTGCTTTATTCCTTACCACCACTCCTGAATCATTCACTTTGTTCTTAAAGACCCACTTTGTTCCAACTACACTTTGTCCTTTAGGTCTTTCCACAAGTTCCCAAACATCATTCCTAACAAATTGATTCAACTCTTCTTGCATTGCTAAAATCCAAAACTCATCAAAAAGGACTTGGTTAATGGTGGTGGGTTCAGTCATAGAAATAAAGGCAGAGTGGTTCACCTCCTTCCTAAGTCCATGTCTAGTCTTAACTCCAATAGAAGGGTCTCCTATGATCAAATCCTTGGGGTGACTTGTAGAGTATCTCCAATCTCTAGGCAAAGTATGTGAAGTTTCTCCCCTTTCAACAAAGTTCTCTACTCCTTAGGTGACTCCTTCTACTCCTCTATTACTTAGGTGCTCACTCCCCTTCCCCAAATTTTCTACTCCACTTGTAATCTCTCCAACATCATCATCTTCTACTCCATGTTTCTTAGGATCAGACTCATCAAAAACTACATGGGTTGTCTCTTCCACCATCAAAGTTCTCTTGTTAAACACCCTAAAAGACTTCCCAACACTAGAATATCCTAAGAATACTCCTTCATCAGATTTAGGATCAAATTTTCCCAAGTGAGACTTTCCATTATTGTGAATGAAAACCTTACAACCAAAGACATGTAGGTGGGAAAGATTGGGTGTCCTAACCTTAAGGATCTTATAGGGTGTCTTCTCTAATTTGGCTCTAACATTCACCCTATTCAACACATAACAAGCTGTGTTAACCGCTTCAGCCCAAAAGTATTTTGGAAGTGAATACTCAGCAAGCATGGCTCTAGCGGCTTCCACCAAGGTCCGATTCTTCCTTTCAGCTACCCCATTTTGCTGAGGGGTCCTAGAGGCTGAAAAATTGTGGCTAATCCCCTTGTCCTCACAAAAATCTCCAAATCTTTCATTTTCAAATTCTCCCCCATGATCACTTTGGATGGTCAAAATCTCACAACCTAGCTTCTTCTGAATCCAAGAAGAAAATGTTTTGAACTCCTCAAAAGACTCATTTTTATGTGAAAGAAATCTAGTCTAAGTGAACCTCGAGTAGTCATCAACAATCACAAAACCATAGACTTTCCCTCCCAAACTAGCCGTGCTAATGGGTCCAAACAAATCCATGTGAAGGACTTCTAAAGGTCTAGAAGTGCTAATGTCCTTAATGGGGTGAAAAGTGGAGTGGACTTGCTTTCCTAGTTGACAGGCATCACAAAGGTGGTCTTTTGTAAACTTAAGTTTGGGGACACCTCTAACTAGGTCCTTTTGGGTCACCTTCCTAAAGGTTTTCATACTAGCATGACAAAGCCTCCTGTGCCACAACCAAGAATCATCAATCACAGTTTTAAAGCAAAAAGAAGCAGCACATTCAATGTTATTTAAATCAAGCATGTAGACGTTGTTGATCTTCTTTCCCTGCAAAATAGTGTTGTTACTTAAACTTACAATGCATGAATCTGCGAAGAATTGCACGATGAAGCCTTTGTCACAGAATTGACTGATGCTGAGCAAGTTGTGCTTCAATCCATCTACAAGCAAAACATTTTCAATCATAAGGTTCTTGGAATTACCAATTATACCTGCTCTTACCACCTTCCTGGTGGTGTTGTCTCCAAGAGTAACCTTGCCTCCAGTCCTGGACTCTAGTACAACAAACTGGTTAGCATCACCAGTCATATGTCGAGAGCATCCACTGTCCAGGTACCACATACTCTCACGAGGTCTTTTGTGAGAGCCCTCCTGCAAAATTATCAAATGTTAGAGTTAGGAACCCAAGCAGGTTTGGGTTCCTTCTTATGAAAAGAAGAATGCAATGCATGTGTGATATGCTGTGGATCATGCACCTTTGGTCTCCACACCCAATATGTACTATGGTGAATCATGCAAGTGTGTGAGATGTGTCCTAGCATGCCACATGAAAAATATCTAACTCCAGGAAAGGGATTTCTTAAGTGATTTGAGTTATAATGCCTCTTCCTAGGTTTTGGCAATTGATCAAAAGTAGATGTCATCCTAGTTTTCTTACATGCTTCTAAATCATTTTGAAACATCAAATTTGGGCTTTTTAAAACTTCATTTTGAAACTTCAAATTTGTGCTTTTAGCTCATCAAATTCATCAAGTAAAGTCATGTAATTTGAATCAATGTTTTGATGGTCTTTAATCAAAATTTCATGCTCTTTTTATAGATTTAAGAATTCTAATTTCAAGCTAGCATGAGTTTTCTTTAATTTCCTATATGATGCATGAATTTTTTCTGAAACTTCAAGAAGTTGATCATAGGAAAGTTCACATACCTCTTCTTGATCACTTTGATCTTTTCCCATGAAACACAAGTTTGTAGTTTCTTCCTCTGGTTCAGTCTCAGAGGAGTCAGTACCAGATTCTGCCCAAAAGCTCCTTTGGTTTTTCTTCTTGTCCTTCCTAGACTTAGCTTTCTCCCCACCTTTTTCTTTGCTTGATTAATCTCTAAGCGTAGGGCAATCAGTTCTCACATGTCCAGGCTTCCTGCATTCAAAACAAACAACATCAGAAGATCCTTTAACATGTTTATGATCCTTACCTTTTCTCCAACTTTGATGATGCTTTTGTTTCTTCCTTAGAAAGCTTTTGAATTGCCTTGTGATGAAGGTAATTTCATCGCTTTCAGAGCCGGAAGATTCAGAATCCGATTTGTGTGCTTTCAATGCAATTATTTTCTCCTTTTTCTTTTCACCTGCATCAACATTTCTTTGATTCATCCCTTGCTCGTAAACAATGAGTGAGCCAAGTAAGTTATCAATAGAATAGGTGTTCAAATCTTTAGATTCAGTGATGGCAGTAATTTTTGCATCATAAGATGAAGGCAAGCATCTCAAAATCTTGTTAACTTTTTCATAATTCGAAAGTTCCTTTCCTAGTGCATGCAATGAAGTAACTATCTCAGTAAACCTAGTGTACATGTCAGAAATCGATTCATGAGGTTTCATACAAAAAAGTTCGTAGTCATGCAAGAGAAAGTTCAAACGGGATTGTTTAACTTCATTAGTACTTTCATAAGTGATGCACAATTTATCACAAATTTCTTTACCAGTTTTGCAAGTTGAAACACGCATGTAATCCTCAGATTTCAAAGCACAGAAAAAACAGTTAAAACATTTCATATTTAATTGAGCTAAATCTCGTTCATCAAAAGTTCATTCAGTAAACGCAATTTCAGTTTTAACACCATTAATTTCACGAGAATGTGGAGAATAACCTTCTTGAATAAGCATCCACATGCGATAATCAGTAGATTGTAAAAATTTTGACATGCGAGTTTTCCAAAAATCAAAAGGTAAGTTATCGAACAAGGGAGGTCGGGTAATGGAATACCCTTCCGTAGTGTTGCGATTCCCTAGGTTAGCCATGGATCTAATTCAAAAAGTTTTCAAACTTTAATTTTTGAATCCCGCTCTGATACCACTTGAAAGTTCGTTAGGGATGATAAGCCCTATGAACTTAGTCCCAAGCTAACCAAGGGGGGGGTGAATTGGTATTTTAGAAACTCTTTTCACAAAGAAAGAAAATTGCATAAACCAAATCACACCACAGAAATAAATGCGAAATTAAAAAGCACGAAAGCAAGAAAAAGAACACAGAAATTTATAGTGGTTCGGTCGACTCGACCTACGTCCACTCCTTATAGGCACCCTCCAAGTATTGCACTACAAAACATGACTCTCCTTTAGCCCCCATGGTTAGGTGGAGAAGCCCTTACAAGAACCTCCTTTTTGCCACCCCAGCAAAGCAGAGAACCTACCTCCTTTTGCTTCCTCCTGAAGCTGGCAGAGAACCAAAACCAAAAGCAAACTCCTTACCTATACCGACCCTTCCACGGATGAGAAACTCTAGACGAAGACGAAGCAGAGCGATCCTTGAAGCAACCCTTGTGAATCCCCTCACAAGCTCCCCCTCACAAGATCCTCTCTCTCTCCTCTCTCTCTTTATCTCCTCAAGGTCTTCTTAAGTCAAGGCAGCAGCCAAGGGTCTTCTTAAAAATGTTTAATAAGAGCTCTTAAATAGAAGAGCTTCAAAGGAGCTCATTAATTGCAAGTTGCCGACAATATCGTCCAGGCCGATATGGACATCGGCCTGGCCGATCAGTACAAATCAAAGAAGATCGGCCAGAGCATCGCCCTGGATGCAAAACTGGACGATTGAAAATTGGCTTGATCGTCCAGGCCGATCTCACGATCGTCCGGGCTGATCAGTTTAAATCAGAGGAAAATCGTCCTGACAATAGCCCTGGATACGAGATGGCCGAAATTTATCATCCTGAAGTAACTTAAAGTTTTTGACTGGATCGTCCTGGCCGATCATGCGATCATCCAGGACAATATGATCGTATCAATCATCCTTAATTGCTCCCTTGATTTCCTGATAAATTAAGGCATAATTTGGTAATTTCGTCCAGGCCGATACGTGGATCGTCCTGGCCGATAATTTAAAAATACAGTATACCTTAATTGACTATGGCGGCTACTTCTTTCTGTTTTGAGCTTATCGTCCTGGCCGATACACGTATCGTCCAGGCCGATCAGTTAATGTCGGCTTCCTTAATTAAGAATCCTTATTTAGTCTTTCTGTTTTAAGCCTGATCGTCCAGGCCGATCCAAAAATCGTCTTGGCCGATATGAGTAAAAACAGAAATTTTAAGTCTCTCAAGTGTGTGTGTGAAGGGTTACTTAGCATCAGTCTCTTTGACCATTATAAGTAGACTCAAGAAGTGAAAAACAAAAGTACAGACTGACTCAACCCTAAACCTACGCAATCCTGAGTTGGCTTCGTCTTGTTCATCCGATCTTCGATTCCTGAAACGTTAGAAGCAACAAGTAGTCCAAGAGAAATAGTGTTTGTCAATCATCAAAACATAAGCCATGAAAATAGGTTTGCAATAATAAATACTCCCATGATCTCAAATATTAAATTGGATAAGGACTCAAGTGGAAAATCTGTTGACTAAAATAAGTATAGAGGGATGATTAGATCTTTACTTTACCTAACTGCTTGTCGACCTGATATAATATTTAGTGTTTATCTCTGTGCTAGATTTCAACCTGATCCAAAAGAATCCCATCTAACTACAGTTAAGACATTTCTTAGATATTTTTTGGGGACCGAAAACTTAAGAATCTGGTATCCTAGGCACAGCACTTCTTTTGAGATTATTGGATATTCTGATTTTGATTTTGCAAGATGAACGATGGATAGAAAGAGCACTTATGGAACTTGCTAATTTATAGGATAGTCTCTAGGCTCCTAGTCTAGAAGAAAATAAAACTCTGTTGAACTTTCCACTGCTGTAGCTTAGTATATTGTCTTAGGAAGTTATGTGACCTAAGTCCTTTAGTTCAAGCAACAAATTCTATATTTAGGATTACCTATAAGCATAATTTCAATCCTTTGTGACAACATTAGAGTCATCTACATCTCTAAGAATTCTATCCAACATTTAAGGACCAAACATATTGACATAAGGCATCCCTTTATTAGAGACCATGTGACCAAAGGAGACAATGAGTTACACCATGCGACAACTGAGAATCAACTGGCTGACATCTTTACTAAACCACTAGCATTTGACACTTTCAGCACCTTAAGGACTAGATTGGGTGTGATTGACATAATTTCTTGAACTTGTTATTTACTAATTTCTGAATCTTCTATTTCATTGCCTTTTTTGTTGTATTTCACTTTGCTTACTAGTTTTTGTCTCTCTTTTTTTTGTTATTTTAGTTTTTTCTTTTTTTATAATCTCTGCTAAAATGATATTTTATAAAATGTTTTTGCTTTTTGAAAATTTGTTGTCAATATTTTGCATCTCTTAATGTGTTAAAGGGAGAAAACACTATTGAATGTTTCTTTTTCTCTAACCTCTTTTAGTGGTGAAATTTTCTTTTCTAAACAAAAGTTTATCTCAAATTAACAACTGGACTTTGCGATTGAGATCTTTTCTACCTTGCTATAGTAATTTATCTTATATTTATAATGTTCAAATTCTTTATATTACTCAAGATTTCTCATTATCCTTTCATTGTATTTATCATATGATTTTGATTCTATTTTATTGTTTGATTTTCCCTATATTAGAGAGTGAGTTTTTTTTCTCTAATATCTAGAAGAAATACTCAAAACTGAGAATATTTAAAAGTTTTGAAAATAAATCTAGCTTGCAAAAATAATAAAAAAGTGGCCAATGACGCCAAAACAAAAGATGCCCAACGACTCCAAATTGAAAAATAAACACAAAATATATCAAAAATCAAAAGATGTGCAAAGTGTGCCATTCAATTGACAAGAGGCATAAAATGAGCACACCAAAAGCATGTTCTCTTCTCTTTTCAAACTTTTAAATCTTAAAAGAATTCATGTATCACTTGAGATTTTCAAAGGCTTGATTTCGAAATTCATGATTATGAAAAATTACTTTGATACATTATTCTATAAGATTATTTTTTGAAACCAAGTCTTGAATGGATACCCAAGGATTATTTAGCTGATTCAAATTAAAGATCAACTAAATGTATAATTGTAATCTTAGGAGCATAGAGTCTTATCTAGGTTGATCTAGTAGCTCTTGATAGAGATCATAATAAAGTTCCTATTGAAGAGCCTAAGGAAGTATAAGCCACTTAAACTTCTATAGCCTTAAGAAAGAAAGAGAAGACTAAAACTAAAGCTATAACTAATAAAATAGTTATTTCTAAGAGTGGAAAGGCTAAAACTCTTGAACCTTTAACTATTTATGATTTATAATTTCTCCCTCATGGGACTAACAAACCAATAAAAAAGAATTTAGTATGCATCTTATTTATTTTTGTTGATAAATATTCAGATCAAAACATAAAAAACAAAGAAAATAATTCTCAGGTAATATCTATAAATGATTTAGAAGAATATTATTAAAATTAATCTAATAGTTATTCTCCTATTCTCGACATTCAAGGTGAAAATATCAATATAAAATTTGAAATGTTTGATTTAAACAATCCATAAAAAAATGTCTAGATCAATGATGAGCAAAAAATAAAGTAACCGAGCACTTCTTATCTCGAAGTGGTGCTTGAAGTTAACATTCATAGAGGTAAGGCTCTATCTCCATGAACTCTAGCCACAAATAAAGGAAAACATGTTACAAAAAATTCAAAATTTCTAAATCAACCATATTAGGTTAAAGAGTGAGAAGTGGATAAAATAAAAGTTCTAAAGGTCAATTATAATGTTTTAGCACACCTTAGAAAATGGCCAGCAAAAATAAGTATTTATGATGATATGATCCTTTCCAAAAAAAAAAATAAGGGAGCCTTTAATCAATTCCTTGCTTGACCCAGATATTTGTATGGCTCAGCTAGCATCAACGTAGTCAAAAGAGGCATTATACTTCAAAGAATCTCCAAGAGTCACATTTTTCAAAAGAAGATTTATTATTATTTGTGTTGAAAAGGTTGAAAACTTTTCTTTCGGAGAGTTAATTTCTTGTATTTTAGTTTTGAAATCAAAAATGTCATTATGAATGATATATCACCTCATGAG
The DNA here is from genome assembly GCA_022539455.1 of Dendrobium nobile. Taxonomy (NCBI): domain Eukaryota; kingdom Viridiplantae; phylum Streptophyta; class Magnoliopsida; order Asparagales; family Orchidaceae; genus Dendrobium; species Dendrobium nobile. Next base: position 17,643,835 of record CM039724.1, on the reverse strand, counting down.
ACAAAGATATCATTCCCTAATAAACTTAAATTAGAAAACATTGAGTTCACCTTGATTATCATACTCAAACTCAAGGAAGAACAACATACGATCCTAGAGGGTCAGAAAGATTTTGATTGAGCATTTTTTCATGAGGGGTAAGTGGTGATTTGAGATTTTGAAACACTTTAAAAAACATACCAGTCTATCCTTTATGTTGGGCTTGAATTTTGTATTAAAGGATTTTTAAATTTAAGTTAACAATTTTATTAGAAAGTTTGGTTTATATTCCTAGAAGGTGAGATCTTATGATTTTGATTCTGCCTAAAATCCTAAAAATAAATTGGGTACGAAATAATAGTAGCCTCAACCTAGTTAATGCAGTGCAAAATATAGACATTTCCCAGCTTGGATTTGGAAGCACACTAACTACCTAGGCCCTTTAAAACCATGAGTCAAATCCCTTTTATGAAAGTGTGTTAGGAATGTTGTTTAATAAATTTTGAGGAAATGGGGCTGACATCTAGAGCAAACTCTAATTATATGGTGATTTGTGCTTAAGAGTAAAGTATAATTAATGTTTAGACTTATTTAATTGATTTCTAATGCAATGGATGCAAATTGACTCAATAAATACAAAAATTTGAATAAAGTACTTTTTAAAAAGCTTTAAAATAGGTTTTAACATAGGGATTGCACAACATCTTATTGATAAGTCTACACCATAATAGGTTAGGGGGGCTATAAGAATAATTAAGCAGTTAGGTGCCTAACAAGGAAGAGAAAGTATAAATATGATGCATGCGACCCTCAACTAGCCCAAGATTACTTCTTAAAATCATTAGACTTTATATGTTGGACTAATTTTTTTCAAAAATTAATTGGAGTAGAACAATTTTAAGCATTCCCTCACGAGCCTCTGATCGAATCCATGCCAAAAAAACCTGGTATGCAATCAAAAAAGTCTAGAGAAGATATAGTATTTCTATTATGTAGTCAAAGTAAATAAATTGATTAAATTAATCAAATAAATTTAATGTCCATGTGACAAGTTTCACTTAATAATATAACCTAGTTTCTGCAAAAATTAAAAGTGATCAGGTACCATTGACTACAACATGAATTCTACTCCTAAGACTAACACAAGTGACTTTGAGTATGAGATTCTTCTCAGTCTCACTTTTTCATCCTTCTACGTGCTCCTTGGATTCATCAGGTTCAGATATCCAAGTGAAATGAAACTCCTCCATGAAGGGGTATTTTTTTTTTCTCCTTGGATACTTGAAATCATCTAAATTCTGATCTCCAAATAAAAAGGAACTTCCTTAAGGGATATTCCTTCCTCTTTGGATTTCAAATTGGATGTATAATACCCCATCCTAAAGAGTCACTTTTACATGACTTGATTACAACTCAAATTAATTAAATTATATATATAATCAAAATACCAAACTCAAATAACACCTATATGGTTATCCTAATCAATAAAATCAACATTAATATCCCACAGAGTTAAATATATTAATTTTTTTCAAACCTCAATCATAGCCATACTTATCCATGCTCTTTTAATTTTTAGGGGGACCTAGCATTTTGTATTGCACGTGTAGAAAATTTTGTTAAATTAAAACTTAATTATACCCCATTTTTTTTATAGCCCTGTACGAGCATGGCCACCTATAGAAAATTATGTAAGAAATCTAGATTGTTCCTAACCTAAGGATAATCTAATAATCAACAAATCAATTCAAAGATTGCATAAAAATTAAATAAACAAGACTATCAAGCAGTTATATCAACCGGCATGCAGTAAAAATTCAAAAAACTCAGCACATAATAGAAGGAAAGTAAAACAACATCTTAGCTTAAAACTAGAATAGGTTGTCCTAGCAAATCATCTAAAGTGTGTGAAACAGGCTGTGCAGCTTAGCTATGCCCTATATAGGATAATTAATTAAAGTTGTCTAGTGTTTTAACAAGTTGAAGGCTTAAGGGATTTTTAATTAGATTTTAAATATTAATGTCTTAATATTGATTTTAAAGATATATTTTAAGTAATAATATATTACTACCTTTGTTTACAACATAGCCATGAAGTTTATTTCACCATTCTTTAGGCTAATTAATAGCCTCATATGCTAAGGTTATCCAATAGTAATAGGTATTAATGAAGTGACTAAATTAATTAAGCTTTGAAGGGATGATAATTTTTAATCAAATTAATTAATTTCTTTTTTTAAGAGTTGGATTAAAGGTTTTTGGAATTTAGAGCAATTATTGAATTTATGGACTTATTTGATTATTTTAACTCAATAAATAATGGGTTATAATTTGAATTTTCAAATTAGAATGAATTCTATATTTTTGATAATTTTCTTAAATACTAGACTTTAAGATGAATAATTATACACTAGGTTAGCCGGATTTGCATTTTTTACATTTAGTTATGAATTTTTGAAATTTTGACATAAATTTGAACTTGGGTTCATCAAAAAGTAGAATTTTGACTTAGACTTATTTCTGGTGTTTGTCATTTTTAATAAATATTAAATCTTAAATGGAGTTGAATGGATTTGAGTGTGCTCAATTTGAAATTTAATAGAATTAGTTATAGTTTTTTAATTTTGACCATTTAATTGATTTTTTAGATTTATTTAATTAAAGAGATTTTAATGATTTGACTTCAAACTAGTTCCAAAATTCTTAAAATCACTCAGGGTCAATAATGACCTAAGGGAGTGTTCTCAAGTGTTTGAGAATTTTTTGGAATTATTAATTTTTTAATTAATTTAATTAATTAAATATTGATTTTCACCTAAAATTAAATTAAAATTAAAATTGAAGTCCAATCAAGAGGCTTTCAATTTCCTCTAATTAAGGGAACTTTGGTCAATTTGATATATTATTTATAATTTTTTATTTAAATTGAATTTATTGTAATTTTTAAAAGTTTTAAAATTAAATAAAGTAATAATTTTGAATTAATTAGATAATTAACTTATTGATTTTTAAATTCTTTGGGTATTTTTCCTAGGGTAGAGGATGTTACTAAGTTTAAGTGATTCAAGTCTCATGCCTATTAGATATGAATTTGATTTTCTAAAATATTCCTAAGTTCTCAATGGTCATTTGAGTTGATTTAAATAGAATCTAGGGAGTAGGATTTGTTTGATAAAATTCTACATATTATTTGAAATTGCTAGAAAAGTTTTATATGGAGGGACATGGGTTTGGGAGGATGTTTGACCTCCTTTGACCCATTCTAAGGCTTGTGTTAACTATTTAAATAGCCAACCTTGTCAATAATGGTAATGTGAATTTTAAGGAAATCGTGGGAACTATTTAAATCAAATTCGAAAGAATAAAAGGTGTTAAATTTGGAACATGAATGAATACATAAAGGGTTTGACCATGGGTTGGAGCTAACTTGGTCAAACCCTTCATGGTTTGACTTACCATTAGTTGGTTGGCTTTGAATCCAACCATTAAGATAGGTTTGAAAGCTTAATAGGTTTTAAGTGAGTTGATTTAATTGGTAGCATTGATTTGACCAAATTGGATCAAGTTTCACTAAACTTGGCCTCAATTGACCAAGTTAGCATTTGACTAGGTCAGGGTGACCATTCAACACCAAATCAAAAGGTAAAGTAGTAAAGAGAATTTGGATGACATTTGAATGCATTTTAGGTTTGATATAATGAAAAAGTGCTTAATGTTTTATTTGGTTGGTAAACCCTGGTTGACTTGGTCAACTAGGTAAATCAAGGGACTGGGTTTTGGTCAACTAGGTTGACCAAGGGCCTGGGTTTTGGTCAACATTTTTGGTCTGATCAATAGAGGCCAATTTAGGGCGTCTCATGGGTCAAAATAGTCATTTGGGTCAAAGTGACAATTTATATCCTTGAAGGGCTATTTGGTCAACCTAGGTTGACTTTGTCAACCAGATTGACCCAGGGTCTAGGTTTGGGCTCAATAGGTTTGGTTTAACATTTGAAGTTGAATAGAAGTAGTCCCATGCAAAGATGAGATCATTTGGATTGAAATGGATGTTCAAACCCTTAAGTGGACACTCACAAACTCAACTCCAGTAAGATGATGCTATGAGTATTTAACCAAAAAGGCACCATAGCATTGGGTTCAATAACATTACTTTTAAAAATAGAAACCTTAAAAACTAATGCCAAATTTCAGTTAATAGACTTTGAAACTTATTCCAATGCTCTACTAGGTAGACTCTAGCTCCATGAATAAAGAATAGTTCCTTCCACCTTATATCAGTTATCAAGTACTCTCAAAAGGGGGTAGAACACTACATTAAAGGTTACTTACAACCATGTTTTATTCAAGAAGTCGATATGTATGAAGATAATGCATACTATCTAACTACAAAGTGAACAATTTTCAAAAAAAAAAATCTCAAACTGGCTGAAGTAGAAGCAAAAGAATAAAAGAACTTAAAGAAAAGGAAAATAGAAGGAAGAAGAAAAGGAAAAAGGAATAGCATTTTGATCTTGAACTTGTCATTTTTTGGTCACTTATTCCTCCCTCACATCACAACAAGGTGGTAGAATGGCATAACGATCTAGAGAAAGAGGTTGAGGATGAAAAAATCAAATAAGTTAAAAAAGTGAAAATTGTAATATGCAAAAAAGGGTACCTGTAACACATATTAATTTGTAATCCATCATACAAAATGAATCATATATGAACCCCACAAGTTGTAGAATATAGGAAATTTATTAATAAGTTAAAGTTAGAGATTTCTGAAGAAATCGATAGCGATGATGATAGGTTCCAAGTCACTAAGTGAAAATATTTTCTTAACCCCACTAATCCAAAGCAAAGTAAAAAGGTTAAAGGTGAAAGCCTCTCTTCCTTTAAACATTGACACTAAAGTCAATGATCGTACCTTCCACTAATAAAAGCCCTAAATTTGATGTAACCCTCGATAATCCATTTATGGATGAAATAATAGAATTACCATTTAATTGGTATTTAAAACATGTAAATAAATTTGCTAAATAATGTTTAACACCTTCTAATTTGATTAGAAGAAAATTCCAACAATTTAAACATCTATGGACTACAGAATGCCATAAACGCACATCAAGATTAGGTGTTGGCTTTGCTACTCTACATTCATTTGATGATGATGATGATGATGATGAATATTACTTAGTTATATCAAATAATCTAGAGTTTTGTAGCCTTTTATTGATGAATAGTAAGTCTTGTAATAAGCTCTATTTAGAAACTTTAGATGATCTAGATAACTCTTAAGTTAACGATGCACCTACCGAACTTGATAAAGATATTAAACCTATAATTAATGATTTAAAAGAAATAAATTTGGGCACCAAAGAAGACCCTCATTCAATTTTCATAAGCTCTTTGTTAAATGAATATGATGCAAACAATATGATCAAATTATTATTAGAATTCAAAGATTATTTTGCTTGGAGTTATGAAGATATGTCTAGATTATCTCCAAACATGGTAGTTCACAAGTTGGCCAGTCAACCAAAAATAATTCCAATAAAACAAATGCATCGACAAGTATGACTCGATATCGAGTATCAAGTTGTAATTGAATTCAAGAAATTAATCGATGTAATTTTTATTAGGGAGGAGAAATATCCAACCTAGTTAGTTAGCACCATTTTAGTTAAGAAAAAGAATGGTTAGATAAGCATATGTATTGATTTTAGATATGTTAACAAGGTGTTCTAAAGATGAGTATCTACTTCTTATACTGGTTCTCTTTATATATATTGCATCTTCACATTCAATATTTACCTTCATAGACAGCTCATTTAGATACAATAAGATCAAGATGGATCTAGAGGATGAAAAACATATAATATTCAAAACACTGATAGGGATTTACCACTACAAAGTCATACCATTCAGATTAAAGAATGCTGGAGCAACTTATAAATGAACAACGATGATGATTTTTTACCAAGTCATCCCCCACTAAGTGGAGTTTTATATCAATGATCTAGTCATTAAAATTCTTAAAAGAGATTATCATTTATAAGACTTGAGAATTTTTTTTTTTTTGTAGATTACACTATTATAATTTAAAAATGAATCTTTTGAAGTGTACCTTCTGTGTCACTTCAAGAAAATTTTTAGGTTTTCTGGTTTAACACTGTAGAATTAAAATTCATCCAAATAAAATAAAAGCAAAAATAGAATTTACATCACCAAAAAGCCTTACCCAATTGAGATCTACCTAAAGTATATTAGCATACCATAGAAGATTCATATCAAAAATTTCAAGAAGATGCTACCCATTTTGTGCATTGTGTAGGAAGATACCCCATTTTTGTGGGACAAGCTATTAAAAAAAGGTTGAAAAATATAAAGTAATATTTAATGAATCCAGTAGTACTTGTTGTCACGACCCAACCCAGCCGGAACAAATCCCTTCACGTCGAGCCGCGACAGAATTATCCAGGATCTAGTTTTGGAATTTGCTTCGGACTTTCTTCCAAATGTCAGACAAACAGAAACCACAAAATACATAGAGCTACTATAAACATCCAAATATACATACCAGTTCATCTATCATTTTCTTCTTCCTTTCATCAAAAAAATCATGTACAATACAGTTCATGGCTACAAACAGAAATAATAGATCAGAAAAGCCATGACTGTACACAAATCAAAAGTACAAAATACCTAATAACTGATCAGACATAGAACTGCTAGTCCAAGACTTACTTCCCTTTCCCAGAACTTGAAAACCACACAAAAAATAAGGATGAGCTAACAGCTCAGCAAGACTACAATCTCCAATCAAAATCTCCAAAAATACATATCAGAAAATATATTAGAAGCAGTTATTCAATAGCCGTATATAATTCAGGTAATCGTACAGAAATTGTAAACCAGATAGAACAGATACTTGATCAAATAGAAATCAAACCACTGAACAGAATAGAAGAACTGAATTCACCTTACATAATAGAATAATCAAGTCAAGTTTACAGAATAGACAGAATCGTACAGAACAAACAGAAGCTTACAGAACAGATTTCAAATCAGATAAAATCACATTTCGCACATCAGAATCAAATATCAGATATCCTTGACCTAGATAGAATCTCAACGGATTCTGGCCCCTTATGCCTCCCTTCCCTGACACAGATTGAATCTCAATGGATTCTGGCCCCTTATGCCTCCCTTTGTGCTTATAGCACCAGAATAGAACAAATATATTTCCGAACAAAACTTGTTTTCTTTTTAGATTTCCCTGACACAGATAGAATCTCAACAGATTCTGGCCTCTTATAACACCCTTCTGATATCACAGCACATCAAAGCGTTCAATTTAGAAAATCAAATTTCGTTAGAAAAATCGTCAGCGGTATAAAGGCAGTGTACGAAATTTACACAGAATTCATAGAGTCAAAAATTTACCAAATTGCCATAGATAATACAAAATAACATTGTAAGACTTTTATTGTACAGAAGCAAATATTTCTGACATCTAGATAATTTGTAATTTGATTAAAATGCCAAGAATTCAAAATATCCAATAAACATTATCCAAAAAAACTCAAAACGTGCACAAACATCATCTCAGAAACGAAACCAAATATTCGCTAACAGAAATAAAATTCGAGATAGAAAAGTCATCAAAATACTAATTTTTAAAAATTGAGAAAGACAGAATGTGCCTTACCTCCAGTCGGTCAATTTTCCTAATTATGGCGACGGACAAAAATGAATCGAAGTCGCCCAAAAATCACTTTTCTTCCTTCCTTTTTTGATTTTCTCTCTCTTCAAAAGATCTCAAACTCATATATATCCATACTGATCGTCCTGGACGATCCAAAATCGTCTCGGATGATTTTCCCACTAGATGAATTTCGTTTAGACGAAATAGTTTTGGTCCCTGGACTGCTTGTCCTCTGGACAAATTTCATCCCAACGAACCCAACTTCATCATGGGATGAACCTCCCAGCCAGAAATTCCTATACAAACCTGTATCGATCATCCCGAACGATCCAACTTCATCTGAATGAAACTGGAAGGAAAAAGAGCTTTGACAATCTCCCTAACTTAAAAAAAAATATCGTCATCGACATTTCCAAAACAAAATGGAATCAGAACAGATGCAGATATAACTATCTTATATCTGACTCCTTCTCCCAAGTGGCTTCTCGTGCTGTTTTGTGTTTCCACTGAATCTTAACCATAGGAATCTATTTATTTCTTAACTTGTGCACATCATAAGCCAAAATCTTTTGAAGCTCTTCCTTGTACTGCAGATTCTCTTTAATCTCCACATCATCAGCAGACAGTTTCTTTTCAGAATCAGATATCCATTTTCTCAAAGTAGATATGTGAAACACGTTATGTACATCAGACATCTGATCAGGAAATAACACTTTATAAGCAGAATTTCCAATCCTTTTAAGCATTTCGAAAGGACCAACATACCTTGGACTGAGTTTGCTCACCCTACCAAATCTAGTGGCGCCTTTCATCGGACAGACTTTGACATACACAAAGTCACCAACTTGAAATTCCACCAATCCATGCTTCTGATTGTAATACTTCTGTTATCTATCTTGTGCAGCTTTCAATCTTTCTTTAATCAGATTGATTTTCATAATAGTTTCATCCACAAAAGCTGCACCCATTTCTTGTCTATCTCCCACTTTAGTCAAAGTCAAAGGAGTCCTACACTTTCTGCCGTACAAATCTTTGTAAGGTGCCATACCAATTCTGGACTGATAACTGTTATTATAAGCAAATTATATCAAAGGGATATGATCATCCCAACTTCCTCCAAAATCTAATACGTATAACCTTAGAAGATCTTCCAGTATCTAAATAGACCTCTCAGACAGCCCATCAGTCTGTGGATGAAAAGCAGTACTGAAATGAAATTTTGTACCTAATCCTTACTGAATACCTTTCCAAAGTCTGGAAGTAAACCGTCCATCTCTATCAAATATAATCACTTTTGGCACACTGTGTAATCTGAAAATTTCTTTCACGTATACCTGAGCTAACTTATCCATCTGATCTGTCTGCCTGATCAGAAGAAAATGTGTAGACTTCGTCAATCGATCAACAATCACACAAATTGTATCATGTTCTTGCCTTGATCGAGAAGAACCCATAGCAAAATCTAAAAGTTCGTTAGGGATGTTAAGCCCTATAGAATTGGTTCGAGGCTAACCAAAAGGGGGGTGAATTGGTATTTTAAAAATTTCTTTAAGAAAAAAGAACGATTATCACAAACCAAATCACCATAAAAACAAGTGCGGAGGAAAATAATTGCGAAAGCAGTAAAAACATGAACACAAGGGTTTATAGTGGTTCGGTCAACTCGACTTATGTCCACTCCTCGGAGGCGCCCTCCGAGTATTGCACTACCAACGTGACTCTCCTTTAGCCCCCACAGCTTGGTGGAGAAGCCCTCACAAAAACACCTCCTTTTTTGCCACACCCGGCAAGGCAGAGAACCCAACTCATTTTGCTTCCTCATGAAGCAGGCAGAGAACCACGATCACTTGCTGAAACTTACCTCTCCTAACCCTTCCAAGGACAACAGACTCTAGAGAAGAATAAGTGGAACAATGCTTGGAGCAACCCTTGTGAATCCCCTCACAAGCTCCCCCTCACAAGATCCTCTCTCTCTCTCTCCCTCTCTCTCTCTCCTTTAGGTTTTCTCAGGTCAAGAAAGCAACCAAGGATGTTCAAAAATGTTGAACTAAAGCTCTTAAATAGAAGAGCTTCAAAGGAGCTCATTAATTGCAAGTTGCCGACTATATCATTTAGGACGATATGGACATCGTCCTGAACGATCAGTACAAATCTTAGAAGTTCGGCCAGAGCATCGCCCTGAATGCAAATTGGACGATTGAAAAATTTACTTGATCGTCTAGGATGACCTTAAGATCATCCCGGCCAATCAGTTTAAATCAGAGGAGAATCATCCTGAGAATCGCCCTAAATTCAAGTTGTCCGATTCAGATCATCCAAGAGTAACTAAGATTTTTTGACTAGATTGTCCTGGCCAATCCTTTGATCATCCAGGATGATTTGATTGTATCAATCATCCTTAATTACTTCCTTGATTGTCTGATCAATTAAGGCATAATTGTGAATATCATCCAAGTCGATCCAAGATCGTTCTAGCCGATTACCAAAAATATAAAATACCTTAATAGTTTATAGTGGCAGTTTCTTTCTATTTTGAGCCTATCGACCTGACCGATACAAGTATCGTCCAGGCCGACTAGTTAATTATGGCTTCCTTAACAAGAAATCCTAATTAGAACTTCTATTTTGAACTCGATCGTCCAAGATGATATAAATATCGTCCGGGATGATGTGAGTAAAAACACAAGTTCTAAATCTCTCAAGTCTATGTGTGTAGGGTTACTTTGACATCAATCACATCAAACAATTACAATTGACTCAAGAAAGAGAAAAGAGAATTACAGACTGACTCAACCCTAATCTACCCAGTCTTGAGTTGATTCTGCTTTTCGTCTGATCTTTGAATCCTTAAAGTGTCAGTGAAAAAAGGCAGTCGTAGCGAACCTAGATTTATTTGCTATCACAAAATCATAATCCACAAATAGATTTGTAATAATCTCCCCCATTTTGATGATGGTAAACATATTAAAAATTAATTCTAAAACAGTAATATAAAAACTAAACAAGCTTTTACCAGAATAAGTACAAACATACTAAATAAGAGCAAGTATAAATACACTAATCAAGAGCAAGTACAAACACACTACTCCCCCTTTTGACATCTCAAAAAGGAGGAAACTAAAAAAAACTAAAGCAATGAGAAAAAAAACACAATACAAAAAAGGAAGCAATCCACAGAAAGCAGAAACTAAAACTAAAAAAACGAGGGATCCTGATCATCAGATGGAGGTGGAGGTGGTGGAGTCTGCTGAAAGTAGCTAGCTAGCGTAGTAAACTGAGCATTAAACTAGGCTATGTCCTGGTTGAGCTGCTGCTACTGGTGAGTAATGTAGCTGTCGAAACGGGCTAAGTCCTCTGTGAGGTGCTGCTCGTAGCGGGCAATGTCATAATGTTGCTGCTCCTGTGCAGCAATGTAAGCATCGAAACGGGTCTCCCAACGATCAAATCGCTCCACTAATTAGTCAAACTGTAAGTGCTGGTGAAGAGGAGCAGGATCAAGAATGGGAGCGGGAGCGGGAGCGGGAGCCTCCTCCTCCTCAGCCCCCCGATGTTCCTCATCCCCTGTGTGGAGACGAGTACTGTGAAGGGTATTGAAGAAACTATTTGAGTTGAAGAGAGTTGAGAGGTTGGGAGGAGTAGGATATTGAAGTTGATATTTGGTTTTAAGAACATAGGCTATGAGGTGTCCTAAAGCCAGATTGGATTTCCTCTTATGACCTGGATCGCGGATTGTGGTTAAATGATCAATATATCAAAAATTAAGTCAGTAGCATGAAATTCTCTATGTGTCATGATGTAAAAAGTAGTCAAAGAAAGTAGAGGAGTGATGTGGATTCGGTCCCCAGCTTTTGGAATAATGGAGGTTCGAAGGACATGCTGAATTGTCCTAGCATCTTTGACTAAAGAGCTAGTCTCTCCAACAAGAAAAGGTACATTTGTCTGGCGATGGAAATGATTTGCAATGGACCAATTAAAATTAGGATCTAAAATAATTATATTCATCTTATCCCCAGTGGTGGATAGCTGTAATAGTTCAGCACAGTCCTGATATGTGATCTCGACTGGACATCGATTCACATAGGAGGTCAGGGCTGTGAAAGTAGGATTTATGCGAAGATTTGTGAAGAATTTATGAAGAAGTTCAGTATGAAAGGGGACAGTGAGAGAAAGATTGAAACAAAGAGAAGTATGAGCAAAGAGATCCATTACCGGATACGAAAGGTGGATAGGATTGATGACTCTTGAGACAGTTATACCACATTCTTTATATCGATTGTAAGCAGCTTCATCTTCTGCCTCCCTGAAATGAGAGTCAATCCTAGCCCTCGAAGAACTCCCAGAAGTTTGTTGGACTCGTTTCCCACCAGCCATAGCAAGAAACCAGTAAGAAAACACAAGAGAAGAAGAAGGTTGAGGTGAAAGCAATGGCTGGAATGGCCTGAATTTAAAGAAATGGCCATATCGTCCAGCACGATCGCAGAATCATCCAGGATGATTTAGTTCAATTATTGCGTATAGGCTGATTGGTCAAAAAGGCGGTCTAATCAGCCGAGCCGATCAGATATTGGCTAGGATGATTAGACACAAGTGATCGTCTCGAGGAGTCAAGCCGAACGACCGTTGAAAAAGTAGATCGTCCGGGCCGATTAGGTGTCTCATCCAGGACGATGCATAATAATTGATCGTACCGGCCAAAGTTAAAACATTTTAAATCTGTGCCATGTGTATCGTCCAGGACGAACAGTGGATCGTCCAGGACGACTATCCAATAATGGATCGTCCGGGACCGATTTTAAGGATTCTAAACGTGCTGACACGTAAATCATCCAGGACGATCTAGTGTATCGGCCAAGAAGATTACAATAAATGCATCAGCCAGGATGAAATATGTATCGGCCAAGACGGACAAAAATGATTGTAATAGAGTTTGATCATATCGTCTAGGACGATACGGGATCGTCCGGAACGATGAGTTACAGAAAGCTCAAAAAAAGGTTCAGCAAATGGAATTTTGAAGAGAAATTGTTATATCGTCCAGGACGATATAAGTATCGTTCAGGACGATGTGACAAAATGTTGAAAATCAAGGTTTAGATGGAGATGATCAGAGAAAGCCCAAACAAATAAAAATACAAACAAAAAACAACAAAAGTAGATAAAAATAAGGAAAGAAAAAGATGTTTTTGTTTTTTTTTTCTAATTTTTTTTTTTTAGCAAAGCAAGAATATAACAAATTGCCCAAATAATTAAATTTTAAAGATTTGAAAGATCAACGAGTTAACAATGTCACAATCTGAAAAAGGTAGAATATCCGATCATATTTACCCTAGCTCAGACTTCTTTTAGGATAAAAATTGTCTTTTAAAAATAAGAGGTCTAACTGAGAATAATTTGGTTAAAAAGAAGATCTGTTCAAAACTTGGTTACAAATAAATTATCTAATAAAATAGTATACCAAGGTAATTTGTCTCTATCATGAAATTTGAAATCAAGCCATTCAAAACATCAAATAACCTATGAGTCCTTCTAAGTTTTAAAAGTTTTGAAAAGAGAGAATAGCTTTCAATTAGTGGGCTCATTTTATGCCTCTTGTCACATTGATTGGCTCTTTGAGCATCTTTTGATTTTTGATACACTTTTGTGTATATAACTTTCTTTTCAATTTTGGCGTCATTGGCCTCTTCCTTTTTTTTTAAATTTTGCAAGCTATAAAACTCTTTAACAAACCCTTTAAAAAGGTTCTTAGTTGTGATTATATCTTCTAGATATTTAGAGAAGAGGGGTTCTCTTTCTAACATAGAGAAGAACAAGCCACAAAATGAAAATCAAAGTCTTGTGATAAGTGCAACGGCAAGATTTCAATTAACTTGAAAGATATATAAGAACTTTGGATCATATATATAAGATAGACTATTGTAGCAAGAAAAAGATCTTAATTTCAAAAACCATTTGTTAAAATGAGATAGACGTTTTGTTTAGAAAAGAAAATTATATCACCAAAAGAGGTTAGAGGGAGGGAAACCATCAACGATGTTTTTTCCCTTTAACCGATTTAGAAATGCTAATCATTGGTCATAAATCTCCAAAGTTTAAGAACAAGAAAAAATCATCACAAAAAAATGACTAGCACAACTAACCAAAAACAAAAACAAAAAAACATAGCAATAATCAAAAATGTAATTCAAGAATTTGTTAAACAACAAGTTTAAGCAGTTATGAGTTGTGAGCCTCAGTTTGTCCAAGTATCCTATGCTCTCACAAGGTCTTCGGTGAGAGCAGTCTTGCAAGAATCAACAGCTGTCAGACTTAGGAACCCAAATAGGTTTGGGTCCCTTCTTATAAAAGGTAGAGTGTAATGCATGTGTGATATGTTGTGATTTATGCAATTTTGGTCTCCACACCCAATGAGTACTACGGTGAACAGTGCAAGTGTGTGAGATGTGTCCTAGCATGTCACATGATAACTCCAAGAAAAGGATTTCTTAAATAACTTGGGTTATAATGCCTCTTCCTATGTTTTGGCTTTGGATTCAAAGTGGGAGTCTTCCAATTTCCCTTAAGTGAGTCCAAATCATTTTTAAGCGTCAAGTTATTATTTTTTAAGACATCATTATCAACCCTCAAATCTTTTTCAATCTCTTTAGATTTCTTAAAATCAGATTTAAGTGAGGTGTGTGAAACTTTTAATGCATCATGCTCATCAATTAATTTCAAATGCTTTTTGTTTAAATCATCAAATTCATCAAGTAGAGCCATGTGATTTGAATCAATCGTAGAATGATCTTTGAGAATAATTTCATATTCTTTTTGTAAATTCAAAAGCTCTAACTTTAAACTAGCTTGAGTCTTTTTGAGTTTTTTGTATGATGCATGAATTTTCTCACAAATTTCAAACAATTGATCATAAGTTAGTTTACATACCTCTTCATCATCTCTTTGCTCAAGATGATCTTCCCCCATTAAGCACAGGTTTGTTGCCTCTTCCTCAAGTTCAGTCTCAGAGGAATCTAATGCAGATTCTGCCTAGAACTCTTTTTGAACTTTTTTCTTATCCTTCCTGAAATTGGATTTCTCCTCACCCTTTTCTTTGCTTGAGTGATCTTGAAGTGTAGGAAAATCAGCTTTCACATGTTCAGGCTTCCTGCATTCATAACATATAATATCAGAAGATCCGTTAGAATGTTTATTATCTTTACCTTTTCTCTAGTTTTGATGTTGCTTTTGCTTCTTCCTTAGAAAGCTTTTGAACTGCCTTGTGATAAAGGTAATGTCATCGCTCTCAGACCCGAAAGAATCAGAGTTAGATTTGTGTGCCTTTAGTACCACCGTTTTCTTTTTTTTTCTCACCTGCATTAAGATTTATTTGATTCACCCCTTGCTAGTAAGCAATGAGTGAGCCAAGTAAGTTGTCAATCGAATAAGTGTTCAAATCCTTAGATTCAATTATAGCAGTGATTTTAGCATCAAAAGAGGAAGGCAAGCATCGTAAAATCTTATTTACTTTTTCAAAGTTTGAAAGTTCTCTTCCTAAGTATGCAAAGAAGTAACAATCTGAGTAAATCTCGTATATATTTCAGAAATTGATTAATGAGGTTTCATACGAAAAAGTTCGTAGTCATGCAAGAGATTGTTCAAACGAGATTGTTTAACTTTATTAGTGCCTTCATAAGGGATACACAATTTATCCCAAATTTCTTTACCAGTTTTGCAAGTGAAAACACGCATGTAGTTTTCTGATTTTAAAGCACAGAAAAAGCAATTAAGACATTTTGCATTCAATTGAGCCAAATCCCTATCATCTAAAGTCCATTCAGTAAAAGGAAGTGGAACAGTAATGCCGTTAAGTTTACCAGTTTGAGGTGTGTAACCATCCGTAACAAGCATCCACATGCGATAATCAGTAGATTGTAAAAATGTAGACATGCAAGTTTTCCAAAAATCAAATGGGATACTATCAAACAGAGGTGGTCAGGTAATAGAGTACCCTTCCGGTGTATTACGATTCCCAAAGTTAGCCATGGATCAAAATTCAAAAAGTTTTCAAACTTAGTTTTTATGAATCCCACTCTGATATCACTTGAAAGTTTGTTAGGGGTGTTAAGCCCTATAAAACTGGCCCGAGGCTAACAAAGAGGGGGAGTGAATTGGTATTTTAAAAATTTCTTTAAGCAAAAAGGAACGATTATCACAAACCAAATCACAACAAAAACAAGCGTGGAAGAAAATAAATGCGGAAGCAGTAAAAACAAGAACACAAGGGTTTATAGTGGTTCGGTCAACTCGACCTACGTCCACTCCCCGGAGGCGCCCTCCGAGTATTGTACTACCAACGTGACTCTCCTTTAGTCCCCACAGCTAGGCGGAGAAGCCCTCACAAAAATACCTCCTTTTTTTCCACACCCGGCAAGGCAGAAAACCTAACTCCTTTTGCTTCCTTCTAAAGCAGGTAGAGAACAACGATCACTTGCTGAAACTTACTTCTCCCAACCCTTCTAAGGAAAAGAGACTCTAGGGAAGAAGAAGTGAACAATGCTTGGAGCAACCCTTGTGAATCCCCTCACAAGCTCCCCCTCATAAGATCCTCTCTCTCTCTCTCTCCCTCTCTCTCTCTCCTTTAGGTTTTCTCAGGTCAAGATAGCAGCCAAGGATGTTCAAAAATGTTGAACTAAAGCTCTTAAATAGAAGAGCTTCAAAAGAGCTCATTAATTGTAAGTTGCAGACTATATCGTCCAGGACGATATGGACATCATCCTGGACGATCTTTACGAATCTCAGAAGATCGACTAGAGCATCGAACTGAATACAAATGGGATGATTGAAAAATTGACTTGATCGCCCAGGACGACCTTACGATCGTCTCGACTAATCAGCTCAAATCAGAGGAGAATCGCCCTGAATTCAAGCTGTCCGATCCAAATCGTCCAGGAGTAACTAAGGTTTTTTTACTAGATCGTCCTGGCCGATCCTTCGATCGTCCAGGATGATTTGATTGTATCAATCATCCTTAATTACTTTCTTGATTGTCTGATCAATTAAGGCATAATTGTGAATATCGTCCAGGTCGATCCAGGTTCGTTCTGGCCGATTACCAAAAATACAAAATACCTTAATTATTTATGGCGGGAATTTCTTTCTGTTTTGAGCCTATCGTCCTGGCCGATACAGGTATCGTCCAGGCCGACCAGTTAATTACAGCTTCCTTAACAAGAAATCCTGATTAAACTTCTGTCTTGAACTCAATCGTCCAGGACGATATAAATATCATTCGGAACGATGTGAGTAAAAACACAAGTTCTAAATCTCTCAAATGTGTGTGTGTAGGGTTACTTTGACATCAGTCACTTCAAATAATTATAATTGACTCAAGAAAGAGAAAAGAGAATTATAAACTGACTCAACCCTAATCTACCCAGTCTTGAGTTGATTCCGCTTTTCGTCTGATCTTTGAATCCTAAAAGTGTTAGTGAAAAAAGGCAGTCGTAGTGTACCAATATTTGTTTGATATCATCAAAATCATAATCCACAAATAGATTTGTAACAAAATCCATCATTACCTCCTCCCACTTCCACTCAGGAATAGGCAACGACTACAAAAGCTTGCCTGGTCACTGATGCTCTATCTTCACTAACTAACAGGCTTCGCATTTTGAAACAAACTTTGCTATATCCTTTTTCATTTCATGCCACCAAAATAAACTCTTCATATCACCGTACATCTTACCACTTCTTGGGTGAATAGTATAGCCTGAATGATGAGATTCGTGTAGAATCTCTTCCCTCAGATCTCCAAACATAGGAACCCACAGCCTGTTCTTACAAAAAATAATACCAGAATCTAAAAGGCGTAGTTCAGGTTTCTTACCAGATTTAATCTGATCAATCAACTTCAAATAGTCAGTATCTAACTTTTGAGCTTCCTGAATCCTCTCTTCTAGAGAAAACTAAATGTTCATCTGAGTCAAAATACTCGAATCCGAACCAGTAGAGGAAATTACCTCCATCTGTAATCTTTTCATATCTCGTATCAGATACTCATTAGAAGTGAGCTAAATACCTGATAATCCAGAAGACTTCTGGCTCAGAGCGTCTCCTACCACATTAGCCTTACTAGGCTGACACTGAATCGTAAAATCATAATCTTTGATCAACTCAAGCCATCTTTTTTGCCTCAAATTCAGATCCTTCTGAGTAAAAATGTACATCAAGCTCTTATGATCCGTAAATATCTCACACCTGACGTCATACAAGTAGTGATGCAAAAACTTCAAAGCAAATACAACAGCAGCTAATTCTAAATCATGTATCGGATAATTCTTTTCATATGGTTTCAACTATCTTGAAGCATAAGCAATTATCTAACCATGCTGCATCAGAACACAACCCAAACCTTTCAGTGAAGCATCACTGAATACTTGAAATCCTTTCGTACCTGACGGAAGTGCTAACACTAGAGCTGAAGTCAAATAATCCTTCAACTTCTAAAAACTAGCTTCACACTCCGATGTCCAAATAAAAGCTACTGACTTCTGAGTCAGTCTCGTTAGAGGTGCAAAAATATGAGAAAATCCCTTCATAAACTTCCTATAATATCCGGCCATGCCCAAGAAACTATGTATCTCAAACACCGTAGTAGGCCTTGGACAATTAGCAACAGCTTGAATTTTTTGGGGATCAACAGAAATTCCTTCACCGCTCACCACATGTCCCAGAAAAGAAATGCTCTTCATCGAGAATTCAAACTTGGAGAATTTAGCATATAATTGATGCTATCTTTAAGTCTCCAACACACTCCTCAAATGTCTGACATGATCTTCCTCAGAAGCAGAATAGACAAGAATATCATCTATAAAGATAATCACAAACTGATCCAGATACTCCTTGAACACTCTATTCATTAGATCCATAAAAATAGTAGGTGCATTGGTTACCCCAAATGGCATAACCAAAAACTCGTAGTTCCCTTACCGAGTACTGAAAGCTATCTTCATCACATCGGCTTCCTTTACCTTCACTTGATAGTATACAGATCTCAAATCAATCTTTGAGAATACAGAAGATCCAACCAGCTGATCAAACAAATCATCAATTTGTGGCAATGGATACTTATTCTTGATTGTAACTTTATTCAGATCTTTGTAATCAACACACATACGCATTGTCCCATCCTTCTTCTTCACAAATAAAATAGGTGCTCCCCAAGGAGAAATATTAGGACGAACAAATCCTCTATCCACCAACTCTTGAAGCTGAACTTTCAACTCTAAAAGTTCATTCGGTGCCATCCTGTACGGAGCTTTAGATATCGGAGCCGTACCTATAAAAATATCAATACAGAACTCAACATCTCTATCTGGAGGTAAACCAACCAATTCCTCAGGAAATACATCTAAAAACTCTTGTACAATCGGGATATTAGAAACAGAACCCACATCTACATTCATATCTCATACTATAGCCAAAAAACACCATATAGCCCTTCTTCCACATTCTTCTGACTTCCAACATAGAAATCAAATAGGATAAAACACCTCTTAATCCTTGAAATACACACCTTTCACCATCCATAAGCAAGCTCAATTGTTTCTTCAAACAATCAATCTAAGCCTCATACAGACTCAGCCAATCCATACCCAAAATCATATCATACGAAGAAATCGGCAATAAATCAAACACGATTTTCACTTTTTACCAGAAATATCAATCTCACAGAAACAAAACTTTTGGACAATCAAATTATTTCTAGCAGGCAAAAGAATGGAAAGAGAAATCGGTAGCGTAATAGAATCCAGATGAAAAATATCAAAACAATGCTCGGAAATAAAAGAGTGACTAGCTCTAGAATCAAACAAAATACGACAGGGATGATCAGAAATGTAAACCATACCTGTCACCACATCCGGAGCATCTTGAGCCTCTTGCTGATTCAAACTGTATACATGTGGCTAAACTGAAACTGAAGCCACAGAACCACTAGGCTCCCTCTGAGCACCACTAGGGGGTTTCCTCGCCACAGAACCTGATCCACCAGCTCTGTTAGAGGATCCCTCAGAAATAGTACATGGAGGAACTGTCCTTGCCCTTCTTACTGGTTTAACAAAACTATCAGATCTGGACTTAACTCATCGATCGAATCCAACTTATGGACACTCTGCTATCCGATGTCCTAGCTGACCACATCTAAAACACTGACCAGTCATCCTGTAGCACTAGCCAAAATGTCGCCATCCATTAGTTTGCCATGCAGGTGCCCCTCTGACTGACCCAGAACTGGTCAGACTGCCACTACCAGGAACTATAGTGGATCCCGACTGCCCACTCCTCCTAGAGTCTCCAAAAATAAATCTCTTCTTTTCAAAAAAACCACTGCCAGATGTGTCACCACTGAACCTTTTTATACTAGCAGTCCACCGCTGCTGAGTAACCATCAGATTGTTCTCTATTAGATGAGCTCTCTCAACAAGCTCAGAGAAATCAAAAATATGAAATGGTACCAGGGGCTGTCTTAGACTATCTCGTAGTCCCCTCAGAAATCTGTAGCACTTCTCAGCAGAAGTTCTCACCAACTGTGGAGCATATCATGTCAAAGCAGTAAACTCTGCCTCATACTGCATAACCGTCCTGCTCCCCTGAACCAACCTCAGAAAAGTCTCCTGCATTTGCTGTCTTGCATAAGGAGGTACAATCAAAAAGAAATTTGCTTAAACTTTCTTCCAAATGTCAGACAAATAGAAACCATAGAATACAATACTCATTTCTGAAAATTGAGAAAGGCGGAATGTGCCTAACCTCAAGTCGGTCAACTTTCTCAATTATGGCGACGGATGAAAATGGACCGAAGTCGCCCAAAAATCACTATTCTTCCTTCCTTTTCTGATTTTCTCTCTTGGGCTTTTCACTCTCTTCAAAAGTTCTCAAACTTATATATATCCATACTAATCATCCTGGATGATCCAAAATTGTCTGGTGACGATTTGCCCACTAGACGATTTTCGTTCAGACGAAATAGTTTTCATCCCTGGACTGCTTGCCCTCTGGAAAAATTTCATCTCGACGAACCCAACTTCATCCTAGGATAAACCTCCCAGCCAGAAATTCCTATACAAACCTGTACCGATCATCCCGGACGATCCAACTTCGTCTGGACGAACCTGGAAGGAAAAACAACTTTCACACTTGTAGCCCCCATATCAGGGAAAATATTAATCCTATAAACAACATCATTAAGTTAATCTCTTAAAGCCTTATTAGCTCAGGCTAACAGGGAAGGAAAATAGA
Source organism: Dendrobium nobile (assembly GCA_022539455.1). Taxonomy (NCBI): domain Eukaryota; kingdom Viridiplantae; phylum Streptophyta; class Magnoliopsida; order Asparagales; family Orchidaceae; genus Dendrobium; species Dendrobium nobile. Next base: position 17,622,891 of record CM039724.1, on the reverse strand, counting down.
ACACACTTTATTATCTAAGTAATGTTTACTTCCAACTGAAGTAAATTATCCTCTAATCAAGAAGCATGATTTAGCCTTGAAATTCACCGCTCAAAAGTTGAGGCACTACATGCTATCTCAATAAGTAAATTTAAGATTCAGAATAATCTTACCATAATATATGATTACTCATCTAGCATTATCAAGAAGATTAGCATGAAGGTCGATGATTCTATCATAATTTGATATTATATTTATCTCTTAACGATTAGTGAAATGACAAGCTATTATAGATTTCCTAGCAACTCAACCAACATAGGATGATTATCATATAAATGATGAACTACTAGATTAATATATCATGGAATTATAGTCAAATAATAAGCCTACTTGGGAATTTTATTTTGATGGTGTTGCTTACAATCAAAAAGGAGTATTATATGATATTTCCCAAAAAATATAGAATTGGTATAGTATTCATCATGATAGATAAAGGTTTGATGTATTACTCGTACCATATGTTGGAACCTTGTACAAAAAATGAAGCTGAGTTTAAGACACTGATAATTAGCTTAGAACTGATAATCTTAAATGAAATTGAAGATATCAAAATTTTCAGAGATTCACAGCTTATGATTAATCAGGTAGTTGGAATTTACAAAGTGTTGAAAGAAACTTTTATTCCATATCATCAATATATGATGTGACTGTTAGAATAGATCCCAAATGTGATGTTATATAGAATTCCATGTGGAAAGAATTTAATGAAAGATGCCCTGGCCAAGTTAGCCAAAACACTAGCATGTCCTGAGGAAGATTCAACTCTAATAAAAGTGCAAGGTTCTTAGATCATATATCCAATAGACTTTGAATATGTAAATAGATAATTGTTAGTTAAGGTGAATATTATTTTAGTAGTATATGATGAATTGGTAAATTAGATAAAGCTTTTCATTGAATAATTGTAAGAAAATAAGCTCCCTCATGATAAATCAGCGGTAGATCAAAGATGTTATTTTTCTTATGCTCTTATTAATGACATGTTATGTTAAAGATCATTTGATCAAATGTACTTGTAGTTTTTAAATAAATTAAAAGAATGAAGATCATAGAAGAAGGACACACTGGATTATGTTGTGAACATCAATCTAGATCGAAGATGAAAATGAAGATTAATTGAATGGAATAATAATGCTTGTCGATGATAGACAACTACATGAATGCTGCACTTCATTATCATTAATGTTAGGTACTCGATGTAGTGTTACATCAGCCACCAAATGTCCTACATCTAACCATTGCTTTGGTTCTTTTTGAAAAAGGGATATTGATATCATCATTTGGATAGATCCTCTATCCTTCAAATGTCATAGGTTTCTATTAGTACCTACATATTAATTCTCCAAGTGGGCAGAAGATGTTACTCTAAGAGAAGTTAAAGCTAGTCACATTATAAAATTCTTTAAAGAAACTGTAGTATACAAATTTGTTGTTCCTCGATGAATTATCTCAGATAATGGTCATTCATTTAAAAGTATAAAAAAAATTATTTTCTAGATGTCAAAATATTGATTTGAGATACTCTACCATCTATTATCCTCGGGAAAATGGATTGGCAAAGGCCTTCAATAAAACTCAGGTTTATATATTAAGTAAAATTTTAGATGATAATAAGCATCAATGGCACGAGAAGTTGGTTGAAGCTTTATGAGCATATCAAAACACATTTAAAACTCCAATTAAATTTACATCATATTCTTTAGTCCTCAGTGCATAAGCTATTTCCTTTTGAAGTATAACTAACTTCTCTCAGAATTAAAATAAATTATTAGATAATTTGTTATCAAAATGCTAAAGTCTAATTAGAAGAACTTGAAGGCTTAGAAGAGAAGCATATATAAGCTTAATAGAATCTTGAGTTATATAAAGCTAAAATGAATCAAGCTCATGACTATTGAAACTCGTTCACTATTAATTAGGTTGTTAAACCTAAGCTTATGTCTCAGCGGCTAACCAAGAGGGGGGGGGGGTGAATTGGTAATTAAAAATTAATCCCCTCTCCTTATTTTTATTTTAAATTTTAAATCGAAAAATAAATTTTAATGAGTTTTGTAGAAAATATTTTTCAACCACAGTTTTAATAGTAAAAGCACAAAAATAAAAGGCAGTGGAAAAATAAAGACACGAGGTTTATAGTGGTTTTGTCAAAACCAGACCTACATCCACTCCCCGGAGGCACCCTCCGAGTATTGCACTAATATCAATAGTGACTCTCCTTTTGCACCCACAGCATGGCGGAGAAGCCTTTACAAACACTTTTTCCACCACTACTCGGTGCAGCAGAGAACCGTCGTCCTTTTACATTATCCCAAGTGCTGGCAGAGAACCTTCGTCCTTTCACACTCTCCTAGTGTGGGCAGAGAACCCTTCATCTTTTCACACTCTACTAGTGTGGGCAGAGAACCCTTCGTCCTTTCACACTCTTCTATTGTGGGCAGAGAACCCTTCATCCTTTCACACTCTCCTAGTGTGGGTAGAGAACCCTTCGGCTGTTCACACTCTCCAAGTGTGGGCAGAGAACCCTTCGGCTGTTCACAGTCTCCAAGTGTAGGCAAAGAACCCTTCGGCTGTTCACACTCTCCAAGTGGGCAAAGAACCGGATCTCCTTGACAGATCTTCTCACAAGAAATCTAGAAAGGAAGAAAGAAAAGAGTGAAGTAATTTTCAAATCACAAGTAGAGATTCTTACCTTTGTATACCAAATGAAGCCTTCACGCTCCAGTAGTAGGAATCCTTCCTTGAACACTCTCTTGCACTCTCTCCTTGACTCTTCTTTCAATAGGCATGAAGATCAGTGGACAAAAAGATTATGTGGCAGTTTAATTTGGACTATTTATCGTAAAAACACAAAAAATCGTCCAAAAACTGCAAATTTTCAAGCCAATACATATTGGATCGTCCCATACGATCGTGGATCATCCTAGATGATTTTACTTAAGTGCGTTGGAAACAAACCTAATGTATATGTGTATGAAATGATTTCGTACACACACATCGTCCCGTACGAACTAGGTTCATCTGGTACGAACGGTTATTCCATAGGTCGGGTCCCAAAAAATGTAGAATGACACTTAATTTTTAGAGTCGGTTCACTTCATCCTGGTACGAAGTTAAGGTTCGTCCGGATGAAAGTTTTACATAGACCAAATCGTCCCTGGATGAATACACTTCGTCCTGGACGATAGCAATCTAGAGAGAAACTCGTCCTGGAACAAATACACATCATTTTTGAACAAAAATTTTCTAGAGAATATTTCATCCTTGAATGAATACACTTCGTCCTGGACAATCAGGACTTAGAAAAATTTCCTTCGACTCCTGCTCGTTCCATTGCTCTTATTAGGAGATAACTGACTTGATCGTCCCATACGAACTATGTTCATCCCATACGATCAGTACAAATTTCTCAAGAACTCCTTAAGTGTGTGTGTGTATTCACTCAATTGCAATCACACTCTTTCAAAACTTAATTCAAAGAAAAAAATACAAGTTTTAAATCATCAAAGTATCTCATGCTGAATTTGATTTGAAGTCTTTGTAGTCTGGAGTTTGATTTTCCTGAAATGTTAATACACACAAGAGCAAAAAAAAACTTTTCCAAAAAGTGTTAGGAGATAAATATACATAAAACAATAATATTTGAAATCATCAAAATTATAAAAGTTATAAGAATGTAAAACATGCAAATAGCAACTCTCTTAACAATGACAAGTTTGTTCATCCAAGAAATGTTTTAGTAAGTGACTTGGTTTTAGTTCTATGAAGACCAATTCAAGTTCATCAAATTATAGGTGGTAAATTTGAGCCAATATGGGAAGGAATGTTCGTAGTGGAAAAGTTAAACAAGAAGGGTTCTTATTAACCGATATATTATAATGGGGATCACCCTATGGTACCCATCAATGGGAGATATCTCAAAAGTATCAATACAGTTGATGTATGAGAAACAATTTTTCAATAAAATGAATTTCAATGTTTAAATTTTTGACATTGTGGTCCTGTAAATCAAATTGTGTCTTTAACTTCTTGTTAAAATCATCAACCTTTCATTACAATTCCTGGCACAAAAATTCTCCACATTTTCCATTTAGATGTGGTCAATTAATGTCATAATCATCCTTAAATTCTCCTCTTTTGTTATTTTAATATGGTTAAGTGACTATATTTTTCTCTATTTACTCAACATTTTGATACGGTCAAGTGAGTATAGTGTTATTCTCTGCATTCACCATTTCGATATGGTAAAGTGAATGTTAAATCCACCATTAAATTCCACTTTCATTATTTAAATAAATATGGTATTCCACATTTTTCATTTTGATATATTTAAGCAAATGTTGAATTCTTAAATCATAGTGTTTTGTGTGATATGGTCAAGCAGACAGTAAATCATTTGAGATTTCTCTATTCATTATTTTTATATAGCCAAAGAAATAAAAATCTCTCCTACTCGCTATTTTGATATGGTCAAGTGAGTATCTAAATCTTCCACATTCACCATTTTGATATGTTCAAGTGAATGTTGGATTCTTAAATCGTGGTGTTTTATCAATTTGATATGGTCAGGAAGTCAATAAATAATTTGAGATTTCTTTGTTCATTATTTTAATATGGTAAAATTAATAAATAATCTCTCCATATGAACCATTTTGATATGGTCAAGTGACTATTGGAAGAATCTTTAAATTATCCTCTTTCACTATTTTGATATGGTCGAGCAATTATAGGCTCTTTTCCATCTCCCGTATTCACCATTTTAATAGGGTCAAGTTAATATCGAGTTATCTTCCACTTTCACTATTTTGATATGGTCAAGTGAATGTTGAATCCATCATTAAAATCATTTGATTTTGTTGTTTTGATATGGTTAAGTGGATGTTAGATTCTTAAATGCTTATGTCTTACTATTTTGATATGGTCAAGAATGACACTAAATCCTTTAAAATCTTATCCTTTTCCATTTTGATATGGTCAAGTAAATGAAAAACATCTTTTCATAAATCCACCCCTGTCACCTCATTCTAGCTTAAATTTTATTCTCACTACTTAAGATCATTTCCTTCGTGGGTCCTAATCATTTACATAACCTTCTAAATTCTATTAATCTCTTTGGCTAATGCTAACACTTAAAGCTTACTCATTAAGTTCATCACTCATTAGACGTCCATTTATTAACCTCATTTTTAGCTAAGGTCACTTGATCTATATCTACACATGATCACCATGATATATAGTCACAAGTTTAAAGCTCCCTGACTCACAATCAATCAACTTACAATCAACCAACCTACACATAATCAATCATCATCAAGTACTCAATGAATATACACTCAATCATGTTTGAATCATCCCTGGATAGATAGTCACATTAATTAATCAATTTTATATCAACATACACTAAACTATAATCACCTAGACAATTTGTAGCACTACAGTACAATTAGGTAGCTCAATGCACTGTATATGGGCACAATTCTTAAGAGATAAAGAAGAGGATGCTTCAGGCAATTATGGTGGGGACTTCAAGATCATTTGTAATGATTGAGAGAGATGAAGTAAAAATTTACTTTTAATGTTGATTTAAGGGACATAATTACTGTGCATCATAAATTTCTTATAAATAAGAGAGGTAGGGCCCAATGAGTGAGACCTTCTCGTAGGCCTCCTAATCACTCTTACTTTTGCTTCCTAATGACTAGAGTTCTCATCATGGCTAGTCTCAAGAAGCACGTGAGTGAGTTTTATTGAAAGGAAAATATATCAAGCTTATGATTGACAAATGAGTTTGTGAAGTTTATCTTTAAGGTATAATTTTGTTTACATTCAAACTTCTTAATTAGGTCAGTGAATATAATGAGTGCATCGACAACTTCTTTGATGATGAGTTGATCATCCTCATTTACCTCATCAAATTAGAGATAAGGACACACCATGTATTAAGTTAGAGGAAAGGTTAAACTACTATGGGTTTTTCTTGGTACAACTACTACCAAACTTAGTGGTTAATGTGGTGTCTTTTGGATCATACCTATATGAGCCCAATCTGGTATGGTCACTAAAATTATTTTGAAATGTTGTTGTGTTGAAGGGATTCTAGGATGGTTACATATAGTTCTGATCATCCTTTATGAAGGAAATCAAGCTAGAAAATATGGTGGTAACTTGAATGCAAAGTTTATCATCACCTATAGGATTATCGCATAAATATAGATGATCCATCCAGACCAATTCACTAAGAAGATGGTAGTGGTGCTCAACTTAATTTTCAAGGACAGTGTACTATTAACCATTGAGGACATGCTACTTATTTTCCAACTTGATTGCACAAACTAAAATATATTCAAGAATTTCTATGGTAAGTTTTTATTTCTTTTTAGAAAATTTTGCAAAGTGTTTCACTACCCCTAACTAGCAAATTCTTCTAACTAGAGTTAGGCTTTTGGTCCAAAAGTTATTTGATGGCTTAGCAAAGGAAGATGTACATCTACAGAAAGAACATCATCCAGCCTAAAAACTAAGGAAAATAAAGTGGATTAGGTTGGAGTCCTAAAATTGGTGTGTCATAGCCCCCTATTTCTCCAACCAACATTTTATTTCCATGGCATTTATTTTCATCAAATTTTCTCATATTTTAACTTAAATTTTATTAAAACCTTAGTCAACCCATTTTCTCATGAATAATAGATGGTTAAGTATCTTAAATCAATCTTGTTTCTAGTTAAAATTATTTTTTTTCTTTGAAAGGATGAACCACTTTTTAATATAATTTAAGAGGATTCCAAATTGATACACATTAGTATCTTGGATTAATTGGAGGACATGATAATCTTTAGCATCTTATATTTGATTGGACTATACCTATTTAAAGAAGTAATCATCCTTGGAAGAAGGACCAATACTATTTATACCCTAACTTTAAAAAGGCCATGATGCTATCATAAGGTGTAGCATAGTGGGTAGATGATGCAAAAATATACCATATACTTGGCAATAATTATAATCATGTGTAATATTCAAGCAATCATTAATCCTTGATGGCAAATAACACCCCAATCTATTAATTTTTTTCTTAACTTTAGGGCCAAATTAATGAGCACCACACAATCTCGCGGTTACCTCAAACATGATCTTATGAGCTTTTTATTTGTTGATACAATCTAACCATATTAGTAATATAAAGTGTCATTGATCAAAATGTAAGAAAGGGCTCTCTTTATAATCTATATAATAATTAATTTCTCTTGAGGGAGTTTGACCTCTCGTAAGTATTCAATAAATAGTTATTTTTAATCAACTGTTTCACTATCCATATCAAGTGCAATCTTACCTTCTGGGGAAAATTTCTTAATATATTCCAAATATATAGTAGACAAAATCTAGTATTTGTACAATCCTATCAGAATTGATTCTACTTTTAGTTATATTAATTCCATTGTGAGCTTCACTAGATTATTCACCATACAATTTCTCCTAAAATGCATTCTAAACAAAATCATAACAAGATTTTATTGAAGGATTTTCAAAATTATTGATGTTAGGGTAATAAATTTTGTTTCAAAATTTTGTCAATTCAAACAGCATGATTAATAAAAAGTTGTGAATTTTGAAAGATCTTGATTTCTTTGATTTTTTTTAGAATAGCTAATTCTAAACAAGTTATCAGTGCTTTGGATTGAGCTTCACTACTTATACAAGAGTGTAATAGGTAATATAAGTATTATAATAGTCCTTTCTTAAGCATTATGAATATTATCCCAATAATACATTTATAGAAAAGAGTATCTAGTGTTCCTTTACCTTTTAGAATGACATAGCAATATTAAAGTACAGCTACCAGGTAAGGCTATTTTGGACTTCTAAGCTCATAGTCGATTCTTCCAGAAGATCAATGTTTAGAAGTGACTTGGTAGATATTAATTGGTCACTATATAAAGTTAGTAAAAGCCTAACCTTTTAAAATGGTGATGGCTCTATGAAGCGGCATAACCTTTTTTAAATGGGTAAGGATTGGGAATGGTTGGAATGTGCTGGTGTTCAAGTTCTACGCAATGTTAATGAGCATGTGTGTTAGAATTCTAGTTCAATTTTAACAAGTAGAGTTTTGTCCTTGGAGACTTCATGGTGGGCATTCCAGGAAATAAAATTACCTATAGATGGAAAAGGAATGCCTTAAGAATAATACTGTTAATTTTCATAAAATTATAAGGTGTATTGATGGAATAAAAGAAGGATAGAATCTAACAAGTTCACATTCAGCCTCATTATGGACTATAGCTTTATTAGAGATTTTTAACAGGGTTTTTTGAGGAAATATAGGTAATTGATTATGGAATATTATATGGATGAGTGTAGAATGATTCTAAAAAATGAGATTTTTAAAATAAATAAAGATTGTCTTGCTACTTACCAAAATACTAAGGTTTATAAGATCACCAAACCTCTTCATGTATGGGTTGGCCACTAAGCCTTCTCTTCTTCAATGGAACCCCAATTTTGAAAACACAACAAAAAATCTTTTCATTCATCATTTTGTAATATTTATAGAATTTTTTAATTCCTTAAATTGAAATAAATCAAATAGATGGAGGAGTTAGCACTTGCCCACTTGACTAGGAGCAAAGGGATACACTTTGGAAAAGGGTAACTAGCTCTATCAATGAGAAAGCCAACAATAACTACTTAAAAATTAGTTTGTCTTTTTTTTTTTTTACCACTAATTCCCTTTGTATTTTAGTTTAACATTCCCTCCAGTGATCCCTCCATGATTTCAAAACCAAATAATTCAAATTTTTAAGATTTTTAATTTTCAAAAGTTGTAATGACCTATTTAAAAATGTAATTACAACATCAAATAGAAATCAAAATCATAAGAAATATAAAATCTAAATAAAACACTTTTTAGGCTTCATGGAGAAACACTTATTTATTAGTAGGAACATTCTAACTTTGGCCTCTAATCATTAATGGTTCTATTTTTCCTCATCAATTTATCTAGTCATCAAATAAATCATCTCTAAGGACTTTACTAGAGGTGTATAAGTAATGCTTCAACATTGGTGGAGTATCTGTAGAACCAGGAATAACAATATGGAACCTTTTGAAGCAATCTTTTCCTTCCTACAGATGGGTTTGTTTGAAAGCATTTACTAACAAGCAATATTATTTAAATATCCATATAAGCATGAGAGCACATAATGTTAGCTTAAAGAAAATAAAAGTAGGGGGCAAGTGTGATGACCCAATATTTAGTTGAAAGAATTGACATTCAAAACCAAAATTTTCATTTTCACAGAGCTACTAGCAACCCAAAATATTAATAACATCACATTGCATTCATCCATAATAGTATTGTATTACAATTCATTATGTTACAAAATTTTAAATTTATAATTCCATATTAAAAAAATATAACACTATTTAACTAATCTAAAATAAAATGTAATACATACAAACAAACTAATTTCATCCTTTTCTATCTTCTAGCTCCCATGCAACTAGTGTTTTACCCTTTCCTAAAAGTTAGATCAATAACTAGAATGAGTAAATATATTGCTCTATAGACTACAACAACTTACTAAAGTATTAAATTTATTTTCTTAATTCATTTACACAAAAATTTATCATATGTATGTATAATAAAATGTTATTTCTAGCAATTATATAAATCACATGCATTTTGTATTAATTGCGCTATAACATGACATTCAATAGATATCACTTCACTAAAGTTTTTCATTTCATTGTTTCATATTAGTTTCATATCACTTCTCTCTCTTCTCATTTCATTTATGCTTACACATGTCATTTAAATTTTAGTGATATAATAGGATTTATGCAATCTATGAGACTCAATGCAAGTTAATATTACATATCTCCTTTTCTTTTGCATCTTATTTCATATGGTATGTGAAGTTACTAGATGTGCCAAGAGGGAGGGTGAATTGCGAAAATCTTGTTGCAATAAAAAATCCTAAGCATGAGTTCTAAAATGTTTTTATGCTTTTTAAATTTTTAACAAAAATTTAACTAATGTAGAAGCAAATATTTTAACACAAATAGCAACAATAGTTTCCACACATAATTTCACCAAGCAGTTATAATAAAAATAAAATGCAAGCAAATGAAAAAAATGGTAAAGGAAAAGCACACCAGAGTTTTATAGTGGTTCGGTCACTTGACCTACGTCCACTCCCAGGAGTCCTCCACTCCAGGAATATCACTACAAAACTTTAGTTCTCCTTTTTTCCCCTTGGTAAGGCGGAGAAGCCCTTACAAGACTCACTTTCACCAACCCGGCGTGGTGGAGTGCCAAGCGCTTTTCTCACCCTCTTGGCGACGACAGCGTACCTTCTTGTTTTTCTCCCTCCTGGAGAACGCAGAGTACTTAGAGGACATTGATGTAGATGAATCTCCCCCTATGAAGGCCTCCCACAAGATCTTCCTGGGCCATAGGAGGAGTAAAGTGCGGAGCAACCGTGTGATCTCCCTCACACCCTTTCTCCCTCACCAAGCTCACTTTCTCCTTCCTCTCTCAAACCCTAAAATCTTTTCAAGAGCTCTCTGCCAAGGATTCTCTCTCTAACCACGTTCCCCTCTCTTTGTCACACACTCAAAACATAACTATTTTGATACTTAAAGATGGGCTCCAAAATCCCTGAAAATTTCAAAGTAGCTGTTACTATCGTACAATAGGATTTGTATAATAGGTTTCATCCTAGTATAAAGTTTTTTTACCAGTTCAAAAAATTATAAATATAGACATACAGTATGATTTATAATTGTACAATACGATCATCTACTCTTCTGTTCATACTGGATGATAGTCGGGATGATCAAAACTTGTCTCTGTACATCGTAGGGTACGACCTACTTCGTACAGTACGAATAGTCAAAATAAAGGTATTTTTCATGATGAAGTCTGGGATGATCAAAACTCATCTCTGTACATCGTACAGTACGATTCGGCAAAAATAAGAGATCGTCCAGGATGAAGTCCAGGATGATCAAAACTCGTCTTTATTCATCATATAGAACGAACATGTTCATACAGTAAGAGTACCAATCAGTGATTAAAATCTTAATTTATTTTACTAATCACGAGTTAATTTAAGTAAGTATTCAAAATGAATTATACAGTATGTATTACATCGTATAGTATGAATGGCTAATAAACTTAAACTAATCTGGCAGGTAGGGTTTTGGATTAGTAACACATCGTACAGTATGATACAAATCATATAGTATGACTTATTCAAAAAAATATGATTCAACCAGATCAGATCGTACAGTACGATATAAATTTGTACAATACGATCGACATAAAAAACCTACATTTTTCTTTTAAAACCCTCTCCCCCTGTGTGTGTGCATGGTTGCTCGGACATAGATGCAATTTGAGGCCAGACTCAAGAAAAGATAAAATAAAATAAATAAAAAATTATAATGTTACTAGCTCACACTCCTACTCTACCTAGTCTTGAGTCTTCATTTGTCCTGAGTAACTTGTGATCTTTCGGAAATATTAGTACTCATAGACAATAGTAGAAATCAAAGATATTCAATGAATAGTAGTTCAGGCGACATTATTTGTCATCATCAAAATCTCAAACTCAGGGTCATGGATTGCTACAATCTCCACCTTTTTGATGATGTCAAATAATATTTGTTATAAATAAATTTGCAATGCATTTTTTTTTTGTTTTTTTTTATTAATTAAAAATAAACAACACAAAATAGACAAGAAAAGAAAGAAGGAAAAGAGAAAAAAAAGAAACTTGTAATTCATTGAAACATAGAGAAACATGAGCAAACTACATAAGCATATACAAATTACAAACATACTTCTCCCCCTTTTGACATCAAGAAAAAGGAAAGACACAAACAACACTAAGAAATAAAGTACAAAACAGATACACTTCAAAAAGGCAAAAAAAAATTGTTTTTGGTTTTTTTTTTTTTTACTTTTTTTTTTTTTGCTTTTTTTTTTTGTTTGTTTTATAGATTAATGTCAATGACATCTAGTCTAGTCCTTAAAGTTCTAAAGGTGTTGAATGCTAATGGTTTTGTGAATATGTCATCCAGTTGATCTTCTGTAGAGCTGTGATGCAGTTCTATATCTCCTTTAGCCACAAGATCTCTTATGAAGTGGTGTCTAATATCTATATGTTTTGTTCGAGAGTGTTGAATTAGAATTTTAGAAATGCATATTGCACTTGTGTTGTCATACATGATTGAGATGGTTCCTACAGGTAATCCAAGATCAAGAATTTGTTGCTTTAACTATAGTACTTGTGCAACACAGCTTCCTACTGCAATATACTCAATCTCGGCTGTGGAAAGGGCTACTGAATTTTGCTTCCTATTGAACCAAGAAACTAATGATTGTCCTATGAATTGACAGGTACCAGATGTGATTTTTCTATCTACCCTACATCCTATAAAATCAGAATATGAGTATCCTAATATTTCAAAGGAAGTATTATGCCTAGGATACCAAATTCCTAAGTTCGGGGTGCCTAGTAGATATCTAAGGAATCTCTTGACCGCAGTTAAGTGAGACTCTTTAGGATCAACTTGAAAACAGGCACAGAGGCACACTCTAAACATTATGTCTGGTCTACTAGAAGTTAGGTAGAGGAGAGATCCAATCATTCCTCTATATGTTTTCTGATCTATGGATTTTCCATTCGGATCTTTGTCTAATTGAATTGTTGAACTCATTAGAGTGTTCATGGGCTTAGTACTATCCATTTCATATTATTTCATATCATTCTTAATGTATTTCATTTGGCTAAGGAATGTTCCATTATCCATTTATTTCGCACTAAAGCCAAGAAAATAATTAAGCTTTCCAATCATGCTCATCTCAAACTCATTACTCATTATTTTTAAAAATGTATCACATAAAATTTTATCAGAAAATCTAAATAGAATGTCATCCACATAAATCTGAACAATGAGAATTTCATCTTTAATCTTTTGTAAGAAGAGTGTGGTGTCCACACTACCCTTTACAAAACCTCTATCCAGTAAGAATGAGCTAAGTCTTTCATACCAGGCTCTAGCTGCTTGCTTCAATCCACAAAGTGCCTTTTTTAATTTGAATACATGATTTGAAAATTGTGAACTTTCAAATCCAAGAGTTGCTCAACATAGACATCCTCCTTGATTACCCTATTCAAAAAATCACTCTTTACATCCATTTGATATAGTTTGAAATTCTTAAAGCAAGTAAAAGCTAAGAACACTCTTATGGCCTCTACTCTAGCAGTTGGGGAAAAAGTTTCTTCAAAGTTTATTCCCTCAATTTGGTTGTACCCCTTAGCTACTAGTCTGGCTTTATTTTTAATTATTATTCCTGAATCATTCACCTTATTTTTAAAGACCCATTTTGTTCCAACTACACTCTATTCTTTAGGTCTCTTAACTAACTCCCAAACATTATTCCTGGTGAATTGGTTCAGTTCTTCTTGTATTGCTAGGATCCAGAATTCATCTCCTAAGGCTTGATCTATACTGGTGGGTTCTATCATAGAGATGAATGCTGAGTGACTAACCTCTTTCCTAAGTCCATGCCTAGTTCTTACACCTTATGAAGGGTCTCTTAAAATTAACTCTTTAGTATGACTAAGAGAATATCTCCATTCTTTAGGCAACTCTTCTTGAGATTCTACCCTTTCTTTTAAAGTCATAGTCTCTGCTCCTTGTATTGCCTCTATTTCATCTTCTTCAATTCTAGATTCATAGGGCTTATCTGATTCATCAAATACTACATGGGTGAACTCTTCTAATACTAGGGTTCTCTTATTAAAGATTCTGTAGGCCTTTCCTATAGATAAATAACCTAAGAAGACACCCTCATCAAACTTGGGATTGAATTTTCCTAAAGGTGGTTTTCCATTAATAAAGATGAAGCACTTGCACCCAAAGATAAGTAAGTGTGAAAGATTCGGTGTTCGACCCTTAAAGAGTTCATAAGGAGTTTTATTCAGCTTAGATCTAATGTTCACCCTATTTAAGACATAACACGTCATATTAATCGGTTCTTCCCAAAAATATCTAGGAAGGGTGTACTCCGCTAACATTTCCCTAGCGGCTTCTACCAAGGTTCTATTCTTCCTTTAAGCTATGCAATTTTTTTGGGATGTTCTAGGGGCTGAGAAATTATGCTATATTCCTATCTCTTGATAAAATGATTCAAATCTTTTATTTTGAAACTCTTCATCATGATCACTATGGATTGTTGAGATTTCACATTCTAATTTTTGTAGATTCCATGTGGAGAATACCTTAAATTTCTCAAATGACTCATTCTTATGTGTTAGGAATCTTATCCAAGTGAATCTAGTGAAGTCGTCTACAATAAAAAATCCATAGTTTTTCCCTCCTAGGTTAATTGTGCTAACGGGTCCAAATAAGTCCATGTGTAGGATTTCTAATGGCCTAGACGTGATCACATCTTTCATTGGATGAAAGGATGATTTGATTTATTTTCCTAGTTGGCAAGCATCACATAAATGATACTCAGGGAAGTCTAACTTAGGTACGCCTCTAACTAGATTTTTCTAAGTGATGTTTCTAAGTGTTTTCATACTAGCATGGCATAGTCTCCTATGTCATAGCCATGAGCATCTACTATTGTTTTCAAACAAAAATAATTTGAACCATCAATGTAATCAAGGTCTAACATGTAAACATTGTTCATTTATTTTCCTTCTAAAACAAGTTTATCATTTAAACTAATCAGACATTTATCAGAGAGAAATTTTATGTCAAAACCCTTATCACATAATTGACTAATGCTAAGTAAGTTATACTTCAAACCATCAACTAATAAAACATTTTTAATTAAAAAATTCTTAGCATTGCCAACGATACTTGAGCCTACCACTTTCTTGGTAGAGTTATCTCCCAATGTCACTTTACCTCCGGTCCCGATCTCCAGTAAAATGAACTTTATCATATCTCAAGTCATATGTCGCGAGCAGCCACTGTCCAGGTACCACATGCTTTCACTAGATCTTTTGTGAGAGCTTCCCTACAATTTCATTCATGGATTAGATTTGGGAACCCAAGTGAGTTTGGGTTCCTCCTTATGCTTGCATGAATGAGTTGTATGCATGCTATGTTGTGATGGATGCAATTTAGGTCTCCATTCCAGGTGTGTCCTATGGTGAATCATGCATGTGTGGGCTATATGACCTAGCATGCCACAAGAGAAGCACCTAACACCAGGAAATGGGTTTACTAACTTATGTGAGTGGTGTTGCCTCTTCATAAAGTTTTGTGATGCTTGTAGTGCTGGGGGTTTGCTAGATTGGGCTAATGTTAGTGATGCATTTTCTTTTTCTAGTTCTTTGAATTTTTTCTTTAAAAGTGTTGTTTTGATATGTCAATCCATAAACTTCTATTTTTAACAAATGCTCACTATGATCTACTTCTAATGCAAGTTTGTCTAATCTGTGAAAATCCTCTTCTAGTTCAATATGAGTGGTTTTCAAGGATTCATTTTCTTCTGTTAGTTCAATATGCTTCTATTTAATGCATCATACTCATTAAGTAGGGACATGTGATCTCTATCTAAATCAGAAAGTTCTTTAACTAAGTTAGCATGCTCAGTTTGTCAAGTACTAAAATCAATATTAAGACTAGCATGCATATTTTTTAATTTCATATATGAGTCATAAATTTTTTATAAATAAGTAATAAATCCTTGTATGAAAGAAGACTTACATCGTCTTGATCCGATTGATCAAGATTATCGTTAGCTATAAGACACAAATTTGTTACCTCCTCCTCTGCTTCTTCTGATGATTCTAAGGCAGAGTCGGCCCAAAAAGCTTTTTGCATCTTCATCTTTCATTTCTTGTACTTGGCTTTGTCCTCGCCTTTTTCCTAAGCTGGTTGGCTCTTTAGGTTGGGGCAATCAGCTCAAAGGTGGCCTGGCTTCCTACACTCAAAATAGATTGTATCAGATGAAACTTTAGTAAACCTTGAGCTTTTACCTTTATTCCAGCTGTTCTAATGATGCTTTTGTTTTCTTTTCAAAAAGCTCTTGAACTGTTGGGTCATCAAGGTTATGTCATCTTCTTCCTCCCCTGCAGATCTTTCACTTTCTAAATTATTTGCTTTTAATGCCACCATCCGCTCCTTGTTCTTTTCACCTGCATCACTTTGCTTTTGACTCGCCTCTTGCTCGACGCAATAAGTGAATCAAGCAAGTTATCAATAGAATAAACATTTAGATCCTTAAATTCAATGATGGTAGTAATTTTTGCATCGTAGGAACCAGGTAAGCATCTAAGAATTTTGTTAACTTTTTTAGAATTTGAAATTCCTTTATCTAATACATGCAAGGATGTCACAATTTGGGGGAACCTAGTGTACATGTTAGAGATAGTTTTGCTAGGTTTCATACGGAGGATTTCATAATCTTGCAACAGAATGTTAAGCCTAGAATATTTAACTTCACTAGTTCCTTCATACGTGATGCACAGTCTATCCCAAATCTCCTTACCAGTAGCACAGGTAGAATTCTAATATAATCCTTAGACTTTAAAGCACAAAAGAAACAGTTTAAGCACTTCGCATTCAATTGAGCTAATTCTCTATCTTCATTACTCCATTCATTAAAAGGTACTTGAGTTTTCAATCCATTCAAAGGTTTAAAAGGTGCAACATAACCATCATTGACTAACATCCACATGGGATAATCAATAGACCATAAAAAAGTAGACATTCTAATTTTCCAGAAATCAAACGGGATATTGTCAAAAAGAGGTGGACGGGTTATTGAATAACCCTCCATTGTATTACGATTACCAAAATGAGACATGATTGATTTTCAAGGTTTTCCAAAATACTATTTTTGAAACCCTGCTCTAATACCAATTGAAGTTACTAGATGCGCCAAGAGGAGGGGTGAATTGCGAAAATCTTGTGGCAATAAAAATCCTAAGCAGGACTTCTAAAAAGTTTTTTTATGTTTTTAAAATTTTTGACAAAAATTTAACTAATGCAGAAGAAAATATTTTAACACAAATAGCAACAACGGATTCCACACATAATTTCACCAAGCAATTAAAATGAAAATCAAATGGAAGCAAAAGTAAAAATGGTAAAGGAAAAAGAACACTAGAGTTTTATAGTGGTTCGGTCACTTGACCTACGTCCACTTCCCAGAGTCCTCCACTCCGGGAATTTCACTACAAAACTATAGTTCTCCTTTTGCCCCCCTTGACAAGGCGGAGAAGCCCTTACAAGACTAACTTTCACCAACCAAGTGTGGCGGAGTGCCAAGTGCTTTTCTCACCATCCTGGCGAGGGCAGTGTACCTTCTCATTTTTCTCCCTTCTAGAGAAGGCAGAGTACCTTAGAGGACATGGATGTAGATAAGTCTCCCCCTACGAAAGCCTCCCATAAGATCCTCCCAAGCCACAGGAGGAGCAAATTGCAACAAGAACGGAGCAACCGTATGATCTCCCTCATACCCTTTCTCCCTCACCAATCTTACTTTCTCCTTTCTCTCCGAAACCCTAAAATCTTCTCAAGAGCTCTCTCTCAAGGATTCCCTCTCTAACCACGTTCCCCTTTCTCTTTCACATACTCAAAACATAACTATTTTAATACTTAAAAATGGGCTAAAAAATCCCTAAAATTTTCAAAGAAGCCATTAGTATCATACAGTATGATTTACCATCGTACAATACGATTTGTATAATAGGCTTTGTCCTGATACGAAAATTTACGAACAGATCAAAACTTCTAAATATAGTTGCATAGTATAATTTATAATCATACGGTATGATCATCAACTCTTCTGTTCATACAAGATGATAGCCAGAATGATCAAAACTCGTCTCTGTACATCGTAGGGTACGACCTACTTCATATAGTATGAATTGTCAAAATCAAGGCATCATCCAGGATGATGTTCTGGATGATAAAAACTCATCTCTATACATCGTATGATATGATATACATCATATAATATGATTAGGAAAAAATAAGAGATCATCCAAGAAGAAGTCTTGGATGATCAAAACTCATCTCTGTTCATCGTATAGTATGAACATGTTCGTACAGTAAGTGTACCAATAAGTGATTAAAACCTTAATTTATTCTGCTAATTATGAGTTAATTTAAGTAAGTATTCAAAATAAATCATATAGTACGAATTACTTTGTAGAGTATGAATGGCTAATAAACATACTTAAACTAATCTGGCAGCTAGGGATTTGGATTAGTTACACATCGTACAGTATGACTTGTTCACAGAAATACGATTCAACGAGATTAGATCGTACATTACGATCAACATAAAAAAAGCTACATTTTTTTTTTAAAACCCTCTCCCCCTATGTGTGTGCATGGTTGCTCAGACTTATATGTAGTTTGTGGCCAGGCTCAAGAAAAGAGAAAATAAAATAAATAAAAAATTACAATGTTATAGACACACACTCCTACTCTACCAAATCTTGAGTCTTCCTGTTGTCCTGAGTAACTTGTGATCTACCTGAAATATTATTACTCGCAAACAATAGCGAAAATCAAAGATATTCAATGAATAGTAGTTCAGGCGACATTATTTGTCATCATCAAAATCTCAAACTCTGGGTCATAGTTTGCAACAGTATTGTTGCAAATATATTTTCATGAATTATGTTTTGATGATTAGCAAACACTCTTATTTCTCTAGAATTGCCTTTTCTACTAACATTTCAGGGCCACAAGATTGGATGAAAATTGGAACCAGCTCAAGTTTGGGTAGACTAGGTCTGAGTCAATCTGTAATTTTCTTTTTTCCTTTCTTTAGTCAATTGTAACCATTAAAGTGTTCTGATGCTAAGTAACCCTACACACACACTTGAGTGATTTTTTTCTATCTGATTTGGAATTATTATTTCTACTCACATCATTCCGGACGATATTTATATCATCCTAGACGATTGGGTTTAAAATAGAAACCCTAATCAGGACTCCTAGTTAAGGCAGCCGTCATTAGGATATCGGCCTGGATGATACATATATCAGCTAAGATGATATGCTCAAATTAGAAAGAATCTGCAGACATAATATATTTAGGCATTCTTTATTTTTAGATATCGGCCAAGATGATAGTGTATCGTCCGAGACGATTTGATATAATTATGCCTAAATTGATCAGACAATTAAGGAAAGTAATTAAGGATGATTGATATGATCACATCATCCTAGACGATCTCAATATCATCCGAGATGATCAGTTCAAAAACCTTAATTGCTTCTAGACGATCAACATCGGCTAGATCATATTCAGGGTGATGTTCTGGATGATTTACCTCTGATTTGAATTAATCATCTAGGATGATTGTGAGATTGTCCTGGATGATCAAACTAATTTTGAATCGTCCAGGACCCCATTCAGGGCGACGTTCAGTACGATAGTCTACAATTTGTACTGATCGGCTAGGATGATATCCATATCATCCTGGACGATAATGTCAGTTCTTAAAGTTCTATTTAAAGGATCAAATTTTTCTCATGTTAGAGACCTTGAGTGCTGTTGTCTTAATCTAAGAGAGCCTTGGGAGAGGGAGAGGGAGAGAGAGAGAGAGAGAGAGAGAGAGAGAGAGAGAGAGAGAGGGAGGGAGAGAGAGAGAGAGAGAGAGAGAGAGAGAGAGAGAGAGAGAGAGGAACTTGTGAGGGGGAGTTTGTGAGAGGGTTCACAAGGGTTACTCCAAGTAAGGTTCCAATTCGTCTTCTCTGGTCTTTGTCTTTCATTCTTGGGAGGTTCTTGGGAGGTCTACTTCAGCAAAATATCCGCATTCTTTGCCCGCTCCAAGAGGAAGCAAAAGGAGGCCGTTCTCTGCCCCCTTTAGGAGGAAGCAAAAGGAGTCGGTTCTCTGCCGCACTGGGGTTGGTGAAAAGGAGTCGATTGTAAAGGCTTCTCCGCTTAGCTATCGGAGCTAAAGGAGAGACACTTACTTAGTGCAATAGTTGGAGGGCACCTCCAGGGAGTGGACGTAGGTCAAGTTGACTAAACCACTATAAACCCTTATGTTTTTTTCACTACTTCCACATTTTAATTTTCCACACTTATTTTTCTATGGTGATTTTAGTTTGTGCTTATTATATTTGATCAAAGAAATATTTTTTAAATACCTATTCACCCCCCACCCCTCTTGGTTAGCCTTAGGCAGTTCATCAGGGCCTAACATCCCTAACGAACTTTCAAGTGGTATCCGAGCGGGATTCATAAAAACTGAGTTTGAAAACTTTTTGAATTTTGATCCATGGCTAACTTTGGGAATCATAATACAATGGAAGGATATTCTATTACACGACCACCTTTGTTTGATAATCTACCTTTTGATTTTTGGAAAACTTGCATGTCTACTTTTTTACAATCAACTGATTATCGCAGTGGATGCTTATTAAAAAAGGATATTCTCCACCTTCTTGTGAACTTAATGGAATTAAAACTGAAGTGCCTTTTACTGAATGGACTTTTGATGAAAGAGATTTAGCTCAACTTAATGCAAAGTGTTTGAATTATTTTTTCTGTACTTTAAAATCTGAAGACTATATGCGTGTTTCTAGTTGCTCTACTAGAAAAGAGATTTGGGATAGGTTGTGCATTACTTATGAAGGAACCAATAAAGTTAAGCAATCTTGTTTGAATATTCTCTTGCATGATTATGAACTTTTTCGTATGAAACCTTCTGAATCAATTTTTGATATGTATGCAAGGTTTACTCAAATTGTAACTTCTTTACATGCATCAGGAAGAAAACTTTCAAATTATGAAAAAGTAAATAAGATTTTGAGATGCTTACCTTCCTCTTTTGATGCTAAAATCACCGTCATTATTGAATCTAAAGATTTGAATACTTATTCAATTGACAACTTACTTGGCTCACTCATTGCTTACGAGCAAGGAGTGAACCAAAGAAATTTGGATGCAGGTGAGATAATAAAGGAGAAAATTGTGGCATTGAAGGCCAACGACATGAACTCTGACTCTTCCGGGTCTGAAAGCGATGAATTTGCCTTAATCACAAGGCAATTCAAAAGCTTTCTAAGGAAAAAACAAAAGTATCATCAAAAGTGGAACAAAGGTAAGGGAAACAAAAATTTTTAGAGCTCTAATAACATGGTTTGTTTTAAATGCAAAAAACCTAAACATGTGAAAGATGATTGCCTTACACTCAAGGCTCACTCAAGCAAAGAAAAGGGTGAGGAGAAACCCAAGTCTAGGAAGGACAAGAAGAAATTTCAAAAGATGTTCTAGGCGGACTCTGTATCCAATTCATCTGAGACTGAACCTGCAGATGAGACAACAAACCTGTGCTTAATTGTAGATGATCATTTTGATCAAGAAGAGGTATGTGAACTATCCTATGACCAACTCCTTGAAGTTTCTGAAAAAAATTCATGCATCATATAGAAAGCTAATAAAAACTCATGCTACTTTGAAAATGGAGCTTTTGAATTTACAAAAAGAACATGAAATTTTGATTAAGGATCATTCAACAATTGATTCAAATCATATGGCTCTACTTGATGAATTTGATGATTTAAATAAAAAGCATTCTGAATTAATTGAAGAGCATGATTCATTGAAAGTTTCACACACCTCACTTGAATCTGATTTTAAGAAATTTAAAGAGATAGAGCATAATTTGAGAATTGATAATGATGCTTTGAAAGATACTAACTTGAGGATTAAAAATGAATTGGATACACTTAAGAGAAATTGGATGACACCTACACTTGATCAAAAGCCAAAACCTAGGAAGAGGTATTACAACCCAAACCATTTAAGAAATCCTTTTCCTGGAGTTAGATGCTTTTCATGTGGCATGCTATGACACATCTCACACACTTGCACTATTCACCATAGTACACATTATGTGTGGAGACCCAAATTGCATGAGTCACAACATAGCACACATGCATTGCATTCTACTTTTCATAAGAAGGAACCCAAACCTACTTGGGTTCCTAAATCTGACATTTAATGATTTTGTAAGTAAGCTCTCACAAAAGGCTTCATGAGAGTATGTGGTACCTGGACAGCGGATGCTCTCGACATATGACTGGCGATGCCAATTAACTCATTTTGCTGAAGACCAGGACAGGAGGCAAGGTTACTCTTGGAGACAACACCACCAGGAAGGTGGTAGGTGCGGGTATAATTGGTAATTCCAAAAACCTTATGATTGAAAATGTTTTGCTTGTAGATGGATTAACACACAACTTGCTCAGCATCTATCAGCTTTGCGATAAGGGCTTCATCATACAATTCTTTGTAAATTCATGCATTATAAGTTTAAATAACAACACTATTTTGCAGGGAAAAAGGATCAACAATGTGTACATACTTGATTTAAATAACATTGAATGCGCTGCATTTTTTTGCTTAAAAACTACTGTTGATGATTCATGGTTATGGCATAGAAGATTATGTCATCATAGTATGAAAACCCTTAGGAAAGTGACCCAAAAAGAACTAGTTAAAGGTGTCATCAAACTAAAATTTTCTAAAGACCACCTTTGTGATGCTTGCCAATTAGGAAAGCAAGTCTACTCCTCTTTTCACCCCACTGAGGACATTAGCACCTCTATACCTTTAGAAGTCTTTCACATGGATTTGTTTGGACCCATTAGCACTGCCATCCTGGGAAGGAAAGTCTATTTTTTGTAATTGTTGATGACTACTCGAGGTTCACTTGGACTAGATTTCTTTCACACAAAAATGAATCTTTTGAGGAGTTTAGAACCTTTTTTACTTGGATTCAAAAAAAGCTAGGTTGTGAGATCTTGACCATCCATAGTGACCATGGGGGAGAGTTTGAAAATGAAAGGTTTGGAGATTTTTGTGAGGACAAGGGGATTAGCCACAACTTCTCAGCTCCTCTGACCCCTCAGCAGAACGAGGTAGCTGAAAGGAAGAACCGGACCTTAGTGGAAGCCACTAGAGCCATGCTTGCTGAGTATTCACTTCCAAAATACTTTTGGGCTGAAGAGATTAACACAGCTTGTTATGTGTTGAATAGGGTGAATGTTAGAGCCAAACTAGATAAGACACCCTATGAGATCCTTAAGGGTAGGACACCTAATCTTTCCCAACTTCATGTCTTTGGTTATAAGATTTTCATTCACAACAATGGTAAGTCTCACTTAGGAAAATTTGATCCAAAATCTGATGAAGGAGTGTTCTTGGGATATTCTAGTGTTGGGAAGTCTTTTAGGGTGTTTAACAAGAGAACTTTAATGGTGGAAGAAACTACACATGTAGTGTTTGATGAGTCTGATCCTAGAAAGCCTGGACTTGAGGATGATGATGATGTTGGAGAGATTACCACTAGAGTAGAAAATTTGAAGAAGGGAGTAGAACACCAAAACACTAAAGGAGTAGGAGATGTTACCCAAGGAGTAGAAAATGCATATTTGGAGGAAAGGGTTGGACCTTCACACACCTTGCCTAGAGATTGGAGATACTCTACAAGTCACCTCAAAGATTTGATGTTAGGAGACCCTTCTATTGGAGTTAGGACTAGACATGAACTTAGGAAGGAGGTGAACCACTCTGCTTTTATTTTAATGACTGAACCCACCAACATAAACCAAGCTCTTTCTGATGAGTTTTGGATTTTAGCCATGCAGGAGGAATTGAACTAATTTGTTAGGAATGATGTTTGGGAGCTTGTAGAAAGACCTAAGGAACAAAGTGTAGTTGGAACCAAGTGGGTCTTTAAGAACAAGGTGAATGACTCTGGAGTGGTGGTTAGGAATAAAGCAAGATTAGTGGCTAAGGGGTATAACCAAATAGAAGGAATAGATTTTGAGGAGATTTTTACCCCTGTAGCTAGATTGGAAGCCATTAGAGTGCTATTAGCCTTTGCCTGTTATAAAGGATTTAAGCTTTTTCAAATGGATGTTAAGAGTGTCTTTCTAAATGGAGAAATAAAAGAAGATGTGATTGTAGAACAACCCCCAGGTTTTGAGGGTTCCCAATTTCTAAATCACGTTTTAAATTAAAAAAAGCCTTATATGGTTTAAAGCAGGCACCCAGAGCTTGGTATGAGAGGCTTAGCACATTCTTACTAGAAAGGGAGTTTGTTAAGGGGAGCGTAAACACCACCCTTTTTCTTAGAAAAGTTGGAGATGATTTGTTCATTGTTCAGATTTATATGGATGACATACTTTTTGGATCTTTTGATAAGAAACTTTGTGATGAATTCTATAAAACCATGAGTAGAGAGTTTGAGATGAGTATGATGGGAGAGTTGTCCTACTTTTGGGGTTTAACATAAAACAATTAGATGATGGAACCTTTCTAAGTCAATCAAAATATATAAAGGGCATTTTGAAGAAGTATGAGATGGATAAAGCCAAGCCAATTAATACTCCCATGACTTCTAGTGTTCCGTTGGATAAGGACCCAAGTGTTAAGTCTGTTGATCAGAAGAAATATAGAGGCATGATTGGATCTTTGCTTTACTAGACTGCTAGCCGACTTGATAAAATGTTTAGTGTTTATCTTTGTGCTATATTTCAAGCTGACCTTAAGGAATCCCACCTGACTGCAGTTAAGAGAATTTTTAGATACCTTTTGGGGACCCAAGGCTTAGGAATTTGGTACCCAAGGCACATCACTTCTTTTGAGATTATTGAATTTTCTGACTCTGATTTTGCAGGATGTAAGGTGGATAGAAAAAGCACTTCTGGAACTTGTCAATTAATAGGACAATCTTTGGTCTCATGGTCTAGTAGAAAGCAAAACTTTGTTGCACTTTCCACTGTTGAAGCTAAGTACATTGCCTTAGAAAGTTGTGTGGCCCAAGTCTTTTGGTTGAAACAACAAGTATTGGATTTAGGATTACCTATAAGCACCATCTCAATATTTTGTGACAACACTAGTGCTATTTATATTTCTAAGAATCCTACCCAACATTCAAGAACTAAGCACATTGACATTAGGCATCACTTTATTAAAGATCATGTGACTAAGGGAGACATTGAGTTACACCATGTGACAACTGAGAATCAACTGGCTGACATCTTTACTAAACCAATGGCCTTCGACACTTTCAGCTCTTTAAGGACCAGATTGGGTGTGATTGATATAAATGCATGAACTTGATCTTTTACATGTTTTTCTTTCTATTCTTTTTCTTTTCTTCTTTTATTGCTTTATGTTTTGTTGTTAGTTTTTGTTTGTTGTTTTGTTTTATTTTTCACCTTATTAAAATTCTTTTAAATCATTGTTGAAGTGATATAGTATGCCTTGTCCTTGCTTTTAAAAATTTGTAGTCAATATTTTACATCTCTTAATCTATTAAAGGATGAAAATAGTTTGTTAATTGTGTCTCTTTCTCTAACATATTTTAGTGACACTATCTTCTTTTCTAATCAAAATTTTATCTCAAATTAACAAATGGAGTATGCAATTAAGATCTTTTCTAACCTTGCTATAATAAATCTATCATGTATGTATAATGATCAAAGTCTTTTGTGACGTCAAGAATTCCTCGTTACTTTTGTCATTGCATTTATTCATACGATTATTGATTCTTTTTTGTGGATTGATCTTCCCTATATTAGAGAGTGAGTTTTTCTTCTCTAATATCTAGAAGATATACTCACAACTAAGATTATTTAAGAGCTTTTTGAAAGAGAATGTAGCTTGCAAAAATTAAAAAAAAATTGGCCAATGATGCCAAAATCAAAAGATGCACAGTGACGCCAAATTGAAATCAAATAGATACGCAGTGTATCAAAAAGAAGCGCAAAATGCAATTCAAATTGATAAGAGGCATAAAATGAGCCCACCAAAAAGCAAGCTCTCCTCTCCCTTCAAAAACTTTTAAAACTTGGAAGAATTCATATATCACGTGATAAAATCAAAGGCTTGATCTCGACTTATTTTGTGATTGTGACATAATTACTTTGATACATTATTCTATAAGATATTTTTTCTGAAATCAAGTTGTGAACAGGTTCTTTTTTTCATATTCAATTGAATTCTTTGAGTTAGGTCATTGATTTCAAAAGCGATTTTACCCTAAAAGAAAAATTGAGCTAATGGTAACCATGATCGGATATTCTACCATTTTTTTGATTTTTTGATGTTGTTAGATCATTAACTTACAAATTTTTAAAATTAATCACAAGGAATACTACATGTAGTTCATGCCTTGATTCATTCAAAAAAAAAAAGGTTTTGCTTACTTTGTGTCTTCGTTCCTCCTCCTTTTTGAGATGTTAAAAGGGGGAGTAGGATGTATGAGCGTTTTCAATATGTTATGTATTCTGACTTTTTGGAAGTATACTATTTTTTTTGCACTGTTGTTTGGGAATTAATCGTCGAAGTGTTTTGCCATCATCATAAAGGGGGAAATTGTTGCAAATCTGTTTTTATGAATTATGTTTTGATGATTAGCAAACACTCTTGTTTCTCTACGACTGCCTTTTCTACTGACATTTTAGGGCCACAAGATCGGACGGAAATCGGAACCAGCTCAAGTTTGGGTAGACTAGGTCTGAGTCAATATGTAATTTTCTTTTTCCCTTTCTTGAGTCAATTGTAACCATTAAAGTGTTCTGATGCTAAGTAACCCTACACACACACACTTGAGTGATTTTTTCTATCTGATTTAGAATTACTGTTTTTACTCAAATCATCCCGGATGATACTTATATCGTCTTGGACGATCGGGTTTAAAACAGAAACCCTAATCAGGACTCCTAATTAAGGCAGCCGTCATTAGGATATCGGCCTGGATGATACATGTATTGGCCTGGACGATATGCTCAAAATAGAAAGAATCCGCTGACATGATCTATTTAGGCATTCTTTATTTTTGGATATAAGCCAGGACGATAGTGTATCGTCCTGGATGATTTGATACAATTATGCTTAAATTGATCAGACAATTAAGGAAAATAATTAAAGATAAATGATACGATCACATCATCCTGGATGATCTCAATATCATCCGGAACGATTAGTTCAAAAACCATAGTTGCTTCTGGAAGATCAACATCAGCCATATCATATTCAGGGCGATGTTTTGGACGATTTACCTCTAATTTGAACTAATCGTCTGGGACGATCATGAGATTGTCCAGGATGATCAAGCTAATTTTGAATCGTCCAGACCCCCATTCAGGGCGATGTTCAGTATGATAGTCCATGATTTGTACTGATCGGCCAGGACGATATCCATATTATCCTGGACGATAATGTCAATTCTTAAAATTCAATTTAAAGGATAAAATTTTTCTCATGTTAGAGACCTTGAGTGCTGCTGTCTTGACCTGAGAGAGCCTTGGGAGAGGGAGAGAGAGAGAGAGAGAGAGAGAGAGAGAGAGAGAGAGAGAGGAACTTATGAGGGAGAGTTTGTGAGAGGGTTCACAAGGGTTACTCCAAGCAAGGTTCCAAGTCGTCTTATCCGATCTTCATCCTTCATTCTTGGGAGGTTCTTGGGAGATCTACTTCAACAAAAGGTCCGTGTTCTCTGCCCACTTTAGGAGGAAGCAAAAGGAGTCAGTTCTCTGCCGGCTTCAGGAGAAGCAAAATGAGTTGGTCTCTGCCGCATCGGGGTTGGTGAAAAGGAGTCGGTTGTAAAGACTTCTCTGCCTAGATGTGGGAGCTAAAGGAGAGACACTTACTTAGTGCAATACCTAGAGGGTGCCTCCATGGAGTGGACATAGGTCAAGTTGACCGAACCACTATAAACCCTTGTGTTCTTTTTACTGCTTCCGCATTTTAATTTTATGCACTTATTTTTCTATGGTGATTTTGGTTTGTGTTTATTATGATTTGATCTAAGAAAGAATTTTTAGATACCAATTCACCCCCCCTCTTGGTTAGCCTTGGGCAGTTCATAAGGTTCTAATATCCCTAACAAACTTTCAAGTATGGGTTCATGAAATTTCAATGTAGGATGTTAATCCTTGGTGAATAATTCTTAGGCACACCAAAAGGGGTGGGGTGAATTGATAGTTTTAAAAAAGCTTACTATAAACACAAAACTATGAAAGTGCTCTGATGGCATTAGAAAGTTTGTTAGGGATGTTAAGCCCTACCGAACTGGCCCAAGGCTAACAAAGAGAGGTGAATTAGATAACTTTAAAACCAAAGATAAAACTCAAACCAAAATCATCACAGAAATTAAAGTGCGGAAGAAAATAATGCGGAAGCAATAATAAGAAAAGAACACACCAAATTTATAGTGGTTCGGTCAAACTTTGACCTACGTCCACTCCTTGGAGGCACCCACCAAGTATTGCACTAAACAAGTATCTCTCCTTTAGCCCCCACAGCTAGGCAGAGAAGCCATTACAAAATCACTTCCACCTTCCCCGGTGCGGCAGAGTCGCCGGTTCCTTTGACACCAAAGAGATCTTCTTCTTTGGTGAACTTCTCTCGAGATAAGCCTTGAATCCGACGGTATTAAAGTGCAAGCCTGCCGGAGCAACGGTGTAGAATCCCCCTCCACACTCCCTTGAGTCCCCCCTCACAAGATCTTCTCCCTCTCTCAGACTTCACCTGTTCCTCACTCCCTTTCAAGCTTTCTCTTCAAGTTTTCCCCTCAAGAACGAAGTTACAATGGCTGCCAAAGACACTTACAAAGTGCCTTGTCATAGCTTAAATAAAAGAGCTAAAAATGAGCTCATTAATGCAAGCTGTCGACTTTATCGTCCAGGACGATAGACATATCGTCTTGGTAGATTAGTTCAAATATGAGGAAAATCATCCTGAATATTGCCCTGAAATGAAGCTGGACGATGTCTAATCATCCCGGACGATCTTGCGATCATCCCGGATGAAATCACCATTAATTGCTTTCCAAAATTGCCAGAGAAATTTTGGAAAAATTATCCTGGATCTTCCTGGCCGATATTTTATAGTCCAAGTCGATCTACTAGGCAGATATCCAAAAATAAGAATTTCGTAAGTAGTTTTGGCGGCAGATTCTTTCTGAATTGAGCCTATCGTCCTTGCCGATACAAAATCGTCTAGGACGATGTGTTTTGTATAATGATGGCTGCTTTAATGAGGATGCCCTAATTAGGGTTTCTACTTTTTAATAGATCGTCTTGGCTGATATAAATATCATCCAGGATGATATTACCAAAAATATTAAACTCTAGGGAACAGTCAGAAATTCTTATACGTTACAAAGCATCAGGAGCCACAACAAATACAACAGACTCAAGAAAGGAAAAAGTGTACAAACTGACTCAGACCTAGTCTACCCAATCTTGAGCTGGTTCCAAATTGTTGTCCGATCGTGTGAACCTGAAATGTCAATACATAAGATAGTCGTAGAGAAATAAAAATATTTGTTATCATCAAAATCATAACCATTGATCCGCAACAATCTCCCCCTTTTTGATGATGGAAAATAATTCAATTTAAATTTTCAAAAAAAATAATTTCTCCTAATCTCCCCCTCACTAGAATAAACCTTTAAAAATAGGGGAGATAATTTTTTTTTTTAAATTTTTTTGAAAAAAATGATACAAAAAACATACAAATTCAACAATACGTTCTCCTCCTTTAACATTATCAAAAAGAGAAGAGGCACAAAAAAAATAAAACGAACAAAAGAAAAAAAAAATGTTCCCTGAAATTTAGTGAAAAACAAATATTCTTAAAATGAGAAAGTTACCTATTGGTTTTAATCAAAAACTTAGTAGAATTGGATTGACAACGCATAATCCAAAAAAGTAAGAAATTCATAAATTGTTAATCCAAGCTCAAGTTCTTTTAAAGGCTAAAAAAAACTTTTTAATTCAATATCCAAATCAAGGAATAAACGAGAAAAACAAACATTAATTTTTCAAAACTCCTTTCATAAAACATATCTAATAGAAGATCAATGCACGAATTGTTGAATCAGGAACCAAGATTTTCAAGCACAAGTTTCGAACATATCAAGGATTTTTTTAAGTTTTTAGTAGTATAAAAAAAATAAGCATATTTTTTTGTGGGCTCATTTTATGCCATTTATCACTTGAATGGCTCTTTGAGCATCTTTTGATTTTAATACACTTTGTGTATTTTTTTTAATTTGGCGTCATTACGCATCTTTTGGTTTGGCATCATTGGCCACTTTTTTTAATTATTTTCAAAAAAATATGCTTTCTTTCTTATATTTTCAAAATCAAAGTAAACCCAAATTATTGACAACACGAAGAACTTGATTAAGAAAATTTTATGGTGGAATCAACAATCTTGCAAAAGATTCCTATGCGATAAAAAAATGTAGGGAGATAAAAAAATCAGTTTCAAAATCCAATATAAAATATGATGAAGATTTTGAATCAAAAGTAAAATAACCTCTTTAAGAAGAGAGAAAGAGAAACAAAATCATGAGTTCCCTTCCTCTGACCGTTTTAGAGAAGTCAAACACAACTTACCAAAGATTTCAAGAAAAAATAGGAAGTAGATTTTTCATTTTTAGAAAAGTGAATGTGTGTGTTGATCAGAGAAAAACTTTCAGAAAAACAAAAATTTCAAAGAATAAACAAAAAAACACAAAAATAAAAAAAAGAAAAAACACAAAAACACAACACAAAAACACGAAAGGCTTTTAACTATTATCTCTCTCCTGGTCCAATGTTTTAGAAACCAGATCTGCCCATGAGATTTTTTGCCTTTCATTATTTCCCCAGTTTAAATTTTGCTTCGCCTTGCCCTTTTCTTTCGTAGGAAGAATTCTTAAATTAGTGCAGTGATTTTTCATATGTCCAGGCTTCCTGCATCGAAAGCAAATAACGTCAGAAGAAATATGGACATCCTTACCACTTTTACCTTTTTTCCACTTTTGCTTATGCTTTGGTGAGCTTTGTGATTTGCTTGTCAAGTTATTACATTCATCACCAACTAAGCTATCTCTTTCTGTATCTTCAGCTTTTAGAACAATAGTTTCACCTGCATCCAAAAGTCTTTGACCCAAACCTTGCTCATAGGTAATGAGTGAGCCAATCAAATTATCAATAGAATATTCATTCAAATCTTTTGATTCATAAATAGCAACAACTTTGGCATCAAATTTTTCAAGTAGACAACGAAGAATTTTGTTAACCTTTTTAAAATTTGAAAATTCTTTTCCTAAGGCATGCAATGATGTTACAATTTGAATGAACCTAGTGTTCATGCCTAAGATCGTCTCATAAGGTTTCATGGAAAATAGTTCAAAATCATGCATTAAAAAATTCAACTTGGATTGCTTTATTTCACTAGTGCCTTCGTATATGGTGTGTAGTTTATCCCAAACTTTTTTACCAATAGTGCACGTGAATACTAACATAAAATCTTTAGAATTTAAAGCACAAAAAAAACAATTTAAAGATTTTACATTCAGTTGAGCATTTAGTTGTTCTTTCCTGTTCCATTGATTAAAAGGAATATCAATTTTAATTCCATCTAAAACATATGACAGTGAAGAATAACCATTTAAAATCATATGCCACATGCGAAAATCAATTGATTGCAAGAAAATAGACATGCCAGTTTTTAAAAATTCAAATGTTATATTTTCAAATAAAGAAGGTCTGGTGATTGAATAACCTTCCGCAACATTACGATTAGCCATGGATCAAAAAATTCAAAAGCTTTTAAAAACTTATTTTATGAATACGGCTCTAACACCACTTGAAAGTGCTCTGATGGCACTAGAAAGTTCGTTAGAGATGTTAAGCCCTATAGAACTGACCCAAGGCTAACAAAGAGAGAGGTGAATTGGATAACTTTAAAACCAACGATAAAACTCAAACCAAAATCACCACAGAAATCAAAGTGCAGAAGAAAATAATGCGAAAGCAATAATAAGAAAAGAACACACAGAATTTATAGTGGTTCGGTCAAACTTTGACCTACGTCCACTCCTTAGAGGCATCCTCCAAGTATTGCACTAAACAAGTGTCTCTACTTTAGCCCCCACAGCTGGGCAGAGAAGCCCTTACAAAATCACTTCCACCTTCCCCGGTGCGGCGGAGTCGCTGGGTCCTTTGACACCAAAGAGATCTTCTTCTTTGGTGAACTTCCCTCGAGACAAGCCTTGAATCCGATGGTATTAAGGTGCAAGCATGTCAGAGCAACCATGTGGAATCCCCCTCCACACTCCCTTGAGTCCCCCCTCATAGGATCTTCTCTCTCTCTCAGATTTCACCCGTTCCTCACTCCCTTTCAAGCTTTCTCTTCAAGTATTCCCCTCAAGAATGAAGCTACAATGGCTACGAAAGAAACTTACAAAGTGCCTTGTCATAGCTTAAATAGAAGAGCTAAAAACGAGCTCATTAATGCAAGCTGCCGACTTTATCGTCCAGGATGATAGACATATCATATTGGCCGATTAGTTCAAATATGAGGAAAATCATCCTGAATATCACCCTGAAATGAAGTTGGACGATGTCTAATCATCTCGGATGAAATTACCATTAATTGCTTTCCAAAATTGCCAGAGAAATTTTGGGAAAATTGTCCTAGATCGTCCTGGCCGATATTTTATAGTCCAGCCCGATCCACCAGGCCGATATCCAAAAATAAGAATTTCTTAAGTAGATTTGGCAGTAGATTCTTTCTGAATTGAGCCTATCATCCTGGCCGATACAAAATCATCCAGGATGATGTGTTTTGCATAATGACGGCTGCTTTAATGAGGATGCCCTAATTAGGGTTTCTGCTTTTGAACAGATCGTCCCGACCGATATAAATATTATCCAGGATGATATTACCAAAAATAGTAACTCTAGGGAACAGTCAGAAACTCTTATACGTTATAAAGCATCAGGAGCCACAACAAATACAATAGACTCAAGAAAGGAAAAAGTGTACAAACTAACTCAGACCTAGTTTACCCAATCTTGAGCTGGTTCCAAATTGCAGTCCGATCATGTGAACCTGAAATGTTAGTATATAAGATAGTCGTAGAGAAATAAAAATGTTTGCTATCTTCAAAATCATAAATCATTGATCTGCAACAAACTATATTTTAATTTTTTTTATAATAACTTCAAACACAACAAAATTATGACCCAATATTGAAGGGAAATTATGAAACAAATTTCCTAATTATGATGATGATGAATATCTCAACTCGATATACCATGAACCAGTAAGTTTCTACCCTGTAATTTCTAGAAAATTAAAGTGAAGAAAAGTAAATTAAAAAAAATAATAGAAATTAAGAATAACACACCAAAAAGTTTATAGTGGTTCGGGCAAGCAATGAGCTAGGGCCACTCCCCAAAGTCCTCTCTAAGTAATGTAATAAAACTTTAGTGTCGCTCCTTTAGCCCACATAGCTAGGAGAAGAAACCCTTATAATATTTTCACTAACCCGGTGAGTTAGAGAACTCAGAATCACTTTCACCTTAACTGGTGGGGTGGAGTAGCCGGTTCTTTTGACACCAAAAAGAAATTCTTCATAAAGCTTCCCTCAAGAAAAATAATGACACATGTAGGAATTGAGGTGCAAGCTTGCCTGAGCAATCATATGGAACTCCCTCTCACACTCACTTGAAACCCACAAGGATCTTCTCCCTCACTCGTAAACTCTACCCTTTCTCTCCTAAGCTTTAAGCTCTCTATTCAAGCTTTCTTCACAAAAAAAAAATTACTCAATTGAATGCCAAAAAGATTCTTATAAATTCTTATGAGAAAGCTTAAATAGAGGGCTTCAAAAAAACCCTAAAAATTCAATTCTAACATCACTAATCGTATAGTACGATCCTAGATCATCCAATATAATTTGTTCAAATAGCCTTATTAGTACTATACAAAGCATGAGGCACTATATGATCAATTTAAGTATTTAGGGTGATTTTCCAGTGTGATATAATGCATTATACAGTATGATTTGTTTAAAATATTACACTTCTAATTTTATCTTTATCTTACTCCCCTGAATGTGTATGTGCAAAGTCATCAGTCTAATGCACACTCTTATAGGACTTGATTCAAGAAATTAAAAATAAATAAATGAATATTGCACACTCTTTCAACACACCCTATTCTTCCCAATATTTAACCCTCAATCTTCATTGAATGGTGCATGATGTTCCTAAAATGTTAGTACACACATAAAAAAATATGCACTAAGCATACTAGGATAAATAAAGAGGAAATTAATAATGTTTGTTTGCATTAAAAACATAAATTTGGGAGCCTAAGTTACAACAATGTCCTGCTTTTTTATTATGACAAAAATTATTGGTTGAATTTATAAACTAATCTTATTTTTTTTCCAAATTTCTCCCTTATTAAGAGAATTATATTAAAAACGGGAGAATTATTTATTTAATTAATTATTTATTTATTTTATTTTAAGAAATTAAATCTAAATTAAATAATAGATGAACAAATACAGCCAAATATATACTCCCTCTTTTGACACCACCAAAAATGAGAGATAATACAACACATAAATTGAACTATGTGCATGTAATAAGAAAATTTTAAGGGAAAGAAAATAACTAAAACACATAACACAGATAGATTAAAAAATGAAAGCATGAAACAAAAAACTACAACATTTTATTATGCATAAAATATAACTATTATAAAAAAATAAATAAAATAGATAAACAAATACACAAACAAACCTTAACATATATATACCTGATCAAGGTTAACAATTGAATCCTTTATTATTAAACATAGGTTTGTTACCTTATTTTTTTTCTCTTATTTTTTTATAGTTATTTCAAAACAATGGAACAATTGAGCTTATGGCTATTGCAATCTAGGATCCCAAGTTTATGATTTTGATGATGATAAATATTATTGATTGAATTGTTTCTTTTCTCATTAAATATTTTTTATTTTTTTTTTGTTTGTGAGCACTAATATTACAGGAATGACATATACCACTCAAGGCTATTGAAAGCTCAAGAATGAGTAGAATAAGAATATCAAGTAACAATGTATATAATTTTACTTTTATTTATTTTCTATTTCTTGATTCTGACCACAAAAGAGTGTACGTAATTAGGTGACTGTGCACACACACACGAAAAGGGAGAGATATGAACTTTAAAATTTAAAATATTTTGTATTAATCTTACTGTACTACTTACAATCGTAATGTTGTTGGTGGAATTTTAGAAAAAAAAAAAGAGGTTTTGAAAAGATCTAATCTTATTTGGGAAATTTGAGTTTTAAATTTACAGTCTCAAATTTGAACATCTCGTTATAGATAATATATTGCCCCTTAAGGCAAAATATCATTTGCTAACATATTCAGATGATAAAATTGAAAGTTGTCATCCCAATTATAGTAGTCAAATCCAAATAAGAATCGCATACGATCCTGAATGGTCAAAATAAGGTTTTCTCAATATTCAATCAATATAATCCAGATGTAAGATCATTAATTTCATATTCCATGTCACAATAACAAATGATATATCTCTCCGAAGAAAGAAACTATCATTTATTATCAATCAATGAAATATGATGAGAATGATCGTTATCGACTTGATTTTCCCAAAGAAGATTAGTTTTGAATGTTAAAAATTGATTTTGTGGGTTCTAAATCTCCTATGAGTACAAGCCCTCGTAATTAATTACATTAAAAGAAATTGGAATTTCCTGTGAATACTCTTAATTAAAATAATGGTAAATTTTTGTTTAAAGATATCTGAAGAGTGATATCAAAGGAAGTCAAATTTTGGAATTTCAAGTGGGAATGGATCAAATTGGAGCACTTATTAGTAGGGTCAAAGGAAGAAGAGTAGGGGACACTTTGAGATTCTAGAGCAATCTAGAAGTATCACGTCATAATCTAAGTGTTAGGCTTTAAGTTTTAGATTGAAAGAAAATTTAGTTTAAGTTGAGCATTTTATAAGAAATTTGGGATTATATTCCTGAAGGTTGGAGCCTTATGATCTAAGATCTATCACAAATCCTAAATTTAAATTGGGTACCAAATAATGGTAACTCAAACCTAACTAATGAAATGCAAAATATGGACTTACCTCAACCTAGATTGGGGAGCCAGCTAACTATTTAGTAAATTTTAAATCCATGAGACCGGACATTTTATGAAAGAGTGGTGGGATATTTTTACTAAAATTTTGAGAATTCGGGCTGACATCTAGAGATTATCCAAAGTGGCCCCTTGACTTATGCTGGGTGAAAATACTAAATACATACATAATTAAAATTTAGACTATTTTAAATATATTTTTAATATAATATATGCTGGTGAAAATATTCCGATCATAAATGCTTGAAATTTTGAAAAAAGGCTTAAAAATAATTTTTTTGAAAGACTAGGCTTCCCCAAGTTCAGCACCTCACCCTCATAAGTCATATTATTTGAACTCTACCCGCAGGCAGGGAAGTGTCTTAAAATAAGGAAAGGAGATGTATTAAAATGCATGCGACCCTAGGAGTAAAAGAATTTTCATACCCTTGTGAGTCTTATATATCCAAGCTAAAATAAAGAGCAGTACACAATCACCAAAAACCTACGAAAAGTAGGCAATCATATAAGCAATCAAGTCAACACATCAAATATAATCAAACATAATTAATAAATGTACATTAGCAAAATGCCTTACTTATTACAACCCATAAATGCAGAAATTAAAGGGGTTGGGCACCACTGGAAACAACCCAGATTGTAATCATAGTATAGACACAAGTGACTTTGCGTGGGATACTCTTTATCTTCAATTCTTCAGTCTTCCCTCCTTCAGGCTTCTTAGATTATTCATAGTTGGCTACCCAAAGGGAAAAGAGAACTATTCCCTTGAGGGGAAGGTTATTCTTTCACCTTTGGGTATGAAAAGATGATCCAAATTTGGACTTCCAAATGGAAAAGGACTATCCCCCTAAGGGGTATCCTTTTCTTTTTGGAATTCAATCTTTGGATATGTGTATCCCAACTCAAATGTACACTTTCACAACTCAATACTCAAATGAATTATATTAATATGAAATGAAAATTCTAGAATCTCCTACAAGGTTATCTTAAGCATTAAAATATCAAAATATATTTCAAGCAAATATATATATGTGCAAGAAAAGAAGTAAACACACTTGACCATGCTCTTTTTTTTATTTGAGGGCTGAGTAGCTGAAGCACCTGTAGTAATTATATTTATTATTTATTTAGCCCCCTTTATTTCCTTGTATGAGTGTGGCCACTTGAAAATAACTCAGTGATCATCTAGATTATTCCTAACATAAGGATAATCTAATCACCAATAATATCAATCCATTGAGTGCATCAAAAGTAAATAGACACACCAGGTAATTTCAATCACAACATGCAACAAAATCTTGAAAACATGGTATATAGAGAAAAAGTGAACACCGGCTTAGCCTAAATCTAGAGTCGGTTATCCTAGCAAACCATCTAAAGTGTGTGTAGAAGGTCGTGTGCCTAGGGTAGATCTTTAACTGGGTTATTTATTAGAGTTCTCTAAATATTGGAATTTATTAAAGGATAAAGGATGATTTTAATTAGAGTTTAAATATTAGTTTATTAAGGCTTGATTTGGATATATTTTAATTATTAAATGGATTGCTACCTTTGTTACACACTGAGGCCATAAAGTTTATTTCACCTTCCTTGGGCTAAGCTAATAGCCTTGTAGGCCTGGGTTACCCAGTAGCAATTGGGGTTAATTAAGTTGATTTAGTTGGTTAGACTTAGAGAATTTTTTAATTTTAATGAATTATAAAATTTTTTTGGAATTAATGGGATTACCTTAATATGTTAATTAAGGGGTTAATTTTTGACTTTTGAAATTAAAGTAGATTTTGAAGATTTATGATTTTTAACAAATATTAGAGCTTATGATGAGTGAAAGTTCGTTAGGGATGTTAAGCCCTATAGAACTGCCCCAAGGCTAAATAAAGAGAGTGGTGAATTGGAAAAGAAGAAACTTCAAGCAAAGTACAAACCAAAATCACCATAAATAAACAAAATGCGGAAATTAAATGTGGAAGCAAATAATAAGAAAGAACACACCGAATTTATAGGGGTTCGGTCAAACCTTAACCT
This sequence comes from Dendrobium nobile, assembly GCA_022539455.1. NCBI lineage: Eukaryota > Viridiplantae > Streptophyta > Magnoliopsida > Asparagales > Orchidaceae > Dendrobium > Dendrobium nobile. The sequence goes on along the minus strand of CM039724.1, from coordinate 17,584,834 downwards.
ACGTCCACTCCTTGGAGGAACCCTCCAAGTATTGCACTAAACTAAGTTGTTGACCTCATTTTTGTATGAGGTCACCTTGTTCTACAATCATTCGAGCTTACAATTAATCTTGCAATCGACCTCTCTTTGACTCATTTTTCAATTGTATTCTCCTCGAAGTTGCGTGCCGATTGCGAATTTGAGCCGACCAATTTGTAGTCAATTTAAAGCCCCATGACTTTAATCGACTCAATTTAATGTCTCTCGAGTCGAATCAATTTTTTTAATTATTATAAACTAATTTGTCCCATTTAAATCAAAATGTTACATCACTAATTTAGTTTTGTATAATTCCACCCTCTTTCTCTCATTTAACTCTCTAAATGTCTTTGATTTTTAGGATCTAATATTAACCGTCTGATCATCTTTAGAAAGGAGGATATATTTTGATCTTGCTAATAGCATTAGGTCCGGCAGAGCTCTCACGGTGACTCTCTCGCTCTCATTCCCATATTTCTTTTCTTTGTGCTAGGGCTGGCCATGAGCAAGGGGCTGCATTCCACGACTCTAAGACCTAGCCGCCCCCACTCATTCCCAAAAAACATCATCCGCCATCTCCCACTCATTCTCACGAGAGAACCATCCTTGGAGATCTGCTAGGGCCGGCCAATGTCTATTGGAGCTATATAACTTGTGATTCGTCTTCTTGCTCACGCCGGCCAAGCAAACTCCTGAATGACTCTAGCCAAACAAACTATGGCAGATTTTGGTTAATGTGGAGGGCTGCAGGTTGGTCATTTTACTCAAGAGAGGAAGATTTACCCATCATCTATCCGAGCAAGAAGGGGGCGTGGGAGTTGTTGGTCGAGTCAAACCAAAAGGCTAGAGGCTTTATGTACTTGCCGAGGATTGCAATCAAACAGATTATATCAAACGATTTTCTCTTCTAAGTGTACACGAATAGCAGTCGTTCTTTTGACATCAAGCAAGAACAGCCAGCTTTCTTGCTTCCTTGTATAGGAACAATGACGCCAACAGTAGAAGAAGGGTTAGCTGTAAATATTTGGCAAAGCAAGAGGAAGAGACTTGTATATTTCGGCAATGTAAGAACGTAATTTCTTCTACATAGTTTAGGAAGTTTAGTACATTATTTAATTAAAATTTTCTCACTATTTTTGTGAGGTTTTTGTACATGTTTTTATCATCTAAATACTCTTGGATTAAGCAAGTTTTCTCACTGTTTTTGTATGAAAGTCTCCACAGATTTGGACGATTTCTCATTTTTTCTGTGAGGTTTTAATATAGAATTTTTTTTTTTACCATGTAAATGCTATGGGATTAAATAAGATTTTCTCATTCTTTTTGTGAAGATTTAGTATATATATTTGTTATGTAAATGCACAAAGAAAAGTGATGGGAATATCCTATATTTTTGTTAAATATGCTTTAGTGATGATACTGAAAGTATGTTGGAGTTAATAAATAAAATAGTCATTTTCATTCTTGACTTATTTTTCTGGACGTTTGCTGAAAGTTAAACATTAATGTTGATGTTTCTAGCCTATCCAATCAAGCAACGGAGTGCAGTAATTTTCTTTGGTCATTATCCTCTTGAATTGTCGTGTGTAATTTCTTTCCTCGAGTTCAAGAAGATTTTCTAAATTGTTTTTTTTCATTTAGAGCTGAAATGGGTAAGGTTTTATTAGACTTACTTTTAATCCTGCTATGAATTTAATGAACAAATTACCCAAATGAACCCAGATTATGTGCTTAATCTAATTAATAGAATTTCATATGATGTTGGGCTTTATTAATAATCATTACGATAGCATTGGTTCACCCCTTTCTCAACGTGAAGTAATTCCTGTACCATTTGAATAAAAAATATGCATGTTCACTACGTTTTATTGCTTTGTTTCCATCATGTGGGACATACCATATAAGTAGAGACGGTGATGATGTGATATTTTAAGATAATCTATATCCATTTAAGCAACCATAGATTCTATTACTAAGTGATTGTATACTATTACGAGTCTAAACATATTACATGTGTCATTTTAAGAATTTAACTTTTATCAGAGCCACATCCTCTCATGATTTTATTAATTTATTTATTTATTTATTTTTTTTTTTCACCTTTCTGTTGCAATTCCTTCTGTTCATAATAACTATTCTAGATCTCTGAGATTGTACTTTTGGGTTAAACCATGTGATTTCTCGACTAAACATAAGTAAATTTTAATTATAACTGTTGTGCTTCTTTTCTCACTCTTTTTGTAAATATAAGTATGAAAATTTTTGTTATATAAATTTTCCCTCCATAGATGAGATTCTCTCATCATCTTATTATTTTTTTTAAGTTTTATATATAAATTTTTGTAAGAAATATGCCATGTTCTATAATCTTTCCTAACTATTTTTATAAAGTTTAGTATAGAATTTTTTGTAATATAAAAGTCTTGCTCTATAATCTTTTTCTCTCTCTCTGTATATGTATATATATATATATATATATATATATATATATATATATATATATATATATATATATATATATATATATATATATATATATATATATTAGAAATATAAATGTAGGTACCTTTTTCATGCAAATATGATCATATTTTCTCATTGTTTTATGAAGGATCAATGTATTACCTCATGGTACAGATTTTCATTGTGTAAATTCAGTTCTTAGCTGTATCATTTGAGTGGTTAAGCTAATTTATATAGAAGTCCATATACTTCTTCAAAGCTTTTAATTGTTTATATTTATTTGGCTTGGATTATGATTATGTTCATCAAAAGGTTTATATAACTGTGATACTTTGCCTGTATTTTTACTTTCATATGATACCCATGTATATAATTTTTTAAATCATCTTATATATGTACTTCTCTCAACTAAATTTGTAAATAAAATTTTCTATTAATATAAGCAAGTGTATTATTGCATTTGACACTATTTTTATTAGTAAAATTTTTATGATTGTTTATTTGTCTTTATCAGTTGGGTTTTAAATAAAGTTGAGATTATTATAAAGATCTCATTTCATATATTCATGTTATACCTAATTTCAATGAAAATCTATAAATATATAGGTCATCTCCTACAACCTCCCTTACTTCATGTTTCAGTCGTACTTCAGTCATAATGGCTAGAGAACTTGATTTGCTTTATTGATATGATTTCTCAAAACGATTATTGTTTCAAAAATTATAAATACCTAATTGTCCATTCACATTCTCTTATGATCAGCCTTTGAGAAATTCATTTTTTTTATATGTATATGTGATGTCATTGTATCATGCACATAGGCCGTGACATTTTTTTCATATCATATCTATGTAAGTCATCGGATATATTTCTTTCACTATGTCACATGTTTACTTTGATAGTCACTTGTGCTTATTGTTGATATCATTTGCTTACACATGCTCATTTTTCCATATGCTTCATATAAATTTTAAAGGTTATATATCTTAATTGTTTTAAATTGATTATTGTCTAATTATATTTCTGCTTGAATGGTGCCTACTCTCATTCCCCTTTTTTTTCTCTCTTTTCCTTTGCTTGCGAGGTACATTGGAGCTACGTGGACAGTGATTTCGAGAATATTCAGTCGCCCCCATTCATTCTGGTGGGGGTGCTACGGGCGGAACCACCGGGTCATAGCCCCCGGTGTAGTGAGTTCTTCTTATACACTTCTTTTCTATCACTCCCAAATTCAAAAATTTAAACTCAACATGGAGATTTATAATCTAAAGCTCATACATTGAAATTTTCATAACCCAATCATTTATATTAAATTTACGTGTATCTTTTAAAATTCTTTAGCCTTCACTTTAATCGAGAGTATTCTCTTAGGAGAAGTAATTAACTATAGGGGCTTGCCTCTATAGGGAGTCTAAACCCAGAATAATCTAAACCCTATCTTAGTTTTCTTTCTAAGGTAGGGGAAAAATCTGTGAATGCAGATCCTGCTTTATCTATATTTAAAATTTTATTCCATAATTAAAGGATAGGTGGATGCCTGATTTACTCTTACAGGCGGATCATATATCTTCTATATTTGATTATGGAGATAAATATGTAATTTATTTTTTTAATTAGAGAGATAGGAGAAAATATTCATCATCCCTCAGGTTGATTTATATCTTCCCTATACTATTTCTGATTAGAGAAATAAATTATAGTTTTCTTCAGTTCAAATCGATAGCAAAACATTAATCTATCCTTCAGGACGGTATAATGTTAAACTATAATGATTTGGCTCAAAGAAATTCAGTTAAATATAAATAAAGCAAATCACGTGAGAAATAAAAAGTATTTTTTAAAATTTAAATATTTAAAAAAATAATAAAAATATTTCTCACAGATTTTTCTGGCGACTCCGCTGGGGACAGACTTTTCTCTCCATCTTTAGTGAAAGCTAAAAAATTCTAAGAAATACATGTGCTTTAATTAAATGCTTGGGTTATCAAATTTCATAGTATATGTTTCATTTAAATTCCATTCATCTGTATGCATTTGTTGCATGTTTTATAGCTTTATATATTTTGTATGTTTTGAAGTCTTGGATATGCATGCAATATCTGTGTATAGTCTTGCATATTTATGGCTTTATATACTTTGCATGTTTTGTAATGTATCATGTGCATGCAATATCTGTGTATAATCTTGCATGTTTATGGCTTTACATACTTTGCATGTTTTGTAATGTAGCATGTGCATGCAATATCTGTGTATAGTCTTGCATATTTATGGTTTTACATACTTTGCATGTCTTGTAATGTTGCATATGTATGTGATATCCGTATATAGTCTTGCATGTGAAATGATATGATATGAATACAACTATGCATGTGTTTCATGTGTATACTTTTGCATGCTTATAATGTTACTTGTTAATACTCTGGCATGTGTTGCATGTGTATAGTGTTGGATGTGTACATGTGTTGCATGTATTTTGTATGGGTATAGTTTTTTTTCATGCGTATATTTCTGCATGTGTTGTACATGTATAGTTTTGCATGTGAATACTTTGTACGCGTTGCACACACATAGTCTTACATATATGTATTTTGGTACATGTTGGATGTGTACATGTGTTGCATGTATATAATTTTGCCTGCGTTATATGCATATGGTGTTTCATATATATAATTTTGCTTGTGTTGTGTATATATAATTCTGCATGTGCTATGTGCATTTGGTTTTATGTATGTATAATTTTGCATGTGTTGTTTTGCATGTGTATACTTTTGCATGAGTATAGTTTTGCTTGTGTATGATTTTGCATGTGTTGCATGTGTATACTTTTGCATGAGTATTGTTTTGCTTGTGTATGATTTTGCATGTGTATACTTTTGCATGGGTATAGTTTTGCTTGTGTATAATTTTGTATGTGCTGCATATTTATGGTTTTGCATGTGTATACTTTTGCATGGGTATAGTTTTGCTTGTGTGCATCTCTGCATATGTTGTATGTGTATAGTCTTGCATGTGGATATTTTGTATGTGTTGCACATAAATGGCCTTGCATATGTGTTTTGGTACATGTTGCATTTTTATGGTGTAGAATGTATATAATTTTGCATGTATTATATGCTTATAATTTTACATATATATAATTTTGTATGTGTTGCATGTATATTGTCTTTCATGCATATATAAATTTTAATCTTTAGATAGTAAATCTCCAAGTTAAACCAATATAAAAATCATGTTTTTGAGCTCTTTATTTACATTTAAATCCAAATCATTTCAAACTCTCTCTTCTTCATCTGAAAATCCAAGGACAAGGGTCTTTCTTCAAAAGAAATCATCGCAATTAAATCTCAAAATCAAGCTTCAATCTTTCCTCCTCTTCAATCATTCAGATAAGACTCTCTTTAAAACCATTGAAATCAATCTCAAACTTCGAATTCAATAACACTCCATTAGTTCTTTTAGACTGGATCCGACTGGATCCTAATTTAAATCTTTCCAAATCAAATTCAAAATCCATTTTGATGACGGGGTCCATAAATTTTACATATGCAAAATTTTCAAAATTAGAATAAAAATAATTTGAGGAAAGTTCAAAATTTAAAGTGTGGTAAAATTTTGGGATATTTATATATATTTTTAGAGAATGGTTAGTTTGTTTTTCTTAATGAAGATTTCATCTCTTTTCTCTTTGAAATATAAAGTTAGTTGCATTTAACTCCTCTACCATCAAAAAAAAAAAAATCTATATTATTAAAAAAAAATTGTATCCTCTCCCTCCCACTACTTGCGTGGTTTGATTATACATTTTAAATCAAAATTCACTTCAAAATAAAATTAGATTATGAAATGAAAATCTTTTCTATCTTCTTGCAATTTTATATCTCATAGGTATCCTTAGCATTCTTATAAATCCATTTTATGATTCTCTTAATCAAGCTATTCAATCTTATCCTTGGGTTTGAGTTGTCTTGTAGATTGTTCTTCCTCGTATAAGAGAGTGAGTTTTCCTCTCTTATGCTTGGAAGGAAATTTCACAAATGAGAATGTCTTCTCTTAAAGATTTTAGGAAATGAAGCCAATTACAAAACAAAAGATGCGCAAAATGTGCCACAAAAAAAAAAAAAAAAAGGGCACAAAATGAGCCCAAATTTAAAAGATGCGCAAAATGCGCCACAAAAAAAAAAGGTATAAAATGAGCCTACAATCAAAAGGTGCACAAAGTGTACCAAAACTAAAATGAAAATGCACAAAGTGTGCCAAAAAAGTGGAAATAAGTAAATGGCTTCTCTTTTTTTTAATTCTTTAAATCTCAGAAACTCATCTCCTTTGATATCTTGATACTTGATTATGAAAATCCTAATCTTGGATTCATTATCATGCGACGATGTTCTATTAAATATAAGAATATACTCATGCAAGAAAATTGAAAAGATTCAATTTCTTTTCCTAATTTAAATGTTCTTGATTTAGACTTTTAATTTAAAATATATATATGAGGGAGAAAATCCTAGTTTAGTTTCTAAGGAGCTTGATCTAGGTAAATAAAATATATATTCCTAAATTTATTTTGTTCGGATGGAGTCAATTTACTTCTCACCATAATTTTGAATTTGGTCCCTTTTTATCACTCTTTGATCGGGTCCAATGATTTAAGAGAAAAATCTTCAATAAAAGAAACAAAATTTTCATTCTCTAATATATATAAGCATTTCATAATGACTTCATTTTAATGATTTTGTCTAGATGTTCTCATTGTGATTTTGAAAATTCATGCACTAAAATTTATGGATCCCAAACATTTGATTGATTTGCATCCTTAACAAATCTTGCAATTTCTTTTGTGGTAGCCTTTCTTGCTGGATTTTGTTGAGTAATTCGTATATGTTTGCTCATTTGGGAACCACCTCCCATTTGAGTATTTTTATACCCTTACTCATTTGGGAACCACCTCCCATTTGAGTGTTCATATCCTTTTGCTCATTTGGGAATCACCTCCCATCCGAGTATTCATATCTATTTGCTCATTTGGGAACCACCCCCCCCCCCCCCCCCCCCCCATTTGAGTGTTCTTATCCTACACTTCAAGGTCGATCAACAGGAAGAGTAGAGATTGTTGGCAAATCCAAAGATTCAGATACTTGGAGTCCTGAAAGAACCCCTTCAAGATCCTTGGAATCTAAGCATGGACACAGTCAAAGTCATGCTAGGTCCAGGAGGGAGCAGGGGTGGGATCAGAGACACAAGTATTCAGGGCAGCGGAGTTCTGGACATTAAGATCAAAATCACTCAAGGCTTAGCTAATTTTGGATCTCAAGAGGGAAATTCTCCTGGTTATGTTTCTGGCTTTCCTCGAAGTTTCGAAAAATCAAATGTAACAGCATACCCATAATGCAAGGTGAGAACCATGCAGAAATGACATCAGTGCAATCATCTGCACTTAATGACTTCCACAATGATCAGCGTCCATTCTCAAATGAAGGTTACTCAGGTGCTAGTTTTTTTGGGGGAGCAGTAATAGAGTTGCAGGGACTTATCTGAATGGATATCCCATGCAGAATAATGACTGCCTCAATGTATTTCTCTCACTTCAGAGTGGTACTTGGAATGCTTTAGTGCAGGAGGCATTAGAAGTGTCAAGCAGTGACACACATCAACAGGAGGAGTGGAGTGGATTGAGTCTCCATGAAGTAGAGCCACCGGCAGGAAATCATTTGGTTTTGTTGAGTGATAATGACAAGCAGAATGTTGTAAGAGATGTTGAGAACAACCTGCATGATACACTACGGTCAAAGCATTTTCCATTGTTAAATGATATTACAGCCAGACATTGCCTATATTCTGTACCTAGTTCGTAACAGCCTATCAATTACTTATATGAGCAAAACGAAAGGAGCACCAGCAAGAAATCTTTGACCTCAGAGGAACTTAAGGTGAAAGCAGAAGAGTTAAGAGAACGAGCCCGTAAGAAGAAGAGGAGCTTAGGGAAGTTGCTGTCCTTGAGATTTCCCTTTATTCTTTTGCACCAGAACATGGAAGCTCAGCACATAAAGTTCATACCCTGCTCAGCATCTTGCTAGACTCTATATTCATGCCTGCAAGCATTGGAGCCAGGATAGGTTTGCAACGGTTGCCAAGAACACTGTTTCAGGGTTTGTTCTTATCGCCAAATCATGTGATAATGACGTTCCAAGGTTGACATTATGGTTATCAAACACAGTTGTTATAAGAGATTATTTGTCAAACTTACGACAGTTTTACTACATCAAGTGTGGTTATGAGTCCTTTAGATTCAATCTACTGTGCTGTGAAGTCCAGAAGTGAGTTACAAAAGTTTAAAAACAACTCTGAAGGTAAATAAGGAAGATAGGAAGTATAGGATTGCAAAAGGTCCTATTGAGAAAGGCAGTTCTCATTTGTCCAATGATAGTAATATTGTAAAAGAAGTATCAAAAACTTCTGTGCCCGCTAGTGATTCTTACTTGAATGAGGCAAGATTTGATCAATTTTCCTTTTCTCCACCATCACTTAAAGGAATAAAAGCCGTTGGTTATGAAAGGATGACTGTAGTACAGGAAGCAACTCTTCCAGTAATACTCAAAGGTAAAGATGTTCTTGCTAAAGCTAAGATAGGAACTGGCAAAACTGTAGCGTTCTTGCTGCCCACAATTGAGGTAGTTGCAAAGCTACCTCTTGATTGTGATAATAGAAGACCCCATATCCACGTGCTTGCAATTTTCCCAACTAGGGAGCTGCGGATCAAGCTGCTACTGAAGCCACAAGGCTGTTGAGATTCTTGTAGCATACATTTGGAAGGCTCAGAGATCATATGGAGAATACACTAGGATTTACTTCCAGACTATATGGTGTGAAAGTTCTTGTTCTTGATGAAGCATACATATTCCTATATATGGGATTTCGAAAAGATACTAAAAAGATTGTTGCTGAACTGCCAAAACAACGCATGGTGGAGATTCTTTAGGAAACATACCAGAAGACTCAAAGTCAAAGTTGTTTCCTTGTGACTTTAGCAGAGTTTCCTACATGTATCCTTGGCGATGGACAGAACCAAGATCTGATAATGGGAAAGAGAAATGTGACGGAAACTTTTGTGGCATGCTACTCTTGTTTCTATTGAAATTGCTGCTGTGAGGGAAAGTACCTTAGCAGCAAGGAGAGGGCGGAACCTCTTGATATGACCAAGCAGTATAGTGTTGCACCGTACATTGGTTTGACTGGGATAAATAGTAGTACATATCAGAACAAGCCCAAGGATTCAGTGCCGATATCTCCTCCATCAGATGTGGAAAGTGTGGCTAGTTGGAGGTCAGAATTTCCCATAATGTCCAAAGCTCAGTTGCCACAGTCTCAATTCTCTTGTGATATTCGTCATTCAGTCCCCACTCTAACCTCTACTCCACTTATTTAAATATTCAATCTAAATTCCATTGTTTGGGAATCAATTTCCCATTCAAGTATCCATCCTTTGTTCGGGAATCGATCTCCCATCCCGATTCTGTCTTTTTCTGGAAATCGATCTTCCAGTCAAAGTTCAGAATCAAACCTTTCCGATAATCGATCTATTGGTTGGGTCCTGATGCCTGCTTTGGGTAATCGATCTCCCACTCAGATTCTGTCTTTTTCTGGAAATCGATCTTCCAGTCAAAGTTCAGAATCAAACTTTTCCGATAATCGATCTATCGGTTGGGTCCTGATGCCTGCTTTCGGGAATCGATCTCCCACTCAGATTCTGTCTTTTTCTGGAAATCAATCTTCCAGTTAAAGTTCAGAATCAAACCTTTCCGATAATCGTTCTATCGGTTGGGTCCTGATGCCTGCTTTCGGGAATCGATCTCCCATCCCAATTCTGTCTTTTTCTGGAAATCAAACTTCCAGTTAAAGTTCAGAATCAAACCTTTCCGATAATCGATCTATCGGTTGGGTCCTGATGCCTGCTTTTGGGAATCAATCTCCCATCCTGATTCTGTCTTTTTCTGGAAATCAATCTTCCAGTTAAGGTTCAGAATCAAACCTTTCCGATAATCGATCTATCGGTTGGGTCCTGATGCCTGCTTTCGGGAATCGATCTCCCATCCTGATTCTGTCTTTTTCTAGAAATCGATCTTCCAGTTAAGGTTCAGAATCAAACCTTTCCGATAATCGATCTATCGGTTGGGTCCTGATGCCTGCTTTTTGGGAATCGATCTCCCATTCTGATTCTGGCTTTTTCTGGAAATCGATCTTCTAGTTAAGGTTCAGAATCAAACCTTTCCGATAATCGATCTATCGGTTGGGTCCTGATGCCTGCTTTTTGGGAATCGATCTCCCATTCTGATTCTGGCTTTTTCTGGAAATCGATCTTCCAGTTAAGGTTCAGATCCTCTATGGTTTGGTGTGAGTCCCCACACAGGCTTCCTTTCCATATGATCATCCGGTCCTCTGAGTTTGGGTGTGAGTCCTCGTGCTTCCCTTCCTCACGATCATCCGCTAGCGATAGAGTAAACCCCCTCGTAGCACTATCCTAGCTTAAAGATTATCTGCAAAGTGGTGGAGCAATGCCCCTTGTGGCACCACCCAAGTTGCACTCTAAATCTTAGCCTTTTGATGATAGGTGTGAGCCCCACACTTAGGCTTCCTTTCTTCAAAGTCTAAATCTACTAGTGTTGGAGAATGTCTTTTAGGCACCATCCTAGTAAAACTTAAATTTTAAACTTTTTAAGATTAGATGCAATCCATTCCATAGGTTGCCCCCTTTTCTTAGAAGACGCCCTCTAACATTTTGGAATAGGCATGACTTCCCATGTGTTGTCATTCTATTCTTTTGAGTTAGAAAGAAGACTTGAGTCTTATTATTGACCACAATCGTTCAACCCCTCCATTCAACTTAATCATTGAATCCAACCATTAAACTCTTCCATTCATTTCATTTATCAAACTCATGTTTCAAATTCCTTCATGCTATACATTTGCTTTGCTAATTGTGCTAAATCCCTTTAGTCACAATTTTGTAGAGCATCCTTCATTATCAAATTCTTATCAATCATTCAAACTTTCAAAACTCAACATCAAAACATGCAAAAATCTGAAATCTAAACTCTTGTAAATCTGAAATTCAAAATCAAACAAAATCTGAATTTATTTGGACTATCTTGATCATTTCGGTCAACACCAACATATGTGATTTACTCTTCTAGTTCATCACACATGTTGGGGGTCCATTTGTTGACCTCATTTTTGTATGAGGTCACCTTGTTCTACAATCATTCGAGCTTACAATTAATCTTGCAATCGACCTCTCTTTGACTCATTTTTCAATTGTATTCTCCTCGACGTTGCGTGCCGATTGCGAATTTGAGCCGACCAATTCGTAGTCAATTTAAAGCCCCATGACTTTAATCGACTCAATTTAATGTCTCTCGAGTCGAATCAATTTTTTTAATTATTATAAACTAATTTGTCCCATTTAAATCAAAATGTTACATCACTAATTTAGTTTTGTATAATTCTACCCTCTTTCTCTCATTTAACTCTCTAAATGTCTTTGATTTTTAGGATCTAATATTAACCGTCTGATCATCTTTAGAAAGGAGGATATATTTTGATCTTGCTAATAGCATTAGGGCCGGCAGAGCTCTCACGGTGACTCTCTCGCTCTCATTCCCATATTTCTTTTCTTTGTGCTAGGGCTGGCCATGAGCAAGGGGCTGCATTCCACGACTCTAATACCTAGCCGCCCCCACTCATTCCCAAAAAACATCATCCGCCATCTCCCACTCATTCTCACGAGAGAACCATCCTTGGAGATCTGCTAGGGCCGGCCAATGTCTATTGGAGCTATATAACTTGTGATTCGTCTTCTTGCTCACGCCGGCCAAGCAAACTCCTGAATGACTCTAGCCAAACAAACTATGGCAGATTTTGGTTAATGTGGAGGGCTGCAGGTTGGTCATTTTACTCAAGAGAGGAAGATTTACCCATCATCTATCCGAGCAAGAAGGGGGCGTGGGAGTTGTTGGTCGAGTCAAACCAAAAGGCTAGAGGCTTTATGTACTTGCCGAGGATTGCAATCAAACAGATTATATCAAACGATTTTCTCTTCTAAGTGTACAAGAATAGTAGTCGTTCTTTTGACATCAAGCAAGAACAGCCAGCTTTCTTGCTTCCTTGTATAGGAACAATGACGCCAACAGTAGAAGAAGGGTTAGCTGTAAATATTTGGCAAAGCAAGAGGAAGAGACTTGTATATTTCGGCAATGTAAGAACGTAATTTCTTCTACATAGTTTAGGAAGTTTAGTACATTATTTAATTAAAATTTTCTCACTATTTTTGTGAGGTTTTTGTACATATTTTTATCATCTAAATACTCTTGGATTAAGCAAGTTTTCTCACTGTTTTTGTATGAAAGTCTCTACAGATTTGGACGATTTCTCATTTTTTCTGTGAGGTTTTAATATAGATTTTTTTTTTTTTTTTACCATGTAAATGCTATGGGATTAAATAAGATTTTCTCATTCTTTTTGTGAAGATTTAGTCTATATATTTGTTATGTAAATGCACAAAGAAAAGTGATGGGAATATCCTATATTTTTGTTAAATATGCTTTAGAGATGATACTGAAAGTATGTTGAAGTTAATAAATAAAATAGTCATTTTCATTCTTGACTTATTTTTCTGGACGTTTGCTGAAAGTTAAACATTAATGTTGATGTTTCTAGCCTATCCAATCAAGCAACGGAGTGCAGTAATTTTCTTTGGTCATTATCCTCTTGAATTGTCGTGTGTAATTTCTTTCCTCGAGTTCAAGAAGATTTTCTAAATTGTTTTTTTTCATTTAGAGCTGAAATGGGTAAGGTTTTATTAGACTTACTTTTAATCCTGCTATGAATTTAATGAACAAATTACCCAAATGAACCCAGATTATGTGCTTAATCTAATTAATAGAATTTCATATGATGTTGGGCTTTATTAATAATCATTACGATAGCATTGGTTCACCCCTTTCTCAACGTGAAGTAATTCCTGTACCATTTGAATAAAAAATATGCATGTTCACTACGTTTTATTGCTTTGTTTCCATCATGTGGGACATACCATATAAGTAGAGACGGTGATGATGTGATATTTTAAGATAATCTATATCCATTTAAGCAACCATAGATTCTATTACTAAGTGATTGTATACTGTTACGAGTCTAAACATATTACATGTGTCATTTTAAGAATTTAACTTTTATCAGAGCCACATTCTCTCATGATTTTATTTATTTATTTATTTATTTATTTATTTTTTCACCTTTCTGTTGCAATTCCTTCTGTTCATAATAACTATTCTAGATCTCTGAGATTGTACTTTTGGGTTAAACCATGTGATTTCTCGACTAAACATAAGTAAATTTTAATTATAACTGTTGTGCTTCTTTTCTCACTCTTTTTGTAAATATAAGTATGAAAATTTTTGTTATATAAATTTTCCCTCCATAGATGAGATTCTCTCATCATCTTATTATTTTTTTTAAGTTTTATATATAAATTTTTGTAAGAAATATGCCATGTTCTATAATCTTTCCTAACTATTTTTATAAAGTTTAGTATAGAATTTTTTGTAATATAAAAGTCTTGCTCTATAATCTTTTTCTCTCTCTCTGTATATGTATATATATATATATATTATAAATATAAATGTAGGTACCTTTTTCATGCAAATATGATCATATTTTCTCATTGTTTTATGAAGGATCAATGTATTACCTCATGGTACAGATTTTCATTATGTAAATTCAGTTCTTAGCTGTATCATTTGAGTGGTTAAGCTAATTTATATAGAAGTCCATATACTTCTTCAAAGCTTTTAATTGTTTATATTTATTTGGCTTGGATTATGATTATGTTCATCAAAAGGTTTATATAACTGTGATACTTTGCCTGTATTTTTACTTTCATATGATACCCATGTATATAATTTTATAAATCATCTTATATATGTACTTCTCTCAACTAAATTTGTAAATAAAATTTTCTATTAATAAAAGCAAGTGTATTATTGCATTTGACACTATTTTTATTAGTAAAATTTTTATGATTGTTTATTTGTCTTTATCAGTTGGGTTTTAAATAAAGTTGAGATTATTATAAAGATCTCATTTCATATATTCATGTTATACCTAATTGCAATGAAAATCTATAAATATATAGGTCATCTCCTACAACCTCCCTTACTTCATGTTTCAGTCGTACTTTAGTCATAATGGCTAGAGAACTTGATTTGCTTTATTGATATGATTTCTCAAAACGATTATTGTTTCAAAAATTATAAATACCTAATTGTCCATTCACATTCTCTTATGATCAGCCTTTGAGAAATTCATTTTTTTTATATGTATATGTGATGTCATTGTATCATGCACATAGGCCGTGACATTTTTTTCATATCATATCTATGTAAGTCATCGGATATATTTCTTTCACTATGTCACATGTTTACTTTGATAGTCACTTGTGCTTATTGTTGATATCATTTGCTTACACATGCTCATTTTTCCATATGCTTCATATAAATTTTAAAGGTTATAAATCTTAATTGTTTTAAATTGATTATTATCTAATTATATTTCTGCTTGAATGATGCCTACTCTCATTCCCCTTTTTTTTCTCTCTTTTCCTTTGCTTGCGAGGTACATTGGAGCTACGTGGACAGTGATTTCGAGAATATTCAGTCGCCCCCATTCATTCTGGTGGGGGTGCTACGGGCGGAACCACCGGGTCATAGCCCCCGGTGTAGTGAGTTCTTCTTATACACTTCTTTTCTATCACTCCCAAATTCAAAAATTTAAACTCAACATGGAGATTTATAATCTAAAGCTCATACATTGAAATTTTCATAACCCAATCATTTATATTAAATTTACGTGTATCTTTTAAAATTCTTTAGCCTTCACTTTAATCGAGAGTATTCTCTTAGGAGAAGTAATTAACTATAGGGGCTTGCCTCTATAGGGAGTCTAAACCCAGAATAATCTAAACCCTATCTTAGTTTTCTTTCTAAGGTAGGGGAAAAATCTGTGAATGCAGATCCTGCTTTATCTATATTTAAAATTTTATTCCATAATTAAAGGATAGGTGGATGCCTGATTTACTCTTACAGGCGGATCATATATCTTCTATATTTGATTATGGAGATAAATATGTAATTTATTTTTTTTAATTAGAGAGATAGGAGAAAATATTCATCATCCCTCAGGTTGATTTATATCTTCCCTATACTATTTCTGATTAGAGAAATAAATTATAGTTTTCTTCAGTTCAAATCGATAGCAAAACATTAATCTATCCTTCGGGACGGTATAATGTTAAACTATACTGATTTGGCTCAAAGAAATTCAGTTAAATATAAATAAAGCAAATCACGTGAGAAATAAAAAGTATTTTTTAAAATTTAAATATTTAAAAAAATAATAAAAATATTTCTCACATAAGTGTCTCTCTTTTAGCCTCCATAGTTAGGCGGAGAAGCTCTTACAAAATCACTTCCACCTTCCCCGATGCGGTGGAGTCGCCGGGTCCTTTGACACCAAAGAAATCTTCTTCTTTGGTGAACTTCCCTCGAGACAAGCCTTGAATTCGACGGTATTAAGATGCAATCCTGTTGGAGCAACCGTGTGGAATCCCCTCCACACTTCCTTGAGTCCCCCCCTCACAGGATCTTCTCCCTCTCAGACTTCACCCATTCCTCGCTCCCTTTCAAGCCCTGTCTTCAAGTCTCCCCACAAGAATGAAACTACAATGGCTGCCAAAGACACTTACAAAAGTGTCATGCCAAGCTTAAATAGAAAAGCTCAAAATGAGCTCGTTAATACAAGTTGCCGACATTATCGTCCAGGATGACAGGTATATCATCCTGACCGATTAGTACAAATTCAGCTTATCAGCCCGGGATAATTTGGGATGATCAGAAGAAAATTGGTTACATCATCCTGGCCGATATCACTATCATCCAGGCTGATTAGTTTAAAACTGATTTCTATCATCTTGATCATCGCCCTGAATTCTAGCTGTTCGATGTAGATCATCCAGGACATCGTCTCGGCCGATCCGGCAATCATCCTGGATGATGTGATCGTATCAATCAACCATTAATGCTTTCCAAAGATACTAGATCAATTTAGGTAAAATTGAGTTAGATCGGCCTGGACAATAGGAATATCATCCTGGCCGATTTCTTAAATTAAAGAATTCCTAAACTGATTATGGTTGCTGATTCTTTTTGAATTGAGACTATCATCCTGCCCGATATAGGTATCATCTAGGCCGATCAGCTAATGACGACTGCCTTAATGAGGATGCCCTAATTAGGATTTCTGCTTTTGAACAGATTTTCCCGGCCGATATAAATATCATCCAGGACGATGTTACCAAAAATAGAAATCTAACAGAGTATCTTCCAAGTTACAAATCATATGGTGCCTCACCAAATATAATAGACTCAAGAAAGGAAAAAGAGTACAAACTGACTCAGACCTAGTCTACCCAATCTTGAGCTAATTCCAAATTGTAGTCCGATCGGGTGAACCTAAAATGTCAGTACATAAGACAATCGTAGAGAAATAAGAATGTTTGCTATCATCAAAATTATAAATCATTGATCCGCAATAATCTCCCCCTTTTTGATGATGGCAAATATTTCAACTTAAAAAAAAAAGTAATTTCTCCTAATCTCCCCCTCACTAGAATAACACTTTAAAAAAAATAGGAGAGATAAAAATATTTTTGTTATTTAAAATTTTTGAAAAGAAAAAAAAGGATACAAATTCAACAGTACGTTCTCCCCCTTTGACATTATAAAAAAGAGAGGAGGCAAAAAAACAAAACAAAGAAAAGACAAAAACGTTCCCTGATCTAGTGAAAAAAAACAAATATTCTTAAAATGAGAAAGTTACCTCTTGGTTTTAATCAAAAACTTAGTAGAATTGGATTGACAACGCATAGCCTAGAAAAGGTTAAAAATTCAGAATTTGATAATCCAAACTCAAGTTCTTTTAAAAAGGCTAAAAAACTTTTTAATTCAATATCAAAATCAAGGAATATATTAGAGAAAGAAACAATCATTTTTCAAAAATTCCTTCCATAAAATATATCTAATAGAAGATCAATGCACGAATTGTTGAATCAAGAATCAAGATTTTCAAACTCAAGTATCGAAAGTATCAAGGATTTTCTTAAGCTTTTAAGAAGAAAAAGAATGGAAAGCATTAAACTTTGTGGGCTCATTTTATGCCTCTTGACAATTGGTTGGCGCACTGCACATCTTTTGATACACTTTGTGTATTCTATATATTTTTTTTCAATTTGGCGTCTTTGCGCATCTTTTATTTTTTGCATCATTTGCCAACTTTTTTTAATATGCTACCTTTTTGAAATCTTAAAAACCAAAAGTAAATCCATACTATTGACAAAAATGAAATTCTTGATTAAAAAAATTATGATGTTGATTCAGCACCTTGCAAAAGATTCCTATGCGATAAATAAAATATAGGGAGAGAAAAAAAAATTGTTTCAAAAACAAATTTAAAAGATGAAAAATATTTTAAATAAAAGTAGAATAATCTCTTTTAAGAAACAGAGATTAAGAGTCAAACACATGAGTTTCTTTCCTTTGATTGTTTTTAGAGAAGTCAATTGCAACTTACCAAAGAGTTCAAGAAAAAATAGGAAGTAGATTTTTCATTTTTAGAAAAGTGAATGTGTGTGTTCATCAGAAAAAAACTTTCACGAAAACAAATTTCAAAGAATAAACAAAACAAAAACACAAAATAAAAATAAAAAAAATACAACACAAAAACACGAAAGGCTTTTAACCATTATCTCTCTCCTGGTCCGATACTTCAGAAACCAGATTTTCCCATGAGATTTTTTTCCTTCTTATTATTTCCCCAGTTTAAATTTTTCTTCGCCTTGCCCTTTTCTTTCGTAGGAAGAATTTTTAAATTAGGTTACTAATTTTTCATATGTCCAGGCTTCCTACATCGAAAGCAAATAACGTCAGAAGGAATATGAATATCCTTACCATTTTTACCTTTTTTCCACTTTTGCTTATGTTTTGGTGAGTTTTGTGATTTGCTTGACAAGTCATTACATTCATCACAAACTAAACTATCTCTTTCTTTATCTTCGGCTTTTATAACAATCGTTTCACCTGCATCAAAAATTCTTTGAACCAAACCTTGCTCGTAGGCAATGAGTGAGCCAATCAAATTATCAATAGAATATTCATTCAAATCTTTTGATTCACAAATAGCAATAACTTTAGCATTGAATTTATCCAATAGACAACAAAGAATTTTGTTAACTTTTTCAAAATTTGAAAATTCTTTTCTTAAAGCATGCAATGATGTCACAATTTAAATAAACCTAGTATACATATCTAAGATTGGCTCATAAGGATACATGGAAAATAGTTCAAAATAATGCATTAACATATTCAACTTAGATTGCTTGATTTCACTAGCGCCTTCATATATGGTGTGTAGTTTATCCCAAACTCATTACTAGTAGTGCACATGGATACTAACATAAAATCTTCAGAATTTAAAGCATAGAAAAAGCAATTTAATGATTTTGCATTTAATTGAGCATTGAGTTGTTCTTCCTTGTTCCATTGATTAAAAGGAATATAAATTTTTACTCCATTAATAATACGTGACGATGATGAATAACCAAATAAAATCATATGCCACATGCGAAAATCAATCGATTGCAAGAAAGTAGTCATGCGAATTTTTCAAAAATCAAAAGTAATATTTTCAAATAAAGGTGGTCTGCTAATTGAATAACCTTCCATAAAATTATGAATTGAAAAATTAGCCATGGATCGAAATTCAAAAGCTTTTAAAAACTTAATTTTTGAAATCGGCTCTGATACCACTTGAAAGTGCTCAGATGACACTAAAAAGTGCTCTGATACCACTTAAAAGTTCGTTAGAGATGTTAAGCCCTATAGAACTGCCCCAAGGCTAAATAAAGAGAGTGGTGAATTGGAAAAGAAGAAACTTCAAGCAAAGTACAAACCAAAATCACCACAAATAAACAAAATGCGGAAATTAAATGCAGAAGCAAATAATAAGAAAGAACACACTGAATTTATAGTGGTTCGGTCAAACCTTGACCTACGTCCACTCCTTGGAGTCAGCCTCCAAGTATGATACTAAACTAACTGTCTCTCCTTTAGCCCCCATAGCTAGGCGGAGAAGCCCTTACAAAATCACTTCCACCTTCCCCGGTGCGGCAGAGTCGCCAGGTCCTTTAACACCAAAGAGATCAGCTAATGCCTGCTGCCTTAATGAGGATGCCCTAATTAGGGTTTCTGCTTTTGAATAGATCGTCCCGGCCGATATAAATATCATCCAGGATGATATTACGAAAAATAGAAATCCAACAGAGAATCTTCCAAGTTCCAAATCTTTTAGTGCCTCACCAAATACAACAGACTCAAGAAAGAAAAAAGAGTACAAACTGACTCAGACCTAGCCAACCCAATCTTGAGTTGATTCCAAATTGTAGTCCGATCATGTGAACCTGAAATGTCAGTACATAAGGTAGCCGTAGAGAAATAAGAATGTTTGCTATCACTAAAATTCTAAACCATTGATCCGCAACAATGTGTTGTTAGACTATTAGTATGTTCGATTTAAAGTTTCCTATAGAAAGTTATGGATTTTAGAAATTTGATCCTAGATTTTGACTTGAGTTTGACCAGATTGTTAAATTTTTGACTTTGACTCAATTTGAAATGTTTGATATTTTTGTAAACTACTAGATTTTAATTCAAGTAAGGTGCATTATAGTTTGATTAAATTAATTTTTTTAATTAATTATAATTTTTGGAAGATTAGGGATTTATTGAATTATTTTAATTAAAGACCCTTTTTAGTGATTTGAACCCAAATGATTCCAAACTTCTTAAATCACTCCCAAAGAGCAGAAATAATCTAAAGAGGGATTATAATGTGTTTTAGAATTTATTGGGATTTTTAAATTTTTTTTATTAATTTGGAGCATGAGATCGTCTAACCTCGAAGTCGAAACTCATTGAATTTGAGCCCAAATGGAGGTCTCTAAGGTGGCTAACCAAGCCACCTAAAGTGATCTATATGTCACCTTAGAAAAATCCTAGGGATCTAACCTAGGCTTTGTTTAGGGTAAAATTAGTTCCCTTAAACTTTTTATCTAAGCATCACCATCACACCAAAATATAGATCCTAATTCTCATTGGAGAGATTATGGCATCAATTTAAATTTTAGGGTCAAACCATGACCCTTAAACCAAAATTGGCATGAAATTGCCCTTAAACACCTCAAATAGGAGACAAAAAATTTAGACATGTCAAGGACATTTCCAAATTCACTCTCCCAAAGTTCCAAGCCATTGTGACTTCAATTTAACATGCAAATACAATAATAAGTAAAAAATTCAAACTAAAATTAAAATTTATGCAAATACAATTAGGGCTTGGGACCATAAGGCTTTTGTAGATCTCCATGAGATCTTTTGATTGAGTCTAAGAACACCTAAAATCATCAAGTTTATAGGAAGATACAAATTTTTGAAATTTCCATAATTTGTGGAAATTAAACCCCTTAATTATCAAATCAACCGATCGTTTACATGAGGTGCCTTTCAATTGGTGATGCTATCATTGGTGGTTAACTGGATAATGATTGGGTTAACCTTAGTTGTTTAATGAAATGGTGGACTATCGGTATCGAACGTCTTCCAGAACTGCGGGATCTAATCTAAGCCATCAATTGAGATCAACGACTAAGATTGTGTCTTCCACCTCCCACACGATGCTATTTTCGCATAATTTGAGTGATCTTTCTGGTGGATCCTTATGAAATTACTCATGTAGGACAAGAGGGATGAAACTTTCAATCCAATGGTGGAAATCTGTTGGGCTAAAGGTTTCATTCACACTTGATCGGACTACTTATCTAGGGAGCTAGGGATCAAAGTATTACTATAAAGAAGATCTCAATGAATGAGTTTCTCTATTAGGAAGCCTTAAGGGACAAAGGAAAGAAGATTTCCATCAGATGTTGGGATCAGAGGATGGCCAGAGGTTGGACTTCGAGCGGACCATGGATGTACTTCACAAGAGTTAGTGCGAATAGATGGACAGGAGAGGCTGGGAGACTAGAAAATTGGAAAGGAAAGTCGAGGGAGCTCTGGGGAATGATTTTGGAAGTTTAGAAATGAATGGTGAGGCCTAGGATGAGCTGTCCTATTCAACTCATTCTCGTAAGCTCAGATGGCCAGGATCAATCAGGCTAGCTGTTATATGGCCTCCAGGTGGAAGGGGATATCCTCCCAGAGGTCCATAATGCTGAAGCTATTAAGCCCAATCTTTAGAAGGCTTTAAGTAAGGCCCAAAGTGGGAAGGGCCAACGGAGTTCATTCTCCATTGCTTCTGACTGCTTGCAGCCAGGGATTGGGATGGGCTAATCTTAAAAGAGTGATGGTAATGTGGTGAGCTCAAGGGAGAGCTCCATTAGACTTGGAGAGTCCAACTCAATTGGATGGTTCTAGTTGACTAAAACCTACACAGTTTGGGTTAAATTAAGCTCGACCCAGGCCAGGTCAGACCCTCGGTTAAAAGTGGGAGGTGGGTCTAGCTCTAGTGCACCCAATACAAATGGAAATTAGGTTGGAATTGCCCTAAGGTGGTAGATGGCTTGGGTCAATATGGTTTTAACCACTTTGGGCTAGCCTGGAGGCTGACCCAAGTCGACCTAAAGGCTGGGCTGGCTAGAGTAGGTGTGCTGGACCTAGGGCCACCTAGTGGACGTGTTGACCTAGTTTAATTGAGCTTAAGATGGAAGTTAGCTCAAATCTAAGTGATTTTGGCCACTTTGGGTTAGCCTAACTCTTGACCCAGGTTGACCCAAGACTTCGGCTAGCTGGGGAAGATGCATTGTGTGAAGGGAGACTCAATGCCACCTTTAGTTGGGTTGAATTAGGGTAGGATTAAAAAATGGCTCAAGGGGAACCTCTCCTTGGACACTTGGGTCAAGCCAAATGGCTAACCCTAGTAGGCCCAAGGCTTGGGTCTTTAAGAGGGCTCTCTTAGGGACCTAATGGGTCACCCCGTGGGTCTAAATGGGATTGGAAAAGTCTTGGTCAAGGGAATTGAATGAGTGGAGGTATATGGAAGATTTGGTCAAACTTGGTTGACATGGTCAACCAAGCTGACCTAGCATCAAGAGTTAGTTCCATTGAGTCAAATTGATCATATGAACTCAGTGGGGGTGTTCTCATGCTAAGAAGAAGGCATTTGGTTTGAAATGGCCATTTGTTCCCTAAGGGACACTTTAATCAACCATGGTTTACTTGGTAAACCAGGTCAAACCAAAGTGTGGCTTTGGGCCCAATCTTTTCCTAATAATGTTTAGGACCCATTGGAATGGGTTTTTAGGGTTAAGGTAGGAAGGTTGGATTGAACTTAAGGGAAAAGTCCAAAAACCCCCTTTAAAGGGTATTTTGGTCATTTTGACTCCTTAGTCAATTTTGGGTCAAATTGAATCAAAAAGGTGTAAAGTATTGATCAATAGGTTCTAAGGAAGGTAATGGAAGTGATTGGAAGGTTCGAAAAGGGTTGCAAGGCCAAGATCCACATGTGGCAAGTCCGATGTTATAGGTTGTAAATGATTTAAGGTTTTGCAGCCTTTGGGAAAAGATTCATTTTTAGGGGCTAGGAATGTTGGATTGAACTCAAATTTGGATGATTAACCTTACAGATAAGCCTAAATACGATGCAATTGATAGACCTCAAATCAGAGGTCATTAGACTATGTTTCATGATGTTTGAAAATTCTCATGGAAAGGGTTTCAAGACCTTAGCCCTTAGTCCCTCGATTTGATTTGAAACCTTGGAATTAGATTGAGTTTGGATTTAGATTATCAAGGTTGGCTTATCCATATCACCAACAATTAAAGATATTATGTTCGATGATTGGATATGAGTTGAAAGTTGAATGAATGTTGATTGAAAATTGATTGAATGTTGGTTGGGTATTGATCCAGGAATTGGATTAGAAAGTTGGGTTGAGTTTGATGGGGATTGAATTGGTTCTTACCTAGGACTTAAATGGTTAGAAAGTGGACACTATACAATCATTAGATCACTAGGAAGAAACCTAAGTGGGTCTTAGTGATCTCATACAAAAATGAGATCAATAAAACCCAATATATGTAGTAGAATGAAGTTCTAGTGTATATATTGGCATTGGCCGAATGGAAGGATGGGATTGAAGGTTTTGATTCTAAGGAGGGGCAATGCCAAACCTTAGGAAATCAAAGTCAAATTGGTACTAGAGTGGTGCCACAAAGGGCATCATCCTCTACTAGTAGGTGATTATGTGGTGGCGTCAAGATATGCCCAACACAGAGGACTGGAGTTGAATGACCTTGTCGTGGGGTTGAAATATGCCTAACATAGTGGGTAGAGTGATCATATGATGGGGTCGAGATATTCCCATCATATAGGACTGGGGTTGAATGACCTTATGGTGGGGTTGAAATATGCCCAACATAGAGGGTCGAGTGATCATATGATGGGGTCGAGATATGCCCATCATAAAGGATCGGGTTGAATGGTCATGTGGTGAGGTCAAAATATGCCCAACATAGAGGATTAGGTTGAATGACCTTATGGTGGGGTCCAAAATATACCCAATATAGAGGGTCGAATGATCATATGATGGGGTCAAGACATACCAATCATAGAGGATCAGGTTGAATGGTCATGTGGTGGTGTTAAAATATGCCCAACACAAAGGACCAGGTTGAATTACCTTATGGTGGGGTAAAAATATTCCCAACACAGAGGGTTGAATGATCATATGATGGGGTTGATATATGCCCATCATAGAGGATCGGGATGAATGGTCTTGTGGTGGGTTCAAAACATGACCAACAAAGAGGATCAGGTTGAAGTGAATCTAAGATGGTGTCATGGAGGGCGTACTCCACCACTAATGGGACTAATTCTAACGGAAGGAAGGACTTAACCTTAAGGAAAAGAGGATATGAGCCAAGTAATTGACTTTGGAATTGTTTGTTATTCTCTCTTTTTTTTTTTTTTTTGAAATTTTGTATTACATAGATAAAACTGAGTTAACTCGAGTTAAGATTCAAAAAAATGAATTATATTGATTGAAAATTCAAGTTACATCTAGCATAGTACTTCTTAAGGAAATGCTAATTGACAGGTAACATCGGATGATTTCTCTTACAATCCACTAGCTGATACGAGCCTACTTCATATATAGTCTCTACAATGAAGGTCCTTCACAAGTTGGTTCAAACTTCCCATTGATCTTTAGGTGAGCTAAGATAGGCCTCTAAAGAACCAAGACCAAGTCTCCTACTTGAAGGTTCTAGGTTGCACTAACTTATCATGAGCTTGAATCATTCGGGCCTTATATAACTCTAGACTTTATTGAGCTTGGAGATATCTCTCTTTAAGGCCTTCGAGTTCTTTTAACCAGAGTTTTGCATTTTGCTCAGTTGTGATTTAATTATGGATTGCAACTCTGAGCAAAGGAATCTATTCCTCAAAGGGGAGCATGACCTCAGAACTATACACTAGTGCAATTAGAGTGGATAGGGTTGGGGTTCTATAAGAAGCCCAATAGGCCCATAATACTTCCACTAACTACTCATCCCATTATCATTTATTATC
Organism: Dendrobium nobile; assembly: GCA_022539455.1. Classification (NCBI taxonomy): domain Eukaryota; kingdom Viridiplantae; phylum Streptophyta; class Magnoliopsida; order Asparagales; family Orchidaceae; genus Dendrobium; species Dendrobium nobile. Next base: position 17,559,624 of record CM039724.1, on the reverse strand, counting down.
ATTAAGGGTATTTTTGATAATTTGCACCAAGGTCTTGTTGAAGGCCTAAGCCAACCCATTAGCCCGGGGGTAATAGATCGTTGAGTATCTCCAATCAATGTTATGTCGTCTTATAAAACTATTGATTTTTATAGGGTTGAATACAAACCCATTATTGGATATGATTTTGTGAGGTATGCCAAATCAATATATATATATATATATATATATATATATATATATATATATATATATATATATATATATATGGTCAAGAAAGAACTTTAAAATATGGTGTGATGTTACATTACATAAGAAAATTGCTTCCGCCAACTTTGAAAAGTAATCATCGCGACTAATATGAAGTGATGACCCATCGAAGGAGGGTCAATCGGCGCGATGACATCCATGCCCCAGCTTTTGAAGGGCAATGATACTATCCTAGGGTGCAACACATTAGGCGATTGATGTAAAACCATACCATGAGCCTAGCATTAATGGCAACATTTTATAATATTCATGTAATCGTCAATAATCATTGGCCAATAGTATCCAAGTCTTTTGATTCTCAACTTCATTTTTAGACCCAATTAGTGAGCACCGCATAGTCTAGAATGGACTTTGTTAATAATCTTTGAGGCTTCTCATTTATCAAGTCAATGCAGCCATATCTGATTGAATGACTGACGGTACAACATGTTATTAACTAGTGTATATGATAGGGCATGTTTCTTTACTTTCTTAGCGAGACACTTATGCTAGGGATGTCTTCCTTCTTGGAGATAGTCGATTAGTGGTTGTCTCTAGTCACCTTCTTCATCAATTGCTGAAGAGGCAGAAAGGATATGAGGAGATTGCTTGGCAATGTGCTCCAAATTTATAAGGGAAAGGGCCATATGACCCTAGATCTCTATAGGGATGGAGTCTTCTTCAAGGCATACAAATTCCTTTACAAACTTTGTTAAGGCATCCACAATAGAATTGCTTCCATGGGGAACCCTATACAAGTTATGATAGGAATCTGCTCAAGAAAGAAGGTAGTTATTGGTGGTATTTTAGGAGATTCGGATTCAAAACCTTATAGGTTCCTATAACCTAGTTGATCACCAGTTGAGAGTCACTAAAGATCTTAATCACTTTAATCTCCATTAAGATTGCAAGTTTCAAACCAGTTATCAGAGCTTCATACTCAGCTTCGTTGTGAAAGTGCTCAGATGACAGTAGAAAGTGCTCTGAAATCACTTGAAAGTTCGTTAGGGATGCTAAGCCCTTATGAACTAGCCCAAGGCTAATAAGGAGATAGAGAGGTGAATCGGTATTTAAAACAAACACAATCTTAAATCCAAAAACAAGATTCACCACAATCAAACCAACAATGTAGAAATTAAATGAGGAAGCAAATAATAAGAAAGAACACACCGGATTTATAGTAGTTCGGTCAAACCTTGACCTATGTCCACTACTTGGAGGCACCCTCCAAGTATTGCACTAAAACAAGTGTCTCTCCTTTAGCCCCCACAGCTAGGCGAAGAAACCTTTACAAAATCACTTCCACCTTCCCCGGTGCGGCGGAGTTGCCGGGTCCTTTGACACCAAAGAGATCTTCTTCTTTGGTGAACTTCCCTCGAGACAAGCTTTGAATCCGACGGTATTAAGATGCAAGCCTGCCGGAGCAACCGTGTGGAATCCCCCTCCACACTCCCTTGAGTCCCCCCTCACAGGATCTTCTCCCTCTCTCAGACTTCACCCGTTCCTCACTCCCTTTCAAGCTTTCTCTTCAAGTTTCCCCCACAAGAACGAAGTTACTATGGCTACCAAAGACACTTACAAAGTGTCATGTCATAGCTTAAATAGAAGAGCTAAAAATGAGCTCATTAATGTAAGTTGTCGATATTATTATCTAGGACAATAGTAATATCGTCCTGTACGATCAGTACAATTTAAGCCCAATCAATCGGGACGATGTGAGACGATCAGAAGAAGTTTGTTCATATCATCCAGTATGATAATATATCGTCCTGGACGATCAGTACAAATTATGGAATATCGTCCTCGACTTCGCCCTGAAAAATAGCTATCCGATGACCAATCATCCAGCATATCGTCCTGGATGATTTTGCAATCGTCCAGGACGATTTGATCATGAAATCAAGTCATAATTGCTTTCCTTAAATTCCAGAGAAATTTTGAAAAAATTGACCTGGATCGTCTTAGACGATATTTTATAGTCCTGGACGACCCACCTGGACGATGTCCAAAATAGGTTATTTCTCAATAGATCTGGCGGCAGATTCTTTCTGTTTTGAACCTATCATCTTGGCCGATACAAAATCGTCTAGGACGATGTGTTTTGCATAATAACGGCTGCTTTAATGAGGATGTCCTAATCAGGATTTCTGCTTTTGGACAGATCGTCCAGGACTTTAGACATATCGTCCAGGCCGATATTACCAAAAATAGAAATCTTATAGGGAACAACAGGAAATCTTCCAAGTTGTAAATCAATAGATCCCACACCAAATACAATAGACTCAAGAAAGGAAAAAGTTTACAAAATGACTCAGACCTAGTTTACCCAATCTTGAGCTGATTCCAAATTGTAATCCGATCGTGTGAACCTGAAATGTCAGTACGTAAGGCAGTTGTAGAGAAAAGAGAATGTTTGCTATCATCAAAATCATAAACCATAGATCCGCAATAATAACTTGCATTTCAAACTCATGGTTAATCATCAAGATAGAGGCAGAAGAATACTTTTTATTAATCTTTTGACCCTTTTCCTTTGATGGGGCAAAGTAAAAGTCAGAAAATAAAAAAGGAAAAGGGTTATTACACCACCATCTGCCAATCAAATACATCTCTCATCTATACACTTCCTCTCTACAAAAACATCTTTCTTTTTTTTTTTCATGTAGTACAATAGTTCCTATGAATATTGGAGAGGGAAGCGGCTCAACATCCTTCTACGAAGCATCCAGGTCAACCTCCCAAATCGGACCTTGGCCTGTCAGGGTCAGTTGTTGAGAAAGTTAAAAAGACTTATTAATCAACTTTTTTAAATGCCCGGGATAAAGCAATATCCCAACCAACTTCAGTGGAAAGAGAAGTGCTAAGAGTGTTACCTGAGATAGTTTTGATTGAAACTTATTTTGGATCTACAAAATATTTCTTAGGGATGATGATGTCAGCTTGCCTAAAGTTCTTTTCTACTCAGTCTTTAAAAATAGTGCAGTATTCAATTGGAAGACCCAACATGCAATGGTAAGGATAGTAATTGAGTCATCTTTCTTATCTACCTCTTCTAGCTTTCTAGCTTCATGCAACTAAAAATTTGGATTTTTTTAAAGAGAGCTAAAGATCTTCCTTACTGACTCTCTCTTAAGGAAGTTTTTTTAGTTTATGCTATCACTGAGGCCAATTGCTAGAATTTTAGAGAAGGGATCAGTGGCCTACTAGTAGGATGGTGTCACATCTCATACCTAGTAAGCATGATACCCTCCATTTTGAAAGATGGAGGGCGTGGCACCCAGTGGTATCCAACAACTAGTACAGAAGTAGTGGGCTGTCGAGCAAACTTCTTATTTTTTTCTAATAGGTTGGGGAGTTAAATTCATAACTTCAAATGTTTCCCCTTCAAAAATTTTATTTTGGAAAGTGGTGGGCGATAATTCCCTTCCAGTGTTTCATGTATTCTTCCTTTATTAGTCTAGACTAGGCCGCACAAAAGTGTACTTTGTTCCTTAATGTTCTTTTCCTTTGAAGGTGCTTCTCCTTAGGAGTGTTTTAGTCGAGTAGCTGACTGGGCATGGTGGGGAACGGGCTATCCTAGCTAGTCTCTCCTCCCCTTGAGTAGTGGCCAGGGGGTAAAAATGACCCCCAGCCCTTTAAGAAGAGGAGAGAAAGCAGGAATATGTAGCTCCTCATCAGCCTCCGGCTCTACCTGACCTAGAGCCTTAACTGGAATAACTTTCCTTTCCTTAACAATTTTCTTTCTCACTCTCCTCAAATAGTTCTTCTTTTGGTTTTTGCTAGTGAAAGTGATCCCAGAACTTGATCCTTCCTCAAAAACAAATTTACCATAATGGGAGGCTCAATAGTCACCTCACATTGTTTTTCTTTATAACTAGACATAGGCAGAATAGGTCCCGTCCCTACAATTAACTCCACTACAAGGGGGACTTCCTTACTAGCATCTAAGTTAATTATCTTATGGCCATCCATTGATAGTTTAAGGGTACTAAAACCCATCATAAACAGTATGTTATTTCCCAAATCAATCACTTCAAAGGTCAACTCTCTGTCAAAAGATAAGATCAACTTTCTAGCCATTATAGCTTGATATGATTTTTTAGAATTGAAGAAGAAGATTGGAATTAAATACTTTTGAAAAAAAAAAATCTTTTTATAGAATTGAGGATTATAACAAAATCTCAACTTTATGATACATGTTGGATTGTAAGAACTACAACCCAACATATAATGATAGGATACAAGGATTAGTTATGAATTCAAGGAAAAGTGAAATCTCTAAAGCATATACTAGCCCACAGGAGGATGTTGTGGGATGATGGTATAGATCTTAAATTAAGATTGAAAGGAATTTTAGGAATATTTTAATTTTGAAATCATTATTGAACTTCTCCCAAATTCTAAAACACAATAGGTCACTTTTGTCTTGCTCAAAGGCTTACATAATAGGGAGAAAATTCAAGGAATATTTGTTTCCCAACTCTCTCCACTTCCATGAGTCACATAAAAATTGGAAGTTAAGGCTAAAATATTGAAAGGTTGAAGATCTTGAGAGCAATATCAATAGAACTCCTTTCAATTTTAAAACTATATGTATTGAGCCAAAATTAATATCACAGGTTCAAAATTAGGAAGGAGATCTAAAAAGTCTAATTTGACACTATCACCCTGCTAATTAACTTAGGGGCAGAAGGTAAAAATCTAAATTTTGACAGTGGTTTCACCTCTCTTTTTGTCGTGCCTTTCTTTTTTATCTTGGCCACACTCACCCAAGAGAGAAGTGGATAGAGGGACCAATGGAAGAATAGGTAGTTAAGGCTACTGGTAAAAAAAATTTTTGCCTTTATTAAAGATGGAGATAGAGATTAAGAACCACCGGGTGTTCCATTTTATTTGTTGGTGGAATTTTTGAAAAAAGGTTTTGAAAAGATATAATCTTATTTGGGAAATTTGACTTTTAAATTTATAGTCTCAAAATCAAACATCTAATCATGGATAATTTATTTCCCCTTAAGGCAAAAATATCATTTGCTAACAGATTCAGATGATAAAACTATATGTTCTCATCCCGATTGTAGTAGTCGAATCCAAATAAGAATCACATACGATCTCGAAGGGTCAAAATAAGATTCTATCAATATTCAATCACTATAATCTGGATGGAGATCATTAATTTCATGTTCCATGTCATAATAATAAATGATATACCTCTCCAAAGTGAGGAACTATCATCTATTATCGATCAATGAAATATAATAATAATGATCGTTATCGACTTAATTTTCCCAAAGAAGATTAATGCTAAATTTTGAAAATTGATTTTGAAAAAGGTGGATATGAATTCTAATTCTCCTATGAGCACAAGTGCTCGTAGTTAATTATAATGAAGGAAATTAGGATTTCTTATGAATACTCTTGATTCAAATAATTACAAAATTTTATTTAAAGATTTTCTTGGAGTCGTATCAAAGGAAGTTGGATTTTAGAATTTCAAGTGGGAATGGATCAAATTAGATCACTTATTAGCAGGGTTAAAGGAAGAAGACTAAGGGACACTTTGAGATTCTGGAACAATCTAGAAGTATCCCGTCTTAATCTAAGTGTTGGGCTTTATGTTTTGAATTGAAAGAAAATTTAGTTTAAGTTGAGCATTTTATTAGAAATTTGTGATTATATTCCTGAAGGTTGGGGTCTTATCATCCAAGATTTACCATGGATTATAAATCAAAATTGGGTACCAAATAATGGTAACCCGAACCTAACTAATGCAATGCAAAATTTGGACTTATTCTGCCTAGACTAGGGAGCCAACTAACCACCTAGTCAATTTTAAATCCATGAGTCCAAACATTTTATGAAAGAGTGGTGGGATATTTTTATTAATGTTTTGAGAATTGGGGGTGACATTTATAGATTGTCCTAAGTCGCCACTTGACTTATGTTGGGTGAAAATGCTAAATATATACACAATTAAAATTTAGACTCATTTAAATATGTTTCTAATATAATGCGTGCTGATCAAAATACTCCAATCATGAATGCTTGAAATTTTGAAAAAGGCTTTAAAATATTTTTTTAGAAGACTAGGCTTCTTCAGGTTCAGCACCTTATCCTCATAGGTCATATTATCTGAACTCTACCAACAAGCAAAGAAGTGTCTTAAAATAAGGAAATGAGATGCATTAATATGCATGTGACCCTGGAGGTGATCCCTAGATTATTCCCAAGATTTATTATATTTCTATGTTATTTAACTCCTAAAATTTTAAACTTTGATTACGAGTAAAAACATTTTCACACCCTTACTAGTCTCACGTATTCAGCCTAAAACAAAGAGCAGCTCACAATCATTAAAAAAACTAAAAAAAGCATGCAATCTTATACACAATAAAGTCAACAAATCAAATACAATCAAATAAATTAATAAATATCCATAGGCAAACTACCTTGCTTATTACAACCCAGAAATGCAAAATTTAAAGTGGTCGGGCACTACTAACAATAGCCTAAATTCTAATCCAAGTATAGACGTAAGTGACTTTCTATGGGATACTCTTTGTCTTCAATTCTTTAGTTTTCCCTCCTTCGAGCACCTTGGATTCTTCGTAGCTGGCTACCCAAAGGGAAAAGAGAACTCTTCCCTTGAGGGGAAGGTTACTCTTTCCACTTTAGGTATGAAAAGATGATCCAAATTTGAACTTCCAAATGGAAAAGGACTATCCCCCTAAGGGGTATCCTTTCCTCTTTGGACTCCAAACATTGGATCTGTGTATCCCAACTCAAATGTATAATTTCACAACTTAATACTAAAATGAATTACATTAATATGAAATAAAAATTCTAGACTCTCCTATAAGGTTATCTTAAGTATTTAAATATTATAATACATCCCAGCAGCTATATATGTGTGCAGGAAAACAAGTAAACACACTTGGCCTTGCTCTTTTTTTTTTTATTTGGGGGCTGAGCAACTAAAGCACCTATAACAATTACATTTATTATTTATTTATCCCCCTTTATTGCCCTACATGAGCATGGCCACTTATAGAAAACTTAGTGTGTATCCATATTATTCCTAACCTAAGGGTAATTTAATCTCCCATCATATCAATCCACAGACTACAGTAAAAATAAACAGACACCCCAGGTAATTTCAATCATAGCATGCAACGAATTCTCAAAAATATGATACACAGCAGAAAAGTAAATACCAGTCTAGCCTAGATTTAGAGTTAGTTGTCCTAGAAAACCATTTAAAGTGTATGTAGAAAGTTGTGTGGTTGGGGTAGATCCTAAACTGGGTTATTTGTTAGAGTTGTCTAAATATTGGAATTTATTAAAGAATGAAGGATTATTTTAATTAGTTTAAATATTAGCATATTAAGGCTTAATTTGGATATATTTTAATTGTTAAATTGATTACTACCTTTATTGCACACCATGACCATGAAGTTTATTTCACCTTTTTTGGGGCTAAACTAATAACCTCATAAGTCTGAATTTCCTAGTAGCAATTGAGTTTAATTAAGTTAGTTAGACTTAGAGAATTTTAGAATTTTAATGAACTGTCAAATTTTTTTTAGATTTAATGGGATTACCTTAATATGTTAATTAAGGGCTTAAAATTTATCTTTTAAAATTAAAGAAGATTTTAAAAATTTAAAATTTTAAACAAATATTAGAGCTTATGATGAGTAGCTAGACTATTAGCATGTTCAATTTGAAGTTTCCTATAAAAACTTAGGGATTTTAGAAATTTGAGCCAAGATTTTGACTAGAGTTTGATCAAATTATTGAATTTTTTACTTTGACAGAATTTTGAAGGATTGATATTTTTAGTTTCATTAAATTATATTTTTTCGGAATTAATTATGATTTTTAGAAGATTAGGGATTTATCGAATTATTTTAATTGAAGGCCAATTTTAGTAATTTGAACTTAAATGGATTCCAAACTTCTTGAATTCACCCCTAAAGATCAGAAATTATCTGAAGACGGATTATCAAGTGTTTGAGAATAATTATTTTTAATTAATTAATTTAATTAAATATTGATTTTCCTTAAATCTTAAATTAAGAAGAATTAAGTGCTGACTAATTAGGATTTCATTTTTTCTAGATTAAGGATTGAGAGACTTGATAAATTAGAGTCCATAAGTGAATTTTTTGGATTTAATAATGTTTTTTTAGTAAATTATTTAAGGCTCTATGTCAATTCTAGGGGGATTTTGAAGCTCCTAATTGGTGGACCAAATGAAACCCAAATCCAGTGAAATTTGGACCATAAGATCACGTGACCTAAATGTCCAAACATTCTAAATTTGAGCCCAAATGGAGCTCTCTAAGGTGGTTAACCATGCCACCTAAGGTGATCTTTAAGTCACCTTAAAAAAATTCTAAGGATCCACCCTAAGCTCTAATTGGGACCAAATTAGTGGCCCTAAACTCCTTATACTAAACATCACCATCATATTAAAATATAGATCCTAATTCTTATTAGAGAGATCAATGCCCCAATATAAATTTAGGTTCAAACCATGACCCTTGAATCAAAATTGGCATTAAATTACTCTTAAACACCTCAAACAGGGAAGGGAAAACAAGTCAGGGACATGTCCAAATTCACTCTCCCAAAGTCCCAAGCCATGGTGACTTCATCTTAACATGTAAATGTAATAATAAGTAAAACATTCAAACTCAAATTAAAATTTATACATATGCAATTTTTGCTTGGGACCATAGGGCTTTTGTAAATCTCCATGAGATCTTTCCAATGAGTATAAGAATACTTAAAATTGTCAAGTGTGTTGGGGGATACAAATTTTTTAAATTTCTCATATTTTTTGTGAAATTAACCCTCTTAATTATCCAAACAACTAACACTTTACACGAAACACCTTTAGATTGCTGGGGTAATCATTGGTGGTTGACTGGATAATAGACGGGTTAACCTAAGCCATTAGATGAAACGATTTACGATCGGGATCAAACGGCTTCCGAAACTATAGGATCTAATATGAGCTGTTGATTAAGATTAATGGCTAGGATTTTGTATTCCTCCTCCCACTTGAGTTCTAAGCCATAGAGCTATTCAGGCATGATCCAAGTGATCCTACCAGTGGATCCTTACAAAATTTCACAGGGAGGATCATTGGGATGGAAACCCTAAATCCAATAGTGCAAATCCATTGGGGTAAAAGTTTCCTTTACACTTGATTGGACTACCTATTTAAAGAGCTCAGAATTGAAGTATTACCATAGAGAATATCTCAATGAACAAGCTTCTCTATCAGGAAGCTTCAAGGGATGAAGGTGAATAGATCTCCTTTAAATGTTAGGATCGGAGGTGGGACTTCGAGTGGGCCATAGATATACCTCACTGGAGTTTATTGGGAGACTGGAAAATGAATGGGAGAGGCTGGGAAACTTGAAAAAGAGAGAGTAAAGTCAAGAAAGCTCTGGAGAAATATTTTGAAAGCTTAGATGTGAATGGTGAGGCCTGTGATGAGCTCGGATGGATAGGATTGATCGGGCTGGCTATCAGATGGCCTCCAAGTGTTAGGGGACATCCTCCTATAGGTACTTAAGGCAGAATAAAGTGAGCCCAACCTTTGGAAGGCTTTAAGTTAAGCCTAAAGTGAGGGGGACCATCGGAGTTCATTCTATATTAGTTTCAACTGCTGCCGGCTAGGGTCTAAGTTGGGTTTATCTGAAAAGAGTGATGGGGATGTGGTGAGCTTGAGTAAAAGCACCATTGGACCTAGGGGAGTCTAATTCAATTGGATTGCTTGGGTTGACCCAAACTTGCTTGATTTGGGTCAAATTGGGCTCGACCCAAGTTAGGTCAGACCCTGGGTTTGATGTGGGAGGTGGGTTTGGCTCTGGTGCACCCAATACAAGTGGAATTAGGTTGGAATTACCCTGAGGTGGGAGATGGCTCATAACCATATGGTTTTGACCAGTTCAGCTAGCCTAGAGGCTGACCCATGTCAACCCAAAGGCTGAGATAGCTATGGTAGGTGTGTTGGACCTAGGGTCACCTAGTGGACGTGGTTATCTGGTTCAATTGGGCTTAAGATGGGAGTTGGCTCAATTCCAAATGGTTTTGGGCACTTAGGGTTATCCTAACTCTTGATCCTTGTTGACCCAAGGCTTAAGCTAGCTGGGGAAGATGCATTGGGTCAAGGGAGACCCAATGCCACCATTAGTTGGGTTGAATTGGGCTGTGATTGAAAAATGGATCATGGGGAACCTCTCCTTTGACAATTGGGTCAATCCAAATGGCTAACCCAAGTAGGCCCAAGGCTTGGGCCTCCAAGAGGGCTCTTTTGGGGACCTAATGGGTCAAATCATGGGTCTAAATGGGACTAGGAAAGTCTTGGTAAAGGGATTTGAACGATAGAGGTGTATGGGAGATTTGGTCAAAGTTGATTGACTTAGTAAACCAAGTTGATCGAGGGTCAACAGTTGGTTCCATTCAGTTCAAATTGATCATATGTATGTAATGGGGGTGGTCTCATGCCAAGAAGAAGGCATTTGGTTTGAAATAGCCATTTGATCCCTAAAGGGATACCTTAGTCAACTAGGTCAAATCAAAGTGTGGCTTTGGGCCCAATGTGTTCCAAATGATGTTTAGGATCCATTATAATGGGTTTTGAGGATTTAGGTAGGAAGTTTGGATTGAACTTAGGGGAAAGACCAAAAACCCCTTTAAAGGGTATTTTGGTCATTTTGACTCCTTAGTCAATTTTGGGTCAAATTGAATCAAAAAGTTGTAGTGTTGATAAATAGGTTATAATGAAGGTCATAGAAGTGATTGGAAGGTTTGAAAAGGGTTGCAAGGCAAAGATCCATAGGATGGCAAGTCTAGTGGCATGGGTTGTAAATAATTGAAGGTTTTGTAGCCTTTATGAAAGATTAAATTTGAGGGGCTAGGAATATTGGATTGAGCTCAAATTTAGATGGTTTATATTAGATAGACTCCATACAATATACAATTGATATACCCCAACTTAGAGGTCATTAGAGTAGGTTTCACGAGGTTTGAAAATTCCCCTGGAATGGGTTTCAGGACCTTAGCCCTTAGCCCCTGGATTTAATTTGAAACCTTGGAATTAGATTGATTTTTGGATTTAAATGATCAGGGGTGGCTTATCCATATCACCAGCAATCAAAGAGATGATTTTTCATGATTGAATATGAGTTAAAAGTTGATTGAATGTTGATTGAAAATTAATTGAATGTTGGTTAGGGGTTGATCCAGGAATTGGATTAAAAAGTGGGGTTGAGTTTGATGGGGAGTGAATTGGGTCTTACCTAGGACTTCAATGGTTAGAAAGTGGACACTTTCCAATCATTAGATCACCATGAAGAAACCCAAGTGGGTCTTAGTGACCTCATACAAAAATGAGATCAATAACTGTACAATAAGTATATAAAGAATGGGTGTAATGACTATTTAAAATTTATTTTCTTTGAACTAATCATACTATATGATCATGATTGTACTGTTCAACATTTTGAAAACCAGATCGAACAACGGACAAGAAGAAGGAGAGGTTCATGGTTTGACCGGTTTGACCGATCGAACCAGGGTCGAACCGGATGATGAAATAAATAATAATATTATTAAAAATTATAAAATGAATGAAAAATTTTCCTCTAATACATTCACTATGCATTTCATTTTCATATCAAACTAACCAAATAATATAAATATGGCATCAATGAAATTTATAAAACATAAGCAAATAAGTAAATAACATACCTTTTGTTGAGCTCTATTGTATGTTGGAAGTTGATGAATGCAACCATCTTCAATTCTCCTTCTCTGTCATGTGAAATTGTTAAAAAATGAATTGAGCAAAAGAAAATGAAGTAAAATATATAACAAAATAGACATTAAAAAATATTAAATTGGCAACATATACATAACTTATAGCAAAATGAAATTGGCAACCTCTTCATAACATATAGCAAAATTATGACACTTTATTTATAAGACAAACTCAAAATTCATAAATATAAAAAAGTTTTAACTTAATACCATAGAGACAAAAAAGTAATCAGTTTACATATAAAAAACTCAAAACACTCATAGTGAATCTAATAATCATCCACTAAATTTGTGTGATCAAATAATTCTCAAACTCTCCATCACGAAAATCTTGCATCCCAAATACTTCTGCATCCTCACATGGTATGTCATCTTCATCACATATATTAGATAAGTTATCTTCATCTGTAAATTATTAATATGAAATAATAAGTCTATATTTAATATTATACGCAAAAGATATAAGTTAATCAATAATCTTACTTGGGGTTGGTGTAGATGATGTTAAGTTTGGTTCTATATTTATAAGAATTGCATCATCTTTGTAAACTTTGCTAATCCTATGAATGCCTCCTCCCTTATAAATTATTTCACAATGAAGACATTTGTATTGCTTCTTACCATCAGTGGTTTTGCACTCAGTAAAATGGTTCCAAGCAATATCTACTTTCTCACGAATGCTTTGAGTTGAATGTGCAGATTGATTGTTTTTTTGATCCATTGGTAATATTAAACAATAATGGATCAATATTAGTCTGAAAAATAAACTCTATGTTGTTAATATTAAATACAATGGAACAAACTAAACACCAACAGGTTATCTAACCATCCCATAATAAGAACTGTTCCAATAGGATCAACCATAATAATAGTACCTAAAGCCTTAATTCTTTAAAGCAAATATGAAATCCATAAAATAAATGGTTCTTAATAAGTTTAAGCACCAAGCTTAAGTTTAACAGATGATAGTAAAGTTTACTCAATGAAAAAGGACTAGAATAAAATTAATACATAAAATAACTAGAAAGAAATTATGTAACTAGCGCTTGAAGAGGCCATTAGAATTGCATTCACACTTGAAGTTTCTATAGCCAAATTAACATCACAGCAAGCTACAGCCACCCAGAAGACTAAATAAAACTAATAGGAAGAATGATGAAAGAAAGACTAAAAAGGTGGCATGCAACATGGTCATGGGATTGTCATTTTTCTGTAATGATATTTGGAGGTCTAATAAGGCGAGTATACCATAGATGTAAAGAAAGATAAAATTGCAGAGCAATTAGAATTAAAGATGGTTTATTGGGGTAATTCTCATGGCAAGTAATTGTATCAATGATTTAAGCACTGACGAATACAATTTTTGATTTGCAGTTTGCACAGGTAAGAATAAAACACAGGTTCAACGCATACAATCTCCTCACCTTACAATAATTCAAGCACCAACGAAGAGGAAGTGCAGCGAGCTAGTGACGATTAAGCTTAACTGGAGGAGTTGCAGCATCGATTAACTGGGTCGGCTTGTTTGTCAATGATCCAAGCACGGATGAAGGAGGAGTTGCAGCGATGAACAGACGAAGGAAGAAAATCAAAGGAGACTGGTAGTTTCGGGAGTTACGGGAGGTAGAAAATGAAATTAGGTTTACACTTTCTATTTTACACTTTTATATGTTTTACTAATACCGCATGATTTCAATCAAACTGCTGGAATTTGTGTTAAAGCTTAAGTGGCCGAATCTCTCCCAGTTTCTGGTTCACCGGGTTTGCAGTCCAATAGCCAGTTGGACCGGTTCAAAGCAGATCCTTTACTTACTCGGTTTCATTGGAAAATCGAGCAGGCTGGCTGGTCAGGTGCTGGTTCAACATGTTGAACCGGCCGGTCCTATTCGGTTTTCAAAACTTTGGTATTGTTACAAACATATTTTTAGATTATGATTTTGATGAAAACAAACATATCTTGCTTCACTACGACTGCTTTTTTCTACTGACTTTTCAGGACTCAAAGATCGAACGGAAATCAGAATCAGCTCAAGATGGGGTAGATTAGGGTTGAGTCAGTTTGTAATTTTATTTTTTCCCTCTTGAGTCAATTGTAATCTTTGGTGTGACTAATGCAAAGTAACCCTACACACACACTTGAGAGACTTGGAAATTCTGTTTTTACTCAAATCGGCTAGGACGATATTTACATCGTCCTAGATGATCTGGCTTAAAACAGAAATTCTAATCAGGGGTTCTTAATTAAGGCAGCCGTCATTAGCAAAATGACCTGGATGATACGTGTATCAGCCAGGATGATAGGATCAAAACAGAAAGAAATTACCGCAATAAACAATTAAGGTATTCTGTATTTTTGGAAATTGGCCAGGACGATCTTGGATCGGCTTGGATGATATTCACAATTATGCCTTAATTGATCAGACAAATAAAGGAAGTAATTAAGGATGATTGATACAATCACATCGTCCTGGATGATCTCAGGATTGTCCAGGACGATCTATTTAAAAACCTTAGTTACTTCTGGACGAGAAATATTGGCCAGCACAAATTCGTGGCGATGCTCTGGACGATTTTCCTCTGATTTGAACTGATCAGCCTGGACAATGGTGAGATTGTCCTAGATGATCAAGCCAATTTTCAATCATCCAGTTTGCATTCAGGGTGATGCTCTGGCCGATCTTCTGAGATTTGTACTGATTGGCCAGGACGATGTCCATATCGTCCTGGACGATATTGTCGGCAACTTGCAATTAATGAGCTGCTTTGAAGCTCTTCTATTTAAGAGCTCTTGTTCAACATTTTTGAAGATCTTTTGCTATTGCCTTTGAAAGTTTGTTAGGGATGTTAAGCCCTATGAACTTAGTCCCAAGCTAACCAAGAGGGGGGGTGAATTGGTATTTTAAAAACTCTTTTCACAAAGAAAGAAAATTGCATAAACCAAATCACACCATAGAAATAAATGCGGAATTAAAAAGCGCGGAAGCAAGAAAAAGAACACAGAAATTTATAGTGGTTCGATCGACTCGACCTACATCCACTCCTTGGAGGCACCCTCCAAGTATTGCATTACAAAATGTGACTCTCCTTTAGCCCCCACGGCTAGGCGGAGAAGCCCTTACAAGAACCTCCTTTTTGCCACCCCGGCAAGGCAGAGAACCTACCTCCTTTTGCTTCATCCTGAAGCTGGCAGAGAACCAAAACCAAAAGCAAACTCCTTACCTCTACCGACCCTTCCACGGACGAGAAACTCTAGATGAAGGCGAAGCAAAGCGATCCTTGAAGCAACCCTTGTGAATCCCCTCATAAGCTCCCCCTCACAAGATCCTCTCTCTCTCTCCTCTCTCTCTTTCTCTCCTCAAGGTCTTCTCAGGTCAAGGCAGCAGCCAAAAATTTTTAAAAAACGTTGAACAAGAGCTCTTAAATAGAAGAGCTTCAAAGGAGCTCATTAATTGCAAGTTGTCGATGATATCGTCCAAGCCGATCTGGACATCGGCCTGGCCGATCAGTACAAATCAAAGAAGATCGGTCAGAGCATCGCCCTGGATGCAAAACTGGACGATTAAAAATTGGCTTGATCGTCCAGGCCAATCTCACGATCGTCTTGGCTGATTAGTTCAAATAAGAGGAAAATCGTCCTGACAATAGCCCTGAATACGAGATGGCCGATATTTATCGTCCTAAAGTAATTTAAGGTTTTTGAATGGATCATCCTGGCCGATCCTGCGATCGTCCAGGATGATATGATCGTATCAATCATCCTTAATTACTCCCTTGATTTCCTGATCAAAAGGCATAATTTGGTAATTTCGTCCAGGCCGATACGTGGATCGTCCTGGCGGATAATTTAAAATTACAGTATACCTTAATTGACTATGGCGGCTACTTCTTTCTATTTTTAGCTTATCGTCCTGGCCGATACACGTATCGTCCAGGCCGATATGTTAATGACGGCTGCCTTAATTAAGAATCCTTACTTAGACTTTCTGTTTTAAGCTGATCGTCCCGGACGATATAAATATCGACCGGGCCGATGTGGGCAAAAATAGAAATTCTAAGCCCCTCAAGTGTGTGTGTGAAGGGTTACTTAGCATCAGTCTCTTTGACCATTACAAGTAGACTCAAAAGGTGAAAATCAAAAATACAGACTGACTCAACCCTAAACCTACGCAATCCTGAACTTGGCTCCTTCTTGATCGTCCGATGTTTGATTCCTGAAAAGTTAGAAGCAACAAGTAGTCCAAGAGACATAGTGTTTGTCAATCATCAAAACATAAGTCATGAAAAATAGATTTGCAACAGCCTTGACCTGAGAAGACCTTAAGGAGAGAAAGAGAGTGAGAGAGAGAGAGAGAGAGGATCTTGTGAGGGGGAGCTTGTGAGGGGTTTCAAAAGGGTTGCTTCAAGGATCGCTCTGCTTCTTCTTCATCTAGAGTTTCTCGTCCGTGGAAGGGTTGGTAGAGGTAAGGATTTAGCAACTGATCGTAGTTCTCTGCCAGCTTCATGAGGAAGCAAAAGGAGTTGGGTTCTCTATCTTGCATGGGTGACAAAAAGGAGGTGTCTTTGTAAGGGCTTCACCGCCTAGCTGTGGGGGCTAAAAGAGAGTCATGATTGTAGTGCAATACTCAGAGTGCGCCTCCTGGGAGTGGACGTAGGTCGAGTTGACCGAACCACTATAAACCCTTGTGTTTGTGTTTTTACTTCTTTCGCATTTATTTCTTCTGCACGTTATTTCTTTGTGGTGATTTGGTTTGTATTTGTGCTTTGCCTAAAGATTTTTTTTAAAATACTAATTCACCCCCCCACCCCCCCCCTCTCATAAAAACTGAGTTTGAAAACTTTTTGAATTTTGATCCATGGCTAACTTTGGGAATCGTAATACACCGGAAGGGTATTCTATTACCCGACCACCTTTGTTTTATAATATCCCATTTGATTTTTGGAAAACTCGCATGTCTACGTTTTTACAATCTACTGATTATCACATGTGGATGCTTGTTACAGATGGTTACACACGTCCAACTGGTAAACTTAACAACATTAATGTTCCACTTCCTTTTATTGAATGAACTTTAGATGATAGGGATTTGGCTCAACTTAATGCAAAATGCCTGAACTGTTTTTTCTGTGCTTTAAAGTCTGAGGATTATATGCGTGTTTCTACTTGCAAAACTGGTAAAGAAATTTGGGATAAATTGTGTATCACTTATGAAGGCACTAATGAAGTTAAACAATCCCGTTTGAATATTCTCTTGCATGACTACGAACTTTTTCTTATGAAACCTCATGAATCAATATCTGAAATGTATACGAGATTTACTCAGATTGTTACTTCCTTGCATGCCTTAGGAAGTGAGCTTTCGAATTTTGAAAAAGTAAACAAGATTTTATGAAGCTTTCATGCTCTTTTGATGCAAAAATTACTGCTATAACTGAATCTAAGGATTTGAACACGTACTCGATTGATAACTTACTTGGCTCACTCATTGCTTACGAGCAAGGGGTGAATCAAAGAAATCTTGATGCAGGTGAGAAAAAGAAAGAGAAAATGGTGGTACTGAAGGCACACAAATCTGATTCGATTCTTCCGGGTCTGAGAGCGATGAAGTTTCCTTCATTTCAAAGCAATTCAGAAACTTTCTAAGGAAGAAGCAAAAGCATCATTAGAGAAAAGGTAAGGATAACAAATATTCAAAAGGGTCTTCTGATATTGTTTGTTATGAATGCAGGAAGCCTGGACATGTGAAAGCTGATTTTCCTACACTTCAAGATCACTCGAGCAAAAAAAAAAGAAAAGGGTGAGGAGAAATCCAAGTTCAGGAAGGATAAGAAAAAAATTTAAAGAGTGTTCTGGGCAGAATTTGGTACTGATTCCTCTGAGACTGAACCAAAGGAAGAGACAACAAACCTGTGCTTAATGGGGGAAGATCATCTTGAGCAAAGCGATGATGAAGAGGTATGCAAACCAACCTATGAAGAATTGTTTGAGAGTTGTGAGAAAATCCATGCATTATACAAAAAATTTAAGAAGACTCATGCTAACTTAAAATTGGAACTTGTAAATTTACAAAAAGAGTATGAAGTTATTCTTAAAGATCATTCAACGATTGATTATAATCACATGGCTCTTCTTGATGAATTTGATGATTTGAACAAAAAGCACTTGGAACTAATTGATGAGAATAAAGCATTAAAAGTTTCACACACCTCTCTTCAATCTGATTTCAAGAAATCTAAAGAGAAAGAGAAAAACTTGAGGGTTGAGAATCATGTTCTAAAAAATACAAACTTGAGGATTAAAAAAGAATTGGATACACTTAAGAAAACTTGGATGATGCCTACTCTTGATCAAAAGTCAAGACCTAGGAAGAGGCATTATAATTCAAACCATTTAAGAAAACCTTTTTCTGGAGTTAGATGTTTTTCTTGTGGCATGTTAGGACACATCTCACACACTTGCACCGTTCACCGTAATACACATTGGGTGTGGAGACCTAAGGTATATGATTCATAGCATACCACACCTGCATTGTATTCTACTTTCCTAAGAAGGGACCCAAACTAGTTTGGGTTTCTAAATCTGACTGTTGTTGAGTTTTGCAGGTGTGCTCTCACCAAAGACCTCGTGGGAGCATAGGATAATTGGAGTTATGGAGGCTTGCAGCTCATAATTGCTTAAACTTGCTGCTTCATAATTTCTTGAAATATTTTTTAATTAGTTTTGTGTTATTTTTTATTGTGTGCTAGCTTTTTGTTGTTTTAGATTATTTTGTTTTCACTTTGCTTTTATGATTGGTTTTATATATGATTATTTTTTAAGCTTTTAGATTTTGGAGATTTAAAGCCATTGATTATCATATCTAAATCGGTTAAAGGGAGAAACATCATTGATGGTTTCCCTCCCTCTAACCTCTTTTAGTGACATAATTTTCTTTTCTAGACAAAAGTCTATCTCATATTGGCAACTAGTTTTTGAAACTAAAATTCTTTTTATCTTGCTACAATAATCTATCTTGTGCATAATATCCAAAGTTCTTATGTATCTTTCAAGTTAATTGAAATCCTTCCATTACATTTATCACATGATTATAATTTTGTTTTGTGGCTTGTTCTTCCCTATGTTAGAGAGAGAGCTTCTATTCTCTAATATTTAGAGGATATACTCACAACTAAGGTGCTTTTTAAAGGGTTTGTTAAAGGGTTTTTAGCTTGCAAGAATTAAAAAGGAAAGAGGCCAATGACGCCAAATTGAAAAGAAAACTATATACACAAAAGTGTATCAAAAATCAAAAGATGCTCAAAGAGCCAATCAAATTGACAAGAGGCATAAAATGAGCCCACTAAATGCAAACTATCCTCTCTTTTCAAAACTTTTAAAACTAGAGAACTCATTGGTTATGTGATGCTTTCAAAGGCTTGATTTCAAATTCCATGATTGAGACAAATTATTTTGTTATATTGTTTATAAGATATTTTCTTTGTAACAAAGTTTTGATTGGATCTTCTTTTTACCTAGTAAAGTTTTCTGAGTTAGATCTTTTGTTTTTAAAAAGCCGATTATTGCCCTGAAAGAAGTCCGAGCTAGGGATTAACAAGATCGGATATTCTACCTTTTTCAAATTTTGACTTGTTAACTCTTTGATCTTTTGAATCTCTAAAATTTAATTGTTTGAGAAATTTGTCATATGGATACTTTGCTAAAACAAAAAAAAAATTAAAATAAAAAATAAGAAATTTTTTTCTTTCCTTCATTTTTTTGTTGTTTTTTAGCCTTTTTGTTGTTTCTAGTTTTGTATTGTGAGTCATTTATTTTTGAGGGTATTGATCATCAACATCTTTTCCTTGGATTCAAATTTCTTGTCACATCGTCCTGACTGATTCTTATATCGTCCTGGATGATATAACTAATTCTCTTCGAAATTCTATCTGCTGAATCTTTTCTAAGCTTTTTGTAACTCATCGTCCCGGACGATCCCGTATCATCCTGGACGATATAATCGAACTCAATTATAATCTCTTTTGATCGTCTTGGCCGATAAAACTTTCATCCTGACCGATGCATTTATGGTCATCGTCCCGGCCGATACACTATATCATCCTGGACGATCCATGTGTCAGCACGTTTAAATCCTTAAAATTGGCCCTAAAAGATCCATTATTGGACAATCATCCTGGCTGATCCATGGATCGTCTTGGACGATACATGTGGAACAGATTTAAAACGTTTTAACTTCGGCCGGTACGATCAATCATTGTGCATCGTCCTGGATGATACACCTAATCGGCCCGGATGATCAACTTTTTCAACGGCCGTCCGGCTTGACTCCTCAGGACAATCGCCTGTGTCTAATCGTCCTGGCCGATATCTGATCGGCCCGGCCGTCGGACTGCCTTTCGACCAATCGGCCTGTACGCAATAACTGAACCAAATTGTCCTGGATGATTCTGCGATCGTTCTAGACGATATGGCCGTTTCTTTAAATTCAGGCCATTCCAGCCATTATTTTCACCTCCACCTTCTTCTTCTCTTGTGTTTTCTTACTGGATTCTTGCTATGGCTGGTGGGAAGCGAGTCCGACAAACTTCTCGGAGTTCTTTGAGGGCTAGGATTGACCCTCATTTCAGGGAGGCAGAAGATGAAGCTGCTTACCATCGATATAAAGAATGTGGGATAAATGTCTCCAGAATCATCAATCATGTCCACCTTTCGTATCCGTTAATGGATCTCTTTGCTCACACTTCTCTTTATTTCATTCTTTCTCTCGCTGTCTCCTTTCATACTGAGCTTCTTCGTGAATTCTTCGCAAATCTTCGCATAAACCCTACTTTCACAGCCCTGACCTCCTATGTGAATCGACTCCCGGTTGAAATCACATATCAGGACTGTGTTGAACTATTGCAACTATCCACCACCAGAGATAAGTTGCATATAATCGTCTCAGATCCTGACTTTGACTGGTCCATGGCAAATCATTTCCTTCGCCAGACCAATGCACCTTTTCATGTTGGAGAGACTAGCTCTTTAGTCAAAAATGCTAGGACAATTCATCTTGTCCTTCGAACCTCCATTATTCCAAAAGCTGGGGACCAAATCCACATCACTCCTCTACTTTCTCTGACTACTTTTTACATCATGGCTCATAGAGAATTTAATTCTGCTGACTTAATTTTTTGGTACATTGATCATTTAACCATAATTCGCGATTCAGGTCATAAGAGGAAACCCAATCTGGCTTTAGGACACCTCATAGCCTATGTCCTTGAAACCAAATATCAACTTCAATATCCTGCTCCTCCCAACCTCCCAACTCTCTTCTACTCAAACAGTTCCTTCAATACCCTTCATAGTACTCGTCTCTACCCAGGGGATGAGGAACCTCAAGGGGCTGAGGAAGAGGAGGCTCCCACTCCCGCTCCTGTTCCTGATCCTACTCCTCTTTGACAGCACTCACAGCTTGACCAGTTAGTGGAGAGGTTTGATCGATGGGAGACCCACTTCGACGCTTACGTTGCTGTATAGGAGCAGCAACATTCTGAGGACATGGCCCCCTACGAGCAACACCGCACAGAGGACTTAGCCTATTTTGATAGCTACATTACTCACCAGCAGCAGCAGCATGACCAGGACATCGCCTGGTTTAATGCTAAGTTTACTATGCTAGCTAGCTACTTTCAGCAGCCACCTCCACCACCTCCATCTGATGATCATGATCCCTCATTTTTCTAGTTTTTATTTTCTATTTTCTGTAGTTTGTCATAGTTTGTTTTAGTTTATGTTGTGTTTTTTTTCTTTTTCTTTATGTGTGTCTAGGACCCTCTTTTTATGATGACAAAAGGGGGAGTAGGATGTGGTAGGAAAAGTTGATGCTTGTAACTTTGAAATTTTAATGAACTCCTATTTTTATTGAGATTTTCCTACTTGTGTTTGCCATCATCAAAAAGGGAGAGATTGTTACAAACATGTTTTTAGATTATGATTTTGATGATAGCAAACATATCTTGCTTCACAACGACTGCTTTTTTCTACTGACTTTTCAGGACTCAAAGATCCGAACAGAAATCAGAATCAGCTCAAGATGGGGTAGACTAGGATTTAGTCAGTCTGTAATTTTATTTTTTCCCTCTTGAATCAATTGTAATCTTTGGTATGACTAATATAAAATAACCGTACACATACACACTTGAGAGACTTAGAAATTCTGTTTTTACTCAAATCGGCCAGGATGATATTTACATCGTCCTGGATGATCTGGCTTAAAACAAAAATTCTAATCAGGGGTTCTTAATTAAGGCAGCCGTCATTAGCAAATCGGCCTGGATGATACGTGTATCGGTCAGGATGATAGTATCAAAATAGAAAGAAATTGCCGCCATAAACAATTAAGGTATTCTGTATTTTTGGAAATCGGCCAGAACGATCTTGGATCGGCCTGGACAATATTCACAATTATGCCTTAATTGATTAGACAAATCAAGGAAGTAATTAACGATGATTGATACGATCACATCGTCCTGGATAATCTCAGGATCGGCCAGGATGATCTATTCAAAAACCTTAGTTACTTCTGGACGATAAATATCGGCCAGCACAAATTCAAGGCGATGCTCTGGACGATTTTCCTCTGATTTGAACTTATCGTCCTGGATGATCATGAGATCATCCTGGACAATCAAGCCAACTTTCAATCATCCAGTTTGCATTCAGGGCAATACTCTGGCCGATCTTCTGAGATTTGTACTGATCGGCCAAGACGATGTCTATATCGTCCTGGACGATATTGTCGATAACTTGCAATTAATGAGCTCCTTTGAAGCTCTTCTATTTAAGAGCTCTTGTTCAACATTTTTGAAGATCTTTTGCTGCTGCCTTGACCTGAGAAGACCTTGAGGAGAGAGAGAGAGGATCTTATGAGGGGGAGCTTGTGAGGGGTTTCACAAGGGTTCCTTCAAGGATCACTCTGCTTCTTCTTCGTCTAGAATTTCTCATCCGTGGAAGGGTCGGTAGAGGTAAGGATTCAGCAACTGATCGTGGTTCTCTGCCAGCTTCAGGAGGAAGCAAAAGGAGTTGGGTTCTCTTCCTTGCCGGGGTGGCAAAAAGGTGTCTTTATAAGGGTTTCTACGCCTAGCTGTGGGGGATAAAGGAGAGTCACGATTGTAGTGCAATACTCGGAGGGTGCCTCCGAGGAGTGGACGTAGGTCGAGTTAATCAAACCACTATAAACCCTTGTGTTTGTGTTTTTACTGCTTCCGCATTTATTTCTTCCGTACGTTATTTCTTTGTAGTGATTTGGTTTGTATTTTTGCTTTGCCTAAAGATTTTTTTTTTAAATACCAATTCACCCCCCCCCCCCCCCCCCTCTTTGTTAGCCTTGGGCTAGTTCTATAGGGCTTAACATCCCTAACAAACTTTCAGGTACTGTATAATTTATTATGGCCGAAAAACCCTAGGTGCCAGATTAATTTAAGTAAGATTTTGAAATTTAATTTTTGAACAAATCAAACTATGCGATATTTATTCAAATGTACAAAATATTTGAAATCTTACTAAAATTAACTCCTATGATTAACCAATAAAATTATGTTTTAATTAATAATAGCCAATCATATCGTATGATGTTTATCATACCAAACAATTAACATAAGTGAAATTTGGTCATCCCAAAGATTATACCAAAAGAAACCATGATTTTTGAACTAATCATACTATATGATATTCATATCGTACTAAATGGCCTACTTGAAATCAACTAATAATACTATACAATTAGAGCAGTACTGGATGAATAGCATTGTACTGGACAATAGAAGAAAATTAAATAGATCGTACTGGACAATCTCTAGATTATGCTGTAGGATATGTTAAATTTAATTAAATAGTTCATTTGAATGATTGTTGACATTATACAGGATGGGACTAGTTTAAAATTGATCATATTATACAAATAGTTATGGCTTCGACTTTTTAGTGTTTCATGAAGCCCAATACTTAAGCATATTTTAAGAGATTCTCTTTGTAATGTTGTGAGGATTGTATAATTCTTAAAGGAACTCAAAGAAAGAAGCTTTACGAGATCCATGGTTTGAGAGGTAGGAGAAGGTGAGGTTAAGCATGAGGGAGAAGGAGTGTAAGAAGATTACACGATTACTCTGGGCTAGCTACCTCCTTGCTCCTCCTGTCTCCTTGGTGCGACTTTGGAAGCTCTCTAGGGAGAGAGGCTTATAGGTCAAGTCCTTGAGGTACTCTACCTTCTTCAGGAGGGAAAATAAGGTGATGAGATTCTCTGGCTTCTCTAGGTGGGAGAAAAAGGAGCCGATGTTCTCTGCCTTCTCAAGGACGGAGTAAAATGAGCAAAGTCCACTACCATCACTGGAAAGGTGACATAGTTTCTAGCACTCCACTACATCAAGTTTAGTTAAAGTGAGTCTATAATGGCTTCTTTGTCTTATTGTGGGAGCAAAATGAGAGTCACTTTATTTTTGTGCAAATTCTTGGAGCGAAGGAATCCGGGGCGTGGACAAAGGTCAAGGTTGACCGAACCACTATAAAAATCTCTGTGGTGTTTTTTTTTTTCTTTTTGCACTTTTATATTTCCTATATTTTTATTTCCATTATAATTGCTTGGAAAAAATTGGTGGTTATTGCTTACCTTCATAAATCAAGATATCATCGTCATTAAATTAATAGTTTTGATAAACTTGTTCGCTTCTACAAGTAATGAAAATATCATATTTTCAATTTTTGAAAACATTTCAAAAATATTATCATTATTATTTTAAGTCAAGGAAATTTTTTAAATTACCAATTCACCCCACCCCACCCCTCCTCTTGGTGAGCCTCGGGCTAGTTCCTTAAGGTCTATCAAACTTCATGAACTTTCAAGTGATATCAGAGTGGGTTTCAAAAATAAAGTTTAAAAAAAAAAATTAAGAAATGATCAATAGTTTATTTTGGAAATCGCAACAATGTAGAGGGTTATTCGATGACCCATCTACCACTTTATAAAAATATTCCATTTGATTACTAGAAATATGCATGTGTAACTTTTTTATAATCCATTGACTACAAAATTTGACTAGATATTCACTTCCATCGCATGTAGTTAATGGTGTCAAAATTTATATTCCTTTTCTTGAATGGAGTTATGAGGATAGGAAACTCGCACAATTAAATGCTAAATATTTGATTTTTTTTTGCTTTAAAATATGAAGATTATATGCAAGTTTCTACATGCACTATAGGAAAGGAGATTTGGGATAGATTATGTATCACCTATATGGGAACTAGTGAAGTAAAACAGTGTAGGCTAAAATTCTACTAAATGACTTTAAACTCGTGTATATGAAATCTAGCGAGACTATATCTGAAATGTACACAAGGTTTACCCAGATAGTGACATCCTTACATGAACTAGGTAAAGAACTAACCTTGTAGGGGTGCTATCATAAACGGCCTAGTGAGACCATATGATACCTAGACAGTGGATATTTGAGGCACATGACTTGTAAAATGAACTAGTTCATCACACTGGAGGCAGGTCAGGTGGCAAGGTAATATTAGGGGATAACACCACTAGGAAAGTGGTCGGATCAGATATAATTAGAAACTCTAGAATCTTTATGATTGAGAATGTCTTATTATTTGATCGTTTAAAATATAATCTATTGAGTATTAGTCAATTATGTGACAAAGGCTTTGATATAAAATTTCTTTCCAACAAATGCTTGATTACTTTAAATGAAAAACTTGTGTTAGAAGGAAACTAGAAGAATAATGTTTACATCTTAGGTTGAATTGCATTAAATATTCAAATTCCATATGCATAAAAACTATAATTAATAAATCTTGTCTATGGCATAGGAAACTATGTCTTGCTAGCATGAAGACTTTTAGGAATATCACCCATAAACACCTAGTTAGAGGCATACCTAAGTTAGACTTCACTAAGGACCACCTATGTTATGCCTACCATCTAGGAAAATATGTTAGGTCTTCATTTCATTTAAAAAAGACTTTAACACCTCTATGCCACTAAAGATCCTACATATGGACCTATTTGGACCTATTAGTACTACCAATCTAGAAGGGAAGATATATGTATTTGTAATAGTGGATGACCCCTCTAGATTTACTTGGGTTATATTCTAACACATAAGAGTGAGTCATTTGTGGAATTTAGAACATTCTCCACTTAGATTCGAGGTAAATTAGGATGTGAAATCTCAATAATTTATAGTGATCATAGTGGAGAGTTCAAAAATGATAACTTTAAATCTTTCTATCAAGAGATAGGAATATAACATAATTTCTCTGCCCCTAGGACCCCCCAGTAAAATGAAATAGCTGAAAGGAAAAAATAAAACCTTCGTGGAAGCTGTTATGGAAATGCTAGCTGAGTATTCCCTCCTTATGTATTTTTGGGAAGAAGCAGTGAATATTGCTTGTAATGTTTTAAATATGGTGAATATAAGATCCAAATTTAATAAGACACCTTATGAACTCTTCAAGAGTAGGAGACTCAACCTTTCTCACTTACATGTCTTTAGTTGTATATGCTTCATCTTAATCAATGGAAAATCACCCTTAGGAAAATTTGATCCCAAGTCTGATGAAGGTGTCTTCTTAGGTTACTCATCTATAGGTAAGGCTTATAGAAACTTTAATAAGAGGACCTTGGTAGTAGAAGAGTCTACCCATGCAGCATTTAATGAATCACATAGGACCTCTAAATCTAAACCTAAATAAGAATAAGTAGAGTTAATTCAAGGGGTAGAAGCAATTGCTATAGGAGACAGAGTAGAACCTCAAAAAATTGCTTAGAGAATGGAGATATTCTTACAGTCATCCTAAAGAACTTATTTTAGAAGACCCGTCTGAAGGTGTTAGAACTAGGCATAGACTTAAGAAAGAAGTCGGTCATTCAGCTTTTATCTCTATGATAGAACCCACCAATATATATCAAGCCCTAGCTGATGAATTTTGGATCCTTATAATTCAAGAAGAGCTAAACTAATTTATAAGAAATAATGTAGTGAACTAGTCAAGAGACCTAAGGAATAAAGTGTTGTTGGAATATAGTGGGTTTTTAAAAATAAGATGAATGACTCTAGAGCAGTAATGAAGAATAAGGCCATACTAGTAGCTAAGGGCGATAACCAGATCGAATGAATAGATTTTAAGGAAACCTTTACCCTGTAGCTAGACTAGAATTCATTAGGGTGCTATTAGCCTTTACTTACTTTAAGGGTTTTAAATTGTATCAAATGAATATTAAGAGTTTTCTAAATTAGTTGATTCAAGAAGATGTTTATATAGAGCAACCCTCAAAGTTTGAAAATTCATAGTTCCCTAATCATGTATTCAAACTAAAGAATACCTTATATGGATTGAAGCAAGCATCTAGAGCCTAGTATGAAAGGATGAGCACCTTCCCTTTTTGATAGAGGATTTGTTTAGGGTAGTGTATACACCACCCTCTTTCTAAAGAAAGAAGGAGAAGACTTACTCATTCTTTAAATTTATGTTGATGACAACTTATTTGGATCCTCAAATAAAAACCTATGTGATGAAATTTAAAAAATAATGTGTAGAGAATTTAAGATGAGTATAATGGTAGAGCTAAGCTACTTTCTTGGATTTTGTGTACACTAGATCGATGATGGAACCTTCCTTGGCCAATATAAATACATCAAGGATATTCTTAAAAAAGTATGAAATGGAAAAAACTAAAGCCATGAGTAGTCCCATGAGCTCTATTGTTTAATTAAATAAGGACCCAAATGGAAAATAAGAAGATAAAAAAAAATATAGGGGAATAATTGGATCACTTATTTACTTAATTGATAGTAGACCATATATTATGTTTAGTGTTGGAATTTATGCTAGATTTCATGTTGATCCAAAAATATCCCACATGACTAATATTAAGAGAATTCTTGAATATTTATTTTGCACTCCAAACCTAGGAATCTAGTATCCTAAATAATACATTTCTTTTAAAATATTAAGATAGTCGGATTCTTATTTTGTAGGATGTATTATAGATTAAAAAAGCACTTTTGGAACCTACCAATTCATAAGATAATCTTTAGTTTCCTAGTCCAGTAGAAAATAAAACTCAGTAGCCCTTTCCATAATTGAGGCAAAATATATAGCAGTAGGGAACTATGTTGCTCAAGTCTTATGGCTATAGCAATAGCTCTTAGATCTTGGACTACTTGTAGCAACCATTACAATTATGTGTGATAATACTAGTACTATTTGTATATCCAAAAATCCAATTCAACACTTCTATATAAAGCATATAGATATTAGACATCACTTTATAAGAGATCATGTAGCCAATGAAGATATAGAATTATATCACATAGCTACATGAGATCAATTGGAAGACATCTTCACAAAATCATTAGCCTATGATACCTTTAGTGCCCTGAAGATAAAACTATGTGTTATAGACATTCATGCTTAATTCAAGATAAATAAAAAAATTTTATTTTTGAAATCATTCATTCACATGTGTTAATTTGGATGTATTTATTTCTTTATAATGTTTGTGTGTTGTTGTTCGTAGTTTATGTTTAAAAAAATAAAAATTTGTTTTGGTTTAAGATGTTTCCGAATCATCGCACACACACCTCACTAACTTCCAAAATTTTTTCAAAATTTTTTCCAATCATGTTGTATGATCAATATTCATACTATATGATATGAACAGATCATAACCCTTCATTTAATCAATTTCCCAGATTAGATTAATGATATGCACATCATACTGTATAAACTCTTATTCGTAATGTATAATTTATGTGTCACTAATCGTTAAGGAATTCAATTTTTTTGGTATGAAATTATTGCCAATTATATGGTATGATACGTATACCTCTCCTCGTACTATACAATACACATGTCAAAGTATATTAGGATGAATTTAATTCGTCCAGTATGATAATAATTGCATTTTGTACTATACAAACACCCATTCATGCAATACAATACTTTTTTTCAAACACCATACTAGTGACCCCTCAGGATAAATGCAATTCCATAAGATCATCCAGTACAATACCTTATCGTACTGTACAATTTGACCACTTTTTCTAACAAGCCGCCCAGACGAATTAACTTTCTTGATCTAGATGCATGAACCTTGATCATACTATATCATCGGCTAAAATCTATAAATTAGAAGACTTTAAATGGTTCAATTCACTCAACTCACTACTTCCTCAAACTCATACCCTCTAAACCTTCCTTTCTAATGGTCGATAGAAGCAAACACGGTAGAATGATTCAGGGGAGCTCCTCCTCCCTCTCATAATTTTAACGATCATTTCGTCTCTACAAAGGAAAAAGATGCTTACCACAAGTACAAGGAGGCAAAAATCACTCCTTCTCGAATGTTAAATCAACCCAGACTTAATTTTTGAGGTGATGAACCTCTTTACCTCCACTACTCTTCAATTACTCCTGACACTGATTCTTCCCTATCACTCTAAACTTTTTTATGAATTCTTATCTAACCTTAGGTTAAATCTAAAAACCTCTACCATGACTTCTTTTGTTTTCTGTCAAAATATAGAAATCACCAAAGTTGATTTAGCAGTACATATAAGACTTTCTACTGAAAGACCTCATCCACAATCACTTCTTTCAAATGATTTTGACTAGACATCTGTCAACTTGTGCCTTAGGAATGTGCCCGTAAACCAACACCAACCACTAGTCCACACTATAACTAGAATGCATGTATCATTCAGCATGTCTTCAAACCTCAATTATACCCAAAGCAGAGGATCAGGTTAACATAACCTCACTTCTTTCTATAGTCACCTACCTTATAATGTCGAATACCCAATTTGATGAAGCCTAAATGATTCTTAATTACATCCAAAACATCACTCATATTAGGGTTGTCAAAATTGAGTCACAGTTTGGGTTCGGGTCCAACCTGAAACTGACCTAACACTATTCAATCCGACCTGAACCTAGCCTATTTTTTTCAAACGGGTCAATATTTTAGACTCGAACCCAACCCAATACCAACCTGCTAAGTGAGTCCCCTTTGTTGATGTTTGAATTTGCTAGTTTGATGTTTGCTCCTTGGACAATGTTTTCATCCCCTCGGATAAAAAATTACAACATTTTGATCGAAAGTACCAAAGCAAGTAAGAAAAGATGAGACTTCACCGTTGCCTCACCAACTCCTTTGCAATTGTTTAGCTTCTCTCCTTGGGTGACATTCTCTTCCCGTCAGATTAGAAGTTACAACATTTTGATCAAAAGCACCAAAGCAAGTAAGAAATGATGGGAATTTATTGCTACCTCATCTGCTCCTTCATTACTATTGGACTTCACTCATTGGATGATTTTCTCTTCCCATTGGATCCAAAGTTACAACTTTTTTGATTGGAAGCAATGATGGGAGTTCGCTCACTGTGAAGTAGTCGCTACCTTTTCGGCTCCGTAATTGCTATTTGGCTTAGATCCTTAGATGACATTCCCTTATAGTCAGATCGGAAGTTATAACATTTTGATCAAAATAAACGGTGGGAGTTCGCTCACTGAGTTGTTCTGAATGTCCATGATTCTACTTTTCTCCATGGATGATGTTTCCTTTTGGTCAGATTATAAGTTATATTGATCGA
Source organism: Dendrobium nobile (assembly GCA_022539455.1). Classification (NCBI taxonomy): domain Eukaryota; kingdom Viridiplantae; phylum Streptophyta; class Magnoliopsida; order Asparagales; family Orchidaceae; genus Dendrobium; species Dendrobium nobile. The sequence continues at coordinate 17,528,919 of CM039724.1, read as the reverse complement.
AAGCAATGATGGGAGTTTGCTCACTATGAATAACTTTATCTATTTCATGTACTTCTTCTACCAAATCTTGTATATATGCCAATCTAGATCAAAATTGGGTCATTCTTGGGTTTCTGGGTCAACCCAAACCTAACCTAAAATTTGAAATGGGTCAAAAATCAGAACCCGAACACATCCCATTTTGAGTTTGAGTTAACTCAAACCCATAATTTTTGTGTCGAGTTCGAGCATATTTATTGGGTTGTGTCCAATTTTGACACCCCTAACTCATATTTGACATCCTAGCACCTAAAGAAAATAAAATATTGCCTGAGGACATATCATAGGATATACCCTAGATAAAAAATACCACCTCACCTTTTCTTGCTCAACTTGATAATATTCTTATTTTCTATATGGATGCCTCCTTCCATATCCTTTTCCCTCGAGGGAAAGAGCACGTCGAGCTAGAATTTGAAAAAGAAGCGGATCCTACTCCTATATGTAGACCTCCACCACCACCACCAATACCATCACCTGAACCTACTTACCCTGAATACCCTCATGACAAAATAATTCAACGGCTCAAGTAGTTAGAAACCAGGTTGGATTATCACATTCAACACCAACAACATAAGTATGAAGAAGACATTAGATGGTTTGGACAAAGGTTTTCCTTGATTAAAAATTAATTTTTCTCCTTCTATCAATTTTTTCAACCACCACCACCACCACCTGATCATGATTCGCCTTACCAATAACGTTTGTTTATTTTATTTTACTTTTTTTTTGTATTATTTTCTTTATTTGTTTGTTCCTCCTCTTTTGGTGATGTCAAAGTGGGGAGAAAATATATGTTTTATTATATTTTAATAGAATCTTATGTTTGCATTACTTTATTTTTTGCTTTTTATTTATTTATTATTATCTTTTCAAAAAAATAAATTAAATTAAATTAAATTAAAACAAAAAAATTTGAAAATTATAACCCCTAATTTTTTAAATTAATCACCTAGTATAGGTAAGCTTAGGAGAACAAAATATTTATCTTCTTATTAACTAACCTTATTTGATATCATCAAAAAAGAGGAGATTATTATAATCTAGGTTTTATGGTATATGATTTTGATGATGACAAACATTATTAATTGAATTGTTGCTTTTCTCATTAAATATTTTAGATATTTTTTTTATCTATGAGCATGAACATTACAGGTAAGACATACACTTTCAAGGCTATTGAAAGCTCAAGAATAGGTAGAATAGTAAGGTCAAGTAACAAAGTCTGTAATTTAACTTTTATTTATTTATTATTTTTTTAGTCTGGCTATAAAAGAGTGTATACAATTGGGTGAAAATACACACATACATAGAGGGAGTGATATGAACTTTAAAAGTTAAATTTTCTTGTACTAATTTTACTGTACGATTTATAATCATACTGTACGATAAGTATATAAAGAATGGGCACAATAGCTAATTAAAAAAAATTGTGGACTAATCGTACAGTATGATCATGATCATATTGTATGATTCATTATGATCTAAAACATTAGTCATCATATAAATTTAAGTTAGATTTTGGAATTTTATTTTTTGAATTAATCCTACTGTACAAATATTTGAAATCCAACTAAAATTAGCCCATGTGATTAGTCAATCAAATCATAGTTTAATTAATTATAGCTGATTATAGTGTATGATGTTTATCATGCCAAATGATTAGCATAGATGAAATTTGATCATCCCAAAGATAATACCAAACAAAACCATAATTTTTAAACTAATTGTACTGTACAATATTCATATCATACTAGACGACCTACTTAAATCAACTAGCCATACTATACGATGAGAGCAGTACTGGATGATTAGTTGAGACAATTTTAATTCGTCCCATGAATCATACTATACAAATAGAAGAAATTAAATAGATTGTACTAGACAATCTCTAGATCATATTATGTAATATGTTCAAATTAGTTAAATTATTTTATTTGAATGACTGTTGACATAGTACTGTACAGCACTTGTTTTGAACTGATTATGCTGTACGAACAATGACAGCTTTTATGATTTTTTTAGTTTTTCTTGAAGCCCATTACTTAAGCATGTTTTAATAGATTCTCTTGAAAGTTTGTCTAGGTTGTTAGATCTTATAGAACTGTCCCAAGGCTAACCAAGAGGAGGAGTGAATTGGTTATATAACAAAATTCATGGATTTTGTAAAACATTTTTCTCTTTAAAAAATCTTTTTAGAAGATTAAAAAACACTAATCTTGAACTATGTAATTGTTTATTGAAATTATTTTCATGGATAGTTATTTAACCACAAATATAAAAAAGAAGTGAAATAAAATACATGAAATATAAAAAAATATAGAAGAACACTAAATTTTATAGTGGTTCGGTCCAACAAGACCTATATCAACTCTCAGGAGACTACTTCTCTAGGTATTGTACTAATCAAAAGTGACTCCCCTTTCGCCCCTAGAGTAAGGCACGGAAGTCCTTATAAACTCTCTTCTACTAACCCGGTGCGGCAGAGAACCATCACCTTTTACACTCCCCAAGTGATGGCAGCATACCTTCTCATCCTTTTTCACCCACTTGGTGAAGGTAGAGTACCTACACGTCCTTTTTTACCCAACTAGTGAAGGTAGAGAACCAAGTGTCCTTTTTCACCCTCTCGGTGAAGGTAGAGAATCATCACATCTTTTTTACCCTCCTAGTGAAGGAAGAGAACCTTGATCCATTCATAAAGATCTACTCTCAAGAGACTCTAAAGAAGTTGGGAAGAAAATAGAAAGAAAACAAAGAGATTCTCAGTTTGAGCTGTTAAGATAGTTGCTATTTGAATGCTTTACATTTTTGCACCTTATGTAGTTTTAATGATTCCAAATATTATTGTTCAAATGTGTAGTTATCTCCTAACAATTTTAGAAGATTTGTATTTGCTCTTGTGTGTACTAACATTTCAGGAAAAACGAACTCCAGACTACGAAGACTTCAAATCAAATTCAGAATGAGATACTTTGTAAAATTTGAAGTTTGTATTTCTTTGAAATTAAATTGAAAGGGAGTGATTGTAATTGAGTGAATAAAAACATACACACACACATAAGGAGATCATAAAAAATTTATACTGATCATACTGGATGATATACGTTCGTACGGGTCGATCAGACAGTTATCTCCTATTGAGCACATGGAACGAATAGGAACTTGCTTAAAAATTTTTCTAAGTCCTATTCGTCCAGGACGAATTTTACAATCGTCCAGGATGACTCGTTCTCTATAAAATTTTTGTCCAGACAAAATTAAATTATCGTCAATGGCGATTGGTCCTCTGGAAAATTTTTGTCCAGACGAAATTAATAATCGTCCAGGACGATCTGGTCTCTAGAAAATTTTTGTCCAGATGAAAATAAATTATCGTCCATGGCGATTGGTCCTCTGGAAAATTTTCGTCCAGACGAAATAAATAATCATCCAGGACGATCGGTCCTCTGTAAAATTTTCGTCCAGACGAATAAATTTTCGTCCAAATGATTAACCGACTTAGAACGGTTTTCAGCAATTTCTAGAACCGACCTTGTAATAACCGTTCGTACCGGACGAACCTAGTTCGTACGGGACGATCAGCTGTACGAAGACATTTCATACACATATACAAATGGGGTCGTTTCAAATCGTTTAAGTAAAATCGTCCAGGATGATCCACGATCGTACGGGACGATCCACTTCGTACAGAATTGAATACTCGCAGTATTTGGGCGGTTTTTCTTATCTTTTGTATAAATAGTCCAAAATAGACTGCCACCCAATCTTTTTATCATTTGATCTTCGTGCCTCTTGAGAGAATAGCTAAGGAAAGAGTGTGAGAGTGCATTCAAGGGATGATTTCTACCACTGGAGCGTGAAGACTTCACTTGGAGTTCAAAGGTAAGAATCTCTACTTGTGAATTGGGATTACTTCACTCTTTTCTTTCTTCCTTCTAGATTTCTTGTGAGAAGATCAGTCAAGGAGATCCGGTTCGCTGCCGACACTTGGAGAGTGTGAATAGCCGAAGGGTTCGCTGCCTACACTTGGAGAGTGTGAATAGCCGAAGGGTTCTCTGCCCACACTAGGAGATAGTGTAAAAGGACGACGGTTCTCTGTCAACACTGGGGATAGTGTAAAAGGACGATGGTTCTCTGCCAACACTGGGGATAGTGTAAAAGGACAACGGTTCTCTGCCGCACCGGGGAGTAGTGAAAAGAGTGTGTTGTAAAGTCTTCTCCGCCATGTTGTGGGTGCAAAAGGAGAGTCACTATTGGTATTAGTGCAATACTTAGAGGGTGCCTCTGGGAGTGGATGTAGGTCTGGTTTTAGACCGAACCACTATAAATCTAGTGTCATTTACTTTACTGTTTTTACGTTTCCGCATTTTATTTCTTAGTCTTAAAAACTCTGTGGTTGAAAAACTTTTTCTACAAAACTTAAAAGAAATAATTTTTATTTCGGTACAAAATAATTTCAAAAAGAGGGTTTAAAATTTTTTAAACTACCAATTCACCCCCCTCTTGGTAGCCTTTGGGACATTAACTTAGGCTTAACAACCTAATTACTAGACTCAACAAGGGGTATCAGAGCTTCGTTTCAAAATCATAAGTCTGAACTACTTTTTGATTAACGTAGATGACTACATTTGGAAACCGAAATACACCTGAAGGTTACTCTATCACTGGACCTCCACTGTTTGACAATATTCCTTTTGATTTTTGGAAAACACGCATGTCTACTTTCTTACAGTCACTTGATTATCGCATGTGGATACTAGTCCAAGAAGGTTACACAAAACCAACTAGATTAGTTGATGGAGTTAGAGTAGAAACACCTTTTGCAGAATGGACTATAGAAGAACGTGACTTTGCACAATCAAATGCCAAATGTTTAAATAGTTTCTTTTGTGCTTTAAAATCTGAAGACTACATGCGTGTTTCCACTTGCAAAAGCGGAAAGGACATATGAGATAGACTTTGTATAACTTATGAAGGGACAAATGAGGTTAAGCAATCAAGACTCAATATCTTATTACATGACTATGAACTGTTTCGCATGAAACCTAATGAATCTATTTCTGACATGTACACAAGATTCACACAAATTGTCACTTCTTTGCAAGCACTTGGTAGGGAATTAACAAATGCTGAAATGGTCAATAAAATTCTTCGATGTTTACCTACTGCTTATGATGCTAAAATTACTGCAATTACAGAGTCTAAAGATCTAAACATATATTCTATTGACAATCTTCTTGGTTCACTCATTGCTTATGAGCAAGGAGTAAGTCAAAGAAAGATTGATGCAGGTGAACCACGAAAGGAGAAAAATATTGCATTAAAGGTGGAAGAGTCAGAGAGTGAACACTCACAACCTAAGGATGAAGATGATTTTGCACTGACGACTAGACAATTTAGAAGCTTTTTAAAAAGAAAGCAGAAGAGACGCCAGCAATAGAACAGAGGTAAGTTTAACAGAAATGGCAAGGTTTCTAATGAAGTGATTTGTTATGAATGCAGGAAACCAGGTCATATAAAGACTGAATGCCCAAAACTCAAAGCCACTCCTAACAAGGAGAAGGTAGAGGAGAAACTAATGGTAAACAAGGGCAAGAAGAAGTTTCAAAGAGCTTTCTGGGCGGACTCAGCTTCAGACTCATCTGAGACTGAAAAAGAAGAAGAAGTCACCAACCTTTGCTTGATGGCAGATAATGTTGAACAATCAGATCAAGAAGAGGAATGCTCTCACACAAGACCTCGTGGGAGCATATGGTACCTGGACAGCGGATGTTCAAAGCATATGACTGGAGATACTACTCAATTCATAACGCTGGAAGCCAGGAGTGGAGGCAAGGTTACACTTGGAGATAAAACAACAAAGAAAGTGATTGGATCTGGTATGATTGGAAATTTCAAAAACTTTTTCATAGATAATGTGTTATTGGTTGAAGGCTTAAAACATAATCTGTTAAGTATAAGTCAATTTTGTGATAAGGGCTATAATGTGAAATTTTTACCTACTAGCTGCATATTAAGCCTAAATGGAAAAGAAGTCTTAAATGGAAAAAGGGTAAATAATGTTTACATGCTAGATCTGAATTCTATTCAATCTCCTACTGCTTTTTGTTTAAAAATTATTTCTGATGAATCATGGCTTTGTCATTCTAGTATAAAAAACCTTAGAAGAATTACCCAAAAGAACTTAGTGAGAGGTATACCAAAACTAGACTTTACTAAGGATCACCTTTGTGATGCATGTCAATTAGGAAAACAAGTGAAGTCCCCTTTTAAATCCAATAAGGATCTTAGAACTAGTAAACCTTTAGAAATTCTTCACATGAATCTTTTTGGACCAGTAGGAACTGTAAGTCTAGGAGGAAAGGTATATGGATTTGTTATAGTGGATAATTTCTCAAGATTCACTTGGGTTAGATTTTTTTTTCATAAAAGTGAATCATTTGAGGAATTCAAAAATTTTTCCACTTGGATTCAAAGAAAACTAGGATGTGAAATAATTTCTTTACAAAGTGATCATGGAAGAGAATTTGAAAATGAAAGATTTGAAAATTTTTGTAAAGAAAAAGGGATTGATCACAATTTTTCTGCACCTAGAACCCCTCAACAAAATGGGATAGTTGAAAGGAAAAATAGAACATTAATAGAAGCCGCCCGAACAATATTGGCAGAATACTCACTTCCTAGATATTTTTGGGCTGAGGTGGTTAGCACTGCATGCTATGTTCTGAATAGGGTGAATATGAGATCAAATTTAAATAAAATACCCTATGAATTGCTAAAAGGTAGAACACCTAACTTGTCTCATTTACATATATTTGGTTGCAAGGTGTTCATTCATAACAATGGAAAATCTGCCTTAGGAAAATTTGATCCAAAATCAGATGAAGGAATTTTTGTTGGATATTCAAGTGTTGGAAAATCTTATAGGGTATTCAACAAAAGAACTTTAATCATTGAAGAAACCACACATGTTGTATTTGATGAATCTGGAAATTTGGAAGAGCCAAATATTGTTGAAGAAGAGATTGAGGAAAACTCCCAAAAGATTGATAGATTAAACTTGGAAGAAAATGTAGAAGAAAATTTAGAAAGAGAAAACCCTTTGCCTAGAGATTTGAGATTTTCTAAAAACCACCCAAGAGAATTGATTATAGGTGAACCTAGTGAGGGTGTTAGATCTAGGCGTGGATTAAACAAGAAAGTCAATCATTCAGCCTTTATTTCAACAATAGAACCCACTAATATTGATCAAGCACTTTCTGATGAATTTTGGATATTGGCCATGCAAGAAGAGTTAAATCAATTTGTAAGAAATAAAGTTTGGGAATTAACTACAAGGCCAAAAGATCAAAGTGTTGTTGGAACCAAGTGGGTGTTCAAAAATAAAATGAATGACTCAGGAGTAGCCATTAGAAATAAGGCTAGATTAGTTGCTAAGGGGTATAATCAAATTGAAGGAATTGATTTTGAGGAGACCTTTGCCCCTATAGCTAGACTTGAAGCAATTAGGGTTTTACTTGCCTTTGCCTGTTTTAAAGGTTTTAAATTATTTCAAATGGATGTCAAAAGTGCCTTTTTGAATGGGGTTATTGAAGAAGATGTTTTTGTAGAAAAACCTCCAGGATTTGAAAATTCAAAATACTCAAATCATATTTTCAAGTTAAAAAAAAGGCATTATATGGATTGAAACAGGCACCTAGAGCTTGGTATGAGAGGTTGAGCAACTTCCTACTTGAAAGATCTTTTAAAAAAGGAAGTGTGGATACAACTCTCTTTTTAAAGAAATTTGGAAAGGATATACTCATTGTTCAAATTTATGTAGATGATATCATTTTTGGATCTTCAAATAAAAATCTTTGTGATGATTTTCTAAAACAATGAGTAGTGAATTTGAAATGAGTCTAATGGGAGATCTAAATTACTTTCTAGATTTTAGCATTAAGCAACTTGAGGAAGTAACATTTCTTAGCCAAACTAAATATATTAAGGACATCCTCAAGAAATATGAAATGGACAATGCTAAACCTGTTAGTACACCAATGAGTTCCTCAGTTCAGTTGGATAAGGACCTTAAGGGAAAATCTGTTGATCAAAAGAAATATAGAGGGATTATTGAATCTTTGCTTTACTTGACTGCTAGCCGACCAGATATAATGTTCAGTGTTTGCTTATGTGCTAGATTTCAATCAGATCCAAAAGAATCACATTTGACAGCAGTGAAAAGGATTTTAAGATACTTGCTAGGAACTCAAAACTTAGGAATTTGGTATCCTAAGTTTAGTTCTTCATTTCAAATTATTGGTTATTCAGATTCTGACTTTGCAGGCTATAGAGTGGATAGGAAAAGCACTTCTGGAACATGTCAATTCATTAGAAATTCATTAGTTTCTTGGTCCAGTAGAAAACAAAATTCAGTAGCCCTATCTACTGCAGAAGCAGAATACATTACATTAGAAAGTTGTGTGGCACAAGTACTTTGGTTAAAATAACAATTGATTGACTTAGGATTTACTATAGGCACTATTCCAATTTATTGTGATAATACTAGTGCTATTTGCATTTCCAAAAATCCTATTCAACATTCTAGAACCAAACACATTGACATAAGACATCATTTCATAAGAGATCATGTGTCCAAGGGAGAAATTGAACTCACACATATTTCAACTGAAAATCAACATGCAGACATTTTTACAAAACCTTTAGCCTTTGATACCTTCAGTACATTAAGAACAAGGCTAGGTGTTATTGATTTGAATGCTTAAATAAAAATGTTTTTTGCAACATTGATATTTATGTTTTCTTAGTTATTTGTCTTTGATTTTTCTTTTGAATTTTGTGATTTTTGAGTGTTTTGAATGAGTTTATTTTAGAGTCTATGATTTTGTCTTTGTTTTCTGTGTTTTGAATGTTTTGTTTGATTTTCTTCAATAAAAAATCAAAAATCCAAAAAATGTGTTGAAATCATCCGGGACAAAATTTTTTGTACTGGACGATGTTTGTAAGATTCAGTTTGCATGTTATGAATCGTTTTGAGAGCAGTTTTAATGTAGTTCATCTGTACGATCTTATAATCGTCCAGGACGAAATTTTTTTCTCTCAAACGTCGGGACGATTGAATGCAGCGGTTGAGTGGATAAGGCAGTTTTAAATGTGAAGTTCGTCCGTACGAACTTTTTGTTCGTCCAGACGAACAGACGTCGTTTCATTGTAGGGGACGGTTTTCAACTGACATTAAAACGAATTAAATTTTGATCATCTGTACGAAATTTTTTTGTCTGTACGATCAGTCAAGTCAAAAGTCATTACGAAGGGACGCATCGTAAATTGTGTTGATTACGAAAAGCCATTACATTTTGGACGAATTTGATCGTCTGTACGAAATATTTTCGTCCAGACGAACGATGATTTTTCATCCAGGATGAACTATTTTCGTCCAGGACGAACGTATCATATTTCTTTAAATATGAAGGCTTTCTAACTTAACAATCACACTTCCAAACTTCACTTTCAATCCCTTTCTACTTCAAATCGTCAATGGCCTCCTCAAGCAAGAGACAAAAGGTGTTGGTGAAGAAACCCCACAAGAATCCATCTGAAAACTTCCTATTAAAGGGGAATGAGGAATCCTTTCCTCATTTTGCATCTGCCAAAATAACTCCTTCTCGCATTTTAATTCAAAGCGAGATACACTTTAAGGTAATGCACCTTTTTGCCTCCACCCAGTTTCAATTCATTCTTTCTCTCGTCCACTTTTACAACAAACAAACCTTTCACTATTTCCTAGCCAACATGAGTTTTAATTCCGACCACTCCTCCATAAGTTCTTATGTTTTCAAGCAAAAAGTTGAAATCACCAAGCATGACATTAGTGCCTTTTTGAACCTAAGAAGAGAAGGATAGAGAGCCCACACCCTAATGAGTGAAGACACTTTTAAATGGTATGATGTCAATAGGGTGATTAGACAAAGTGGCTTAACTTATCATGTTGCTAGAGTCTTCGGTATGACCAAAAATGCCCGAATCATCCAGCATATCCTTTGATCTTCAATCATTCCTAAAGCTGGTGATAGGATCAATATTACCCCTCTTATTTCTATTCTAACCTTTTTGATTATGGACTGTAAGCCTATCGACGAAGCCCAACTTATCATAGACCATCTCTATGGACTTTCAGAAATAGGACATGCAGAACAGAAGAGAAAAAGGAACATCTTATTAGGACACTTAGTTACATACATTTTGGAAAAGAAATATAACTTAGTGCATCCTGATGATGAATACGAAGAGCCAGTATACTATAATGATGCTTCCTTCAGATTAATTTTCAAGGAAAAAGGAAAAGCACATGCCAGTGCTTCAGAAGAAGAAGAAGAAGGAAAGCAAACTTCTGCACCTCAGTCAGATTATCAGAATCTGATTGAAAAATTTGATAGACTAGAGACTCATGTTGATCAAAGATTTGATCAACTTGATGCTCAACTTATGCAACAACAACAGGACATTGGTAGCATTAGAAATGAAGTACATGAAATCAATACCAATGTTATGTTGATGGCCTCCTACTTCAACCTTTTTGGTGGCATTCCTCATCCTCCTCCAGAAGAATAGAGAATGAGAGATGAATTTGTGTTTGTTGTACTTCTGTTTGTTTCTTGTGTTTTGTTCTAAATGCTTTGTTATGTTAGTGTTTATTTTTTGTATTTGTCTTAGTTATGTTTATGTTTGTTATTTTTATTGTTGTTTTGATATTATGAAATGATCATGTAATCTTTCTCATTAATATCAAAATATATCGTAGTTGATTTAAATTTGGTTTGTTTTTGAAATGTGATTAATTTTTATGAATTTCATTAGTCTTATTTAATCAAAATTGTGCTTAAATTAAATTGTAATTTGAGATTAATTACATTAGAAAATCTAGTCTTTCTAAATTTAAAAGTTGTTTATAACTTGTTATAATTAGAACTTTTAAATTCATGTCTATTCATTTAGACTACATAAAAGTTAATATTATTATTGCAATTTAGATTTTTTCTTATTTTGTATTTCTTTGCTCAAGTGATATTTATGCACTTAAAAATATTTGAAATTTTAGATTATTGATTTTGGAAAGATTTGGTATCAATTACTTTTGAAAATTGTACAAAAAGTACAAAAAAAAATCAAAAGGAATGCGCAAAGGTTCGCAAATATGAAAAAAAGGCACAAAATTAGCCCAATGTCAAAAACAAATGCACAAAAATGTGCCAAAAATTTTGAAAAAGATGCGCAAAGCGCTACTTGTGGTAATTCTCTTCTTTCCAAATTCTTTCAATCTCTTAATTCAAATTGATCTTATGTTCATTTATATTCTATTGAACTTTAAAATATAAAATTTTTATTCATCTCTCTTGTAATTATTTTTTATATTCAAATGTCTAAATTGAATCATGTCTTTGACAAATTCTTCTTACTTACAATGTTATATCACTTCTTAAATTCTATGAATTTCTATGATTTACCTAATGTTCTTAGTTTTAGATTGCATATCTTATGTCAATCAACATTTAGATTAAATTTTCAAATGAATTTCATATAAATTACTTACATTTCTTGTCTATTTCTTCTTCACTTTTTGTTGTTGTCAAAAAGAGGGAGAAATTATTGTGTTTGTATGATTTGTTTTGTTTTGATTATTTTGTTTGCATTTTGATTTTGTGTTTGACTTTGTGATTGTTTTTGTTAAAAATTTTTGAAAAATAAAAATATTATTCTTTGCTTCAAAATGACTCCTTATTTTCATGTATTCATCAATTCAGGGGGAGTTTAGAAGATTTGTTTAAATTGAAACCATACAAACAATAATTATTTTGCCATCATCAAAAAGGGGGAGATTGTTAAGATAGTTGCTATTTGAATGCTTTACATTTTTGCATCTTATGTAGTTTTGATGATTCCAAACATTATTATTCAAATGTGTAGTTATCTCCTAACAATTTTAGAAGATTTGTATTTGCTCTTGTGTGTACTAACATTTCAGGAAAAACGAACTCCAAACTACGAAGACTTCAAATCAAATTCAGAATGAGATACTTTGTAAAATTTGAAGTTTGCATTTCTTTGAAATTAAATTGAAAGGGAGTGATTGTAATTGAGTGAATAAAAACATACACACACACATAAGGAGATCATAAAAAATTTATACTGATCGTACTGGACGATATACGTTCGTACGGGACGATCAGACAGTTATCTCCTATTGAGCACATGGAACTAATAGGAACTTGCTTAAAAATTTTTCTAAGTCCTATTCGTCCAGGACGAATTTTACAATCGTCCAGGATGATTCGTTCTCTATAAAATTTTCGTCCAGACGAAATTAAATTATCGTCAATTGTGATTGGTCCTCTCGAAAATTTTCGTCCAGACAAAATTAATAATCATCCAGGACGATCTGGTCTCTGGAAAATTTTCGTCCAGACGAAATTAAATTATCGTCCATGGCGATTGGTCCTCTGGAAAATTTTCGTCCAGACGAAATAAATAATCGTCCAGGACGATCGGTCCTCTGTAAAATTTTTGTCCAGACGAATAAATTTTCGTCCAAATGATTAACCGACTTAGAATGGTTTTCAACAATTTCTAGAACCGACCTTGTAATAACCGTTCGTACCGGACGAACCTAGTTCGTACGGGATGATCAGCTGTACGAAGATATTTTGTACACATATACAAATGGGGTCGTTTCAAATCGTTTAAGTAAAATCGTCCAGGACGATCCACGATCTTACGGGACGATCCACTGCGTACAGAATTGAATACTTGCAGTATTTGGGCGATTTTTCTTGTCTTTTGTATAAATAGTCCAAATTAGACTACCACCCAATCTTTTTGTCATTTGATCTTCGTGCCTCTTGAGAGAATAGCTAAGGAAAGAGTGTGAGAGTGCATTCAAGGGAGGATTTCTACCACTGGAGCGTGAAGACTTCACTTGGAGTTCAAAGGTAAGAATCTCTACTTGTGAATTGGGATTACTTCACTCTTTTCGTTCTTCCTTCTAGATTTCTTGTGAGAAGATCTGTCAAGGAGATTCGGTTCGCTGCCAACACTTGGAGAGTGTGAATAGCCGAAGGGTTCGCTGCCTACACTTGGAGAGTGTGAATAGCCGAAGGGTTCGCTGCCTACACTTGGAGAGTGTGAATAGCCGAAGGGTTCTCTGCCCACACTAGGAGATAGTGTAAGAGGATGACAGTTCTCTGCCAACACTGGGGATAGTGTAAAAGGACGACGGTTCTCTACCAACACTGGGGATAGTGTAAAAGGACGAAGGTTCTCTGCCAACACTAGGGATAGTGTAAAAGGACGACGGTTCTCTGCCGCACCGGGGAGTGGTGAAAAGAGTGTGTTGTAAAGGCTTCTCCGCCTTGCTGTGGGTGCAAAAGGAGAGTCACTATTGGTATTAGTGCAATACTCAGAGGGTGCCTCTGGGGAGTGGATGTAGGTCTGGTTTTAGACCGAACCACTATAAATCTGATATCATTTACTTTACTGTTTTTACGTTTCCGCATTTTATTTCTTAGTCTTAAAAACTCTGTGTTTGAAAAACTTTTTCTACAAAACTTAAAAGAAACCATTTTTATTTCGGTACAAAATAATTTCAAAAAGAGGGTTTAAAATTTTTTAAACTACCAATTCACCCCCCTCTTGGTAGCCTTTGGGACATTAACTTAGGCTTAACAACCTAATTACTAGACTCAGCATGAGCAACCTTATGAATCCCTCACAATTCCCTCTCATTATATCTCTCAGTCTCCAATCTCAAAATCTCTCTCAAACGCACTCTTAATAGTCACTCTTAAGAGAAAATTCGAAGCAAAGGATAAGGGTGATAGTTTTCGGACCTTATTTATAGAAAATACCTGAAAACCCATCTAAACACCAAATTTTCAAGAGAACCATCCACGATTTGTACTATACGATCGTAGATTGTCTAGTACAAATAGTTTAAAAACTTGGTTTCATCTGAATACGAATTGGGACGAACATAGTTTCATACACGATTGGTCATATGTACGAGTTGGGATCATATAGTATGAATAGTTCAAAAATGAATATATTTATATGATATGATCTGGTATGAATCTAATTTTGTAAATATTGTTTATCTGTATGACTTGATATCGTATAGTACAAACAGTTCAAAAATGAATAAGTTTGTATGAAACGATTTGGTACGAATTTGATTTCAAATATTGTCAGTCATCTATACGAATTGATATCACATTATTTGAACCATTTTTAAAAAAATTTGTGTTCATATGGTATGATATAGTACAACCTAAATTTCATTCTCTATCAATTATCTATATAAATTTTGATCATACTATACAAACAGTTCAAAAGTAACTATGCTCGTATGGTATAATATGGTACAACCTGAATTTTATACTTTGTTAATCATCTGTATGACTGTATATCATACAGTACAAATAATTCAAAAATAATTATGTTTGTATGGTAAAATCTAGTACAAACTGAATTTCATACTTTGTTAGTCGTCTGTACAACTTAATATTGTGTACTATGATCAGTTAAGAAAATCAAGCCATGGTTTGAGTAACCAAATTCAGAAGAAAAAAAACTATGTCTAATTGTACAGTACGATTATATATCGTACAGTACGATCAATTTTAAGAATTTTATGCACTCCCCCTGTGTGTGTACCTGGTTACCCAATTATAATTATGCTTTTTAAAGAAATAAAAATAAAGACATACAGACTCTTTTACATTAAATCCTATTCTACCTTGTCTTGAAGTCTTCAACAATCTAGAGTAATATATGATTTTTCTAAAATGTTAGTAATCATCGAAACAACCAGATATATGCAATATATGTTAGGAGAAAAATGATAAAATCATAACAATAAAATTTTGTTTTCATCAAAAATCATAATCTCAATCTTGATTACTAATTTGTAATAATCTGCCCCTTTTTTATTATGGCAAAATAAATTATTGTTTAAGTAACAAATTAAAGTTATTTTCACCTAAACTCTCCCTAAATGAATAAAAACTAAAAATCATGAGGATAAATAAAATTTCATCCCCCTTTCTTAAATTTTGATTTTTATAAACAAACACAAAACAAACTACAAAGCAAAACAACACAAAAAAATAATACGAACACCAAAAAGACCATTAAACAAACAAGTATGACACGAATCATAAGAAAACTTCAATTAAACATAACAAAAAAAACCTCCCCTGGAGAGCATTTTCACATAGAACTTAAAATCAAAACAAAAATACAAAAATACAAACCAAAACACTTCAAACAAATAATAACCTCCCCCTTTTAATATCAATAAAAAAAGAAAATAAAAAATCCACTAAATATGAGAGCTAGTATTGATGGATCTAAGAAGCTGAAAAGGAACATAAATTTAAAAATTTGCAAGACAAGATTAAATTCTTGTAGCTAAAACTCTTTTTAAACTCATATTTTAAAACAAAAAAAATAAGATAAGAATAGTTAATCAAATTCAATGTTCGTTCTAGTGAGCAGAAATATCAAAAAGAATAATTATCACAAAATTAAACAAAAACCACATATATTCAAATTCAATAGCTGAAGTTTTTTGTTAAATGTATAGATTTTTCTAAAAATTAAAGATATAAAGGAAAGAACTGAATGTAGTGTGAGCTCATTTTATACCTCTTGTCAATTTTGGCGATCATTGTGCCTATTTTTATGTTGGGCTAATTTTGTGCCTTTTTTTTCAAATTTGACACTCTTTGTGCATATTGTGACATTCTATTCTTTCCTTAACCTAAATCAGTAAATCTTAGCTTGTGTTAGTATTTTCAAAGTAAATGAAAAAAATTTCTCTTAGAAGAAAAAATAAACCAAAAAATAAAAACTATAGATAATAATAATAACAACACATTGAACTTGAAAATAAAAGGAAAGAAGGTTATATTTTTGTAAAAATTATAATTATGAGATAAATGTTTTATTAGAATGATCATTACGCATCTTTTGATTTCTTTTATGCTCTTTATTTGTAACATAATAAACATATTCTAATACACATGTCACAAAAGTATTATTTTATTTTGTACTGATCAGGAACACTTTTAATTGGCCATTCTTTTATCATTTGCTCCGAATAGCCCTTTACCATATGCTCCAAAAAGCCCCTTTACGAATTGCTCCAAAGAGCCTTTTACCATTTGATACTCTATATTAGCATACACATTCAATCATTCAATAGTTATTATAGAGGATTGCTAACATGTCAAAATGAAGACTTCAAATCAAAATTCAGCATGAGATAATTTTTAATTGAAGCTTGTACTTTTCATTGTATTGAGTTTGAGAGGGAGTGATTGTAATTAAGTAACTTAGCACACACACACTTGGCAGATCTTTAAAATTCATACTGATCATACGGAATGAACCATGTTCGTAAGGGACGATCAAGTCAGTTATCCCCTCGGAAGAGCAATGGAACGAACAGGAGAAAATTTCTCTAAGTCCTGATCGTCTAGACAAATTTTTTTATATGTCCCAGGATGAAATGCTCTCTGGAAAATTTTTATTCAGACAAAATTCTGTTCGTGCAAGGACGAAATGCTCTCTATAAAAATTTCATCCAGACGAACTCCAATTCTTCCCAAGATGAAATGCTCTCTGAAAAAAAAAATTTCAGATGAAACCCTATGTTTGGCCCATGACAAAATGCTCTCTATAAGAATTTCATCCAGACGAACTCCAATTCATCCTAGGATAAAATGCTCTCTGGAAAATTTTTGTTCAGACGATCTCCTATTCGACCCATGACGAAATACTCTATGTAAAAATTTCATCCATACGAACTCTTATTCGTCCCAGGGCAAAAATGCTCTATCCTTTCTAATTTTGATAACTTCCTGCAGTTTGTTGAAACCGACCCATGGTATAAATGTTCGTACCGAACAAACTTAGTTCGTACGGGCTGATAATCGAGTATGAAGTCAGTTCATACCAATATACATTGGGTTCGAATGCAACTGATTTAAGTAAGTTCATCCAGGATGATCCATGATCGTACGGGATGATCCACTACGCATATACTTGAAAATCAGCAATTTTTGGACGATTTTTTTGGTCTTTCCTATATAATGTCCAATTAGAATTCCCTCTTAATCTTTTTGCCTATTGATCTTCATGCCAACTGAAGGGAGACTCAAGGAGTGAGTGTGAGAGAGTGTTTAATGCAGGATTCTTACTACTAGAGAGTGAAAGATTTACTTGGTACTCAAAGGTAAGAATCTCTACTTGTGATTTTTGATTACTTCACTCTTTTCTCTCTTCCTTCTAGATTTCTTGTGAGAAGATCTGTCAAAGAGTTTCGGTTCTCTTCTGACACTTAGAGAGTGTGAAAGGAAGAAGGGTTCTCTGCCCACACTTGGACAGTATGAAAGGACGAAGGGTTCTCTGCCCACACTTGGAGAGTATGAAAGGACGAAGGGTTCTCTGCCCACACTTAGACAGTGTGAAAGGAAGAAGGGTTCTCTACCTACACCGGAAGAGTGTAAAGGATGGATGGTTCTCTGCCAACACTGGGAAGAGTGTAAAAGGATGACGATTCTCTGCCGCATCAGATAGTGGTGGAAGAGAGTTTTGTAAAGGCTTCTCCGCCTTGCTGTGGATGCAAAAGGAGAGTCACTAGTGGTATTAGTGTAATACTCGGAGAGTACCTCCGAGGAGTGGATGTAGGTCGTGTTTGACCGAACCACTATAAATCTTATGTCTTTTTATTTTTCGCTGCCTTTTATTTTTACTGTTTAACTTGTGGTTGAAAAATCTTTTTGTACAAAATTCATTAAGTAAGTTTTCGATATAAAATTTTAAAAGAGGGTAAATTTTTAATTACCAATTCACCCCCCTCTTGGTTAGCCACTAGGACATAAGCTTAGGTTTAAAAACCTAATTCATATTAAACAAGTTTCAACAAGTGGTATCAGAGCTTAATTTCAAAATCATAAGTTTAGACTACTTTTTGATTAACATAGATCGCTATATTTGGAAACCAAAATACACCTGAGGGTTACTCTATAACAAGACCTCCATTGTTCGACAATATTCCTTTTGATTTTTTGAAAACATGCATGTCTATATTTCTACAGTCACTTGATTACCGTATGTGGATCTTAGTTTAGGAAGGGTGTACAAAACCAACTAGACTAGTTGACAGAGTTAGAATTGAAACACCTTTTGTGACTGGACAGTAGAAGAACATGACTTAGCACAACTAAACGCCAAATGCTTGAATAGTTTCTTTTGTGCACTTAAATAAAAAGATTACATGCAGGTTTCTACTTGCAAGAGTGGAAAGGATATATGACTTATGAGGGAACTAATGAGGTTAAGCAATCTAGACTTAATATCTTGCTTCATGATTTTGAACTATTTTCCATGAAACCAAATAAATTCATTTCTGATATGTACACAAGATTCACACAAATAGTCAGCTCTTTATATGCATTGGGTAGGGAACTAACGAATGCTGAAATGGTTAATAAGATTATTTGTTGTTTGCCTACTGCTTATGATGCTAAAATTACTGCAATTACAAAGTCTAAAGATCTAAATATTTACTCTATTGACAATCTTCTTAGTTCACTAATTTCTTATGAGCAAGGAGTTAGCCAAAGAAAGATTGATGCAGGTGAACCACGAAGGAAAAAAAAACATAGCACTAAAAGTGAAGGAATCTGAGAGTGAACACTCACAATCTGAGGATGAAGATGACATCACATTAATGACTAGATAATTCAGAAACTTTCTAAAGAGGAAGCAGAAGAGACGCCAGCAATAGAATAGAGGTAAATTTAATAGGAATGTCAAGGTTTCAAATGATATTATTTACTATAAGTGTAGGAAACCTGGACATACTAAGACAGACTACCCAAAACTTAAAGCCACTCCTAGCAAGGAGAAGGTAGAGGAGAAACTAATTGTGAAGAAGGGCAAGAAGAAATTCCAAAGAGCTTTCTGGGCGGACTCAGCTTCGGACTCGTCAGAGAATGAAAAGGAAGAGGAAGTCACTAATCTGTGTTTAATGGCTAATAATCTTGATCGGTCAGATCAAGAAGATGTATGTGACTTAACTTATGATGAACTTTTTGAAGTTTTTAAACATATGCATAATGCATATAGGAAGATGAAGAAAATGCTTACTAGTCTGAGCTTAAAATTTGAGAAACTACAAAAGGAACATTAAATTCTTAGAAAAGAACATGCTTTAATTGATGATTGGAGATACTGTACAATTCATATCACTGGAAGCCAGAAGTGGAGGCAAGGTTATACTTGGAGATAACACCACAAGGAAGGTGGTTAGGTTAGGTATGATTGGAAATCTTAAAAATTTTTACATTAAAAATGTGTTATTGGTAGAAGGCTTAAAGCATAATTTGTTAAGTATAAGCCAGATATGTGATAAAGGGTATTGTGTAAAATTTTTTCCTGCTAGTGGCATATTAAGCCTAAATGGAAATGATGTTTTGAATGGTATAGGGGAAAATAATGTGTATATGCTAGATTTGAATTGCATTCAAACTCCTTCTGCGTTTTGTTTAAAAACTATTTCTGATGAGTCATGGCTTTGGTATAGGAGACTTTGTCACTCTAGCATGAAAAATCTTAGGAGGATTACCCAAAAGAATCTAGTAAGAGGTATACCTAAACTAGCTTTACTAAGGACCACCTGTGTGATGCATGTCAATTAAGAAAATAGGTGAAGTCCTCTTTTCAGTCTAATAAGGATCTTAGAACTAGTAAACCATTGGAGATTTTGCGTATGGATCTTTTTGGACCAGTTGGAACTGTAAGTCTAGGAGGGAAGGTTTACGGATTTGTGATTGTGGATGATTACTCTAGATTCACATGAGTTAAATTTCTATTTCATAAGAGTGAATCATTTGAGAAATTTAGAAACTTTTTGACTTGGATTCAATGAAAGCTAAGATGAGAAATTATGATTATACAAAGTGATCATGGAGAAGAATTTGAGAATAAAAGATTTGAAGATTTTTGTAAGGAGAAAGAAATTGATCACAACTTTTCTGCACCTAGAATTCCTCAGCAAAATGGGGTAGTCGAAAGGAAAAATAGAACATTAATCTTGGCAGAATACTCACTTCCTAAATATTTTTTAGCTCAGGCGGTTAGCACTGCATGTTATGTTCTGAATAGGGTGAATGCGAGATCTAAATTAACTAAAACACCCTATGAGTTGCTAAAAAGAAGAACACCTTATTTGTCATATTTGCATGTTTTTTATTGCAAGGTGTTTATTCATAACAATGGAAAATCCGCCTTAATAAAATTTGATCCAAAATCAGATGAAGGTATTTTTGTAGGATACTCAAGTGTTGGAAAATCTTATAGAGTATTCAATAAAAGAACTTTGGTAATTGAGGAGACCACACATGTTGTATTTGATGAATCTGGAATTTTGGAAGAGCCAAATATTATAGAAGATGAAATTGAGATTAACTCCCAAAAGATTGATAAAATAAATTTGGAAAAAAATTTGAAAGAGAACTTAGAGATAGAAAACCCTTTTCCTGGAGATTTGAGATTTTCTAAAAACCACCCAAAGGAATTAATAATTGGTGAATCTAGCGAGGATGTAAGGACTAAGCATGGATTAAACAAAGAAGTCAATCATTCAGCCTTTATTTCAACTATAGAACCCATAAATATTGATCAAGCACTTTCAGATGAATTTTGAATTTTGGCTATGCAAGAAGAGTTAAATCAATTTGTAAGAAATAAAGTTTGGGAATTAACTACAAGGCCAAATGATTAAAGTGTAGTTGGAACTAAGTGGGTATTCAAAAATAAAATGAATGACTCAGGAGTATTCATTAGAAATAAGGCTAGATTAGTTGCTAAGAGGTATAATCAGATTGAAGGGATTGATTTTGAGGAGACTTTTGCCCCTGTAGCTAGACTTGAAGTAATTAGGGTTTGTTAGCATTTACCTATTTTAGAGGATTTAAATTGTACCAAATTGGATGTAAAAAGTGCATTTTTAAATGGTGTAATTCAAGAGGA
The DNA here is from genome assembly GCA_022539455.1 of Dendrobium nobile. Lineage (NCBI taxonomy): Eukaryota > Viridiplantae > Streptophyta > Magnoliopsida > Asparagales > Orchidaceae > Dendrobium > Dendrobium nobile. Next base: position 17,507,784 of record CM039724.1, on the reverse strand, counting down.
TATTTTTGTAGAACAACCTCCAGGTTTTGAAAATTCTAAATACGCAAATCATGTTTTCAAATTGAAAAAGGAATTATATGGAAATTAAAAAAGGCATTATATGGATTGAAATAGGCACCTAGGGCTTGGTATGAGAGATTAAGCACCTTTCTACTTGAAAGATCATTTGAAAAAGTAAGTGTGGATACAACTCTTTTTTTAAAGAAATTTGGAAAGGATATACTCATTGTACAGATTTATGTTGATGACATCATCTTTGGATCTTCAAATAAAAATCTTTGTGGTAATTTTTCTAAAATAATGAGTAGTAAATTTGAGATGAGTCTAATGGGAGATTTAAGCTACTTTCAAGGCTTTAGCATTAAGCAAATTGAGGAGGGTACATTTCTTAGTCAGTCAAAGTATGTTAAGGACATCATCAAAAAGTATGAAATGGATAATGCTAAACCCGTTAGTACACCTATGAGTTTCTCAGTTCAGTTGGATAAGGACCCTAAGGAAAAATCTATTGATCAAAAGAAATTTAGAGGGATAATTGGATCTTTGCTTTACTTGACATGTAGTCGGCCTGATATCATGTTTAGTGTTTGTTTGTGTGCTAGATTTCAATCAGATCCAAAAGAATCACATTTGACAGCAGTAAAAAGGATTTTAAGATATTTGTTAGGAACATAGAACTTAGGAATTTGGTATCCTAAGTTTATCTCTTCTTTTGAAATAATTGGTTATTCAGATTCTGACTTTACAGGTTATAGGGTGGATAGAAAGAGCACTTCTGGAATATGTTAGTTTATTTGAAATTCTTTAGTATCTTGGTTCAGTAGAAAACAAAATTCAGTAGCCCTATCTACTGCTGAAGCTGAATACATTGCATTACGAAGTTGTGTGGCACAAGTACTTTGGTTAAAATAATAGTTGATTGATTTAGGATTAACTATAGACACTATACCAATTTATTGTGACAACACTAATGCTATTTGCATTTCTAAAAATCCTATTCAACATTTAAGAACCAAATATATAGACATCAGGCATCATTTCATAAGGGATCATGTATCCAAAGGAGAAATTGAACTCATTCATGTTTCTACTGAAAATCAACTTGTAGACATTTTTACAAAACCTTTAGCCTTTGATACTTTCAGTGCATTATGAATAAGACTTGGAGTAATCGATCTGAATGCTTAATAAAAATGTTTTCTGCAACATTGATGTGTGTTTCTAGTTAATATTTTTGTGTGAATCTTTGAGTTTGTAATTTTTCTATATTTTGAGTTTGTGTTTTTGTTATTCTATTGTATTTTTATTGTGTTTGTGTTTTGGTTTTTATTGAGTACATATTTTTGAAAAATTAAGTGACATTCATCCAAGACAAAAATATTTTCGTACGGGATGAATTGTGTAGTGTGTCAACTGTCAGATTTGAACCGTTTGCATGCAAATTTTTAGTTATTTTAATCACTTCATCTGTAAGATCATCAAGATCATCTAGATGAAATTTTCAAATGACGGGATGATTGATTGTCAGTTAAACAGATAAGGCCATTTTAATTTTATATTCGTACGTATGAACCTTTGGTTCATCCGGACGAATGCTTGACAAATCGATGTGGGGGACGGTTTCAACTGCCATTAAAACGATCATAAATTTTTTATCATCCAGGATGAACACCTGTTCGTCTGTACGATCATTTGGTCAAAAGTCTATACAAAAGGATGCTTCATAAGTTGTCTAATCACGAAAAGCCGTTTAATTTTGGACTCATTCGTTCGTCCATATGAAATTTTTTTGTATGGAACGAACTGAATTTCGTATGGGATGAACATAATTTCGTCTATACGAATAGTCATATTTCATTAAATTGACCGTCTATGAACTCAACAGTCACACTCACAAATCCCTTTCAGAACCCTTTCTTTCTTTAGATCTTATCCATGGCAAGTTCAAGCAAACGACAAAAGGTTCTCGCCAAGGGACCACACAGAAATTCTTCTGATAATTTTATGTCCAAAGTCAATGAAGAATCTTTTCCAATATTTGTCTCCGCTAAGATCACCCCGTCTAGAGTTCTTATTCAGGATCAACTGACCTTTCAAGTAATGAACTTATTTGCTTCAACTCAATTTGGTCTCATTCTCACACTAGTCCACCTCTACAACAAAGAGACCTTTCATTATCTCCTAGCAAACATGTCCTTCAACTCCTACCATTTTGTAATCGAGTCCTATGTTTTTAAGAAGAAAGTTGAAATCACTAAGGCTGACCTAGGAATCTTTTTAAACTTAAGGACTGAGGGAATTAGAGCTCATACCATGACTACTACTTCTGATTTTGATTGGACTGAAATTAATGAAGTGATTAGAGGAATTATTTTTAAGGAGCATATACCTAAAGTGTCCTCTCTTGTTCGCAATGCTCATATCATCCAGCATGTTCTTCGAACTTCAATAATTCCTAAAGCTGGTGATATAGTCAACATTACTCCACTTCTCACAATAACCTACTTCATTATGACTAAGCAACCAATATATGAAGCCCAACTAATCCTTGACTATCTTTATGGACTTTCTGAAATTGGTCATGCCGACCATAAAAAAAAAGAAGAACATAGCTTTAGGACATCTTGTTGCCTTCATTTTGGAGAAGAAGTATGATTTGGTTCATCCAGTTCAAGATTTTGAAGAACCTCTCTACTACAATGACGGATCTTTTAGAGCAATCTTCAATAAAGATGGACTAACATTTCTCTTGTATGGACTAACATTTCTGGATAATCAAACTCCAGACTAATGAAGACTTCAAATCAAAATTCAGCATTAGATAATTTATAAATTGAAGCTTGTACTTTTCATTGTATTGAGTTTGAGGAGGAGTGATTATAATTAAGTAACTTAGCACACACACTTGGGGAGATCTTTAAAATTCATACTGACGTTTGGGACGATTCATGTTCGTACGGGACGATCAAGTCATTTATCCCCTCAGAAGAGAAATGGAACGAACAGGAAGTGAGAAAAATTTTCTAAGTCCTGATCGTCCAGACGAATTTTTATATTCGTCCCAGGACAAAATGCTCTCTGAAAAAATTTTGTTCAAATCAAATCCTATTCGTGCAAGGATGAAATTCTCTCTGTAAAATTTCAACCAGACAAACTCCAATTCGTCCCAGGATGAAATGCTCTCTGGAAAATTTTTGTTTAGATGAAATCCTATATTCGGCCCAGGACGAAATGCTCTCTGTAAAATTTCATCCAGATGAACTCCAATTCATCCCAGGACGAAATGCTCTCTTGAAAATTTTCGTTCAGACGAGCTCATATTCGGCCTAGGATGAAATGCTCTCTATAAAAATTTCATCCAGACGAACTCTTATTCGTCCCAGGATGAAAATGCTTTATCCTTTCTAATTTTGATAACTTCCTGCAGTTTGTCAAAAGTGACCCAAGGTATAACTGTTCGTACCGAATGAACTTAGTTCGTACGGGATGATAATAGGGTACGAGTGTCAGTTTGTACCAATATACATTGGGTTCGTATGCAACTGATTTAAATAAGTTCGTCCAGGACAATCCACGATCGTACGAGACGATCCACTATGTATAGACTTGAAAATCGGCAATTTTTGGACGGTTTTTTGCATCATTCCTATATAAAGTCCAATTAAAATTGCCTCTTAATCTTTTTGCCTACTGATCTTCGTGCCAACTGAAGGGAGACTCAAGGAGTGAGTGTGAGAGAGTGTTTGAAGGAGGATTCTTACTACTGGAGCGTGAAAGATTCACTTGGTACTCAAAGGTAAGAATCTCTACTTGTGGTTTTTGATTACTTCACACTTTTCTCTCTTCCTTCTAGATTTCTTGTGAGAAGATCTATCAAAGAGATCTAATTCTCTGCTGACACTTGGAAAGTGTGAAAGGACGAAGGGTTCTCTACCCACACTTAGAGAGTGTGAAAGGACGAAGGATTCTCTGTCCACACTTGGAGAGTGTGAAAGGACGAAGGGTTTTCTGCCCACACTTGGAGAGTATGAAAAGACAAAGGGTTCTCTAACCACACTTGGAGAGTGTGAAAGGACAAAGGGTTCTCTGCCCACACTTGGAGAGTGTGAAAGCACTAAGGGTTCTCTGCCTACACCGAAAGAGTGTGAAAGGACGGTCGGTTCTCTGCCAACACTGGAAAGAGTGTAAAAGGACGATGGTTCTCTGCCACATCAGGTAGTGGTAGAAGAGAGTTTTGTAAAGGCTTCTCCGCCTTGCTGTGGGTGCAAAAGGAGAGTCACTAGTGGTATTAGTGCAATACTCGGAGGGTGCCTCCGGGGAGTGGATGTAGGTCGTGTTTGACCAAACCACTATAAATCTTGTGTCTTTTTATTTTTTGCTGCCTTTTGTTTTTACTGTTTAACTTGTGGTTGAAAAATCTTTTTCTTCAAAATTCATTAAAGTACGTTTTTGATATAAAATTTTAAAAGAGGGTAAATTTTTTAATTACCAATTCACCCCCCCCCCCCCCCCCCCCCCCTCTTGGTTAGCCACTAGGACATAAGCTATGCTAGGATATTATCTATATGAGTAAGGCACATTACAACATTTAATTTAAAAGCATGCTAAGCTATCCACACTATTTTATTCACATTGCATTAGAAACATGCTAAGCTCAACACAATATCATAAGGATTATGCTAAAAATTTGGAAGAAAAGCATAAATATCTAAAATTAAATGAATCACATTTACCTACATAATGGATGTGCGAAGTTCATCGTTTACCCTATGGTACCTTTCCTTTTCTACCTCCAAAACCTAAAAACAATGTGACATTGATTAACAATTCTCAAATTTAAGTAATGCTTCTCACCCTTACATTCATTTCCAACCACTTTCATGCATGAACCATAACATTAATCCTAAATTAGTAAATGGAATTAGAATGTAACTTTATATAATTTTCAAGATTATTAAGTGGAATTACAATGTAATTACTTTCGCATTTAATTAAATCCTAATATGTTTAAATTCGAATTTCTTTGTAAATTTTTATCACATTTTCCCTTTTTCAATTCATGCAAATTACTTAACTTAATTTAAAATTATTATGAATTTCGGTTTTATCCAAAGCCCTAAAATTAGAAACTAAATTTTTCATCTTTTCATCATATTTATACACTTAAACCTCTCCCTATACATAATTTATAATTAGGGGTTTCCTATTTTTTTATTTCTTTAAATAAAAAATTAGGAAAATAAAATTTTATTGAAAAACCATAATTTCTATCATTAAAAACCTTTCTAACATAATTAAAAATAAGATTCATTAAGAAATTTTCATAGAAATTAAGAATCGAAAAAAATCCTAATTTTGAAATCATAAAAATAATTTTGGAAAAGCTTAATTTTTGGGGTTAAAATCATTTTCCTAACATTCCCTATCATTTTCTTTTAGAAATTTCAAGTTTTGGAAAAACCCTAAAAATTTCTCCTAAAGAAATCTCTTAGTTAAATCACACCCTAAGCTTCCCTTAATCTTCCTCTTGAATTTTTCCCAAGAAGGTCGCCAGAAAACCGCCATCGTCACTGGCCAAAGCTCCTAGCCGTTGCTCCATCTCCCTCTCTCATTCACCCCCTCTTTGATTCAGCCGAACACATAAGAAGGGACCGAAATAATCGTTCCCTTAAGCTCTTAAGGGAAATGGGAAAACCAATGATGCATGTACCCTTAGGTCAAAAATTCCTCTTAAGAGCTATGAGGGTTATTATATAATTTATACTTAAATAAACTTCACTAATTTTTAAATTTAAAACTGTGCAAAATTAGGTATAAGTTCTTTATACCAATTTGATCAAAATTTAATGTACAATTTTATAAAAATTTTTTGTTGATTCTGATAACCTTGAAATTTTGACTATCTTCATCGTGATGCATCAAAATGTGTGCAATGCTTACAATTCATTATTTTTAGGGTTTTAAATTTTATGATTTATTCTAATTTATTAAAAATTTTATTTAGGCCAGATGAATTATCTTCAAACTTATTTTTCTTTATTTTAGAGTCTTATTAAAAGTTTAGTGCACTAAAGTATATATTTTTATTATTTTTCTATAACTATTTATAAAAGTTTGGAAGATTCTAGGAAAGGGTTAGGCTTTTCTTGAAATAAGAATTAGAAATTTTTTTTTTTTTTGAAGGATTGCATAATGCATTAAAGGAAAAAAAAAATAAGTACAAATGTCTAAGTAATAGAGGATCTATCTCTTTCCTCCTTTAACAAAGAATAAAAAGTAGGAGGAACCTTATTTACTTCTAGAACATCCCAAAGGAAATTACCTCTTAAAGCATAGTTAGCGCACCAATGAGCTAACTTATTACAGTTTTTATTAACAAAGTGAAAGAGAATAACCTCAAAGCCTTTAAGAAAGTCCAAGTCCTCTATAGAAGCTTTATCCAATAGACGTTTGTCCACCTTCATCAAGTTCTGAAAATGAGACATAACATTGGCATTGTCTCCTTCCACTATTATGCCTTTAGCATTGAGCATCCAATCTTTAATGACTTTACCGAGTGACCGAACAACCATCCATTCAAGTGCTCCAATATCCCAATGCATAAGAGAAAAACCGAAGGATAAAAGCATTCTACCTTTGTGGTTTCTAAAGATACCACCAATTCCAGCTTCATTAGAGCATTGCAAAGAAGCATCTATGTTTATTTTGATCCATACAGGTGGAGGGGGATGCCAAGAAGAAAGAATCAGCTCATGCTGGTTAGCATCCCAGTTGTCCGAATGAATATAAGAAAAAGAATTAAATGCATAGGTAATGGCATTTGTCACAATGATGCTATCTTCCATCTCTTTGCCTTCATGGATTAACAAATTTCTACTCTTCCAAGAGTTAAAGACTAAAGAACAATAGAGATTCTGTAAAAAAGGATTAACATCTCTTTGTTTTTCCAAAAAAGAGACAACATCATTCAAATCATTGAGGAAAGGTACCTTAAAGCCCCAACTATTGGCCTTTATGATAAGCATTTTCAGTTTCAAGCAATTAGCAGCTATATGCTTACCATCTTCAATTAAAAGACAACCTCTAGGACAAAGGTTGCATCCAATCAACCTTCTATGTGACAAGAAATCCTTGGTGGGTAGAGCATTTTTTAAAAGTCTCCACCAAAAATGAGAAACACGAGGATTTAATTTAAGCTTTTTGAAGCAGCTCCAAATATTTAAAAAGGGGATGTCAACCTCAGTTTTATTTAATTTAGCATTTTTTACCAAAGCTGAGATTGTTTTACCGAAATGTATATTTAATAACTCTAATTTGTCTTCAAGAATATCCCTTTTAATTTTCAGGTTGCAAATAAGCTTGACTAGTTCTTCCCCAAAATAATTTCGAAGTTCTTCTATGTTCCAAACTCCTTCCGTGATGAAGCTTGATAGATTAGCAAGGTTGTGTGTCTCAATTGAAATAAAGGTAGGCCAACTTTCCAATCTTCTATCAAATAACCAAATGTCTTTCATGATATTTATGGATACCCCGTCTTTAATGTTCCATCTCACAATATGATTTAAAGCTTTAGCACCACTAAGGAATAATTTCCAAGTTGAAGATGGGTTTTGTCTTCTTTCCTCATCACAGCCAATTTTACCATATCTAGTTGATATAGTTCTGCTAAGCAACGAATTTGGCTCGTTTAAGAATTTCTAAACCAATTTATCTCTAAGAGGTTCTACTGAATCAACTGCAGAATGTATGCCAAGTCCTCCATGGTTTTCCGGTTTGCATGCTTCTTTCCAAGCTACAAAGTGCAAGCCTTTATTACCATCACATTTATTCCATAGAAACTCTCTACATAATTTGTCCAGATTTTTAAGTACAGACAACGGTACCAATGCTAATGTGGAGTAGAAGACGTGTAAAGCTTGAATCACATATTTGATGAGGGTAATTCTACCAGTTGTTGAAATGAATTTCTTACCCCATACATCCATTTTACTAGCAGCTTTTTCCAAAATTTTTGAAAAATCTGATGCCACCAGCCGTCTCAGAGTTATTTTAATTCCCAGATAACTGAACTCTTTGACTTCCTTGATTCCCATTAGCGTAGAGATACTCCTCCTTCTTCTTCTATTCATATTTTTGCTGAAAATGATGGAATATTTGTTAACGTTAATAATCTGCCGTAATCTTCTTATTTTTCTTTATATTTTCTTCTTTAGCATTTGAGAAAATTAAGATGTCATCGGCATAGAGTAAGTGTGAGATCCTGGGAGCCAAGGGAGCAACCTTTAAACCCAAATTTCTCCCTTTGGAAATAAAAGCTTTCGTGAGTAATTGAGAGCAGAGAATGAAAAGATATGGGGATAAAGGGCACCCCTGTCTAAAGCCACTTTTCTCAACAATTTTTTCCAAGATCACACCATTAACTTGAACCAAGAAAATAGGATCAGTGATACAATCCAATATTAGATTAGAAAATTTAATAGGAAAGCTAAAGAAAACCAAGATTTTCTTAAGGGTATCCCAAGCCATACTATCGTATGCTTGTTCCATATCAAGTTTTGCTGCAACCATTCCTCTTTTAGATTTAGAAAATTTGAACTTATGGAAAAGTTCTTGAGCTAGGAGTGTGTGATCAGATATAGCCCTTCCTTTAATGAAAGCTACTTGCTCTTCAGTCACCAGGCAATGAATGACTTTCATTAATCTATTTAATAGGATCTTAGCCACTATCTTATAGATGGACATACAAAGGCTTATAGGCCTAAAATTGGAAGGAGTTAGAGGGTTGCTTACTTTGGGTAAAAGAATTACCAAAGTTTCCTTCCAATAAGAAGACATCTTCCTTGAAGTGAAGCAAAGTTGTATGGCTTTCCACACATCCTTCCTTATAATTTCCCAGTAAGCTTTGAAAAAGGAATATGTGATCCCATCTATTCCGGGTGCAATATTGTTGCCGAGATCCTTAATCACAATCTCCAATTCTTCTTGAGAAAATTTAGCCTCAAGTAATTCACAATCTCCTTGGTTCAAGATATTTTCAAAAATAGGCCAATTTGTCAATTTATAGCCTCTATGCTTCCATTTTTCCTTAAAAAACTGAGCAAAATAGTCTCTTATATTGGCCGGATTTTCTATCATATCACCAACCTCATTCTTAAGTTGTCTTATAGAGTTGGCATTTCTCCTTCCATTTGCATAAGCATGAAAGAAACAGGAGTTCAAATCCCCTTCTTTCAACCATTTAGCTTTAGCCTTTTGTCTCCACCAGGTATTTAATCTTGCTAGAGTAGAATTAAATTCAGAAATTTTGTTTTTTAGGATCAAACTTTTGCTGGCCGAAAAAATCTGCTCTGAAGCTTCTTCAAGCTGTAATTCTTCAATTTCCATCTTCAAATTCTTCTTTAATACTTCAAGCTTTTGGTGCTTTTCCTTACTCCAAAAAAAATAAGTCTTTTAAAACTCTATTCATCCTTTTGTTTAGAGCTTCCATGTCATCACCTCTCACTGGTTTAGCCCAGGAATTACTGACCACCGAAGTGGCTGCTGCATAAGACAGCCAAATGTCTTCAAATCTTCGAATTCTGCTACCATTAGGAGGTTGATTAAACAGCTTCAAAACAATGAGGTAATGGTCAAAGGCGATTCTATTCAGATGCCTTATAGAAGCTTGATTGCTAAAATCCAATGCCTTTGAATTTAGTATGCATCTATCTAGCCTTTCTAGTATCCGGGCACTCCCACTTTTATTATTACACCATGTAAATTTAGAGCCAAGAATACTTACATCATGTAAGTCATTCCTATTCATAAAGGATTTCATCTCCATTGGCCCGCCCGAGAATGAAAAAATTTTCCCTCCTTTCTTCTCATCTTGAGAAAGAATACAATTGAAATCCCCTCCTGCTACAAAGGGAACTTCTTGATCAACAGCTCCATCCACAAAACTCCACAAATCTCTATTTCCTTAAACTTCTCTGCTACCATAGATTGTAGCAACCTTCCACTTACCTTTGTTGAAAATCTCCAGTTCTCCTAGCGTATCTGATCCGATGAATCAATCAAAGAAAAATCTGCTACAATAGAATTCCAGATCACCATGATTCCACCATAATTTCCTCTAGAAGGATGAAGTATGAAATTCCAATCCTTTCCCATCATCTTACTAAAGTCTTCTTTAGAAAGAGAAGTCAACTTTGTTTCAACAATACCAACAAAGAATACATCCCATTCTTTTATAAAATCTTTCAAATAAAAGGAGGCCTCCTTCTTGTTTGCCCCCCTACAAATCCAAAAGCTGATGGAATTCATTTTGACTTGAATGGGGAGATTCCCCCACCCTTGGTCTTGTTAACACTGTTTCTTGTTAGTCTTGACATTGAGTTTAAAGGCCCCAAGTACTTTATTTCTTTGGCAAGCTTAATTTTTTGAGAAGAAGATTTTCCCATGTTCATAGAAATGTTTAATCCTTACAGGGACTCATTGTTTCTTTCAGCAATGCCTTGAGCAATAGCAGAAACAACTTTCTTATGACATTCTTCCTTTTTCACTAAAATTTCACCTTCTTTTATTTCATTCTCCAATTGTTCCACTTGAAAATCTGCACCAATGCCATCTTCACATAAATCACTTAGAAGCTCAAATTTGTTGCTCGGGGTTACAAAAACTTTTTGGTTTGGATCGGCCTCTAGATTTCCTCCTGGAATTCTTTGTTCTGTTAAAACTACAGTTTGGACTGTATTAAAAACAGCACCTAAGTTCAAAGCAGCATCTCCAGAATTTCAAATTTCTACTTGGTTGACTTCAGTGAAAGAATTATTGCCAATTCCTCCTTGATCTGGAAGCATCCCCTCTTGCTCTAAAGATTTATTCTGAAATTTGAGATCTGAATTCAGATAGGGAGTACTTGAGTTCGTAGATAATCCCTTGGGATATACCTGAGTTCACAAGCAACCCTTCCCATTTATGTTATCAGAAGCTTCAAGACTAGGCTCTAAGGTAACACAATTGTTCTTAACCAACATAACCTGTTCCAACTAAACATTAATATGGTTAGCATGCTCCACTGTATCTTCCTCCACAATGATTTCTCCTCGAACTAGTTGGGAATCAACAACACTTGGCCTCCCAGGGAGATCATGGATAGATGTATTCCCTAAGCCAACTATCTTAGTAAGTTTATTAACTACCTCAGCTACTTTTGGAACATCATTTTTCCTCACATATCTGAAAGATTCAGGAATCTTCAACTTGTTTCTTTGCATAGTGAACTTTTTCTTCTTATTGTTAACTAAGATCCACGGCCCATAGGTAGGATCTTTTTGAATTTCATGAATCTTTATACCTTCTGTCCTTACAACACCGTCTCCTTCCATTTCCAAGCTAATATGGGTTTTATTCAAAAGGATGCATTCTTTATCAACATGACTAATATTTCCACATACAAAGCAAAAGTTTTAGACTTTTTCATATTCCACTTTTTGAAAGAATCTTCCACCAATGCTATCAACCCAAACTCCTAAGGGAAGTGGTTGATCAAGTTTGATCCTCACACAAACTCTTGCAAACTCTCTTCTTCCCCAATGGAACATATTTCCATCTAGCATGATCGGTTTACCAATTCTTGAAGCAATGCAGGCCACATTCTTCTCATCCCAACATTGCAAGGGTAAGTGTGTTATTCTAATCCAAATAGGAGAAGTAAGGCCTTCAATAGACGAAGAATTAAATTCTAGAGTCCATTTCTCAATACCGACAATGTGTTCATTCACAAACCAAGGCCCTCCTGAATGAGCGGCTTCTACCATTTCCTTCGAAGAGAAAGAGCACAAAAACCATCCTTTGCCCAATGTAGTAAAGTGGAATTGTCCAAATTGTCTCCATTGGTTCCTTAATTCCCATGCCACTATGTGGAAGGTAGATCTCTTCCAAAAACCTTAACTACCAAAGATTTTGATAGTCTTTTAGAATTTTCCTCCTCCAATTCCAAGTTGAGTTTAACTACCTTGCCATCTTCCGATAACATCACCTCTTCATCTTTGAAATCCAACTTAATGTAAGGCTTATTACTCCAAGGATTAACTTGATCCGATGTTATTGATTTAGGCATAACATCAATCATCTTGACTACATCCGATACTTTATCCTTAATCAGGTTAGAATGTAGATTGTTGTTAACCCTTTTCAGCGAATTCTCATTTATCACGCTGCGCAAGGTCCAGGGATTGCATTCGAATTCATGAATCGGTTAACAAAAATCTTCATTCCAGAAGTTGATGCATTAATATCAGATGTAACTTCAGATGATTTCAAGTTGATAGGAGTATCTGAATCCATCGTCTGTGCAATGGCTTTGCCTTTGCCTTCCACATGTTTGATTGGCTTTGGGGAAGGATTAGAGTTTTCCTTGATCACCAAAGCTCCTTGACGATTCTTCCATTGTGATTGAATTCATTTATTAGAATTCAAATTTGCTGAACCATCTCCAATTTAATCGAGTTACCTACAACCAACATAGAATTCGATGACAAAGAAAGTGTATCGAATTCGAATACTGACCTCGCCGGACGTTATTGACTACGCCCCTCATCTTCAGATCCTCAGGAGAAGACCTTCGATCAAACCTGGGACAATCGCCGGCAGAGTGCCGGCGATCATCCTCCGCCATTCGCGAAGTCGAACGTTACCGCCTAACGGAAATTCAAAAATTCTAATATTCTCTCTCTAAAAACTCATACTCTCTCTCTCTCTCTTAAAACTCTGAATGATTTGTTAGTTATGTTAGGCGTACTTATTATGAAAATTTTTAGAATTGGAGATTTAATCTACCAAATGAATTCAAATCTGCATGAGATTGAAATCATACATCACAATGGAACTAGAGTTCATGCCCTAAAAGTTTTAATAAAATTGAATTAAAATTATTTAAATTATTTTATATTTTAGAAAAGTTATCATTCAAAATTCAAAAACATTAATTTAATATAACAAAAAGATTTAAGTTTTTTTTGCCACTAATGGTCAATTAGCCTTCCCAAAAAATAAGTCTAACAAGCATTAAATTCATTTAGAGACTTCAACCTTTAACAAGTCAATCAACCTTACCTAGGGTGACTAGGAAGTGTCATAGAGTATCCATAAGAGGTTTCTAAGTTAGTGCACGTTTGAATGGTCCATAAGCGATCAAGTCAAGCTTATAGGGGCCACCTAGGTGTTCTTTTAGGTTTCAAACTTTGGGTTGACTTCAACCTTTCACAAGTCATATTTATGAATGATTAAAATACTTTTAAATTGATTTAAAGAGACATGGACAGTTTCCTAATGGTCTTGGATAACTCCTAGGCAATTTTGGGTTATAATTACTTAAGGGTGCGAAAGTATTATAAGAAGAAAAAATCAAGGGTTTTGAGTCTTCTAAAACAATCTAATTACTATATATTTAGGAATTTAGTTAAGAGTGTTGATTGGAAAACCTTACACTAGGATGGATAGTTAGGTACTAAGACTATGCTCAAATAGGTTAAGCAAATCTCATTAAAAAATGAGGTCAATAATGACCTATCAACTAATGGCATTGAGGAGACCTTGAAGAAGGTTTAAGTGGATAAGCTCAAATTTTCTATGAAAAACTCACTTGGAAATGATGAGTACTCTTCTTTTCCCTGACTTGTAAATCATTAGTGGCCTATGGTGGAGGTAGAAACCTTATGGAATGAGTAATTATCTTTAGAGCCACACTTCATGGAGAAAGGCTCCAATGAGTAAGCAACAAAGGAGAGGTAGGTTAAGGCTCTGAAAGCTAAACTGGCACGGATGGTGGAGACTCATAAGAAGGACCTAGAAAAGAAGGATAAGGCCTAAAAGGAGGATAAACAATTAGCAAAAGACCAAGCAGCTATGGAGGACTCCAAACTAATAGAAAATTTCAAGGAGAGAGAGAGAGAGAGAGAGAGAGAGAGAGAGAGAGAGAGAGAGAATACGCTATTTACTTTCTTTAGCTCTCCTTAGTATGATGAGTACTCAGTGTTAAATTCATTGGTGCGATTGAGTACTGGATGATGAAATTGGTCACCTCCAACAACCTAAACATTAAATTTGAGAATAAGGCTAACTTTAATAAGCTAATGTTTGATGATAAGGAGATCGATAGAGTGAGAGTGACCCATGACTAGTGTCGCCTCATATTGTAAAGATTTTTTTCTATAAATAATTCATATTGTAACTTGTAAGGAAATAAGATAAATGGAACTTTTTTGCTAACTCGTCTCTTTTACTTATGCATATTTATTAACCCATATTAAATTAATTTAATATTTGTCTCTAATATTTTAACTCAACTTACATATATGAATGGTTGAAGTAGATAGATAGTGGCTATTGTTATACTCATTTGAAAATGTCTAACAAAGTTCTTCAAGTGTTGAGCTTAGCTTTCATTCAATAATGAGTATAATAATTACTTTACTCTTACGAAGAATATGTTAATACCCATGGTAGTTAAATGAATGCAGAATAATATAATTAAAAATAAGCTGAAGTATTGGACTTAATAAACATGGACTTAGCTAGTCCAATGAATTATAAGAAATCTTTTAAATAATATATTGAATCTAGCAAATACATAACTTGACTAAATATTGAAAAAAAGAAAAACTTGTTATGAACACCACACTTAAAGATAGAGAAATGAAATATTAATTGTTCAATGACATACCAATTTATCATGGATTTATTTAGGTATCTATGACATAGAATGGTGTCAAAGATATATGAATTTATCATTTATCACTCATATATGAAGTTGTCTCCCTTGGTGGCCCTTAACTACTAGAGTCAATGAGCATGAAATCCTTCAACTTCCCTCCTTGCGGAGGTCTTCAAATAGTCTTGGAGTTGCCCACACTTCTTCACGTCATGCTCATGCTCCTTGTAAAAGGCACATTATTTAGAGTTATCACTCATGTAGGCAATAGTCTTCATGGTTGTTGGGCACTTCAAAAACTCTTTGTTTTCTATATCATCCATGGGTTTATCCATGGACATGCATAGGGGAGTGATGGTGGGGTATTAATGTGCATAATGCATACCTTCTTTGTGATACAAGTGAGTGGTTTGCAACAATTCCTCCGCAGGAAACCCCATAATTCTGAGCAAACTTACTTGTAAGGGCTTCTAGGTTAGTCTAGATGGTGTTGGTTCTATAGCATATAAGGCCTTTTGTTGGCTCAATGGCTCCTTTGGTGACTCCTAACATGCCCTCTACATTGATGTTATTCATGCCTAATGATGAGTTCTATAAGCAAGGGGGTTGAGGAATACTTAACCCCTTAACCAAACAATTGCATTCCTCTACATTGACCTAGCTTTTAGTGAGTTCAAGAAATTCGACCAATGTCCGTAGTCACTATAGTTTGAGAACATATCGAAATTAGCTCCTTGTGAGCCTTATGTTAGGCAGCTTGTGCAACTATGGGCTCTAACTCCTTCACATTAAAGGACATTGGATTGACTATTCTTGGATGACACCTAACCTTACTAACAGGTAACGTATAAGTGAGAACAGAAAAACTTGATGAGATTTGAGTAAGGAGAGTAGGAGAAAAGGGCTCCAAAATCTCTTTTAGTCTCACAACATATAATATAAGGTCTAGTGGATCAAAAATATACCACTTCAGCATTTATTTATATGGCTTAAGAGGGCTACATGGAAGGCTACTCCTAACAAAATATAAAATATAACATATGATATGATTGTTATAGTCTATAACAAACGCATAGCCTAATTGGTCAATTTTCACGTGGATCTCTACCTTTAATGTTACTCTTTGTTCTAATGCAAGTCTCCTAAGCGAGTCTTCAAGGCCGAGTGATTTACCATTAAAATTATGGCATACAGGGGAATCAATAAAGTTGAGTCCCCTAAATATGGCAAGTCCATAAAGGTGTTATTCCTACGACTAAGCTTTAAGGGATGAGTTCTCTTGAATGAACATGGCTACTAATAAAGAACTAGACTGGAAGATATGGATTGGAGCCTTTGAGTTGTTTTCTTCTTGTAACTAGATTGGGGATATCAACTATAGATAGGTGGCTTAAACAATGTATAATTACTGCAAGCAAGCAATCCCTACCAAGGTGAGAAATCTTGAGGGCCCAAATCAATCTAGACAAGTCTTCTGACAAGTTTTGTTAAGGACAATTATGCCTTGTTTTAATCTACTAAGATGAGTCTTCATACTTCAATCCTTCTAAGGAAGAGTCGCCATGAATCTACAAACTAGCGCAGCCAAACTACTACAGGATCGCATTCTTCTTGGGCAAATTCCCCTCTTGGGAAATATGACAATTTTGGCTTATTCTATTTATGAAAATCTATCACGTACCCATTATATATATCTCAGAAGAAAAGCTTCAGGCTAATTTACCTGTAATGGCCTTTAAGACATCAGGTTCTCACATTCACCTAAAATAACTAGGATTGACCATAAGATTATTTCCCGCAAGCAATTCCCGCAATATCTTTTAAACGCCAAGCCACCAAAATCACATGAAACATTGAAAATTTTCCAGTCAAAGTATTAAATCAAGAACATTCTAAATTTATTAATACAGAAGGTAAGTCCAATAAAAGTGCAAAAGAGGAAATAAAAAACAAAAAGATACAAAATTTTAAAATGTAGAGTACACAGCTTACTTTCCCATATTTGACAGCAGCCACATAGACATTCAGGTTTTGTTTGGGTTGATTTTCTTATCATTTCTTAAAGCAATTTTTTAATACAAGATTTAAAATTTTTATACTAAAAAGCAATTTTAAGACAATAAAAAAGTACAGTCGTAAAAACTAGCACTTTGGGAAAAAAATAATGATCGGAACTGCACACTGCAGTAAATTAAAGCTTTGAAACCACAACTGAAATGCCTTGCAATAATAATTTCATTTGTCATGTCAATGTCACACAAATTGCTCAGAAGTTAAATAGTTTATCCCCTTACAACCCTGTGAAACTATAGACAACCCTGCAATCCTCCATGCTGATGCCCACTAAAAACACAAATAGTAATATTTACATATCATATTTACAGAAAATGAAAATGCATAAAGTTAGCAACTAAATAACCCAAGCTTAATCTAAACTGGTATAAGCATGCCTGCACTGCAAAAATTATTTTACCCAGCTTGAAGTTTTATCCGCACTTGCAACTGTGGCTTCAGTAATGCCCGTTACTAGATGCAGCTGTTCCACCGTTGGCAACCGCAGCCCCATTTTTGACCTTCTCAACAAGAAAAATATCACAATCTGCTCCCTTGACAGTAAACTCCACTAGCAGCTGTTCAAAGAGAGTGCTCAGAGTCTTCTTGAAGGTGGAAGAACTGCTCTTATCACCCTGGTCAACATCTTGCACACCGTTCCCTACAACACACCCGACCTGAGCACCTTGAGTGTACGCTTTGCATGCCACAAGGATTTTCCGGCCATGATTGCGAAAATGTCCAGCTATAAAGTCTTCAAAATGCTGAAAACAGCAAACAAATTTATAAATGAAAAATTGAACCATATTCTCTAAGAATTCCAAAGAACAACAACAACATTTACAAGCCAAATGATAGCATTGTCATGGTGCATCTAAATCATATAGATAAAATAAACAAATCTATATACATATTATCAAGTAAAAATGAGAAATAAAAATCCCAGCAAAAATTGGAAGTAAATAAAAAAACTACATTTTTAAATGGGCTTCTCCCAAATTTTAATAGAAAAATATTTCTTTATTTAAAATCCAAAGGCATAAAAGAGAAAGTCTATGATAAGCAGCAGAGAAGGTTGCAAGGGCAACTTTTCAATCTTCAAGACATGCGTGTTAAAGCACATTTACTAACTCCTAACAATAAATATTTGTGAATATACACTTAACCTTCTCAAAAAAAAAAAAAAAAAAAAAATCTTAGTCACATCTTTTTTTTATGCTCGCATGTGCCTTCACAGGTATTTAAAAGATAATTAGCAATTTATAGAAAGAAACTTGCCCTCAAGGGGGACAACAGATGGAACTCACTAAACAAGACGCATTATTTGGTTGGAACTTGCCTAGAGTTATCAACAGGAACAAATCACTCGGGCCTACTGAAGAGTTCACTCTCCTTAGGTCAAACTAATTGATTTATGTTGAATCTTGTAATAAAATTGTTTATTTCACTGAGGATTAGCTCACTAATTGATTTATGTTGCAGCTAGGCTTTAGATAGGAAGTTGAGCTACACTTTGTGCATAGCCTTTTGGGTCTACAATATTTGTTGGTGTGGTTAGGAAGACCATCAGTAAATTGTAAATTAAAATTTTTGGGTACATAAATTTTTATTCGAAGTTTTTTTTTTTTTTTTTTTTTTTTTGTAAAGCTCTGTATTTTCTATTGATGAATATAAAGTGTGTTTTTGAATACTTAAAAACATGAGGTATAATCTAATAGTTGGAAATTAGCGGTTCTTTTTTTCGGTAGTATGGGCAGATTAAAATTCTCCTCACTAAATCCTAATGATGATAATTCGGGATGGGTGTTGGTGAAAATAATATCTAACTCGATTTTCGTCTCTGTTACACCTTAGGTTGACTAAGAAGAGCAAAATGGGGTGTGACAATATCAAAGAGAAAGAACTCATCCTAAGGATAGAAGGGGCAGGAGACCAAATTTGCCTAGGGATCAACATTTTCACGAAGAACCTAGGGAACCCTGCAACCAAGACCACTGGAGCATCGCAAGGACCCCTGCATCGAGGTGGAAGAACCCACTCGCGCTACTTGCCCCTTCCATGAAGAACTCACCCATTGTTTGTTCATCCCTACTGCACTAGCAAATGCAAGCAAATATGAGTACTCGCCATACCCATCACTTGAAGCAAGGGTGACCACCAGTATACTGCAATGGCAGACTTCATCAAAGTCAACACTCCAACAAATTATAATGCCATCTTCGATAACAATTTATTGAATACATTCTAAGTTGTGGTGTCCACTAACCACATTTCCATCAAATTCCCAACTGAAGGGAGAGAGATAATGGTGGTAGGTGACCTCAATCAATCACATATATGCTACCTATAAGTAGTAGGGAAGGTGGCGACTTCCCTAGATGAAATGTTGCAGCTAGATGTAGATCCTACAAATGCCACGGAGAAAGTGTTAAGTCTTGAACGAGGGTCCAATAGAACCCTGAGAATAAATGCATTCTTCAGCAAGAAGCACTGAGGTGAGTTAATCTAGGCCCTCAGAGGTGACCTAGATGTTATTAATTGGATGATAGCAGAAATGCGAAGAGTTGATGAAGAAGACGCCTGCTACATGCTCTACATGAAAAAAGATGTCAAACCCTTCAAGCAAAAAAACTAGAAGACAGCTGCTATACAAGCCAAGCCCAAAATGGAGAAAGTCCATAAGCTATTAAAAGTTAATTTTACCAGAGATGTCTAAACCCAAACTGGATTTCCAATGTGGTCATGGTACAAAAAGCTACTGAAAGATGGAGGATGCGTAAACTTTATTAATTTGAACTCGGCATGCCCAAAAGACGGCTACCCACTCAATAATGAATGCCCTAGTCAATTCAATAATTGGTTACTCTATTATGAGCATCCTAGATGTATTCTCAAACTACTATTAGATTAAATGCACCTAAGTGATTGCGAGAAGATAGCTTTTATCACTTTAGAAAACTTATACTGCTACAAGGTGGTGCATTTTGGCAAAAATAATGCAGAGGCGACCTATCAGAATATGATGGATAGAGTCATCCAAAATTAGAAGGGAGAAACATAGGGGTGTATATGGATGACCTCCTAGTAAAGAGCAAGTCGCCCAACCCATACATTAAGGATCTCAAAGACACATTTGTCATCCTCAAATGGTATAATATATGACTGAACCCACAAAAATGTACTTTTAGTATAGATTTAAGAAAGTTTCTGGGGTTCCTCCTCACACCTGAACTCATCAAAGTACATTCGGATAAGATAAAGGTGATCCTAGAGATAAAGCCGGTCAAATCAGCCAAGGAAAGAAAGCAACTCACTTACAGGCCCATTCCATCCAGGTAATAATCGATCACCCACTGAAGACTATACTCACAAAACCAGATCACTTAAGAAGACAGCATAAATTGTTGTTCAAACTAAACGAGTTCTAAATAACTTAAACGCCAAGGACAACCATCAAAGGCCCAAGCACTCCCAATTTTCTGCGCAACTTCAGCGACCTAAACAATGAGACTGAAGCAACTCCACAGCGACACTGGATTTTATACGTCAAAGGCATCTCCAGCAAACAGGAGGTTAGCGTATGCATAATTCTAAGGAGTACTTCAAGATAACCCAAATCCCTAGGGAACAAAACAGTGTTACGGTTAAGTGGTATACTCCTTAGTTTATTGGATAGAGGTCACAAAAACAAAACAGTAGCTCAAGTGGAATGCGCCTTAGTTTATTGGATAGAGGTCAAAAGTTCAAGTACAGCATATGAGTTTTCTCTAAATATTGACTAGCTCCCTAGATGGAATTTGATTGGTCATTAGTCATATTCCCTCTGTATCTATAAATAGTGATATGCTTATATATTTTTAATTTTCCTTCTTCCCCAGTTCCAATTAATATAATATTTGGGATAAGTTTTTATCCTATGAAATAAATAAAATAGAATTAAGAAAATATCTCCTAATTAGATGTGTTATCTTTAGGTTTTGGCATATCCCTAAACATGTCACAATTTATTGGGATACAAACCAACCCAAACCCAAAATTATTGAGTAAGATCCATTCTAAGTTACATGTTAGATCAAATATTGACACCCCTACTAATACATGTGTAACTTCTTTATCTTTCCATTCATTGCAAGAGACACTCCTCCCTCAAGTAAAGTAAGGAGAGTAAATTCAACATATCAAAAATATTACTTTTTTTTCTCATTGACTTACAAAGATGAAAATGTTTTGAAAATAAAGCCCTAAAACAAATAAAAATAAGTCTAAATTAAATCGATCAGTCTATAATCAACAACTCAATTAATTTAATGCTTCATATCAGAGTTAGACGACCAAACTCCCTCAAATGATGTCTTAGTAGTTCACATTTCACAATACGCAAAGGTTTCAATTGGAGTATCTTGCATGTTTGATGATGGAAGTTACATACTCCCCCCCCCATAAGGAAAAACTCATCAGGATTATTTAATATAATCTCAAAGACATTTTTATTTATTGCTTGCGCCAAGTGCCACTTAAGTAGCTTACAACTTTGAAGTTCATTTATTTTGAGAATGATGCACTAGTGGTGCATACTCACATATGCTTTCACAGGAATTTAATAGGTAACTGACAAGTTATGGAGGAACTTGTCTTGAAGTGGGGCATATAGACAAAACTTGCCTAACTAGAGGTTCTACTAGCTTAGAACTTACAGGAAACTCATCCAGATTGATAAACAAGCGCTACTTGCCAGGACCTAAGGAGCTCACCCTTTACAGGGTGAATTGAGGATTTCTCAACCCGACACTCGCCATATACCTAGACCACTGCCTCACTCACATGCTCCCCCTCAAAGCAACCTTAGGCACTCTCTCTCACACAGAGGTACTATCCTCAGACTAAGTTATAGGAAAGTGCCTCCTCATGGGACCCTCAGTCTACCTCAGAGCTCTCCATTCGCGCGATATCATCTCACTTGTTCCTCTCTCCTTGGTGGAGATCCCTCATACAAGCTGCTTACAAAATCAACAAGCACGCCAGCCGTTTGTCCCCTTTCATCATAGTGCTCGCCCACAGACCCACCTGAGTACATATGCCCTCATCTACTCGACGCAATGGGACTTGCCCAGAAGCAACTCACCGAAGCCTTCCGACCTCTCTCTTCCCTTCAGCCAATTAGGAGGAGACACATATTTAAGGTAGTATGTAGAGTTGTATTTTTCACTTTTTTCTCTGTATAATCTTTTTTGTTGCCCTCATGACTCTATAACTAAAAGTATGATGAGGAATAATTTGAAGGAACATTTTTGGCTGATAGTGGATATTTTGCCAGATTGAGATCAATAGCTTTGTTGAATATTTTGACACAATTTTCTCTACTCCCCCTATCTTCTCCATTCTCATAGTTTCAACTCATCAACTTGCTAGGTAGGCTTGCTAGTATGGATGAATATCATCCAGAGACAAACTTGGATGCAACAAGTGGTAGTATATTTAGCCAAATGGCAAGCATCTAATGTGACTGCATTTTATTACCAAGAAAAAACAATTATCGACCACAACATGGGAGTGATGCAAATCCAAATTAGGGATTTGAATAGCTTCAAAATTTAGGACATATATGTTTTGGAAAATAAAAACTGAAGTATTAAAAGAATATGATAATTAAATCTAAAAGAGGAACGACTGAATGTTACCGATATGTGGAGATTTAGAGTATGATTCATATATCAATAAGGAGAACTAATAAAGAGATATTGGACATGCAAAGAGAGAGAGAAAGAGATAGACAGGGGGATGGGGGGATATTTTTTTTGGTAAGCCATCGTTAACTTGACCGGGTGACAATATTAAGATAGTTGCTAAAAAAGGTTATTGAACAGCAATCAATTTTCCATCAAAATAGACATATTCATTATTGCAGTAAAACCTACTGACTAATAACTAAGAATATGAGCATAACTAAAGTTTCAACTGAATAAAATCTGCATAAGGAATGAAATCAAGTAAACATAGGAATATTACTAGCAGGAATAAGGTATGGACATCCATTGTTAAATTTCCTAGTTGAATTTGCCATTTAGATTCATGCTGAATGGAAACAACCTTGTTCTCCCATCACAGTCAACCATGCTTGCCACCTTCACTCTATAAACATCAAGCATCACTCAAAATATTATGCAGAGCACTTTGTTAAGATAACAATTACAAGTCTTCTCCACAGGATATATAATCGATGACCTTAAAACATGCTTGAAGAGAAAATAATAAGAAGTTTTTGTCAAGGCTTCTCCACTACTCACTTACTGAAAGGGCTTGAGCTTGTAATGGCAAGTTCAGATAGTGAATTCCTAAGTCAATGGAGGGCACAGACATAGGCTAATTAGATGATCAAATTATATGAGAATATTCGTGTCTCAATTGCTCTATAATTTAGCTTAAATTACTTGCACGTCTTAATTCATTTACTACATATGTTATAATACTTGCTAGTAATTAATAATATATATATATATATATATATATATATATATATATATATATATATATATATATATATATATAAAATATAAAGAGAGAGAGAGAGAGAGGGGTGAGGATCAAGCGAGTGGCCTATGAAAGCCAAGGAATAAAGCAAGTGAGAAGCAAGAAAAGGCTAATGAGTAATTGGGTGAGCCTTAGAGTGAGAGAGAGAGACCAAGCGATTGTTCGAGTGAGAGAGAAACAGCAAGAGCAAATGTCCTTGACCATGTGTGAAGTCGACAGCTTTGCCTATCATTAAGGCGCATACAACAGCCAAAAGAGAATTTTAGCAGTGTTTCCATAGATTGTAAAGGAAGAGAAAGAAAAGGTAAGAGTCTTTTGACATAGGCAAGGTGAGGAGAGGAAGATTTAAAGCTTAGATTTTAACTTCATATAGAGGTGCTCAAAAAATATAATCTTAAGCCTAACCTTCTTAAAAGGAAAATGACCAAAATGATCCATTAATTTTTTATGAAGAACCAAAATGATAACCAATTATATTAAGGAATAATTTTAGTCCCTCAACTTCTTAAAAAGAAACCAAAATAATCACATGATAGAACTATTTTGATTCATCTTTCAAGAGTTGAAGGACCAAAATGATCATTTAATATAGTTAGAGACCATTTAAATCTTTTATAAAGAGTCAAAGGACCATTTTGATCTTTTTTTCTTTCCTTAAATTAATATCATGTATGATAATGTATTTCATATGTTTACATCCTAAGGAGTTGCTAATATATGCATTTATAATTTATAAAATAAACTAGGTTTTAGTTTATGTCTAGAGAACATCAAACATTAAACAAAGTCAAAGAATTGTACATGATTTTATATACATATACATGAATTTAATACAAATTAAGTTAATAAATTATGATGAAACATAAAGTTATTTCGATGTATCAAGGAATCCAAATGATTTTGTTGTGCATAGATCTTTATACTTGGCATTGTGGTTTAAGTACAATGACTAATACTTGACGAGATGAGGACAAATTTAATGAGCGATACTAGCACATCTAAATGTTGGAGATTCACTTTTCTAGGTGGGAGTTGTAAAACCCAATTCGATTAGGTGTGTGGCACATTAGGATCAGATGTTGCAATCTTATTTTTTATGTTTTTCAATCCTAATGAGTTTTTAGGCCATTTTAGGTGTAGGGTAATGTTTAGTTTGTGTTTTATTTAATCATAAGTTGATTTATAGGTTTAACCAACCCATCATGCTTTGTATAATAATAGATAGTATTCGTGCATGAAACCTGCAACATCTTTCGTGAATTCTTTTATCACCTTTTCTTACCACTATCTTTTTCTATTCATTAGCTTTGAATGATGATGATTCATAGCAGCAACTTTTAGGCTGCATATATGACACATTTCGCACCTCAAGCATTACGTAAAGAATGATGAAATAAAGCTTTAAGTTTCTCCGCTTGTTTCATTCTTGAGTACTTTATTTGCTGGTGTGAAAGACTTCTTCAATTGAAGGCATAGCTCACCATCATAAGACTTCCAAGGATTGTAAGGCTATTATTAACATGGACTGTCATAACCAAGGTTGTGGAAGTCGGACTAGGTGTCGAACCGAAAATACGAGAGATTCAAGGTTCAATGGTTCAACCAGGGTTAAATCGGATGACGACATAAATATTATATTTATTTAAATAAAAAACAAATGATATAATAATTATATATTGATATAAATTTGTGACTAAAATAAAGCTAATTTATATATACATTTATAAATTTAATATAATTTATTACTAATTTTTATTAAATTTAATATAAATTATCATAAACTTTAGTTAATTTATATTACATATTTAGATAAATTTTACAACCACAAATTGTATATTAAATTCACATTAACATTTTACATCTATAAATCATTCATGTCAGATCATTTAAAATTAATAAATAGATAAAATTTAATTTTAAATAATGTAAATTTTAAAATATAAAATATAAAAGAGAATAAAAATTAAAAATAATTAATCAATAAAATAAATATTATTCTTATTATTACAAAAAATTGTTTAAAATATATCAACAACAACATCATCAAGCCTTTATCCCACTACGTGGGGTCGGCTACATGAATCATTTTTCTCCATTGTGTCTTATTAAAGGTCGAATTCTCGTTTAAAAATATATAATGTATATATTTTAAAGTGGAAATTTTAAGTAGTTTTTTAATCCCTCATAACTTGGGAGCTTTGTCTTGTGCTGTTTATATGGCTTTTCTTATTTTTATGGATTAAGAGTTCACATGAGGTGGTGGGATCATGTAGGTATGATTTGTTAGTGTTTAATTGATATATAATCATTATAAAAAATTTATTTATAATTAAATAAAATGTTTCATATTTAATTTAATTTAATATTTAATAAAATATTTTATATTAAATTAAATTATTTAAATAGATTATGAATTGACCCAACCAATTCTTAAAAATCGTGGCCGGTTCAACGGATAAATCGGCGAATTAAATCGGTTCTCACCGGTTTGATGTTGGATCGTTTTTCATGAGGACCGAACCGACCACATGACCGGTTCACAGTTGAATCGATCGAACCAACCAATCTGGTCCGATTTTCAAAACCATGCTCATAACAACAATCTTCCAGTTGTTTTAGTATAACTCTTATTTACAACTTCTTTACTTCTTTAAACCACCTCCTAGAATTTTTCTCCATATTAGTGTCTCAAGGCCTAGCTTAAGATTTGCATTTCTATTTATGAAATATTTAATCTTAAATTGTGATCTTTCAAGTTTTGTCTTGTGAATGTTTTATCAAAGCAATTTAAATTTTTAATTTTGTCCATGCATTTGTTTCAATCTTGTAAGTAATTAGTTTTATATTTATTTTTTCCCCATTAACTCAAATTTTAATTTAATTTTCTTATAAACATCTACACTTAGCCTTCGATAGGAGAGCTTAGCCCTCTTCATCCATTATCAGAGTAGACAGGTGGTTTGTCCTATTAAAAGGAAAGGGAAAGACGGAAAAGTAGCATGATGAAAGTTAATCAAAATTTTTTTGGATGAAGAGATTTAAAACCCCAGGCAAAACTCAAAAGAAATGAAAAAAAAAAGATTCATATAGCAGCCACCAAATAACTAAGATAAGACTAATGATGATGAACTACTCATTTCAAGTAACATTTTGTTTCTAGGTAACCAATTAGGCCTATCCTTTTCAAATTACAGTCAACTTGATCCCACACACTTACATGTAAATGCAATTCACCCTTACAAACAAACAATGTAAGAATGTCTAATGACTAAATTTCTCTATCACCATCACAAATGTGCACACATTCATTTTCTTTCTTGAAAAGGCTATAAAGAGATCAGGATAACTTTCTTATAATATGCCGATCACCAAACAAGACATGCTAAAAACACATGCATGCTAACACAATCTAAACAGGGAACCTACATACAAAACATAAGATGCAATTAAATGGTTCTAGAACCCTATGAAGCACAAATAATGGAAATGGATATCTCATGATGCGAGTCACCTGATGGCGTGATGAATTTGAAAATTTAGAAGCATGTCATGGACACATGAATATAGAGCAACAATACAAGCTTCAAGTTATCACATCAATGAAGAATAAAAATCTATTATGATCATGCTTCAAAAAGATTTATCAAGAAAGAAGACATTTTATTTCCTCCCAAATGCTTAGATTGCAATAAAAAAACGTCTAATACAACCCTCAGCTCATGACAATTTCGGTCCATCCTCTCTCAAATTATGGTGCAACCTCAAATTCAAGATAAGATTTGTCAAATTCAGCCAACACTCTCTCCCTTAAAGCAAAACGTAAATTAAGGAAGAGTTATATCAACAATGCATTACTGAAGAAAACTTTAAATTAAACAAGGCTATCTACGTTAAAATAAGGCTTAAATTAAGGAGTTATACTACTGAAGAATTATTAAAGATAATTTTAATTTTCAAAATAAACAAAACTCCCTTCCTTGAAGAAAGGCTTAAATTAAGGGGTAATACTAATGAAGCATTATTGGACGTGATTTCAAATTTAAAAAGGATATACCCAGCTTATAATAACCATATAATGGCTATACATATGTGGCAGAATTGCGATACAAAATAAGTTTGCGTTAAATGATGTAATGTTCTTTACTTTTGCATAAAGGTGGGGCTAGGTGGCACTCTTCTAAGCTGCCCATGAAATAAAATTTGTATTTTATTTCAAACATGAATGAAGAATGCATTTCTCTTTCTTGAAATAATTATTGTATAAGTTAAGGAAGTCACAAGCTATTCTCATCTCCAGTAAAAAAATAACTATTGAAATAAGAAATAAGTGTTGAAGAAGAGAAAAAAGTCATTAAGATTTTCTCATCTCTAATCAGATGGAACAACTTTTGTTGATAACAATGAAGGTGGTATTGAATAAAGATTTGCTAGGAGAGAATCTTGGTCATGGTGGAACAAATGATGTAGGTCAAGTCTAGACATAGGAAAATATACAAGTGAATATTGGATATATCATGAATTATGAAAATAAAATGCAAACTGCGAAAGAAAGTCACAAGCTATTCTCAATAAGAAATAATTAGCAAATCTTTAATGTTTGCATTTCTAGCAGGAATAAGTTTGATTATTATTCTTTTTTTCTAACATCCTCTTCAAGAAGTTAAAAGATTGGTGACTTTTTTGTATTATTTTTTGATTTAGTGACCCCAAATAACTCTTTTAAAATGTGCTAAGTTTAAAATAGTTTATTTTCTTTTGATAAAGAAATATTCTATGCATTTAGGAAATTAAATGGGTTAGAGAGAAGGCTAAGGAGATTGATAATTTAGGATTTAAATTTATTATTCTAGTAGGAGTCATATTATAAAAAAATAAGAATTTTATAGATAATGTTATAAAAATTGATAGAATTAAAGTTAGAATTATAATTTTATTTATTATTGTTGATGCTAAGATTATTAATATTATTAGTGCTTATGTTTCTAAGTAAATTTGGATAGATGTTCAACATTAAAATTTTAGAATGATTTAGAAGAATTAATACAAAAGGTATCACTTGAAGAAAAGTTTTTAATGGAAGAGATTTAAATGGATATGTTAGTAGATAGATTGAGAATTTTAAAAGCATTTATAGTGGCTATGAGTTTTGAATGACTAATGTAGGTGGTAAAACCATATTAGATTTTTCTCTAGCTTATGATTGTTTAATTACTAATACCTTATTTAAATAAAGAGATGAGCATCTCATCACTTATAAGAATGGATATATTAAAACTCAGATTCATTATTTTCTTATAAGAAAAATAGATCATTTAAATACCATAGATTATAAAATTATTCCAAGTGAAAGTTTATGTATCCAACATCACTTATTATTTTTGGACTTTAAAATGAAATAGTAAAATATGAAAAATAAACTAAAACATTGTTTTAAAATTAGATTGGAACATTTAAAGAACAGTAATAAAAATATTTTTGAGCGTAAGATTTGAGAACTTTAGATTTTGTCTTGTGCATGAGGAAACTAATATTATGTGAGAAAAAGTAACCAGTGATATTAAGAATGTAACAAAAAATATGCTTGAAGTATTAAAAGAAAAAACTCTAAAAATAAAAATAGTTGCCGGTGGAATCAAAATATGCAAAAAAAAAAAAATCAAAACTAAAAAGTTTTGTTATAAAAATTAGTTTAAATATAAGAACTCTAAAAATTGGGAAAGATATAAAGAGACTCGTAAGGAATCTTAGAAAGTAATATACGATGGAAAGGTTTTAGCTTTTAAAAATGTAGATGATTGCTTTAATTAAGATAGTCAAACAAAGCAGTAGTAAGGATTTAGTTGAAGTGAAGCAATGTTGACCCCTACACATCAAACCACGTGCGAAAAGAGTGAAACCGGCGAATCAAGCAATGTTTTTGTCTACGCGACATGTCACTTTAAGGGTCAAACGACCTCCCATTGCCAAACGGATTGCGTCGTTACGATTAGGATGTCGAGTTCGCCAAAGAGGGGTCAAATCGGACGAGATTGGTCCAAGGGGATGACCGACGCAAGAAATTGATCTAGGGCGTCGCCCAAATGATGTCAGATCGTAAAACTGATTTCTTCCTTGTGCCCGGAACATTGTCGACACCCAAAAATCAACATCAACTTGTTCAATTGGAGCTTTCCGGCAAAATTTGCATGAATCGCGAGGCGACAGCACTCAAATCAAGAAAATTGACATGTGTCACCGCCAAAATGATGTTAGATCGCAAAACACACTTCATTTTTGCATATGAAATATCGTCAATTCTCAAAGGTTGTTGTCTATTTGATCAATTAAAGTAGCATGGCGAGATCGGCGCAGGTCTCGAAGCAACGACAAGCAAATCGAGAAAATTGACATGCAGCTTTACCCAAATAACGTCCATTCTCAAAACAGATTTCGCTGTTGCGTTCGAAATGTTGTCAATACTCAAAATACGCTATAAGTTTGCCGAATGAAGATCATACACGCAAATCGACACAAACAACTTGAATATTGCTCGTTGATCGAGACATTTTGGGATAGTTAACTCATCACAGTCATTTTAAATTGACGACGGTAATAATAATGGTGAATCGCTTTTAATGTTATTATTAATTTGCTCAAAAAATTAAAATCAAATCAATTTAAATCACAATTCAATGCACTTACATCGTCTCTGTTGAAACTCTGCCTAAATCCCCGATTTTCTGCTGAACTCCTCGTCGATTCCCGTAAATCCCGTGATAGCAAACCTTGACGATGGAGCTGAAATTCAGCTTCGACTCAGAACCACGAGAACTCCTCTGTCGGTCATTATCCATCGCCTTGTCTGATATCTGCTTCACACAGTTTACCCTGAATCCACTCCACCCGATCTCCACAACAGCTCCTTCGCCTCTACCTTCCTCTCCCTCAGCCCATCAAATCAGTTACTTGACCCGCAACCAGGCCTCTCGATCAGGCCAAATCGTACATGGCCGCTCATACGATCCTCCCGTCCCTTCCCTCACACGCACAACTTGTTGTAGCTTCACAACGCCCAACCTCTTGTCTGCCTGCTCAAAGAGCCCTCCCGCCAGTAGACCCTCACAACTACAGAACACACGATTGAACCCCCCTTCCCCCCCCCCCCCCCCTCACCCCGTCCGACCCTCCATGCCGCACATGTCCAATCCGTTTGCTGAAGCAGATTGCAGCCCCTAGATTCACTTATCTCAACCTATCTCCAACCAACTTCCCCAAGTCTTCCAAATCTGAGCCTAACAAAGCACAATCCCTCCAACCCCCCTTGATTTCGGCCAAAATGTTAACCTCAACCCACCAGTCACGTAAACAGCCCCTCAAATCTCCAAATCTCGTCAAAGTCCACGCCTCATTCGCCTACCCTCTTTAACACGGTAAACCAGTTACACTTCATGTGACTCCCCTTCTCAAACACATATTCCGCCCATAGCTAAACACACAAGGAGCTCAATAGCAGCCCTTTCAATCACTCTCCACTTGTCTATATACTGAAATTTACACTAAACCCCACTCTTCCAACCCACTATTTCAAAAAGCTCACTCGGCCCACTCCACTTTAGCATATCCAACCAATTTCCTTACATTATTTTGCCTAAAAAACCAAAACCAGCCACTTATGCCCGTTGAATATTCACCTAACTCAATTGAGACAGTAATTTCTTTTTATTTCATTATGTTATTAACAAAAAAAATTATTATTGCTAATCGACGCAATTAATATTCTATTATGTTTGTCAGGTGATATTATTATTTATTCATATTTTTGCCACTATTGTTGACCTTAAACATGCGCACGCGCGTGTATATATATATATATATATATATATATATATATATATATATATATATATATATATATATATATATACACACACACACACACGCGTCAAAAAAAGAGAAGTGAAAAGAAAACAAAAAGGAGAGGGAGAAAGTAAAATAATAATAATAATAATAATAAAAAGAGAAGAATAAAAAAGGAAAAAATGTTTGTGCATTTTTTATCGTCGTCATACCGTCGTCATCAACCCCACACGCAACTATAATTCCATAAACTCAAAAAATCCTGCTCACGGCATTTGTGGCTAGCCGAAGAACCCCCTATATGTGCTCTTGTCGCACGGTAGGAGGAAGCCAGGTGTGATGCTCACGGCGAGATGGGTAGGCCCTGCACACGCTCTGTAGCATGGTGGAAACACTTTTAAGTACTTATACGTGCCTTAGTGCTGGCAGGGAAACCAATTGCGTGTTTCCAAGCAGGTATCTTGAAGACCCATACACGCTCTCGTAGCGTGCTTTGATTGAAGATATACGGCCGCGATGTCGCCCGACACCTACCATACACGCTCTCAAAGTATAGTGGGATGGCCCACACTTCTAAAATTCCCCTACATGGGGGAGACACCTGGAGACTGCCAAAATTTGGACTAAGGAGTTGGTTTGAACTTGAATGAACGCATGGGACTCAAACAAATTTGTACATAACCTGAACTCAAACGAACCACAATGGACTTGAATTTGAACCAAATGCAAAAAAAAACTTAAAATTAAATATGACGCAGGGGGCTTGACATTGAACAAAAGACGACAAACTAAAATTGAATTTGAATATATATAGGGAACTGGACATTAAATCAATGAATGCATTGTCTTAATGAAAATATAGACATGAAATAGTAATTTTGATTATGTAAATTAATATCAATGATTAAACAAGGGACTTGTGGATTTCAACTTGACATGCTTATAATTGATTCATATATCTACCACAATCACGTATGCGGGTGATTTAAAGTCATAGCAACGATTGCAATGTTACACTCATGAACGAAGGAAAGATGAATGCAATGTATATCGTGATATGTTCATTAACAAATATAGAAGTTGTGTTCAATCAAGCATATCATGCTCTGCAAGTAGCGATGGTCAATATACAAGTGAATACACCTGTCTTCTATGACGTAGGGCTGATATGCAATGAGCGTGGCAATACTCAGTGGATGACAAGTGAATGCATTCGAGCAATAAAATTGAAGTTGATGATAGACTTCATTATAGTCATGTTAGAAGACGCATTAATCACCAACTACATAGATTTGCGAGGTGTATCATTCTCCTATGAATATGGAGTCAGCATACAATAAACATTCAAATTACAAATCAAAATGGGTAAAGAAGTCAGCAATGAACATAATTTGCCGGCAGTTTATATTGGCGTGTAGATAAACATGTTGAATGTTCCTGCAAATGGTGGTGACCCCTGCAAATACACATAGTGATGTGTAGGATAAATGCAAGCATCCACAAGTAAATGTAGGAGAGTCCTCATTTATACCACAGTCTACTCATGGGTGACGACGAATAACATGCAATGAATACAACGACAGTCCCACAATTGACGACAACTCGAATGTGCCTGCAAATGGTGGTGACCCCTGCAAATACACAGTG
This sequence comes from Dendrobium nobile, assembly GCA_022539455.1. Classification (NCBI taxonomy): domain Eukaryota; kingdom Viridiplantae; phylum Streptophyta; class Magnoliopsida; order Asparagales; family Orchidaceae; genus Dendrobium; species Dendrobium nobile. The sequence goes on along the minus strand of CM039724.1, from coordinate 17,475,026 downwards.
ATGTGTAGGATAAATGCAAGCATCCACAAGTAAATGTAGGAGAGTCCTCATTCATACCACAGTTCACTCATGGGTGACGACGAATAACATGCAATGAATACAACGACAGTCCCACAATTGATGACAACTCGCATCCGGATGAATACAATAATTCTTTGAAAATAATGACAATCAACGCATATGGAAAAATTGGCAAATACAGCAGTTCATCAATCAATGCGCACGAGGAAATGGGTGATGAAGAACATAGCTCAATCATCGGTCAATAACAAATATACAAATGAACACATGTACCTGCCTACGAGCAGCAATAGCAATGTGCAGTGAAGATTGAAGATTGCAGCAAATGCATAAGGAATGCATGCAAGTGACGACATGAGATATGTTGCAAATACGATGTCTTAGGCATATGGATACACATGCGAAGTGATACTTGCAAGCAAAGATGAAAATCTAAAATGTAAATGTGTACAAATACTTAAAAATAAATGTAGAAGATCATTATATATGCATTATGGCCAGTCTGTGGAAGTCGACGCACATAATGCAGAAAGATCACAACAAATACGAGTTCTTAGAAATTATTATAGCAGACCCGCCTCGTGCATAATGTACTACCTACGATGCAAGTGGTAGGAAGAGGTAACAAGTACAAGCTACCCGCAAGCCAACATAAAAACTCGTGACGAATGCAAGTATTACTTGTACAAAGCAGTGGCAACCCGTAGTACAACACCACGCCACTGAATCTGCAACACGTATACAAGAGGACATAAGTCATATACGAGTTTCCAAATAGAACGTTGCATTCAAATGATAGCTTCTCGCACAGCTGATTAACATCAAATATTTTAAAATGTCCCCCACACCTGCATTATAATATGTATAAATACAAACACAAAAAATACATATGCAATCATACACCCATACGGGCCCCTATGAGCTAGCGTGTTATGGGTATACAAGTAACGTCTGAGGATGTTGCGCGGGTTAAAAGAAAATTCCAATTTTGAGCCTGATCTTTTTATGCAAGTAAATAGGAGTCGACATGCCTCGAACTAGCAAATAAATATACGGTCACGACATCGACCAAGATATTTGTTTCAATACGGTCATATTAGGTCTTTAAGGCCTATAATCAAGAAAATTCACTAATAAATGACTTAAGCTAACAATAAACTCGATCCTCTGTCGGCAACCAACAGAATCGACAAGGTTCAACTAAATAAATTTTTTAAAAAAACTTTGATAATGGTCGCGTTGAACATAGATCTCAACTGGGCGGGTTAATTCCAAATTTTCAAAATGTCAGCCAAATACCCATGAAAACCAAAACTCCAAAAATATCAAATCCAAATATTTAAAATAAAAATTCAACAATTAAACACTTATAGTAACATTCATCCACCCTCTGCAACAATTTGTTGAGGTAGATAAATCTGAAAATCACTTCAACTCACAAAGAGCTAATATCTGGTCGAGAATATCACTAGGATTCATTTTTAAATAGTCTCATGACAGTAAGGACGTGGCATGTGTCGTCTAACCAGTGATTTTGTCGCCAAATGGCAACGTAGGTAAATGGTTATGACCGAGGCCCTATAAAACGAATGATTTTCCGTTAAATGACACCATAAATTCAATCATGGCCAGAGCCCATAAGCTTCCCAATGACACTTAACTCTTGAGATATGAATCAATAGGATATAATCGATAGGACAAAAGCCTTTTATTAGTTAAGGTGGATTCAAATTTATCCCCTTAGAAAACTATTTACCCCAGGTTTATAAGGTACCCATGAACGATACAACCATGGCTGCCAACAAGGATCCTTCTATCAGGTTGAGTCAACTACCTCCTCTGACTAAGTAAACTAGGGATTATGATGGCCCGCGACGACGAAACTATGGGATCTTGATCGAGTCTATCATCCATTCCCCCACCATCCTTTTAAGTGCAAGATGGTGAAATTTTAAATTTTAAATATTAAATTTCATATACCAACCATGCTGCTACTATATATCGGACATCACGTACCTACGAGTATGATGTATCCATTTGACGACTAGCCTTAATTAAAAGTTCTCTCTCATTATCGAGAGGGGTAATTAATTATAAAGGCTTGTGCCTATGGAAAACTATAACTCAAATCATATAGTCCACTCAAATTGAGGGTGAAATCTCTGAGTAGTGTCTTATCTACAAACCCAATCTACCTTCTAAAAATTTACTCTGAAACCTACTCTGTTAAAACTCCCTCGAAATAAAGGGAGGCCGTAGCGTAAATTTTTGGAACCCACAAGTGCATTAAGAATGAAGATAAAAAAAATGTTTTTATTAGAAGAGGATATTCAACAAAAGTGGATGAGATATTTTGCTAAGCTTCGTAATGAAGAATGTGAGAATAGAATTGACTTAGTGATCCTAACACTCATAGATTTTTATTTTTATCAACTTATTAATAAAATCGAAATTAAAGATGCTTTAAAGAAAATGACTAGTGGAAAAGCTATTGTTCCTAATTATATTCCAATTGAGATGTAAAAATGCTTAAAAGATGAAGGAATTTCTTAGTTTACTAAATATTTTAAAATTATTTTGAAGACTAAAAAGATGTCATATGAGTGGAGAGAGTGTTGATTCCTATTTTTAAGAAAAAAGGAGATGCCTAGTATTGCATGAATTATAAATGAATTTAATTAATGTGTCATAATTTAAAATTATAGGAGAGAGTTATGGAGCATAAGTTACAACATGATACTAATGTTTCTCAAAGTCAATTTGGATTCATACTGGTTAGATCTACAATAGAAGTTATACAATTATTGAGAGGTTTGGCAGAGAAGTGTAGATCTAGTAAGGGAATTATGACTTTGGGCAATCAAGTCATTAATAAGAGTACATGTTTTAGATATCTTGGGTCTATTATTTAGAGTGATGGTGAAATAGATGGGAATACTATTAGTAGAATTCAAGTTTGATGGTTGAAGTAGAGGAATGTATTGGGCTTATTATGTGATAGAAAAGTGCCCCTCAAGCTTAAGAGAAAATTCTATAAGATGATGGTGAGACCTGAATGCTTTATGGCGAAGAATGTTTGCAATTAAAAGAGAAGCATAATATTAAGTTAAGGATTGTAGAGATGAGAATGTTGAAGTGGAAGAGTGACTCTACTTTTAGAGACAGGATATGAAATGAGCATACGTGAAAAGGTTGGAGTAGCTACAATGGCAGATAAAATTAGAGAAAGTCGACTTAGATGGTTTGGTCACATAAAACAATGGCCTTCTAATGGTCCGATTAGAAGAGTAGATGTATTAGATTTGGCTTATGTTAAGAGAGTTAGAGGTTGACCTAAAAAGACTTGGTTAAAAAAATATTAGAAATGACCTTTATTAGATCTAAATAAGAATTTGACTCTTAATATGACACAGTGAAGAAAAAGGATTCATTTAGCCAACCCTACGTAGTTGTATAAAGGCTTGATGTTGATATTGTTGTTGTTGTTGTTGATGATGATAAAAAAGAAGTATCCAACCCACATTAGCTATTAGCTTAATTTTCTTTCTTTTTTTTTTATCTTGTCTTCAAAAAGTTAAGGACTTCGTAGTTTGTTTCGAAAGAAAAAACATAAAAATAGAGAATAAAAAATTGCTGGAACACAAATATGAGGGTTGATTTTTATTACTCCTTCAACAAATTATAAAAGATACAATTAATCTACTATTCAAGAGATAGATCGGCTCTCTCACAAACCCTAGATGTCACTAGAAAACTCTCAAAGAAAAGCTACAGCAAGAAAAATAATTGCATAACTCAAAAAAAAAAAATACATTGTTAGCCTTGAAATAGGCTCCTACTTCCCTCCCAAATCAGCCTTCTTTCTTAAATTAATTCCCTCTCAATTTTGAACTCTTTCCCTAAATAATTCCCTCTCAATCATCATTAAAACATTTCTCATTATCTCTCCCAAGATTTCTCCTTCTTACATAATGAATTATATCTTTCTTGGGCCCCACAAGGGGGGCCGAATCCCCCCTGTTGATCTGGTTCCCATGGAGAAGAGTTTTTGAAGAAGGAGAGAATTGATATAAAACAAGGATTCAAGTTTCAAAGCATGATATATATGAAGAAAAAATCTATTTTTGGTCAAGCTTGCATAAGCTTTATTAAGAAAGAAATCCTAATTGCCTACCAAAGTTTTAGAATGCAACCAAAGAATGATTTCACTATATTCATCATTTGTAACAAAATTTTAATCGCATTTGGGGAGAAATTATTTGCTTAGCTGGCACCTCCACCTCCTATCATAAAAATTTCGGTCATCTCTCTCTCATCCTAACCTTATGATGCCTCAATATGAGCCATCTCAAATTTTGGCCAACACTCCCCTCGATCCCTTCCATAAAGAAAGGCTTAAATAGTAGTTATATTAATGATGTACTATTAGAAGCAAATTTAAAATTTAAATTTAAATTTAAACAACACTCCCTCTCTCTTTAGTTCAAGTGAAGTGTATTAAGGATGGAAATTAAAAAGTACTTTTCATAGAAGATGATATTCAACAAAGGTGAATGAGATATTTTGCTAAATTTGTTAATGATAAATGTAAAAATACAATTGACTTTAGTGACCTTGACATCCTAAAAAAAAATATAATATTTTTATTTTTATCGACGTATTAGTAAAATCAAAGTTAGAGAGGCTTTAAAGAAAATGAAGTGTGGAAAAGCTGTTGGACCTGATAACATTCCAATATTAGTGTAGAAATACATAGGAGATGAAGAAATTTCTTGGCTTACTAAACTTTTTAATACTATTTTGAAGACTAAAAAGATGTCAGATGAGTGGAGAATGAGTGTGTTAATTCTTATTTTTAAGAATAAAGGTATTGCACAAGATTATGCGAATTATAGAGGAATTAAGTTATTGTGTCATACTTTAAGACTATGGGAGCGAGTTATGGAACGTAGGTTGCGACATGATACTAATGTTTCTCAAAATTAATTTGGATTCATGCTGGGTAGGTCTATGGAAGTCATACGTTTATTGAGAGGTTTGATGGAGAAATATAGAGAGAATAAAGAGGTTCTACATATGATATTTATTGATTTAGAGATCGAAAGCATATGATAAAGTTCCAAAAGAAGTGCTAGAGTTCTTGAAAACAAAGGAGTTAATAATGCTTATATTCAAATCATTAAAGATATGTATGCAGCAGCTATTACTTTTGTTCAAACACAAGATGGTTTGCCAAAGTATTTTCCTATTTCGGTTGGATTACATTAAGGATCAGCCTTAAGCCCATAACTTTTTGCTTTAGTCATGGATGTTCTCACTAGACATTTGCAAGATGATGTACCTTGGTGTATGCTTTTTGCTTATGATATTCTTCTTGTTGATAAGACTAGAGAGGGAGTTGAAGGTAAACTTGAATTATGATGGTCAACCTTAGAGTCTAAAGGTTTTCACTTGAGTAGATCTAAAATTGAATATATGAGTATAATTTTAATAGCAATAGACCTAGTGAGGAGATTGTGATTTTGGGCGATCAAGTCATTAATAAGAGTACACGTTTTAGATATCTTGGATCTATTGTTCAGAGTGATGGTGAAATAGATGAGGATATTATCAGCAAAATTCAAGTTGGATGGTTGAAGTGGAGAAATGCATCGGGCTTATTGTGTGATAGAAAAGTCCCCCTCAAACTTAAGGAAAAATTCTAGAAGAGGTTGGTGAGACCTGCAATGCTCTATGGTGCCAAATGTTGCCCATTAAAAGAGAAGCATAAAACTAAGTTAAGTGTTGCAGAGATGAGGATGCTCAGGTGGATGAGTGGCTTTACCCTTAGAGATATGATATGAAATAAGCATATACGTGAAAAGGGAGGAGTAGCTCCAGTGGAAGATAAGATTAGAGAGAATCGTCTTAGATGGTTTGGTCACATTAAACGGAGGCCTTTAGATGACCCGATTAGGAAATTTGAGGTATTATAATCGTCTTATGTCGAGAAAGGTAGATGTAGACCTAAAAATACTTATTTACAAAATATTAGAAAAGATCTTTCTTTATAGATTTAAATGAAAATTTGACTTTTAACATGATACAATGGCGATAAAGGATTCATGTAGCCCACCCCACGTAGTGGGACAAAGGCTTGATGTTGTTGTTGGTGTTGTTCTCTCTTTCTTAAGGCAAGCTTAAATTAAATAGTAATACCAATAAAATATTATTAAAGGCAATTTTAAATTTCAAATTAAACAACTCTCTATCCCTCGAAGGAAGGCCTAAATTAAGGAGTATTAGTAAAGAACTATTGTTGGAGACAAATTTAAATTTAAAAAGGACCCATGAAGGAAATAATTAAATTATTTTATTGTAGTATTATCATATAATGAATATAGTAGCACTGAAATAAAAAGTAAGCTTTGATTGAATGAAAAGGTGCTTTTGCATTTTGCATAGAGGTGAGGCTAAGTGGTTCACTCCTATGGAAACTTTTGTATGTTGCACATGAAATAATATTTGTTTTTTATTTCAATAATGAATGATGAAGAATAAACTTTTCATGCATAATTTACATTTTTTTCATAATTCATCATGATGTTATATCCACTCTCCTCCTGTCCATTTCCTACATGTTAGGCTTGGCCTCAACCCTTTGTTCCACCATGACCAAAACAAGTCTTCAATCATCACAACATTCCCCTCTTACCGCACATGACTCACATTACTTCTACACGTAATTAATAACTTAATAATAAGGAGCATATAATATATATTCATAACATTCACAAGCACAAAAACAAGAAACACTTAACATGACAACGATGTTAAGAAGTGAGAGAAGGAAGATTAGGAGTGAGGTAATCTTAATAACCTTAATTTAGTTTGGGTAAGAGCAGCATGGTTTGTTTCTAAGATATGTCCACATAATATCAAAAGGATGTCCAATATCCATCCAAATATTTTTTTGAAAAAACTAAGAATTTAATCAAGCCAAATAATGGGCGTGCTAAAAAAATAAAAAAATTCTAGGATGCCCAAAAACTTCAACACATTACAATTATTGGTTTTCCTCGTAGAAACCTATTCGATCTTCATGTTAAAGGGACTTTATAACCGCAGAAACTTTGTAATTTCAGTTTTATTCACTACAACTAACACTAAAGCGTCATAAAGTTTAAAATTAATTATGGAACACTAACCTGGCTACACCACCTGCACCGGGTATCAGTAATTTGTATTCATTGGTATGCTAAACGACTTAACCATGAAGAAATACATCCGTGGATTTCCAGTTATGTAAGTAGTAAAGAAAAAATTCATTACCAACAAAATACTAAAAATGAACGGTGATATTGTTTACCTAAATTTCCTAAAGGTTTACGTTAAAAGGATAGCTTTCTTTTTTCTTATCCTTTTTTTTCGATCATTAGCTGTCAACACATGAGAGAGAGCAACTAGTTGGTTAAGTAGTATTTCATGCTAACTTAATCATATTGGATAGTAGATAACAGAATTTTGCATTCTGGAATATGAAATTAGAGTATACTAGAAAAATCAGATTCAAAAGTTCCTCCGTATAAAATAAATAGTCAAATATATTCTCACCCTTGGTGGCCTCCGTAGGGAATACAACATTGTCTTGCAGGATAAGATGAATGTGTTCTCATTGTAAGCCAATGATCTAGTTTCCCCATGAGGAGTATTGGCTGAATTTGCATAGCCTGGCTCATTAAAGTAGGGCTTGGCATTCAAAACCAAGGCTTGGATAGACACTAAAACCTGCAGCATTGTCGAGTTTGTTGGGTTCCATTTCTCACACCCATGGCCAGACCAGGTATTAAGAAGGCTAAGACAAACTTTTCCAGATGCATACAAGTTTGGATTCAGACGAAGTCCTCCAGAATGATAATGAACAATCTGCGTTGTGTTTAAAAATATATGTATCATCATTACAGAATCCTCATAAAGAATGTTGAACATATAGTTAAATGCAATTATAACACCATACCGGGGGTACCAAAGGATAGGTTGTGGGAAAGTAAATGTCAAAGAAGAAGAGACCATCATGATAAGGAGTTCCAGCAGGTCCAACAATGACAGCACGAAGAAGGTCCATACGATCTTCATAAATTCTAACGTATATTGTCTCTGCCAGGATTACAAGTTAATCTAAGAAATAATGATTTGAAGAAGAAAACTTGCAGCTTATATCGAAAGTCCAAAGCAAAGTTCTACAGACAAAAGAAAGCACACCAAACATGAAAAGAAATGTATAGCTCCAATTGCCTGGCCCTCAAGAAAGGACAAACATTCACTGAAGTGAAAGCTAAAAATAATTGCAGAATGTCAGTCCGGTAATAATTCAAGTTCAACACTAATGAAAGAACGTTTTGATACACAAAAAAGAACTAATTATTTCTAGGAGCAACAAAGTAATTTATCATAAGGAGCATAGAAATTAGATCAAGTATGTTATGGAGCTTCCTACAAAAGATAATAAAGTATTTAGACCGAAGCACTTCAATTAATTTTGAAAACACAGAACATCACTTATCTGCTTATATGTGAAATACAATAAATTAATGACTATGCTTTCCTTCAGTTTGTTACTGTAGCATAGATTTTAACCGCAGCCTCCAAGAACAGATCACATATTTTCTTTCCTGTTGTCCAGATTACTTCAAATTCCTGACAAATTAGGCAAGCTTATGCAACACATAAAAGTTTCTGTAGTTATAGAGCATTCCAGAAAATTGAGTACGTATTCCTTTTTATCATTTGCTAAAATAACCGCTGTCAGAAGAAACTACATAAAAAACTTAAAAGAAAGCTTAGAGAACATTTTGGTATAGATACGTACTCAACTTATTTGGTATATAGCACTTGACTTTATTTGTTAGAATTTCATATGTAGAGAAGATGATGGCCAATAAAGATAGCTCTCACAACAAAATAATATTTATTACAATACGGGATACGGACATGATCTCTCATCACATTATAGAAAAACATATTAGGAAATATCAATAGTCGCCATTTACCCATGAGCGTAAACTTTTCTGTACAGGTTTAACCATTCTAAACACTAAAATCTCTACACCTATTAAACACTAACATGTGTTCATAGTGGTAATGACATCCGACTCGACTCAACTCGAATCGAGTTAGAAAGTTTTGAAAGAGTGCAACCAAATCAAGAGATATATGAGTCTAATCATGATTCCTTCCTTTAATTAGATAATAGATGTGGGCTTCGAAAATTCCTCCCCGGCCTCCCCGCTACTTTTCAGGGGAGTTTTAACGAATTAAGTTCCAGGGTAAATTTTGGGAAGGCAGATTGGGATTGTAGATAAGATACTACCTAGTGATTCCGCCCTCATTTTACAAGTACTTTATGATCTGAGTTATTTTTTCCTATAGGCGCAAGCTCCTATAGTTAATTATCCCTCCTAATAATGAGATAGAACTTTCGATTAAGGCTGGCCATTAATCAGATACATAGAGAACGTGTATCTAGCAAATAGTAGTAGCATGGGCTTAGGTTTTAGAAGTCTGATATTTGAAACAGAAATTTCCCCATCTTGCACTTAAAGCGGATGGTGGGGTAATTGATATGATCCCGATCAAGATCCCATGGTTCCGTCGTCCCGGGCTATCGTGGTCCTGGTCTACTTAGTTAGAGGAGGTAATCGATCCAACCTGACAAAAGGAACCTTATTAGCATCCATGGGTTGCGTCGTCCAAGGGTACCTTGTAGACTTGGGGTGAGTATTTGTCTAAGAGGACAAATATAAATCCACCTTAGCTGACAGAGTGTTTTATGACCTATCAATTATATCCTATTGATTTATATCTCAAGAATTTGATGCCATTGGGAAGCATACGGGCTCTGGACATAACCGTAATTTGATGGTGCCATTTGACAGTGAACCACCTGGTTCAGGGGCCCCGGTCATAATTGTTTATCCTGTGTTGTCATTTTAGAGAACATGTGTCACGTCCTTACTAGCAGGGGATGGTTTGAGCATGGTTTAAAATTGCGCAATATAAGGCTCGCCTTGAGGCCCGCCTTTGCGCAATTCCAATAAAAAATGCCTCGATGCTTACGCCTTGAGTTTTTTTTATGAGGCTTGCGCCTCAACTTAGTTGAGGCCCGCCTCACCTCACTAGCATGAGGCTTAAGCCTCACACTATATACATTAAAACTTACAAAAAATCTTGAAGAAAATGCCCGACATTGGACTCTGTGGGAGAGGAATAAGGGGAGAGATCAATTCATCATAATGTTGATTCAAATGAAAAACCCCTTAGTGATGACAGTGCTGATGACTTATGAGTTCTTATGTGATATGTCATCGCTATTTATTTTTGGAAATTAGAACTATACGTTAATGAAAAGAATATTGGGATTTGAGAAAGATAGAATTTTGAGTTGAATATATTTCATGTTGATTTATTATTGGGATATTTTGATTTCACTTTATAGCTTATGCTATTTTATGTTTTATATTATTCATTCATTAGTATATAAAAAAATTTATCATTTTATGTTTACGCAATCTTTTGATTTTGAGGCTTACGCCTCAAAACGCCTTGAGGCTTACGCCTCGTCTCACGAATGAAAAACGCCTCAATACCCGAATACGCAATTTTAAACATTGGGTTTGAGAATAAATCCTAGTGATATTCTCGACCATACACTAGCTCTTTATGAGCTGAAGTGTATGCAAACTATTTCAGAGGATGGATGCATTTTGCTTTAAGTATTTTGATGATTTAATTTCGATTTTAAATATTTTGGATTATAGATAATTTTTTGGAATTTTGGATTATGTGGGCGTCGGGGATGCATTTTGAATGTTTGAAATTAACCTCTCAGGTTGAGATCTACGTTCAATACGGCCATCATTGGGATTTCATTTTGTTGATTGAACCTGTCGACTCTGTCAGTTTGTCGACAGAGGATTGGGTCCATAGGTTTTATATTTTTGTTGATGAATTTCTTTTGTCATAGACCTTAAAGAAATTATATGAACGTTTAAAACAGATATTCTGGTCGACACGTGGACCGCATATCTAATTGATAATTGGAGCCGTGTCGATTCCTATTTATCCACATAGAAGGATCAAGCTTAAACTTGAGTTTATTTATTGACCCACGCAGTATCCCTAAACGTCACGTGTGTACCTAGAACACACTCGTCAGGACCCATGCGAGTGTTTGATTGCACATGCATTTCTTTGTATTTGTTTGTACACATATTGCAATATATGTGTGAGGGCATTTTTGGATGTTTAGCATTGATCAGTTGAGCAGGAAATCGTCATTTGAATGTAACGCTCTACTTGGAAGATCGTACAGGCCTTCTGTTCGCTTGTATACATATTGCGATCCGGTGGCGCAGTACCGTAATACGATCACTTTCCCGTTACATATAGGTAGACTATTGTGCACTACTTATTACTTTTTGCAAATAGATTGTCGTGCACTAACGAATCTCTTGCTATTGTTACAGGTGCCTGCATTTGTTGTATTTTCTTGCATTCTGCTTGTGGACAACATTTAGTGTATATGTCGGGTCTTCTACGGCAGCTTGTAGATGTTTTCGTTTGTTGTAGTATCATCAACCTTTGCTCGTAAGTCGTAACGGATCAATGTATTTACTTAACCTTAAACGATGATTACCAAAAAGGTGATGTAGCATTCATTGTCTTCTACTATGAAGGCTCATAGGTGTGCATGCATCATTCGTCATAGTCATACAACATTTTGTTTAAAGATAATATTTTGTGTGTATAGCGGGTCGCTTTCAAGGATCTGTGGATAAAAAGCTTAACACCTCTTATTTGACTTTTTCATATTTCAAAAGATCAAAATAAAAAATGCAAAGGTCGTCTTATTCAATAACATCTCTTCTCTCCCACTTCACGCCTCGGAACGCACTGTTCTTCTAGAGAGAAAAGCGCTTTCACATCTTCTTAACCCGAAATGGCTGAGGAGAGGAAAGGTTCCTTTTTGAAGGTACTCCCGGGAACAGATCCAGTGTAGACGGGGTGGGGCCTGTAGCTCAGAGGATTAGAGCACGTGGCTACGAACCACGGTGTCGGGGGTTCGAATCCCTCCTCGCCCACAATTTGCATTTGTTGCATTTCATCCGGCGATTGCTTGAAGATGGAATACAATGCATATGACGGGTCTCCTACGACCCTATAAATATTTTCACTTTGTTATGTATCATCTACTCTTGCTTGTAGGGAGCCGGTGCATCATTGTTGATTACACTTAGGAGATACTAGTCATATGCCGGTGTATCAATTGTCTTTATTTGTGGATGTTGCATCGCATTCCTCGCACTTTCTCCCAACTTTGCTTATGAACATATCACTGCATAAATCTCACTACAATTCATGCATATTTCATTGATTGCGTTGCTATTGACATGCCTGTTGCTCTTGTTCATAAACAATGCATTTATTGCTTATTGCATAAAACAATTATTTTGTTTGCTCATTAGCATTTGTATCTTAGTTGACATGATAACACATTGATGTTCATTGAAGACTTTGTCACTCAATTAGGAGTTCATCACTTTGCACGTATTAATAATTTATTCTCCACTTGCTTGCTTCTATGATGACATCGATCATAAAGCTATTATTGCAATTATCACATTTCATCACTTTTCATCACTGCATGATTAATATTAATACTTTGCAAAATTGCAAGTTTCATTTTAGACATTTAAATGATGTTACATGATATTCATTTGATGTTCAAATTATGGCTCAACTCACTATCTTTTATTCAATATTAAATTCAAGTCCTATGTTAAGTTCAATGTCATTTGCTCAATACCAATTTGTGCTCAAAATAGGTCCCCTGATGTCCAAGCTAAGCTCAAGTCTGAGTCCAATTTGTTGTCATTTGTTTCAAGTCCAAGTCCATTTTAACTTTGAGTTCCCTTGAATCATTCATTTGTCCAATGTCAACTTCAAATCCATTTAAGTTGTTCATTTCAAGTTCTATGTTGTTATGAATTTAGCTCTTTATAGTTCATTCAAGTTCAAGTTCTCTATGACATTGTTTAAAATTGCGCAATATGAGGCTCGCCTTGAGGCCTGCCTCAGTGCAATTCCAGTAAAAAACGCTTCAAGTCTTACGTCTCTAGCTTTTTTTATGAGGCTTACGCCTCATCTTCGATCAGGCCCGACTTGAGGCGCGCCTCACCTCACTAGCATGAAGCGTACGCCTCACTCTATTTCTGTTTTTTTTTTATTTAAAACTCACCTAAATCCTATACAAAAGCCCAAAAAAATCATGCCACAATAGCTTCCTCTCAATTGCCTTGACCTCTACCCCAATGGCCTTCACCATATCCACCACCGTTATAGCTAGGGATCACTAGAAAGCCGCATGCCACCACCATCTCTTAAAATTTTGGCGTATTATCTTTATGTTGATAACAAATATTTATGAAAGATAAAGATGACTGAAATAAATGAAGAAGAAACAGATTGAGAGGTATTGGACCCTACAGGATGAGGCAGGGAAGAGACTAATTTGTCATAACATTGACTCAAATAAAAATCCCCTTAGTACTGATAGTACAAATGATTTCTGAGTTGTTGTTAATTATTTCAGCTTTCTTTAATAATTAAATGTAGATGAGTAGCAATTGAGAAGGAAAAAAATTAGAGCTGAACTTGATATTATATGGTACTTTTATGCAATTCATATATTTTATGTTGTTTTGTTTCTATAATATTTAGATTTCAATTTTATTTTACATAATTTATCACTTAATATCTTATACAATTTTGTATTTCATATGTATGTAAATTTATTTACTTAATAGTTTAATAAAAAGTTAATATGTCATCCTTTAACATATTATTTGGATATTATATAAAAAATCACTTTTAACTTTTATTTTGATTTTACACAACTTTTAGGTTTTGAGGCTTACGCCTCAAAACACCTTGAGGCTTACGCCTCACCTCACGAACGAAAAATGCCTCAATACCCAATTGTGTAATATTAAACCTTACTCTACGGTCCAGCTCAAGTTCAAGTTCGAGTGCAATGTTTGCGAGTTTAATTAATGTTCAAATTGAGTTAAAGCTTCTTTGCATTTGCTCAAATTTGGATCTCATGTTTCCCTGTTCAGCGCAAATTTTTGCGGTCTCCCAGCATCTCTCCGATTTAGGGAAAACTACAGGAAATTGGGCTATTCCACTATGCTACAAGAGCGTGTATGGTAGGTGTTGGGTGACATTGAAGCCATACATCTTCGATCCCACCACGCTACAAGAGCGTATATGAGGGAAATAGATACCTGTTTGAAAATACAAGTGGCTTTCCCTTCCATGTCACAAGAGCGTGTACAGGAACTTAGAGGTGTCCCCACCATGCTATAAGAGCGTGTATAGGGCTTACCCGCCTCGCCGTATGCGTCACACCGAGTTTCCTCCTACTATGCTACGAGAGCACGTATAGGGGGTTTTCCGACTCGACACAAACGCCGAATGCGGGGTTTTGAGTTGGAAAGTTATACCTGTGTGGAAATGTCGACGACGACGAGTGATCAAAATTCACAAAATACAACAATTTACTTTTCTTTTCCTTTTTTTCTTCTTCTTTCTTTTGATATATATATATATATATATATATATATATATATATATATATATATATATATATATATATATAATATAATAGTTAATAAAAATAAAGTAATAAAATAAATAAGATAAGATAAAGTGTAAACCTAAGGTCGGATGAGATGTGGGCTTCGGATCAAATGTAGGAGGAAGAGTTCGGTTTAAGGCTTGCTGGAGGAAGGCGAAGCCAATAAGTGGAGTCGAGTATGACTTATGTTCGGGCAAGGAAGTGGAGTTGTTTAGCTTCGGCTAGGGCATGCGATTTGCGAGCAAGGGAGGAGGAGGACAGATGGTTGAGTGCCTGAGTGCGATTTGGAGCAAGGAGTCGGAGGCTTGCGGCTGCTTGGATTCAAAACAAGTAGGGGTCGGGTGAGGTAGTGATTGAGAGTATGATCTAATTGAAGTTGGAGGAGGAGGCGTTGGCTTCGACAAAGGGCGAATAGGGCTCTGGAGTTTGTGAGGTCTACGGCAGAAGATGGGAATGGGAGCTCACTTGGCTTGTGGATTTTGGCTGCAAGCAAAGAGGGCGACGGTGATTGATGAGTTCGGCTAGATCAAAAGAGACAAAGGGAATGTGGGGGATTGGAAGCTTCAGTTTAGAGGTGGAAGGCGTTCTGCAGCTTGAGGTGGTTCGGCCGAAGGGAATCGGCTTCTGAAGCTCACGTGTGTGGAAGATCGGATGCATATGCAGTCCTCTTTTTTATGGACGCAAACAAGAGTGTGGTTACAAGATTTGAGCATAGCCTCTTTTAAAATAGCGTCAAATCGCAGATTGTGACGAGATTTTGGCAGAAATATGGGTCTGGGCTGTCGAATGGTGCTGGAATGTAATCATTTGAGCTTTTTTATTTTCATTTTTGGTTGTCTTATGCTTCAAAGGTCAATAATAGAAAATATACATGCATATATTTTCTTAAATAGTTTGTTATTTAATATAATAAATCATTAAGCACTCTTACATTTTATTTAAGAAATATTTAATAAAAAAGTGTTAATTCGATAAAATCAAAATTTTCAATATGGTCATTACTAGTGAAATTGTTCAAAAAGATTAATCCCTTCATATATTATAAAAGGATTCTTCCTTTTTTATAAAAAAATACATATTTTTATGAAGACTACATCAAGAGTATATTTTAAACTACAACTTTGTTTATTAAAGGGGAGCCTCCCAACTCTTCACCATCATGCATGAAAGGGATCATCCTATTACCACTTCTCAATTTTATGAACATCTCCTTTGAAGGATGAATCCTGATACTTATCAAGGCAACACTTAGTTCCATTTTCTTTATGGTCTAGCGATCTCCATCTTCATCATAACATAGGTAATGACTTTCATACAATGAAACTTTCTACATTATTCCAAAACAACTTGCAGAAATAAAGGACATTTCCGACTTGCTCATTCGCAAATTTACACATCAACAACTAATGCACCAAGGGACTGAATAAACACCGTCGTTAACACCTCGAGAACTCAACCATTAGCCCAGACACCATGCAATGTGTTGAATAGTTACCTACTTATTTGAACAATCTCTAGAATTTTGAACAAATACCATATAACAAATTGAATAGCCACCAATTTTAAATTTGAATAATTTATTTTGTGCTCCGAAATTCGCTCCCCATCCTCTTTGCGGCCCCTTTCTTTTTGTTACCAGCGAGAAGAGTTTTAATAAGTTTATGTTCTAGGGTAAATTTTTAGAAGGCTAATTAGGTTTTAAATAAGATACTACCAAGATATTTTGCCCTCATTTTATGGGACTTTATAATATGAGTTCAAGTTTCCAATAGGCGCAAGCCTTTATAGTTAATTACCCCACCCGATAATGAGAGAGAACTTTCAATTAAGGCTAGTCGTTAAAATATATACACAGTATCCAGCATATAGTAGCAGCAAAATTAGATATTTGAAAATTAAAATTTCACCATAACTTAAAACAAATGGTGGTGGGAATGACGATGAACCCGATTAAGATCCCAAGGTTCTATTGCCCCGGGTCATCATGGTCCCTAATCTGCTTGTCAAAGGAGATAGTCAACCCAACCTGATCGAAGAATCCTTGTTGACAGCCATGGGTTGTGTCGTACAAGGGTATCTTGTAGACTTGAGGTGAATATTTGGCTAAGGAGGCATATTTTAGTCAATCGTAGCTAACAAAGGGTTTTGTGCCCTATCAATTATATTTTATTGATTTATTACTCAAGAATTTAAAGCTGTTGGTGAACATGTGGGCTCTGACCATGAACGTAATTTAGTGGCACCATTTGGCAAACGAACCACAAGGTCATGGGGTCCCAGTCATAACCGTTTACCTGTGGTGTCATTTAGCGGCGACACCACCGGTTAAAGTACACTTGTCATATCCTTACCAACAAAGGATGATTTGAGAAAAAATTTAGTGATATTCTCAACTAGAAATTCGCTCTTTGTGAGCAAAAGTGATTTTCAAATTTATCTACCTCGAGAAACAATTGCAGAGTGTGGATAGATTTTTCTTTTAAGTGTTTGATGATTGATTTCAATTTAGAATATTAATATCATTAATAAATGTGGAGTTTTAGATCTTTGATAAGTCTTTGAGAATTAACTCCTCCAGTTGAGATTTATATTCAATACGGTCATCATTGGGGTGACTTTATAATTACTTTAAATATATTTTTTATGAGTATGGGGGGCATTTTAAAAGTTTGGGGTCCCTATCGGTTGAGATTATCTGTCAACATGGTCATCATCGGAATGACGTTATAGTCATTTGAAAATGTTTGTATTTATAGAAATTTGGAAGGCATTTTAAATATTTAATGTCCTCTTCGGTTAAAATTTTCTGTCAGCACCGTCATCATCGGAGATATTTAAATAGGTCGTGTATCTATCATTTGAACCATGTCAACTCTGACTGCCTGCTGACAGATGATTGGGTTCAATTACTGATGTTGTGAGTTATCAAACAGATATTGAGAATCAAAAGTTTTATGCTTTTAACAATAAACCTTTCTTATAATAGATCTTGTATGCTTAATATGAATGTATAAAATCAAATACTATAATCAGCGCTACGACCATGCATTTGTTCAGTAATTCAAATCGTGTCAACTTCGTTCAGTTCAAAGAGAAGAATCAGACTTGAACTCATGTTCACTTTTAAGTCGCGCAGCATCCTCAAATGTCACGTGTATATACATCACGCTCATCGGCGCCCATGCGGGTTTATCCTTTCGAATGCATTTTGCATAACGCATTTATATGGTAGATATTTATATGCAATGCAGGCGGTGAATATGACCTATCAGTGTGTTCACATATACACTTATGTATGCATCTGCAAGCTGACATACCAGCATATGTATTTGTATGTTTACATGTACACATGTATATTGGCATATATGCATTTACGCACAATTTAACGTGTTTACATGACATGTGTGGTGGCTTAGTGTACCAACATGGCGTATGATGTATTAGTATGCGTATACAATGCATTCATATATTATTCGTATGTTTGCATAATGCACTTGTGTGAACATTCAAATGTTCTTGTATAGTGTATGATATGTTTGCATATCGGTATAGAGCGCTGCTGCTACACAGTATATCTTGCACTTTGGACAATATGCTTGCATGACATATTCTATATTTTGCGAGGTGTAAATGCATAGTGTGATTGTATGTCAATGTGACGTGTTGCCACAACGTTGCATACATTGCATATTGAGTGGCATGTTTGCATAATGTGCCCTGCATATTGCAATGTTATGTGCACTTTACATACTTTCCAAAGCATTTGTTAAATGCATATGCATATTCTGAACACATTAGTGTGCATTTTACTGCATAAGGAGGTGTTCTTGAAATATATAAATATGACCTATTGAGCAAATAACTATCAGTGAGAAACATGTAATATTTCATTTGGAACTTAGCAAAACGCCTTCAATCCACTTGTACGAGTGCAACGGAGACGATGGCATATTTAGCTGTGTGTTAAGCTTCATTTCTCATGTACATGTGGTGTTATTTAGCTCCTATCATCTTTCAACATTTTGTTTTTTTCTCCAATGTTGAGCTCGTAGGAATGTATTTACGCCTGTAAGCGAGCTTTGTGATGCATCAAGAATCCTCAACCAATCATTTATAAGTAAACAAATCTATCAGGCATGACAATCTGGCACCACAAATTTACTACTTCGGTTTACTAGTGATCCACAATTTTGACTACAAATTCTCTGCTTCTACTAGCAAGTGAATCGTAGTGTTGTGCTACGGGTCGGTCATTGCTTATTGTAGGCAAGTTGTCATGCGGTATCGAATTATGTTAATATTGCTTGTGGGCAAGATTATTGTATGTAGGTGAACTGTGTTCAATGTCATATCCTTCAACATTGCTTGTGGAAGAAGCTACCGTTCACATTTCATATTATCCATCACAAACCTAACACCCTAACTTGTAGGCAAACTGTGGCACGTATAACGAACCTCCCACAGCTGCCTGTAGGCGTTCGTATTCATCATAAATTTGTTTCCTTTGACTACAATTAATATGTCGTGTTCATTGCAATCCCCTTTTTTATACTTGTAGGAGATTCGTTACATTAGTTGCATGTTGTTTGTTATTACCCGTAGATGGACCATTACGCACATTACAAGTGCCTTCTTTTCGTAAGCAGATCATTTGTTCATTAGAAGTCCCCCATTCTCTTCTATAGGTGAGTTGTCGTGTTCATCAATGAGTTCAATATTGTTGTTCTCCATAGACAGGATGACATATTCACTGTAAAGACCCTGTACACATTTGCAGGCAATATATTTCATCAATAGGTTAATTAATATTGCCTGTAGACAGGACTCTTGTATGCATGGCAAACCTGCTGGTATTACTTCTTTAACTTGTGGGCAAGTTGTTGTGTACATAACAAGTCTCCTACACTGGCTTGTAGGAGCTCATATTCATTGCAGGTTCTTGATTTTCTCCTGTAGGCGAACTGTCACATTACAAGTTCCTTGCTCGTACCAGTCTTTTAGTGAGTTAACGCATTCATCACAAGTTTTTTAGTGAGTTAACACATTCATTAGGAGTTCTCTCCATTGATGCCTTCAAGTTCTTTGCACAGGTTTGCAGGCTAACTAATATAAACATTACAAATTTCATGTTGCACATGTGTAAATTATAGCATCCATTAGGGATTTCGCATTATGTAGTAAGATTGTCATACTCCCTTTTATTCTTGATGATCATTGCTTGCAATCAAATCATGCTGGGAGTTTTGTCCACCACAAGTCCCCTACTTATACACCCGTATTTAATATTTATTATTTTGCAATTTACATTTTTTATGTTAGACATGAGGTCCAATTCCGTATCATTTGTTTAAGTCTGGTTCATTGTCAGTTTGAGGCTTCGTTTGATTAGGTTTATTTTCTCCGTTTCCATTTGAATAAGTTATAATCAGTTCGTGATATCTGTTTGGAAGACAAATTTATCCGTAATTACTTTTTATAAAACCACGTATTTTGGCGGTTACGAAAATTTATTCAGCGATTGCTTTTCCGTTTAGAAAACACAGTTTCCCTACCTAAATGTCCGAATTAACCCTCCTCCACGTTCAAATTGGGGTTTTTAATAATTTTTATTAAAAGAAGAAAATTAAAATAAGGAGAATAAATTAATTTTCCAAAATAAAAATAATTTTTTTGTTTAAGTTAAGTTTTTTTTATAGAAGAATTAATAACGAAATAATGTAAGTATAATAATAAATTAATATGATTTAAATTTTATCTTATTTGTAGTAAAAATTATGTTGTATGTTAAAAATTATGAGTTAAAAATGAAAACTTTTTATATTATAAATGATTAGATAATTAAATTTTTCTTAGAAAGTTATATATATATATATATATATTACGTGTACATAAATTTCATGGGCAATTATGTCTTTTATAATAAAATCTCAAAAGCAGAACTCTTAAACAAACAATTTAAATTTACTTTCAAGTATTAATAAGCACTTTTAAAAATATTATTCAAACATATCTCATTATTGAAACTTCGTTTTATTGAACGGCTTTTTCTCAACCTCCATTTTTAAAACTCCTTTTTATATAAGCATAAACCGAATCAAACCAAGCCTGAATTTCAACAACCTCATGACATTCTCCCCTATTTAGGAAAATTTTTGGGTGTCTAGGCTTGCCCACCACATAAGAAAAAATGTGCATGGTCGGTGTCGGGCAACACCATGGTTGTTTTCTTCAACCACACCACGCCAAGAAAGACGTGCATGGGTTGCAATGGTACCTGTGTGAAATTTGCAAATTTTCCTGCCAACTTGAAAATATGTATAGGTACTTAGATTTTACCCCCACTACGCTAAGAAAATCATGCACAAGGCTCACCGCCTCGCCGCAAGCGTCGCATCAAGCTCCCTCCCATCACATTAAGAAAAGCGTGCAAAAGTAATATACTCGTTGCATCACAAGCGCCGAGAATAGGTTTTGGGTACTTTTTCAGTTTAGAAATCATTATATTTTGTGTGATGGATGACAACGATGGTGTCGAGGTGATGATGGCAATGAAAATGCACATACTTTCTTCTTTTCTCTCTCTCTCTCTCTTTTAACTCTTTTATTCTCCTTTTAATAATAATAATAACCCTCTCTCTGTTAAGGGAGCTGTCATAGGAGTGAAACACAAGGGTTTCGTTGTGTGAGATATCAATAAGCTATTAAGGAAATTAATAGGAGTGGAGTTTGGTTGTTGCATGTATGCAAATCAAAAGAGTAGGAGAGGAGCTATGGGTTGTTATTTAGTGGTTGGAGAAGAAGAGGAAGGCAAGAATTTGGTCTGGGTTGACCGGAAGAGAAGTCGGGTAGAGGAGGGACTTTACATGTGGCTTCGACTAATCTTTATTTTTATTTTGTCAAAATTTTGATTTCACAATCTACTTGGAAAGGCATTGATTTTTGAATGTTTTTGGTTTCTAACATATTATAAAATTTAAATAAGCTTGAAGAAAGCGAGATATGTTAACAATTACATTTTTCACAGAAGTAAAAATTCAAAATAGTCCCCCAACTATTAATAAATGCTCAAATTAATCCCAAATTTTTATAATGCCCTAATTTGGGGAAAATTATTCTGTCAGGTTACCTGACGTAGAGATATATCAGGTAGCCTATAATACGTCGCCACGTGCACTTACATTTTACCGCGCGGCCCGACGACCTGACTCGGACCGAATCCGGGATTACTATGTTCGCGTATTGCTCGGTATTTGCTCGGTATTGCTAGGTATTACTCAGTATTGCTTGGCAATAACGATAAATACCGCTCTATAAAGAGCAATACCGAGCAATACCGAGTAATACCAAAAGAACTCGGTATTAATACCGAGTAATACCGAGTAATACCTAAAAGAACTCGGTATTGCTCGGTATTGGTCTTCATAGAATAATATTTTTCGTTTTTGTCGAGCAAAATGGATCAATACCTAGCAATACTGAGCTACGCCAACTCCCGGGTCCGCTCCGGGTCGGGTCGTCGGGCCGCGCGGTAAAGAGTAAGTGCACGTGACGACGTATTATAGGCTACCTGATGCATCTCTATGTCAGGTAACCTGACGGAATAATTTTTTCCTAATTTAGTCCCCCAACTATTAGAAATTGTTTTCATTTGGTCTCAACATTAAAAGAAATAGTTTAACCTCAACAATTGAATGTGAGGGTATTTTAGGTATTAAGGTGAATGTGAGATTAAATTATTATTTTTTTCTATTTATCATTTATCATATTAAAATTATAATGGAATTTAACCATATTTATTAACTTTAACTCTTGTTATTTTGTAGGTTAACTTTCATTATGATTTTTTATTTATTTTCATAGGATAAATATAAAAAAAAATATTAAAAATTTATTATAATCTCACATATATCATAATATCAAAAAAGCCCTCACCTTTAACTATTGGGGTTAATTTTAACCATTAATTTTGGCCTTGAGACTAAATTGGAACATTTAATAATAGTCGGGAGATTAAATTAGGTCATCATGAATGTCTAGGACTAAATGAGACAATTATGAATAGTCGAAGAACCATTTTGGGGTTTTACTCTTTTACTCCTATAAAAAATGACACATGTCCAAGTAATCGTAACTTTACATCTAAATCAACTCACCTCAATTCAGGTATATTTGAAAGGGCACAAAATTATCAGCAAATGTATAAGCTGACCACAATATCTTCATTATATATATATATTAACTAAGTTTATTGTTTGATGTAATAAATTCTTAAATAGTATTAAATCCAATTTAAGAATGGTAAATGAAATATTGCAAATTTTATCAATTGAAATGTTTGAATATGAATCCATTACTGCTAAAACAATTTAGGATTACTCCCTTCACATATTATAAAAGTAGATAGAAAAGTGGAACTTGTTTAATGAAAGAGAAGAAAGAGAAGACGTTGTTCAGTTTTGTTGATCAAGACTAATCGCTTCATATATATTGTAAAAGGGGCATTTCCTTTCTTTAAAAAGACTACTTTTCCTAATAAAACCTTCTTCAGGAGTATGTTTTAAACCACAAATTTGCTTACAGAAAAGGGAATCTGCCCCATCATACATGAAATAGATCATCTTGAATGTATAATTTAGATCTTCAAGATAGTTATATTGTATTCATTTAGAAACATAGCTTAAACTATTTTTACTTTTATTGCACTTAATTTTTTATTGGCCCAATTATTATGTCCTACTTTTAGTGGATATGATAACTTAATTATATGCTTTGATACCAATTTGATGCAGGACAAGTGGGGTACTTAATTTCCAATGTAACTGATGAGGGCATCGTCAGTGATTTCGACATGTGTATCATCAGAGACGCCGGAGATCGACGGCCACGATCAGGAGTTTTATTTTGAGTCATTTTATGTAGTAGTTTATTTTATTTTTCAGTTTTACTGTTTTACCCTTATGGGTGATCATTTGATATTGTAGCCCCGAGGGCATTTATGTCTTTTAGTTTTTGTTTCACTTTGGCCTATTTATAGGAAGCCTCATGCAATGTATGGGATGATGAATATTGATATGAAACTTCAACTTTGGTTTTGGATCTCTTTGTGAGTTCTAGAGTTCTCTTTGTGAGTTCTCAAGTGAGGAAGCCTAGGAGCGGCTCAATCGAAGTACCCAACAGCCCTCTTTGTGAGAGCTCTTGGTTCCTATCATCTTCCACCGCGTCTTCCCTTCTCCCCTTGCCGCCGGCTCCCACAAACCGGCCACCAAGTGACCGGCCAGCTACCGGCCCACATTCCCCTGCCACCACCAGCCTCCTCATTTCCCCCCAACCCCTCCCTAGCTCCACCACCTCAAGCTCCCACCAACAGCCAAGCCCTTCCCCTTCCCCTCACCCGACGCCCTCTCCTCCTTCCTCTTAACCGCCGGCCCCATCTTCCCCCAAATTCATTATGATGATTTTAATCGTCATAATGACTCCCTAATTTGATTCTTGCAATAAAGGGAGGAGTTAGTAAATTTGAAATTCAAAAAACTTTCTATATTTGCAAAATTCCAAATAAGGAAAGATTTCGAATTTGAATCCAATCCAAGTTTCATTTAGAAGGGAATTATTAATTTCCCTCCTATTTGATCTCAACTTATTTGGAAAGCAATTAGTCTCCCCCTAACCCCTCTCCCTCTCTCTCAATGCCGCCGGCCACTCATTGATGGTTTTGCCATTAATTCCCATTAAAGCTCCCAATCCCTCCTTAATTTGAATTCAAAATTCAAATTAAATTCCTCCAAAACCAATTACATCTGAATTAATTTCAGAATTTCCAAAACTTCCTCTTCCCTATATCTATGGCTGGCCACCCATTGCCTCCCTTCCTTAATTAGGAGCTTAAGTCAAGGCTCGTAATTAATCCCCATTAATTCCCACTTTCCCTCCTAACGTCTAAGTTTCAAATTTCAAAATTTGAAATTATGAGAGCCCAACTCAAATTAAGGAAATCTGAAATTAATTTCAGATTTCCTCTCCTAGCCTAATCCAAGCTCCTCATTCAAGCCACCCCTTCCCCTTCTCCCTACCTTGGCCGCTCCCCCTCCCTTGCATCCCCACTCTTGGGAAAACTTAGTTGCTCATGAAACTTGAAGCCAAGAGAAGAATACGACCTCCTCTCCCAACCTCATCGTCATCGGTGCATGGCCGATCCTGAGATCGACCACGGATTTTATTCTTCCCGGATGATGGATGCTCACTAGTCATCCCGTGGATTACCCGCGTCCGGCTACTTCTCCAACGGACTATACTTTGGGCGTCATTTGTCTCCTAGTGGCATCGCACGGTTTGCTCTCAATCTTCCTCCGTTAAAGCTCCACTGTCAAGAGCGTGAGTGAGGGACCCAAGGTGAAGAGTTCGATTTGTTAACCGTGGATTATTGTTTCTCGCCATAACATTACTCTCTATTTATATGTTGTCAATTTGATATTATCTCGTTAATCTAGTTGTAACCGCATGCCTTACATAATTTCGACTTGATAATTCTGAAAACCTAACTTGGATAAGCATTAATTGTATAACTAGCAAAATTTTAATAATCTTATATTAAAATCCCCAAGCAGTTCTTATTTCCATGCATATGTTTTACATCATCTTGGTATCAGAGTATGGTCGGCATGCATGACATATTTAGAAAAACTTCCTAGGGTCTAGCCTTTTGTTATAGCTTAAAAATTGCATGCATATCATTACGTAGTTTAAATTTATTCACTGTTTTCACTATTGTCTATGCATTTCCTGCAAGCATTTAGTAGAGTTTAAGCCATTCTAGCTAGCGTGTGAGTGCTGCCATTAAACCTACTTCGTTTCTAACTGCATAGGACAACTACACCCTTGATTTTAGCCGCTGTCCTCACTGTTCCAGCAACAGTTAGACATCGTTTAGTGAACTTAAAGTCACTGTTTAAGTGCTGTCCACATCCTAAAATTCATCCTAAACACTTAGGCAACTTCCCCAACTGTTGTGGTTTGCTGTCCACACAAAATCTGCACCATTTAGTTACATTAGGAGCAGTTCATCTAGTGTCTTAGTGCTGTCCAAGCCTTAGCAACCTTCCTAAGCGACTAGGTGACTTAAACCACTAGCTTAGCTTGCTGTCCAAACATTTCCTGCACCCTTTAGTGAATCTAAGTGAGCCTAACTTAGTGTCTAAATGATGTCTCTTACGCCCATTCTTCTTTAAACATCACTTAGCACTTTCCAATGGACTCGATAGGATTTCAAAAGAAATTAGATGAGCTAGTTAGTCTCTAACTAAAACCAAAAGAGAGGAACATGTTGACTCTCCCCACTCTAAGTACGTGCCTCATTCAACCAATCATGCTAGTCAGAAAATGCCCCACTCGACTTATCAACCTAGACCTGAGCCTAAGCCTCAACGACCTCACTTAGAGTCACCTTACAATCTACCCACCTTTGATGGTTCCTCAGACCCTTAATACTTTAGGGAATGGGTTAGACAATTAAAGGACTATTTTGAATCACGTCATATCCCTGAGTCTCACCAGGTTGGCATCGCTAAGTCTCACCTAAAAGGTCGGGCTCTTCAATTTTGGATGAGATTGAAATATCATAAGGAGTCTCGCGGTGAGTACTCTACTTGGAAAAACATGATGCGAGAACTTAATTTAAAATACCGACCCTCTACCAGTGACCTCCATCTAGAGCACCACCCTACCTTCTTTATTGGAACAAACCATGGACATTACTGTAGTCGAGACCACCCATCTTTTAGTAAAATCAGGGTTGCTGCCCCACCCTGTAGGTCTTCACCTAATCTTGATGGCCGACCCTTTATAGGGTCTTCTATTGGATCGGTCCCATATGACTCCTCACTTGGGCCGACTCCTAGCCATCCCACTCAACCTTTAGCCTCCCCAGTCCTTGACCCTACCAGTGTCATTTTAACCAAAAAATGCATTACAAAGAAAAAGTCCACTGAACCCGAAACTGAGTACATCCGTTTCGTGGATACTAAGAATATTATTGAGAACGATGATTTCTTTGAGGATGAAACTGAACTGAGTGATTTAGACTCCATGCAAGACTTAAACCCTGAGCTAGGAAAGTTGGAACATTTAAACGTCGACACTTTAGCCCACCCTGATCCTAGTCTCCTTGAGGATAATTCTTTAGATAAGATTTTCCTGGATGATATTAACTTGATCTCGAAAGGAGATGATCTGGCTGTGAACACCACGAACTTAAATTCGAAAGTTTTTGACTTAATTATGCCTCCTATTGAGAATACTAGTATGAATTTGGAAGACAGTGATCTGAGTCTGAATGTTTCTGGGACTATGTTGAATAATGAGTCTCCTCTTGCTTTATTGGAGTCTGCTTTAGGACTTGCTCCTCTAGATTTACGTTTGAGCGAGTGTGTCTTTCTTGATTGGACTTATATCTCCATTCTTCGTACCAACCTTAATGTTAGAGACAGTGTTAGCCCATACTCTCTTGACATCTTCCCAACTGTTGTGCCCACTTTTGTTCTAAACACTCAACCCCATCTTGGGAGCCTCATACCTACTGACAACTCTTTGGGCTATCCCTTTATGGATGTGAGTCAGAACCCATCTTCTTATCTTATTCCTGATTCATTCATTTTGCCCGTTATATTCTCGTCCTACCCTGTTAAGGACCATCTATCTCCTAGTTGGATGATTTTGCTCGATTGCACTACAACTACTAGGAGACTACCTACGACCTTGATTGAAAGTTCCTATAGAAATGCCCTGGTAGCTAAGGATTTCTTCATTGCTCCCCCGACACCAGTTCCCTTAGACTTGAACACTATAGTTCCCCTCATTTCGTAACTATTCCACCTTTATTCCATCTATGTGCGTTTGTGTGTCTGTTTTCTGCCAAAATTGTCTCTGTTTAAAACTTTTGTGTGAGCTCACGATTCTTGTCATTCATCATGCACACCGAGTCTCTTGCAATCCACATTTGCATCTCATCTTCAAGAACTGTATAAGGATATTAATAAAAAGATTAACTAAAACAATGCCAGTTATAAACTTACTGTCGATCTCAAGAGAAAGTTCAAAGAATTTAATATTAGAGATTTTGTAATGGTTCGAATTCGTCCGGAGCGGTTCCCACAAGGGACCGTTAAAAATTTATATGCTAGAAGCACTGGACCTTTCAAATAACAGCAAAAATAAATAGTAATGCTTATGTGTAAGACCTTCCTGGAGGTTTTAACATTAATCCTATGTTAACATCGAAGGTCCAGAGTGTAACCCTCCTATTCCACTAAATAATAAGCCTTGTGTGAATCCACCTGGTGAGAACCCCAGCCTAACTCCACTCCCAAAATTGCCTAATTTACCCAATACAGAGAAGATTGAGACAATACTTAGTGATGAACTCAAATTTTCACTAGAGATGATGTTCAACAAAGGTATCTAGTTCAATGGGCAGGGAAATCGGAGGCGGAGAACACATGGGTTGATCGTGACGAGCTGCAGCGAGTGGACCCCGACTTACTAGAGTGGTACGAGGGCTCTTTAGATGATTACTCGACGGGGTCGAGTTTTCTCCCACCTGGGGAGAATGATTAGGACATCGTCGGCGATTTCGACACGTGTACCATCAGAGACGCCAGAGATCGACGGCCACAATCAGGAGTTTTATTTTGAGTCATTTTATGTAGTAGTTTATTTTATTTTTCCGTTTTACTATTTTACCCTTATGGGTGGTCATTTGAGTAGCCCCGAGGGCATTTATGTTTTTTAATTTTTTATTCACTTTGGCCTATTTATAGGAAGCCTCATGCATTGTATGGGATGATGAATATTGATATGAAATTTCAACTTTGGTTTTGGATCTCTTTGTGAGTTCTAGAGTTCTCTTTGTGAGTTCTCAAGTGAGGAAGCCTAGGAGCGGCTCAATCGAAGTACCCAACAGCCCTCTTTGTGATTGCTCTTGGTTCCTATCATCTTCTACCACGTCTTCCCTTCTCCCCTTGCCGCCGGCTCCCACAAACCGGCCACCAAGTGATCGGCCAGCTACCGGCCCCCATTCCCCTGCCACCACCGGCTTCCTCTTTTCCCCCCAAGCCCTCCCTAGCTCCACCACCTCAAGCTCCCACCGACAACCAAGCCCATCCCCTTCCCCTCACCCGACACCCACTCCTCCTTCCTCTTGACCGCCGGCCCCATCTTCCCCCAAATTCATTATGATGATTTTAATCGTCATAATGCTCCCTAATTTGATTCTTGCAATAAAGGGAGGAGTTAGTAAATTTGAAATTCAAAAGTTGAAATTCAAAAACTTTCTATATTTGCAAAATCCAAATAAGGAAAAATTTTGAATTTGAATCCAATACAAGTTTCATTTAGAGGGGAATTATTAATTTCCCTCCTATTTGATCTCAACTTATTTAGAAAGCAATTAGTTTCCCCCTAACCCCTCTCCCTCTCTCTCTCAATGCCGCCGGCCACTCATTGATGGCTTTGCCATTAATTCCCATTAAAGCTCCCAATCCCTCCTTAATTTGAATTCAAAATTCAAATTAAATTCCTCCAAAACCACTTACATCTGAATTAATTTCAGAATTTCCAAAACTTCCTCTTCCCTCTCTCTATGGCCGGCCACCCATTGCCTCCCTTCCTTAATTAGGAGCTTAAGTCAAGGCTCCAAATTAAGCCCCATTAATTCCCACTTTCCTTTCTAATGTCTAAGTTTCAAATTTCAAAATTTAAAATTATGAGAGCCCAACTCAAATTAAGGAAATCTGAAATTAATTTCAGATTTCCTCTCCTAGCCTAATCCAAGCTCCTCGTTCAAGCCGCCCCTTCCCCTTCTCCCTACCTTGGCCGCTCCCCCTCCCTTGCATCCCCACTCTTGGGAAAACTTAGTTTCTCATGAAACTTGAATTCAAGAGAAGAATACAACCTCCTCTCCCAACCTCATCGTCATCGGTGCATGGCCGATCCTGAGATCGACCACGGATTTTATTCTTCCCGGATGTTGGATGCTCACTAGTCATCCCGTGGATTACCCGCCTCCGGCTACTTCTCCAACGGACTATACTTTCGGCGCCATTTGTCTCCTAGTGGCATCGCTCAGTTTGCTCTCAATCTTCCTCCGTTAAAGCTCCACCGTCAAGAACGTGAGTGAGGGACCCAAATTGAAGAGTTCTATTTGTTAACCGTGGATTATTGTTTCTCTCCATAACATTACTCTCTATTTATATCTTGTCAATTTGATATTGTCTCGTTAATCTAGTTGTAACCGCATGCCTTATATAATTTCAACTTGATAATTCTGAAAACCTAACTTGGATAAGCATTAATTCTATAACTAGCAAAATTTTAATAATATTATATTAAAATCCCCAAGCAGTTCTTGTTTTCATGCATATGTTTCACATCAGTAACCTATGACCATATGTAATATATATATAAAAAAACACCACCACAATATTCATCTGTTACTAATTCATGATTTTTTATAAAAAAAAAAAATTACTTCTAACACGAGGAGCAAACACGTATTATTCATTGCACAACATAATTTAATGATTGACCAAAAACTTAATTTTTGCAAGAAAACAGTGATCAATAATAAAATTTAGCAACTACTCATTCACACTTCAAAAGAAAACCCAGCATGCATCTCACTTCATAAGATTTCAATCATGCACACAAAAACAAAGACAAAGCAAAATAAAAGACAAAAAATGGATAGAAATTATCTCAAAGCGAACAACCATACATCACCCGAGTACAAAGAGTTTCCTCTCAGAAGTAGCCATCAATACAAGTGAAGCACTCAAAGAAAGTGCATCCAACAAACACACACATAATAAAGAGGAAAATTGGAATTATATTTCACTATTCATTGTTCAAATATTCATTTATGCTTAGGGATCCTGTTCATAAGCTTCAATCTATTCAATCTAAAAACTACATAAAATCTAAAAATATCTACTCAAAACTATAGGTTTCAATAAGTCAAGATAAATTCCAATATTATAAAATTCCACTTCCTAAATGTATTATTGAGTTAGGGATATAGGAAAATTTTCAAAGCAATAAATGGCGATAGTCTGGGAGTATATAGGCAGTGTGAGATTGTGGCATGGTTAGCGAGGTTGTGGAGAAAATCGAGGGAAATATACAGCAGCATAGTAGAGAGGGAAATTCATCAACATAATAGTAGAGTATCAGAAACAGCAAAATATACACCGGCATAGTAGAGTGGGAAATTCATCAACATAGTAGTATCTGAAACAGCAAGCAAAGATGATACCTAATTGAGGCGTTATAGTGAATTAGCAATAAGCTAAAGGGGTGGCGGAGTAATAGAGCAGGAAAATAGCATGAATCAATAGTGGGAAAGCCATCAACTATGGAACAAACAATGAAAGCAGTGGCAAATTTAAACGAGGACGATAATTAAGGTTATTTATAATTAAGAGTAGATGTATTAGATTTGTCTTATATTAAGAAAGGTATATGTAGACCTAAAAAAACTTGGTTAGACAAAATTAAAAATGACCTTTCTTTAGATTTAAATGAGAATTTGACTCTCAACATAACAAAATGGAGAAAAAAGATTCATGTACCCGACCTCACATAGTGGGATAAAAGCTTGATGTTGTTGTTGTTATTGTATTATAATAATGATTCTCGTTCCCATATGTGTTAGTTGGAATTCCATGAGCTGAGCTGAAAGCATGCAGTAATGAGTTAAACCTAATACACATTTCAAATTACTAGTGAAAACACCATATGCTTATAGGACAAGACAATACAGGGCATGCTTAACATTTGAAATGAAGTTGAAAACAAAGCTAAGAATCAATACATATGAATTGCATTGCCAATGAACACAAATTTTACATTTAGATCACCTAAATATGTGATATTTCTCACCTTAAAAATAGTAACGTAGGTAACAGATCACTTATAGCAATTAATTAACTCAGCAACCGCAGAAGTTGCCTCCAATAAAAACAAAAGGTCAATGGACTTAAAGGTTCAAGCGATAATTCATAATGCCAAAGCAGCTACAAATTCCCACATTCAAATGCATGAAACATAAAGCTCACAAATTCATGTGAGAATCAAAAATATAATGATCCAAAGACATAATTCTTCCAAACTCACCAGGTAGATCCTTCTCAAGAACCTTCCATTCATGTTGAATCCTCTTAGCCCAATCCTTTCCGGGCTGTAATCATTAATAGGACCTAAAAAGAATAAAAAGATAGGGCAAAAAACATACTTATCAGGACTTCATACATACCTTCTTTCCAACAGGAGTTATCTTAAGTAGCTCGGGTCTGCAAAAGTAATGATCTGCATAATCTTTAACAGTATCAAATTGTTTAAATGCTTTGAACTTCAAATCAATCGCATCCTCAATAATTAGGTTTGGTTTCGATATCAGCATTTTTGATGCATCACACTGCAACCAAGGGACGGTTGCCTCTACTCCAGGTGGCAGGTCCAGTTCATCAAATTGAGCAGCCAAATTAAGGTTATTATCATTCTCAAATGCACCCAAGCCAAAGTCATATTCATCATCATAATCATCATAATCAGTATAATCGTAGTCTTCAGTAAAACTGAAATCCTGTGGGTCTAAAACAAAGCCCTTGTGCTTATCCGATGTCGCATCACTTTCAGCTTTGACTTTAGTACAAGAACTCCCATAAACAAAGGGGAAGGTATCCTATGAAAAGTAAAAATGACCATAAACAGTAATAAAATAAAGAATATATCTATATATATATAAACTTCTTTGTCAATATTGTCAATATAACTTAACTTGATTTTTACTACCACTCCCGAACTTCATAGGTTGTTTGTTTTTGTTGTCTGAAAAATTTTCACCAATTATCACCACTCCATCTTGATCATCATCGTCATCTATTTCAATTATATCATGTGGAACAACCTGAAATAAATGCAAAAGTAAACCATTTACGAAAAATAATTCAGTTAATCATGCCTTATCCAAACAGATTGGGATCAATCAAACAAATAAGCATTAGAAAAAAAAAAATATATCTTACTAAAAAAAGTGATGCTCTCAAAGTTTAGGGTCTACATTTCCTAATGCAACTAGAATGATGCAATAAATGTAGATCACGCAAAAAAATTAGGATCCACAAATCAAATACCACTTAATACGCACAAACTCATTTTCTTTGGGCACAATTCAGAATATTCGAGAGTTGGAATTGAAATGATAATGCAATGATCAAAAAAATCCAAAGTAACAAATAAGAAATTAGAACCACACAAAATTAATGAGCAAGTTCAATTTTTCTACCGAACTTAGAATTTCAGTATTATGAAATTTTAACAAAATCAATAACTCTAGCATGCCAATAACAAATTATTTGAAAGAAATCGATGAAGAAAAAAGCTTCATCAAAGAGAAGAAAAGCCAAGCATCACATCAGCACAACATAACTTTCCCATAATTAGACGTCACATATACAACGCTGATAGGAATCATGCATCCAACTAATGTATACAAGATTTAAAACTAAAATCTGAAATTTATTGAATCAAAATCAAATCATAGCATGGCTCAAATAATTCATTTATGTACATAGATCATAGGTTACTTGATTACAGCACATAAAGATAAATAAAAAAAATTGCCGGGTTATACTGTCGTAACTAGCATGGAGGAATCAAAAAAAGGAAACAAAGCAGCACAACTTCTATAGGAGTCGAACATTAAAACACCCTAGATGGGGCATGCGATAGAAGGTAGAATAGAGAAATATGAAAGTGGAAAATCTTGTGTATTGGTGAAACTGCAGAATAGGATAAGCAAACACGTGTATGCTGATAAAACTGCATAATAGGATAAGTAGTGAACTCATATGTTGACTATAGCCGAATAAAAGCCAATAGGATATAACCAAACTCCAGCAACCCAAACTTTGCAAGGCCTAAGCTAACAAGACCCATGAACAAATTACTGAAGACAGACCTCCAACAAATCTATATGTTTGAATATTTCGATTCTGATGAATTTAATATTTGGTATACACAAAGCAAATTACGACATAAATGTTGTACTTCCTACAAAGTAACCCATGAATCATAACAAATAAATCTGTCACACTAAAGCACAAGAAATATCTGAAATCCACCAGTGAAAGTAATCTAATCCGCTAAAATAGCTTAAGAACATATTCTATAAAATTGCTTAGCCGAGAATTGGATGCAAATTCACAATAAAAAGGAGGAGAGGAAAATCTACACAATTGACAAATTTATTAAATAAGGATAATTCAGACAATTAGATTGATGTAAGGATTTTCTAAAATTTTTAATTTAGAAGCATTAGTTTCAATGTACTGGAAGATTTAAAGGACATTGCCTTTTCTAGCATTTAATCTATAAAAAGTTCTGGAAGGAAACCTCTCTAAATTTAAACCCATCATTACTTTACCACCAAGTTGAAGCTATGTGTACCTCATATTCATTCCAACAAAAGGTTTATAATTGTCAATAACAAAAAATACATGATCTATAAATATACCCATGTGAAGGGTCGTCAATATTGGACACGCCCGAAAACTCGACCAAAACATTACGGGTTAGAATCAACCCGTTTTGCAAACGGGTCGGGGTTTGAGTTCCAGGATTCAACCCGTTTAAAAAAATAGGTCAGGTCCAAGTTAACCCGCTAACCCAAAATTGACCCAGATCAACCCGCTAACCCGGTTTGGCAGTTCCGCCCGCAAGGTGCCACAAGCCTAGGGTTTGTTTTTCCTTTTCTCCCGCGGTCCCTGCTCAGCGAATCACGACGGAGTAAGTCAAGCGAGTGAGTGACCTTCCTTCAACGACATTCTTTCATGTCAGTTCGGAAGTCACAAACAGCTCGCCTCCTTCGATGAAGTTCCTTTGCTATCGGGTCGGAAGTCACAAACAGGTGAACTACTCGCCTCCTTCAACAATGTTCCTTCCTGTCGGCTCAAAAGTTACAACAACTTGCCTCCTTCGACGACTTTCCTATTTGTCGGCTCGGAAGTCAAAACAACTCGCCTCGTTCAAGTTTTGATGACATTCTGATAGGAAATAATTGAGTTCGCAAGTAATCCTATCGGAATTACTTGAGTTCGCAAGCAACCCTAATGATAAATTGGTAAAAACAACGAGAAAGAACACAAGAACGCCAACAAAATCAACCCAAAACAGTAGATTATATTAGGGAAATCAAAGCAAAGCAAACATAAAGCAAAGATATGATTGATCCTCAATTCAAGAGGAGGTTTGTTCTCTCCCAATCTCTAGATGAAAAGTCTAGAGCCCAAACCACCAAAGAGGACTCCAAGAGAAACAATAATCAATATGAACCCTAACCCTAATCTCTCATGCCTATTTAAAGCTTAATTCACTTAAATTCAAATTTCCTTTCCCTCCTAACCTAGCCGCCTCCCTTAATTAGCCCTATGGGGCCCACGGCTTGGGCGGCAATCATATAGGAGGCGGTTTGACCCGCCTCCTGTAAACTAGGGTCAAGTGGGACGGTTTAGGAACCAACCCAACAATACCGCCTTCCCAAAGAACCACCTTGTCCTCAAGGTGGAAAGAGGGAAACAGATACTTTACCCTCTCGTAAGGCTCCCATGTTGCCTCATAATCTGGAATATCCTTCCACTTGATCAATACCTACTTTACTCCTCCCCCTTCTTGGCATACCCCTTGTAACTCAAAGGGTTCTAGTATCACCTCCAAGTCCTCTGTTAATGCCAATGGTATTTTAGAACTCATGGCATGCTCCCAAATTTTCCTTCTAAGTTGTGAAACATGAAAAACATGATGTATGGTTGTTATGCCTGGCAGTTTCAATTTATATGCTACCTTTCCAATCTTCTCCAAAACTTCAAATGGTCCAAAATACCTTGGGGCAAGCTTCTTATTCCTCCTGTTAGTGATAGTCTTCTATCAGTATGGTCGGAGCTTCAAAAACACCTTCCCTCCTACTTCGAACTAGATGTCGATCCCTCTTGTTCCCATCAGCTTGCTTCTTTATAATTTGTTGGGCTCTCAAAAGATTCTTCTTCAACTCTTCTAACACCTTGTCCCTCTCATTCAAGTACTCCTCCACTGAAGAAAATGGAGTGTTGCTACTCCCAAAGTGCACCAAGTGAGGTGGATCCCTTCCGTACAACACATTGAACAAGGTCATCTGAGAAGTAGAATGATAAGAGGTGTTGTACAAATACTCAGCCCATGATAACCACTTGGCCCATATCATGGGGGCCTCCGACACAAAGCATCTAAGGTAAGACTCCAAGCTCTTGTTGACCACTTCTATTTGTCCATCCGTCTGTGGGTGGTAGGCGGTGCTCCTCTTCAAAACTGTTCCCTGCAATCTGAATAGCTCTCTCCAAAAATGGCTGAGGAACACCATATCCCTGTCGGATACTATGGCCTCTGGTACCCCATGCAGTCTAACTACCTCTCTTATAAAGGTTGATGCTACTACACTGTCGTGTAGGGATATCTTAGGGGAATGAAGTGAGCATACTTGCTCAATCTATCCACTATTATCAAGATCCACGTGAAACCTTCTAAACGAGGCAACTCATCTATGAAGTCCATAGATACCTCCTCCCATACTCGACCTAGTAAAGTCAATGGCTGTAGCAGTCCTCCTGGTGACATGGCCAAATACTTATTCCTCTGACATACTACATATCTAGACACCATCTCCTCCACATTCTTATGAATTCCCTTCCAGTACAACTCGGAGGCTAGCCTCCTATAGGTCTTCTATACCCCTGAGTGACCCCCAACTACACTCCCAAGGAACTCCTGAAGCAAGTGTGGAATGTGGACTGATGTCCTAGGCATCAGAAACCTTCCTTAGTACAGTAGCCTCTCCCCCTCCAAAGAGTACCGCGGCTGGCTACTCCCTTCCCTTAATAAGTTGGCCCTGATCATTCCCAACTCCTCATCCCTAGCTCTCTCCTCCTTAATGGCCTTCAAATCTAACATTAATGAGATAGACACCGCCATCACCTGTAACTCCCCCATGCATTTGGACAAGGCATCACCGCCTTGTTCTCCACTCTTGGCCTGCACTAGATTTCAAAATCATATCCCTGCAATTTGGACAGCCACCTCTGATGCTCCTCTGTCACCATCCACTGTTTCAACAAGTATTTTAGGCTTCAATGGTCTGTCATGACAATAAAATGCCTACCCAATAGATAGGGCTGCCACTTATGGATTGCTAAAATGATGGTCATCACCTCCCGCTCATAGACTGATTTCAGCCTGGCTCTAGCAGTCAACACCTGACTATAATAGGAAATGGGACGATGATTCTATATAAGCACCGCCCCAAACCCATACCCGAAAGCATATGCCTCCACTATGAAGACCTGAGTGAAGCCTGGCAAGGCTAAGATTGGTACTGTAGTCATAGACTTCTTAAAGCACTCTAAGGTTCTCGTAGCTGCCTCCCCCCATAGGAACCCGTTTTTCTTCAATTATTATGTAAGTGGTCATGTTAATCTCCTGTGGTATCATGTCAGTCCTAGGAATCCCCTCAGCTCCTTCAGAATCTTAAGCACTAACCACCTCAACATATCCTCATTTTTTACTGATTTGCTACCACCCTTTTTTTGGAAACAATATGGCCAAGTACTCTACATTGACTTGTGCAAAACAATACTTCTTCAAATTGGCCCTCAAATGGTGCTCCTATAATACCTCTAACACTCTCTTCAAATGCTCCAAGTGTTCCTCTTATGTCCTGCTGTAAACTAGGATGTAGTCAAAGAATATCAGGACAAACCGCCTAAGATAAGGTTTAAAAACCTTATTCATGAGTGACTGGAAAGTGGCTGGAGCATTGGTGAGGCCAAAAGGTATCACCAGAAACTCATAATACCTATCATGAATTCTGAAAGCAGTCCTGGGTACATCTTCCTTCTTCATTCTAATCTGATGGTATCCTAACTTCATATCTATCTTGTTGAAGATCACTGCCTCACTCAACTCATCTAATAGCTCATCAAACACTGGCATACACAGTTTCCTTATTGATCACCCAGTAGTCCACATAAAATCTCCAACTGCCATCCTCTTTCTTCACCAGTAAGACTGGACTAGAGAAAGGACTAATGTTGGGTATGATGATTTCTGCCTCTAGCATCTATCTAATTAACTTCTCAATTTCATCCTTCTGAAATTGAGGATAATGGTAGAGTCGAACGCTAATGGGTGACACATCCTCCCTTAAAGTGATAGCGTGCTCCTGATCCCTGGGCGGTGGCAATCCTTGAGGTGACTGAAAATCCTCATGGAATTGTTAGATCAACGTTTATACTGAGAGGGGTATGTCCCTTCCCTCCTCTAGTCTCACTCCCTCCAGCCTGTGTAGTTCCACCAGAAACCCTTCCCCCACCTCCCGTATACTTCTCACCATGGTTTTAGGAGAAACCATGGATTTGGATAGCCCTACATCTCCCCTGATCATCACCTTCTATCTATCCACCATCAGCTCCATCGTGAGTGCTCCCCAATTAACCTTGGTGTCTACCAATGTCTACAGCCACTTCATCCCCAGGATGACATCTATACTTCCTAACTCGAGTAGAAGAAAATCTTCCCTCACTTGAATCCACATTGTTGCAAATATGGGCCCAAGTATAGTGATTTTGATGATAACAAACATTATTGTTTCTTTACTACTGTTATTCTTGCATATATGTTTTGTTTGCCCTGCTTACTAACTTTTCAAGTCCACAAGTTCAATTGCAATGCAAATCAGCTCAAGATTGGGTAGACTAGGGTTGCGTTTATCTATAATTTCATTTTTAATGTACTTTTTACCTTTTTTGAGTTAAGTCATATATCTGGTGGACCCGAAGCTAAGTAACCTTGCACACATACATTTAGGGGGGAAGTGATTTAGTGTGTTAGTGTTTTTTCAATTCTTTGAACTAATTGTATAGGACAATTTTAATCATTCTGGACGATTAGTTAAAAATAGAAATCCTAATTAGAGAATCCCTGGTAATTAAGCTTTGCTTAAATAATCATACTAGACGATTCTAGATCATACATGATGATCAGTTCAGATTGTGAAATCAGTCATCAATCACAATTTAAGTAATATTTTAATTTTTCAAATTTTGTTCTTATCATACAGGACGATATGCATCGTTCTGGACGATTGATGATAATCATGTCTTAATTGATCCTATGATTATGAGACTAATTATGGTTAGATTGATCAATCATATCATATAGGACGATCCACTTAGATCGTACAAGACGATATATTATATTTCATAGGACGGTCCCCTATCGTCCAAGATGAAAACCATAATTTTCCTTCTAATCGTCTTGGAGATCGTACTGAACGTCCCGAGAGGGTTCTGGACGATATGTAGATCGCCACCCATTGTCCCGTATCGTACTGGGCGATTAATATAGTATGTTGAACTAATCATCCCGGATGATCACAGAATCGTACTTGACGATCTGTACAAATACTTGAATTGATCGTACAGGGCAAGGTGATTGTCTTGGCTAAAAGGGCTATTTTTTACTAATCTTACAGAATGATCTATTAATCGTACTGGACAATCTTTATCGGCAAGTTGAAATTTAGGGCTTCTTTTGATGCTCTCTATTTAAGCTCTCTCAATTA
The DNA here is from genome assembly GCA_022539455.1 of Dendrobium nobile. Classification (NCBI taxonomy): domain Eukaryota; kingdom Viridiplantae; phylum Streptophyta; class Magnoliopsida; order Asparagales; family Orchidaceae; genus Dendrobium; species Dendrobium nobile. The sequence goes on along the minus strand of CM039724.1, from coordinate 17,435,631 downwards.
TCACTTGAGACAATATTTTGCTGTGGAAGATATCTGAGAGAGAGCTTAGAGAAAGAAGAGGGAGAGCTTGGGAGAGAGATCCTTGTGAGGGGGAGTTGTGAGGGATTCACGAAAGTTGCTCCAAGAAAGGTGTTCATCGTCTTCTTCAAGTTGTTTCTCTGGTTCCTTGGTGGCTCTGGGGGAGATCTTCATCAGTATCAGATTCAAGGTTCTCTGCCTACTCCAGGAAAGAATAAAAGGATTCTCAGGTTCTCTGCCTTCACCAAGTAGGTGAAAAAAGATTTTTAGGTTCTCTGCCTACTCCATGAGAGAGTAAAAGGATTCAAGATTTTCTGCCTCACCGAGTCAGTGGAAAAGATTTTGTAAGGGCTTATTCATCTTGCTGTGGGAGCAAAATGAGAGTCATTTATGTTTAGTGTAATACTTGGAGAGAGAGTCTCCAAAAAGTGGACGTATGTCAAATTAACCGAACCACTATAAATTTTGGTGTCCTTTCTATTTATTTTTTCTGCATTTTAATTTTCGCATTTTTCTGTGATTTGATCTGTGTTTGAAATCTCTGATTTTGTTATTGTAAAATTAGTTCTACTTCCGCATCAATGGGTTTTAACTTTTTGATTGTTAAAGAAATTTTTAAATAACCAATTCATCCCCCCCCCCCCCCCCCCGGCTTCGTTAGCCTCAAGACTAGATCTTTAGGGTTTAACAACCCTCACGAACTTTTACCCATGATGACATCTAGACTCCTTTACAGATCTCCTGGCCTTTCTCCATCTTCCCCGTACCCATCATCACCCCATAACAACTGGTATCCACCAATTTCACTCCCAATTTGTCATAAACCTGAGTGAAAATGAAATTGTGGGTAGCCTCACTATCAATTAACACAAGCACCTCCATGTCCTCTATCTCACCCTTCACCTTCATGGTATGATTCGTAGTGAATCGTACCACCGAGTTCAGGGAAACGTCGGCCAGATCTAAATGCAACTTCTCTTTATCTCCTCATCTAACTCTCCCGCAATTTCCTCATCATCACAGACGATGAGAACTAAAAGAGTTTGGTCCCTACACCTATGATCTAGAGTATACATCTCATCACACCTGAAACATAACCACTTTTCCCTCTTCTCCTATATCTCCTTCTTTGTTAGCCTCTTGAAGTTTCCTCCACTCCCTCCTACTGTCCTCTTTCTGATGGTCTCCCAAGTTCCTCCTGTTGCAGGACCCTTAGGTGCTAAATGAGTAGTCGTCATCCTGTAAGTACCTCCTAAGCTGCTACTCCTAGCACCCCTCTCTAGATTCCTCTGATTTTCAACTAGTGCCAACTTCATGGTCTCCCCCAAGTCACGAGGCATCAGAACTTTCATTGTCGCTCTGATCTCTACCTTTAACCCCTTCATGAAATTTTCCTCCTATACAGTATCTGATAATTGCTCCACCCTACTGGCCAGGTGCTCAAACCGCTCACGAAAGTCTACTATTGATCACTCCTGCACCAGAGAAATATCCTCTCCGATCAATTTGGAAATGTTCTATTATGCAATCCTTGAATTCTCCTCTGGTCTCTCCACTGGTACCATGACAGCGACTTCCCCTCTAAACATAAGCCTGCTATTGTCAGCTTCTCCTCCTCCATTAACTCATTGACAGCGAAGTAACTCTCCACCTATAATAAATGTCATTGGATCATAGTGATTGTTCGAGATGCAGTTGTAATTATGAATTTTATAATGAATCACTCCATGAGACTCTATGTTCAATAATTTTTCTAATTTGAAGATGCTTGCAATTGTTGAAACTCAATTTTTCTCAATTATAGTGATGTTGAGAAGATTCAAAAAAATAAAAAATGCTCTTCAAACTATGGTGATCAATGACAAATGGTCCTGTTATAGGGAAGATGATGTTGGAAAGCCTAAATATGTAAAGGAGAAGCTTTTAGATGATTTATGGTGCGATGAGATTAAATATATCTTAAATTTCACAGATCTAATTTATGAGATGTTGAAAGTAACTGATACAGATAAGTCTTGTTTACATCTCATTTATGACATGTAAGATTCAATGATTGTCAAAGTAAAAGAAATTATATATAGACATGAGAGGAATGCACTTCATGAAGACTCAAGCTTTTGGGATATTATTTACGCTATTCTAGAAGATAGGTGGAGAAAAAATAATACACATTTACATTGCTTGACTCACTCACTAAATCCTAGGTAAATTTTAATATTTTTTATTATTAATTTATGAGATGTTGAAAGTAACTGATACAGATAAGTCTTGTTTACATCTCATTTATGACATGTAAGATTCAATGATTGTCAAAGTAAAAGAAATTATATATAGACATAAGAGGAATGCACTTCATGAAGACTCAAGCTTTGGGATATTATTTACGCTATTCTAGAAGATAGGTGGAGAAAAAATAATACACATTTACATTGCTTGACTCACTCACTAAATCCTAGGTAAATTTTAATATTTTTTATTATTAATTTACAATTTATTATTTAATATTTTCAATATTTTTTATTATTTATTTTTAATGTTATTTGAAGATATTTAACTAAAGAATGACTTCAAGAGGATCCTCATAGAGTTTCTTCACAGAAAGTTTAGAAATTTTAAATATGAGAAAAATATGTTTGAAGCATTATTTTCCAAATGAGGAGAGAAAAAGTGTCAATATTAAGCTTGCTATTTTTTTTTTGTTATTTAGAGGACTTCGGTAACCAAGAGTCATTGCATGATAGGAGGAGAATTGATCCAAAAATATGATGGATTATACATGGAGCTTCAGAACCTCTACTTCAAACAATCGCCATAAAATTGTTTGGCCAAGTTTCATCCTCATCTTATTGTGAAAGAAATTAGAGCACATACTCGTTCATTTAATCAATGAAGAAAAATAAAATTACTCCACAATAGGCTGAATATTTAGTTTGTGTATACAAATCTTCGGCTTCTCTCAAAAAAAACTTAAACTTATATGGAAGGAGACAACACGATATGGGATGTTGCTGGAGATGAATTTGAATCTCTTGAGGATATGGGAATATTAGAAATTGCTAATCTTTCATTTGATAAGCCTGAATTGGAAGCTATGATATTTATTGAAGATGATATAGAAGTTCAAAGACAAATCACTGAAGAAGCTAATCCTATCAATCCTTCTATTGAATAGTTGAAACTTTATGTGCTAGACATTTTTTTTGTTGTTGTACTAGACATTTAAATATTTAATGCTTACTTTTATTTTGACATTATAAGATACAATGCTACAAATGATTTTGCTTTTAATTTTTCTTGTCATTTCAAATATTACGCTTTGATTAATGTCTTAATTTTTATGTATGATTTATATATTATAATGTCGTATCCGCATCGTACTCGTATCTTGTATTTTTAAGAATTGACGTGTCCCATATCCATATCGTGTCGTATCTGTGTCCATGTATCTGTATCGGTGCAAAATAGCTTAAAACTATTAAAAATACATATTCAACACTCAAACAATTATATTTACTAATATACCACCTAAAATCTTCCTTTTTCCCCTATTATAACACTCTATTTAAGCCTCGTTAGAAATCCTTGTCCGCCTCACGTCGTCTTCTGTTTGTTCGTGAAGTAATGTCTTCCACGTCCAGCTTGTGGTTGACATACTTTACTTTCTCCAGCTTGTGGTTGACAAGAATGGCAGCTCGAAAGGCACCTCGACCAATCTGTTCCATCATCTCATATTGATCCATCCAAGACTCCATTTTCAGATGGGAAGAAGAAACCCATAAAATTCTTTTTTTTTTTTCTAAGACCCAATCTTTAATCCCTCAAATTATTCAAACTTTTGCGAGTAGCACATCAATCCCAATGGAAATCATTCCATCAACTTACAAATTAATTCTGCTAATCTCACAATATCCCCTCTAATTTTCAAAGCAAAAAACTCTAACATAAACACGAACAAAGAAACAAATTTGCATCTACACTCCAAGTCAAAAATTGAAATCCATCTTGGACAACCAAAAAAGACGAGTAGCAAATTGCATCCATTTTTTGGTCTGCATAAAAGCTATTAAATCAAAATCATTCTCACTGCCATGGATCGCCTCCTGAAAGGAAACAACAGCGCTCAGCTGTCATCAAATCAAAATCCTGAATCACTTTTGAGATAACCTCACTTCATTTTCGAGATCGCCTCAAAGCTAGACGCATCTCATATATTCACCCATCGTTGGCTGTAAAGATAGTCATGATCTCCGCATAATCCAATTTTGGGTTTGGAAAGGGAAGACGCTCCTTTGGGCGAATGAATGGAAGACAACTCAAGGCGGATAGGGATTTCTAACAGGGCTTAAACGGAGTGTTAGAATAGATGATTTAGGTGGTATATTAGTAAATATAATAATTTGAGTGTTGAATATGTATTTTCAATAGTTTTAAATGTCATGTATGTAGAAATCTCTTGATTAAATTGTATTTCCTTTGACTTCAAAAGTGGGGGTTAAGGTTCGAATCCTTGATTATATATATATATATATATATATATATATATATATATATATATATATATATATATAACTGCTCCCTAAATAATGGATTCATGCCAGGCAGACACTGAATGGTTGAAATTATATGGTAGTATTCTACCAAATACCTTGGATATACATGTAAATGCAAAAGTGATCTAGCGATTGGTACTAATTTGATTAAGTATTTCAACACAAGTGATAGCTTGATTGTAGCTACAATTAGCCGACCGTGTATTTCAGCAAAGTACCACAACTAGTAGAAGTTCACTAACTGTTTCAAAGTGAACTATCCTGGATGGAGCAGATCAAGCAACCATGCAACAACAATCAGACAAAAATTGATTAGGGGTAGAAGGATGGTGTTTTTAACAGATTTTGCTTGGAAAATTGGATGAAATTCATTTGGAGTGCTACGTTGAAATCAGAACTTAACCGGAGTGCAAATTTTGGACCACTTAAAAGAACTAGATGATAAATTTATATAGAACGAGGTGGGGATTGAAATATTCATCGGCAGGTTTTCTATGCCTTGTAGGTTAACACCTCTAAAATCTATCATATATAATAACCAGCTTGTGCAAGATTTATATCCAGTTCAATATAAACAAGTCAAGAAATTCCTGAGTTCCACATAATTCTATCACATATCCACGAGTCTGCTTTTCCTCATACTTCCCAGAGAATCAAATCCATTAGTTCCCAAACAGGGCCAAAATAGAGCCCCACTCTTTCAGTCAAAACCTAAGTGAACTCGACCCTCTTTCGCACTGTTAATCCAAATAGCAAAAATAAAAAAACAAAAAAAACGTTAATCCAAATAGTAAGACAAAAGAAGTCATAAAACTTGCCAAAATCTAAGAAAAAACCTTCAAATCAGTAAAAGCTGCAAATTCTAACTTAACAAATTACCACAGCAGCCAACAATGCTTCCATTTACAAAACAAGAGAGAAAATAATTCAATAATCCTCAAGCCCGAAGACAGAAAAAAAAACCATATCCAAAAAAAAAAAAAGACAAACTGATTGGAAAAAAGATCAGTATGGCAACCAAATGCCCGGACCCTGTTGATCGCGTTCAAATATCAGATTCCAATAAAAAGTGAGCCTAAAATCCACCACAGATCATCATGAGGGCAAATCAATCAAATTATTGGAAGCCCGTGGAAAAAGGTAAAAAGAGAGGCGAGATGCATAGACCTGACTGCGCTTCCGCTTCTGGGTGGTACTCAACGAGATCGACAACGATGAAGACTGTAAATCCATGATATCAGGATCAATGTATGAAGGGCTGCCGATGAAAAGGTGCAGACTGCAAAAGAATTCTGTGAGAATTAAGTGTGAACTGCGAGGAAAGGAAATATTTACACGATCGCTGACTTGGAATCGTGGGCGACGGCGTACTTGGATGTTTGCTGAGGATGTTCCATGGCGCCAGTCGGCAGAGGGGTTTCCACCAGGAATAGCGTAACCGTCGGCCACGATTTCCGTGGAATTAGGAGGAGAACACGATAAAAAAAAAACGATGCACTCTAGTCTTCCTGTTTTCCCTTTGTTTTTTTTTTTTTTTTTTTAAGAGAACGACGTTTTCTCTAGCCCATCGCAAGTCTACCAGTCAAATGATTAATAATACACTACTACTTTTGGAATAAGGAGCCAACAATCTAGCTGAAGTTAGGGAACTGTTGTCTTTTCAGATGACTATGAGTCGGGGGTGCTACCGTGCTACAATGCATTCTGAGTTCTTTAAAATCTCTCTTTTTTGTTTCCAACAATTTGTAGTTGTATTATTATTTTCGTCTTTGCGAAAGGTCTCTCTGAGCATTTTCTTCTTCTAGCTCAGATCGTATAACTTTACTTTTTGAGCTTTTTTATCTCCTTGTAATTTTGTTTTACAATTAATGAAAATAGGCCAAGCCTCTAATTTTCTCAGAAAAAATTGAGTTTAAGAGTGTCAAAATAGATTAACGGGTCAAATTTGGATCTGATCCAAAATTGATCCAACCTGTTAAATATATATATTAGCTTATTAATCATATATTTTAAGCTAATTTATAAAAAATAAGCAACTTGGAGTTTTGAAAAAAACCAGCCCTAGCCGTTACGTCTCCCAGGCGATTTTTGGATCCCGTCGCCTAAGCGTTTGATTCTTCTCATGGCCGGTGTTGGATCGTTCTCCAGTTGTTCTTCGCTCTCTAGTAAACCCGCTCCTTTTCCTGGCTTCTGTTTCGTGGGTTTTTTTTGCGGCTTCCCTTTGGTTTTGTTCCTGCTCTTCGGGGTTTTGAGGTTTTATGGTTGTTTTTGCTGGGGGGCGATGACGTCTCTAGCCCGGTTTTTCCTTCAGTTCCGACTGGTAACTCTAGATATTTCAAAGATGTTGTGTCGGGTGGCTCTTCTGCTTCGGGCAATAAGGTGAAATTTGTGCATGGCTCTTTTAAGGGGGGGTGTCCGGCGTTGATGTTTGAAGATTCTGTTGTTTCGCAACTTGCAGCTCCGTTTTCTTTTACTCTTGTTGGTAAATTTGTTATGCGTAGACTGAATCTTGATGTTATTCTTAAATTTTTCTACTCTCTTAAACTATCGGGCTCATTTAATGTGGGTCTACTGGATCCGAGACACATCCCGATTCAATTATCTAATGATTTAGATTACAGTCGTATTTTTGCGAGGCGTTCTTATTATATTCAGGGTTGCCAAATGAGGCTTCTAAAATGGTCACCGGATTTTGATGTGAGGGAGGAATCTCCCATTGCCCCGGTGTGGATTGCATTTCCGAATCTTCATTTGTATTTTTTTAATTCGCACATTCTATTTGGTATGGCCTCTATTTTTGGTAGACCCCTTCAAACCGATCAAGCTACTGCCTCTTTATCAAGACCTTTTGTGGCTCGTGTTTTAGTGGAACTTGATGTTAAGAAAAAATTCCCGCAGGAAATTTGGTTAGGGTCGGAAGTCAATGGTTATTTCCAGAAAATTGAAATTGAAAATCTCCCTATATTTTGTTCTCATTGTAAAATGCATGGGCATGCTATTAGTGAATGTTTTCGATTACATCCTACGCTTCGTAAAGATAAAGTTTCTGCTAAATTGAATGGGAATGGTGTTAAGGAGGATTTGCCTGAGTCTAAAAATGAGGTCGGGACTGGTTCTAGTCCTGTGGATTTGGTTTTGAATGAATGGGTTAAATTGCTGAAGGAAGTGGAACTGAACCCTATTACTAATGTTTCTAATCCTTGTGCTGTTAATCTTCATAACATTGCTTTGGATCTGGTGCTGAATGAGAAGGATAATTTTGTTAATGTTTCTTCTTCTAATCTCATTTCTCATTTGATACCGAAAATTCATGAGGAGAATGAATGCTCTAGTAGGGACCCTGATCCCTTACTTCTTGAGAAATGGCAGGATGCCATCCCTGTTAATAGTTATGATAACCTAGAGGTTGTTTTGGATCTGGGGGATGTGGTTTATGCCAAAGGTAGTGATTTGCCTATTGTGAATGATCTGGATAATGCTAAGGATGATTGAAGATGGGACTAAGCAATGGGGGAAAAACATTTCTACAATTGAAGATGGTGTTCTTTATATGGAAGGTATGCTGCCACCTAAGGATTTTGCAGGTAAGTTGAATAACGAAGAGGTACTTTTGTCAGATCATTATCATTGTGATGCTTATACTGACTCTGAAGTGGAAATTATTGCTAAATGTTATGCTCGTGAAGATAATGATTTGAGTTTCTCTAAGGGTCGTGGTAAGAGAGGTAGGAAACCTAAGAATGTCATTTTACAATCGCCTAGAATTTCTCGTTCAAATACTGCACATTAATTTCTGTCTTTATGTTTAATGCTATTATTTGGAATGTGAGGGGCATTGGGTGTCCTTCTTCGAAATTTAGGGTTAAAAATCTGTGTCGCATTCATAACATTTCTGTTCTTGTCTTACTTGAGCCTCTTGTGTCTATGGATAAACTGTGTGCCGCTGCAAAGTTTTTGGGTTTTAAACACGCTTTTGGTAATATTTCCAACAAAATCTGAATTTTTTGGAAGGACTTTGTTATAATTGATATTATTGGGGATTTTCCTCAAGTGATTATTGCAATATTGAAAGTTCGCATTTTCAATGTGGTGCTTCTTTTGTTTATGCTGCCTCTTTTCATTTTTCTAGGCGCATTTTGTGGGAGCAAATTTCTAATTTTCATAATGTTTGTTCTTTACCTTGTTTGGTTGGTGGGGACTTTCATACCATTTCTAATCCTGATGAGCGGTTAGGTGGCTCTCGGCCAAATTTCCAATCTATGGATGAATTTAATGATATGATTATGTCTTGCAATCTTATTGATATTGGTTTCTCTGATAATAAATTTACTTGGCATCGTGGTCATTTGTGGCAACGTTTAGATAGAGTGTTATTTAATAATGCTTGGATTAGTGCTTTTAATTCTACTAAAATTGAGCATCTTAGTCGTACCCTTTTGGATCATTCTCCTCTTCTTATTAATATTCAGATTAAATCTTTGGGTGCTCCTGCTCAGTTTAGATTTCAGAATATGTGGTTAACTCATAATTCATTTCTTGATGTTGTTAGCAATAATTGGCATGCTCCTATTCATCCGGATGATATGATTTTTGGTGTGAACAGGCTTTGGTTTAAATTGAAAAGGCTTAAAATGGTTTTAAATTGGTGGAACCATAACATTTTTAAAAATATCTTTACCAATATTTTATTGGCTGAAGATAGGGTTAGTTCTTTAGAAGATATTTGTTAGGTTGACTCTTCTGATTCTAATCTTGCACTGCTTCTTGAAGCCAAAGGGGATCTTGGTAAGCTTCAAATTCAGGAAGAAATTTTTTGGAAGCAAAAAGCGGCTTCCAAACAGTTGCTTGAGGGTGATAAGAACACTAAATACTTTCATGCTTTGGTTAATAAAAAACGGGCTGTTAATGGTATTCATAAAATTTCTAAAGAGGATGGTTCTTTGACTGATGATCCTCATGAGATTGCTAATCTGGCTGTTAATTTTTTCCATAAACATCTTAATATGCCTTTTAACCCGGCCAGGGTGGTTAATCATGACTTTATCCCTAATTTGGTTTCTCATGAAGCAAATGTGAGTTTATCTGGTTTACCTCTTATTGATGAGGTTAAAGAGACTTTATTTAACATGAATGTGGACTCTATTGCTGGGCCTGATGGTTATACCACTAAGTTTTTTCAACATTCTTGGAATATTATTGCGGATGATGTTTATGCTACTGTGCTTGATTTCTTTAAGGGTTCTCAAATCCCTAAATTTTTCTCTTCTACTTCTATTGTTCTTATTCCTAAGAATAGCGATGTTAACTCTTGGAATGACTTCAGACCTATTAGTTTGTGTTCTGTCTTTTATAAGCTTATTTCTAAAATTTTGATGAATCGTCTTATGTTAATTTTACCTAATATTATCTGTCCTTATCAGATGGGTTTTGTGAAAGGTCGTGCTATTACGGATAACATTTTGTTGGCTCAGGAGTTTTGTAATGACCTTGATGTGAAGGTTAGGGGGGTAATATGATTATGAAGTTAGATATTGCTAAGGCTTATGATAACATTAATTGGAATTTTATTTATAGTATGTTGCATCTGTTTGGTTTTGATGATCATTTTGTTTCTCTTATTAAAGTCTGTATTGAAAGTCCCCATTTTTCTATTATTGTTAATGGTAAGAGCCATGGGTTTTTTAAAGCGTCCCATGGGTTGCATCAAGGTGATTCTATTTGTCCGGCTCTCTTTATTTTAGCTGCCGATTTCTTATCTAGGGGGCTCTCTGCTCTTTTTATTAACAATCCTAGTCTTTATTTTAAAATTTCGAGAGGTTTTAATATCTCTCATTTGTGTTTTGCAGATGACTTCATTGTGTTTTCTAATGCTTCTAGTAATAATATTAAAAAAATTCTGTGTTTTTTTTAAAGTTTTGAAGAGGTTAGTGGTCTTGTCTTCAATAAGCAGAAATGTTGTTTTGTCACTGCTAAGTCTGTTAATGCTGATAGAATTTTGGCTATTAAAAATCTTACGGGTTTTTCTCAGGCGACTTTTCCTTTAAAATATTTGGGTATTCCTCTTTATAAGCGGAGGAAGAAGGCTTTTCTCTTTGATGGTTTGGTTTCTTCTGTGCAGAATAAGCTTTCTTCTTGGGGTTCCAATTTTCTGAGTTTTAGGGGTCGTCTTGTTCTTATCAAAAGCGTGCTTGCCTCTTTGCCTGTTTATTGCTTTCAAACTCTTTTTCCTCCCAAGTTGATTTGTTTAAGACTTGAGAGGATTTTTAATAAATTTTTTTGGAGCGGTAATTCCCAGAACTCTAAAATTCACTGGACCTCGTGGGTGAATTGCTGTGGGTCCCAAAGGGGCTCTTGGGTGTAAATCTATGTCTGATTTGGTCAATGTCTTTTCCTTTAAACTTTGGTTTAATTTTAGAAATAATGTTACTCTTTGGGCCAAGTTTATGAGGGCCAAGTATTGTGGGGGGTTTCATCCTTCCATGTGTGTTTACTCTAAAGGGCAGTCTAAGGTTTGGCATCGTCTTTGTTTGATTAAATGGAGGGTGGAACCTTCTTTGGTTTGGGGCCTTGGGCATGGTAATATCTACTTCTGGCAAGATCGTTGGGTAAATGGTGAGTCTTTGGATTCCTTACTTCATACTAACTCTACCAATTATGTTAAGGTGAAGGAGTTCTTTTCGGGTAATGGTTGGGATTTGGTGAAGCTTGCTCAGATTCTTCCCCAGCCCATTGTTTTTCTTATTCAACAGATTCCTCTTAATATTAACACAATGGATGTTTTGCTTTGCTCCTTTACTAAAGATGGACTGTTTTATACCAAGGAAGCTTGGCATTTTTTTCGTAATCATAATGAAGAGCACGTGTTATTTAAAATGATTTGGCATTATTCCATTCCCTCTACTATTGCTATTTTTTGTGGAGACTCTTGCATAAGTATATTCCTACGGATGATTTATTAAGAAAGAGAGGGTTTATTATCACTTCTAAATGTCAATGTTGCTTTCACATTGAAACATTACAGCACGTGTTTATCTCTAGCCCTGTGGCTATGAAGGTTTGGTATTTTTTTGAGACGGTTTTTAACTTAAATATCTTTAGGCCTGTATTGAGAATATTAATTTGTTGGAGGGCTGGTTTGTGAACATTAAGGGGCACGTGAGGAATCTTATTCCTTCCCTTATTTGTTGGTTCATTTGGCTGGATAGGAATGAAGCTCGGTTCAATGGGGTCCCTATGAATTACCAGAGAATTATTCATAATATTATGGATAAAGTAAAGGCGCTTTTCTCTGCTAATCTTCTAGCTTTGAAGCATTTTAAAAATGTCATCTTTCTTTAGAGTTCTTTGGTATTCAGGAAGGGGTGTCGAATCCGCTGGGCTTGCTAATGGTATTATTTGGTGTAAGCCTTCTTACAATTCCATTAAACTTAACATTGACTGCATTCAGGTGAGGAATATTACTAGTGCTGGTGGCCTCTTGAGGGATCATAATGGGGCTTTGGTGTTAGCTTTTGCTGGTATTACTGGGCATTCAGATAGGCTTGGTGGCTTACTTAATGCTATTCTTCATGGGTTGAATGTTTGTGTTAACCTTGAGGTTGGTAGCATTATGCTGGAGGTGAATTCTGGTTTTAACTTAAATTTTTTGCTAAATAGGGATGAGGTTAACTATTCTTATTCCTCTTTCTACAATATTAGGAGTATTAAGAGTATTTTATATGTTATTAACTGTTCTTTTTTGTCGATCCGTGAGGATGGTAATGCTCCTGCCCATCACCTGGCGTTGCTAGGTGTGAAGTTTGACACTTTCTGTGATTTTTCGTTTAATCTCCTACCTAACTCTATTAAGGGTTTAATTAATCTGGATCGTATGGGTTTCCCTTATGTCTCTACTTAATGGGAGTATTCATTTGGGTCTGGGGTAGTGGTGCTTGGCTGTTTTATGGCCTGCTCGTTGGTTGTTTTCTGGTGGTCGTGTTTATCTATCTTGTGTTAAAACTCGGGCTTCCGAGTTTATGATTTTGATGATAGCAAATAATATTTATTGTTATATTATTTCTCCTAGTATTTGTAGTGCATATTTCTTTCTATGTTGACTAATATTTCAGGTACATCATGTACCATTATTTGAAGATTCAAGGCTCAAGATTGCATAGAATTGGTCGTATTAAATGAGTCTGTAATTTTCATTTATTGAGTCAAGTCTTGTAATGATGTATGTTAGTTTGTTGATCATGCACACACACAGGGGGAGAGATTTTAAATGTAGAATGTAATAGATTTTCTTCTCTGTAAATCGTACTGTACGATGATAATTCGTATCGTACGATCAGAGGGTTGTAGTACGATTTTGTGAATAAATCATACCATACGAATATATTCATACTGTACGATATGTTCAAATCCAAAACCCTAACAGCCGTTTTAACTTAAGTAAGTTGTTTTCCGCCGCTAGTACTATACGAACAAGTTCATATTGTACGATGTTCTTTAAATACTTACTTAACTTAACCCGTAATTAGTGCAAGAAATCTGGACTTAATTATAATTTGAACATCGTACTGTACGAACCCATTCAGACAATACGATGAACAGAGCTGAATTATAATCGTCCCGAACGATCAGTTATTTTTTGTCTCATCATACTGTACGATGTACATCGTACCATACGATGAACAGAGACGATGTTTGATCGTCCCGACTATCATCTTGTACGAACTGTGTTGTCATGGATCGTACCGTATGATTTAGTATCGTACTGTATGAATATTTTTGAACTGTTCATACCATTTCGTACCAGGATGATGTCTATTTATGAATATTGTACTGTACGATTGTATAACCGTACTGCAGATAGTAACGGCTGAATTGAGTATTTTTAGGGTTTTTGAGCCCACTATTTAAGCACTCTCATAAGACTTTGTAAGAGTCTTTGGCAGCCATTGTGTCTTCAGTCTTTTGGAGAAAACTTGAAGAGAGGACTTGAAAAGGAGAGAGGAAAGGGTGGAGTTTGAGAGAGGGAGAAGAACCTTGGAGGGGGTTTCAAGGGAGTGTGAAGGAGAGTTCACACGGTTGCTCCAGCGAGCTTGCACCTCAGTACCATCGGATTCAAGGTTCGTCTTGAAGGAAGTTTTGGGAAGAAGAAGATATCGTTGGTGTCAAAGGACCCGACTCCTCCGCCGCACCGAGGAAGGTGGAAGTGATTGTATAAGGGCTTCTCCGCCTAGCTGTGGGGGCTAAAGGAGAATCACTAAAGGTTTAGTGTAATACTCGGAGGGTACCTCCGGGGAGTGGACGTAGGTCATGGTTTGACCGAACCACTATAAAAATCTTGGTGTGTTCTTTCCTTTACTATTTTCGCACTTTATTTCCGCATTCATTTTTATTGCGATTAATTGCGTGGGTGAAATTGATTACATATCTTTTTATTGTGAATGAAATTAGCTTCCGCATAGAGTTATAAAAAGAGTTCTTTTCATTAAAAAATTTTTTCACAATTCATCCCCCCTCTTGTCATTTAGTAATTTCAATTAGTATCAGAGCGGGTTTCAAAAATAGTGTTTTAGAAAACCTTGAAAAAATTGATCATGGCATATTTTGGAAATCGTAACATTGCGGAAGGCTATTGTATTACACGACTACCTTTATTTGAAAATATTTCTTTTAACCTTTGGAAAACTCGCATGTCAACATTTTTGCAATCAATTGATTATCGAATGTGGCATATGATTCAAACTGGCTATTCTGTACCTTCACGTATGATAGATGGAGTCAAAATTAATATTCCTTTTACTGAATGGAGTAGAATAGAACTAGTCAATGCACAACTAAATGCTAAATATTTGAATTATTTTTTTTGTGCGTTAAATTCTGATGATTGCATGAGAATCTCTACATGTACTAGTGGGAAAGAAATTTGGGATAGATTATGCATTTCATATGAAGGTACTAGTGAAGTCAAACAATCGAAATTGAATATTCTAATGCGTGATTATGAACTTTTCAGCATGAAACCATATGAGACTATCTTAGACATGTTTACTAGATTTAATCAAATTGTGATGTCATTGCATGATTTAGGTAGAGAACTTTCAAATATTGAAAAAGTTAGTAAAATTTTACATTCTTTACTTGATAAATTTGATGCCAAAGTCACAGCTATATGTGAATCAAAAGATTTGAATGCTTATTCTATAGATAATCTAATCGGCTCACTCATTGCCTACGAGCAAAGTGTGAGTCAAAGATCTTTGGATGCAGGTGACGAGAAGACTATTGTGCTAAAAGTCAAACACACAGATGAATATGGCTTAGTAGATGATGAAAGCAAGGAGATATCATTGATAACAATTAAATTTGAAAGTCTATTTAAGCACAAGCATGAACATCAATAAAAGCGGAGTAAAGGTAAAAATTATAAAAATGCTAAGTTTTGTTCTGACATAATTTGCTTTGGGTGTAGGAAACCCGAACATTTCAAGTGTGAATTCCCCAACTTAAAAACTCTTCCTGCAAAGGAAAAGAGTAAAAACAAACCATTTGTAATATGGGGAAAAGATGAAAAGCAAAAAGTCTCCTGGGTAGACTTAGTTTCTGATTCATCAGAACAGAAGCAAGATGATGAGGTATAAGTATGTTAAGGTTTGTTTGTGTGTTTTGTTTATGTGTTTTGTATGTTTTTTTTTTGTCTTGTATGTTTTACTTGTTTAATAATTGTATGTTTTTGTTTCGTTACTGTGTTGTTATTTTATATTATCTCTTCTTTTTGATAATGTCAAAGGGGGAGAAAGTATTATTGTTTATTGCATTATGTTTTAATTTTTATTATTATTTTTTTAAAAAATAATAATAATAAAAAAAAGAGAAAGATTTCCCCTAATTTTTAATATAATTCTTTTACTGAGGGGGAGTTTAGGAGAAATTTTTTTAATTTGCAAAGTCAACCAATATTATTTGACATCATCAAAAAGAGGGAGATTGTTACAACTCGGGCTTCCGAGTTTATGATTTTGATGATAGCAAATAATATTTATTGTTCTCTTATTTCTCCTAGTATTTGTAGTGCATATTTCTTTCTATGTTGACTAATATTTTAGGTACATCATGCACCATTATTTGAAGATTCAAGGCTCAAGATTGCATAGAATTGGTCGTATTAAATGAGTCTGTAATTTTCATTTATTGAGTCAAGTCTTGTAATGATGTATGTTAGTTTGTTGATCATGCACACACATAGGGGGAGAGGTTTTAAATGTAGAGTGTAATAGAATTTCTTCTTTGTAGATCGTACTGTACGATGATAATTCGTACCGTATGATCAGAGGGTTGTAGTACGATTCTGTGAATATATTGTACTGTACGAATATATTCGTACTGTACGATATGTTCAAATCCAAAACCCTAACAGCCGTTTTAACTTAAGTAAGTTATTTTCCGCCGCTCGTACTGTATGAACAAGTTCGTACTGTACGATGTTCTTTAAATACTTACTTAACTTAACCCGTGATTAGTGCAAGAAATCCGGACTTAATTATAGTTTGAACATCGTACTGTACGAAACCATTCGTATAATATGATGAACAGAGATGAATTATAATCGTCCCGGACGATCAGTTATTTTTTGTCTCATCGTACTGTACGATGTACATCGTACCATACGATGAACAGAGACGATGTTTGATCGTCCCGACTATCGTCTTGTACGAACTGTGTTGTCATGGATCGTACCGTACGATTTAGTATCGTAGTGTACGAATATTTTTGAACTGTTCGTACCATTTCGTACCAGGACGAAGTCTATTTATGAATATCGTACTGTACGATTGTATAACCGTACTGTACGATATTAACGACTGAATTGAGTATTTTTAGGGTTTTTGAGCCCTCTATTTAAGCACTCTCATAAGACTTTGTAAGAGTCTTTGGCAGCCATTGTGTCTTCAGTCTTTTGGAGAAAACTTGAAGAGAGGACTTGAAAGGGAGAGAGGAAAGGGTGGAGTTTGAGAGAGGGAGAAGAACCTTGGAGGGGGTTTCAAGGGAGTGTAAAGGAGAGTTCACACGGTTGCTCCGGCGAGCTTGCACCTCAGTACCATCGGATTCAAGGTTTGTCTTGAAGGAAGTTTTGGGAAGAAGAAGATATCGTTGGTGTCAAAGGACCCGGCTCCTCCGCCGCACCGGGGAAGGTAGAAGTGATTGTGTAAGGGCTTCTCCGCCTAGCTGTGGGGGCTAAAGGAGAATCACTAAAGGTTTAGTGTAATACTCGGAGGGTGCCTCCAGGGAGTGGACGTAGGTCATGGTTTGACCGAACCACTATAAAAATCTTGGTGTGTTCTTTCCTTTACTATTTTCGCACTTTATTTCCGCATTCATTTTTATTGCGATTAATTGCGTGGGTGAAATTGATTACATATCTTTTTATTGTGAATGAAATTCGCTTCCGCATAGAGTTATAAAAAGAGTTCTTTTCATTAAAGAAAGTTTTTCACAATTTACCCCCCCTCTTATCATTTAGTAATTTCATCTTGCTCGGTGTGATGGCTGGCCTTCCTGATGGTCCTGTTTGCTGGGCTTATTCTATTCTGTTTTGCTTTAGGCCTGGTAGTAGGTGGCTGGTTGGTTAGTTTTGTATCTTGACGGATTGGAGGTGGTGCTGCTATTTGGGTGGTCTTGCTTCTGATGTTTGGAAGCCCCAGTTTTCTTTTATTCTCTCTATTATGACTTTGTTTTTTTCAGTTTTGCAGGGATGGAGCTTTTGGGACCATCTGCATACTTATTGGAGATCTCTGTATCCTGGCTTTTGTTTTCTCATTATTACTAGATCCCTTCTGCAGAATTTTTGTTATATTTTGATGGTGCAGGTCCTGCTGTGCACCGTTCATGGTCAGATCATTGAGGACATCTACTGTGGGGAGCTTTTTATTAGTTTTTTGGCTTTCCCCTTTTTTTGGGTGCTTTCCCTTAAGCACCATAGAATGTACCTAGGTTCTTTCGTATTGTTCTTTAGTGGGGATCTTGAGCTCACAGGTTTTCTTTTATTTCTTTTTTATAGCTCTTTGAGCAGTAGGGAGATTGAGAACCCCTTAAGGACCTTATAATTTTCCCTTTTATCAACGCGTAGGCCCCTTTGGTGGGTTTTATCTAAAAAAAAAGTTCATATCAATAAATAAAAGAAATTAAGAAAAAAATATTAAATGGGTGAAATGGGGTTGGTGGGTCAACCCAACCCAGACATGCTCAATAAAACGGGTCAAAATGCAAGACCCGAACATGTCCCGTTTCTTAAATGGGACAATCCGAACCCAAAATTTTATGTTCGCAATTAATAGGTTGGGTTATTTATTACACCCCTAGTTTGTGTGGTAATATTTGATAACATCGTAAAGTACGATATATATCATATAGTACGATTAGTACATAATTTGTATTTTAAAATATTTGCCTAAATAATGATTGACGACTAAATCCATAATTTCAACTAAGCATCATATATGATAAAGATCGTCCAATATGTTAGTTCTAATAGCATTAATTATCATATTTAGTAGATTGAATATTTTTTTTAGTAACTAATCGTATAATATGATACATATCATACAGTACAATTAGTTCGAAAATTTTCTTTTCTGATGTTTTTCTCACTACCTCACTGCCTTGAGTGTGTGTGTGTGTGCACGGTCACCAGACTAGCATACACCCTTATAGGACTTGGCTCAAGAAATGAAAAAATAAATAAATGAATTTTACAAACTCTTTCAGCAAGCCCTATTCTATCCAATCTTGAATCATGAATCTTCATTGAATGGTGCATAATGTACCTAAAATATTAATACAAACAACAACAAATTTGCAATACATGCACTAGGAGACATAAAGATACAATTAATAATGCTTGTTATAAAAAAACTATGAACTCGAATGCTCGAGTTGCAACAATCTCTCCCTTTTTTATGATGACAAACATTACTAGAATTCTCTAAGGTCAAAAGTTCTCTACAAAAATAATACAATGACGTCACAACCTAAGTACACTTAGTGTACATGTCTAAGATAGTCTAAAAAGATTTCTTGAGAAAAAATTCATAATCATGCAATAATACATTTAATCTAGATTGTTTAAATTCACTACTACATTTATATGTAATGTATAGTTTATCCCAAATAGCCTTTCCAGATGTACAGGTAGACACTATCTTATAATCTTCATATTTCCAGGAACTAAAAAAATAATTTAAGTATTTAGCATTTAATTGTGCAAGAACTTGCTCTTCTTTACTCTATTCAGTAAAAGGATTATTTGTTTTGACTCCTTTAATAATATGTGATGGTACAAAATAACTAGTTTAAACCATATAGTACATTCAAAATTTTATTGATTGCAAGAAAATAGACATGCAAATTTTTTAAAAATAAAAAAATATATATT
Source organism: Dendrobium nobile (assembly GCA_022539455.1). NCBI lineage: Eukaryota > Viridiplantae > Streptophyta > Magnoliopsida > Asparagales > Orchidaceae > Dendrobium > Dendrobium nobile. The sequence goes on along the minus strand of CM039724.1, from coordinate 17,416,641 downwards.
ATCTAATAAAGGTAGACGAATTATAAAATAGTCTTCTATAGTGTTCTTATTTCCAAAATGTGCCATTGATCGTTTTCCTTTAGATTTTCTAAAACACTATTTTGGAGTAACGCTCTAATACTAATTAAAAGTTAGATAAGGATGTTAAGCATAAGTGAACTTGTTCCTAAGCATAATGATATATAAGCAATGTTATATCTTAATATGGATTCTAATAAACTTTTTCAAGATTTATAATAATGGTGATGATAATTTAATTAACATAATATACTACTAACCATAGATTTATAATATGCAATCATCAAAGAAATAAATATATCATATAATCTTAGCAAATAAAAAACTGCAGAAAAGTAAAATGCGGAAAATATAAAATCAAAACAAACACTCCAGAGATTTATAATGGTTCGGTCAAATCATGACCTACGTCTACTCCCTTGAGTCCTTCTCTTTGAGTATTGTACTATCACTATAGTGTCTCTCACTATCCCCTACAGCTAGGCGGAGAAGCTCTTATAAAATCTATTCCACCATCCTGATGCAGTAGAGGATTGTAATCCTTTTTATCCTCTTGGTGTGGTAGAGAACATGGAATCATTCTCACCCTCTTGGTAAGGCAGAAAATCTAGAATCCTTTTCACACTTTTAGTGAGGAAGAGAACCTTAAAATTACTTTGTATTCTCCAATGCAATGAACTAGTCGGGTCCTTTATCATCAAAGAGATCTTCTTCCCCAAAACTTCCCTCAAGACAACCTTTACGCATGGAGGAACTTAGATGCATGTTCATCGGGGCAACTATGTGAACCCCTCTAACACTCCCTTGAAACACATAAGGATATTCTCCCTCTCTCAAACTCCTCCTTTTTCTTCCTATCTCAAGGCTCTCTCTTCAAGCTTTCAGAAGGAACAACTTAATGAATGGCAAAAGAACTCTTACAAAGTCTTATGAGAAAGCTTAAGCACGACGTTTTAAGATACCCTAGAAATTTAATTCTGTCATATCCAATCATCTAGTATGATCTCATATCATATAATATGATTAGTATAATATATTCCTATTAGTATTATACGAATAATACTAAGTTTTATGATCAATTCAGGTATTTACGCTACTCGTCCAGTATGATACATATATTGTCCAGTACAATTATAACAATCAAATTAGATTATCATCCTATACGATTAGCGACAATAAATTATCATCCCTTGTAGGAATCAAGTCGTACAACATAATTTATATAATCATATAATATGTTCTCACTATACAAGTTAATCCAAAATTTATCCCTAATTATAGGATTAATTTAGAAAAGATTTGTTAGCATCATACAGTATGATACCTATTGTACAATATAATTATACATAATTTGTATTTCAGAATATTGCCTGAATAATGATTGGCGACTAAACCCATGATTTCAACTAATCATCCTATAAGATAAAGATTGTACAGTACGATTAATTTAAATAGCATTAATTATCATAATTAACTGATTTAATAATTTTTTCTGAGTAACTGATCGTATAGTACGATACATATCATACAATATGATTAGTTCAAAATTTTATCTTCTTATTTTTCTCACTAACTCAATTCCTTGAGTGTGTGTGCACGGTACCCAGACTAGCATACACCCTTATAGAACTTAACTTAAGAAATTAAAAATTATATAAATGAATTTTATAGACTCTTTCACCATGCCATATTCTACCCATTTTTAGCCCTAAATCTTCATTGATTGGTTCATGATGTATCTAAAATATTAGTACATAGAATAACAAATTTGTAGCACAACTACTAAGAGACATAAAGATACAATCAATAATATTTATTATTATCAAAACCATAAACTCAAAGGCTTGAGTTGCAATAATATCAACCCATGGTCCAACACCCACTCTGCCTAATAGGAGATCACAACATACAAACACTTCCTAAGAAAATGGATCAAATATCCAATTACTCTTAACGAGCTCCTCTAAATGACTCATCCCAACCAGAACATGGTATGAGGATCACTTGCCTCAATAAATCTCACTCACTCGCACTAGTTATCTACATACAAGGTCATCTGCTCATTAATGATACCCTCAATTAAGTTATAGAAAGCACACATAAAATATATGTTTATAACTTCTCTGGATTACAACTACCAGCATCTCAATGTTTCACCCCTCACTTAATGGGGGCTTAATATTTATTCCCATGAACTCAACACTTCCTCCTAAGAACTTTTTGACACTGACTTATGTGGACCTCCGAAAGGGTATCCGCCGTGGGGGGGAACAGAGCGCTGAGGGTATATGACCGCACCATTTTGAGGGACGAGATGATCGCAGGACTTCACGCTCTTCGTAAGCATGTCAATAGAAGGGCAGATTAGATAGCACATATAACTAACCATTGAGGATAGGGCTCTCGCCAACACACCACGATGGATAATAATATATATGACATGATCGTAACAACGAGTTTTCCCCACCCAATATATTAGCTTGAGTGGGGTTTATTTAATAGTGGGACTCAATTTCCCTCAGGCGCAAGCCCTCCATAGTTAATTACATCTCGAGCCTGGGGCATGAGAATACTCTCAATTAAGAATTCGACATTATTCTTTCTAAATTGGGATTGACACATATGGAGGAGACTGAGAAATCCTACTCAAAGGGAAGAAAAGGTTTCAACTTAGCTTAGTCAGCACACAGCTCATATCAACATCCAGAGAGACTAGGGTAATGAGAAAAAATTAGATAAAAAGAAATAATCAATACACTCAAAACATATAAGAGAGAAGGATGGAGGTGGCGTCATCCATGTGATGTGGATAGGTAGGATTTATAATCCCTGAATAATAGAGGACTTATCCACCGATGAGGCATACTACTATGAGACACTGAGTGTAGTAGCCTTGAATCCTAGATCTAAAGTGCCAATATGAAAGAAGATACTAATTCTATATTGATCGTATAATACATCTTGATCGTACTGTACGCTCTAATTAATATATTTCTAAATTAATCCCACTATATCACGCAATCAAATCATGGATAATTATTGTGATTGATCATACTATACGAATTGGTTCATACTATATGATTACCCATGTATGAAATTAGTTGTCCCTTAGAGCATACCAAATGAAATCCATAGTTTTTGTATTGATCGTACACTATGATCTCCACAATGCTGGATGATCACCCATGTACAAAGTTGTTCATCCTAAGGATCATCCCAAATTAATAAAAGAATATTATGCATATTATACCGTATGATTTTAGACTGTCCTGTATGGTGTATCATAAAATTTGAACAATTCATCCGAACAATCTTACTAGACGATTCTGAATTAAACTGATCGTAACGTACAATACATCTATCATACTGTACAAATAGAAGATGGATGGCTTGGAAAGTAGGGTTTTTTGAAGCCCTCAATATAAAGATCTCTAACACTCTTGATTAGATATCTTTATATGTTAGTCTTTTTGAGAGGGAGCTTGAGGGAGAGAAGAAGGAGAGCATAGTGAGAGAAGAGAGGGAGATTTTCTGAGGGAGAAGTTGTGAGGGAATTCATAAGGTTGCTTCAAGAAAGAATCTTACCTAGCACCTATAAGCTTCTACCTGGAATCTCTGTGGCTCCAGAGAAGAAGTTCTTTAGTAAAGATCATGGTTCTCTAACATCACCTAGAGGATGAAAATAGATTTGTGATTCTCTAACCATCAATAGGAGGGAGAATATGGAGCTAAAGTTCTCTACCTGTAAAAGAGTCAAAGTTTTCTACCGCGCTGAGGAGGTGAAAGACATTTTTACATGCTTCTCCACCTTTTTGTGTGAGCAAAAAGAGAGTCATTTATGTTTAGTGTAATACTTGGAGAGGGAGTCTCCAAAAAGTGGATGTAGGTTAGTTTGACTAAATCACTATAAATTTTGGTGTGTTCTTTCTTACTACTTTTACTACATTTTAATTTATGCACTTTTTATGATTTGATCTATGAACGAAATATCTATTTTTTGTTATATAAAATTAGTTCTATTTTTGCATCAAGTGGTTTAAAAGTCTTATTTGATTAAGAAAATTTTTAATCCACCAATTCTCCCCCCCTCTTGGTTAGCATCGGGACTAGTTCTTTAGGGTTTAACCACCCTCACAAACTTTCATGTGGTATTAGAACGGGATTCATAAAATTAAGTTTTAAAATTTTTTTGAATTTTGATCCATGGCTAACTTTGATAATCGCAACACGACGAAAGGCTATTCAATTATTCTACTACCTCTATTTGAAAATATACCTTTTAATTTTTGGAAAACTCATAAGTCCACTTTTTTATAATTAATTGATTATCGCATATGGATGCTTATTCAGGATGGTTATTCTACACCTTCACGATTAGTAAATGATGTTAAAATTGAAGTCTTTTTTTCTTAATGGACTACTAATGATAAAGATTTAGCCCAACTTAATGCTAAACATCTAAACTGTTTCTTTTGTGCTTTGAAATCTAAATATTACATATTGTATCTACTTGTACTACTAGCAAAGAAATTTGAGAAATATTATGCATTACTTATGAAGGAGCAAGTGAAGTGAAACAATCTAAGTTAAAATTTCTGCTGCATGAATATGAACTCTTTTACATGAAACCTAGTGAATCCATAACTGAAACATATTCTAGGTTTACATAAATCATCACATCCTTGTACGCTTTATGTTAGGAATTATTGAGTTTTGATAAAGTAAATAATATTTTGTGTTGTTTACCTTCCTCCTATAATGCAAAAAATTACTATTATTATAGAATCCAAGGATTTGAATGTTTATTCTGTTGATAATTCACTTGGATCACTCATTGCATACAAGCAAGGAGTGCATCAAAGACAGCTTGATGTAGGAGAAAGAAAGAAGGAGAAAACTATAACCTTTAATTCTAGTGATTCAAAAAGTTCCTCTGATGGAGGATATGAAGAAATTTCCTTGATGACTCGATAGTTCAGAAGCTTTCTAAGAAATAAACAAAAGCGTCATCAGTAGTGGAGCAAATATAAAATTATATAAATTCTAAAGCTTCTAATGATATTATATGTTATGATTGTAGGAAACTAGGGCATGTTAAAACTGATTTCCCAACTCTTAAATGCTACCAAAGCAAGGAGAATGCTGAAGGAAAAGCTAGGTTTCAAAAGGACAAATGAACATCTCAGAAAGCTTTTTTAGCAGACTTTGCTTTAGATTCATCTAGAACAGAAACAAAAGAGGAAGTGAAAAATCTATGCTTAATGGCAAATAATTATCTTAATCAGTCTGATCAAGATGAGGTATGTCAACTTTTATACAATGAATTACTTGTTGTTTTAGAAGAGATTCATTACTCTTACAGGGAACTAAAAAAGAAGTATGTTAGCTTGAAAATTGAATGCACAATTCAGCAAAAAGAAAATAAAATGCTTAGAAAAGATGATTCTAATGTTAATAAGGATCATATAACTTTGTTAGATGAGATTGATGAATTGAAAAAGAAATATTTTTATTTATCTGAAACATATGAGTATTTGAAAGCATTGCATCCTGATTAGAAAAATCATTTAAAGAGTTAGAAGCATGTGTTAACATTTTAGATCTAAGTGAGCACTCTTTAAAAATTGAAATATCTACTCTTGAAAGTGCTAATGAAATGGTGTTAGAAAAAGTAAAGACTTTTCAAAATAAACATAATTATAAGCACTCACCATGTCACGCATCTCATAAACCTAGGAATAGGAATCATAATTATTATAGATTAGTTAATCCCTTTTCTGATGTTATATGTTTTTTATGTGGCATGTTAGTACAAATTAGCCACACTTACACTATTCATTGTAGAACACCTTGGGTGTGGAGACCAAAGCTGCATCAAATAAAGCATGACATGCATTCTAATGATTTATCCAAATTCAAAAAGGGGCCCAAGCTCACTTGGGCTCCAAAAACTATTCTTCTATGATCTTTGGGTTTGAGGGCTCTCGCAAAAGACCTAGTGAGAGCATGAGGTTTTTGGGCTCAATATTTGTTTCATATCAATTGAAATTAATCATTTATGAGCTTCTCAATACATGTGTTTTTGTCCTGTGATTTTTCATGATTTTTAGTTTTTCTTTTTATTTTATTATTTTCATTCTTTTTTATTATGTCCTGATCATCACACAAACCATCTTACTAAACCTCACTGTCTTTTCTGCAGAATAAAATTTTTTCATCCATAATCATATTATATGATACACTTTTGTACTACACGATCTGTACAACACTGCTGATCATAACCCGTAGCATGATAAATGATCCATATTGTGTTTATCATTGATCGTCGTACTATACGAATACCTCCTTGTATGATATGATCCATGCGTCAACTCCGTTTGGGATGAATTTAATTCAGTTTGGTACGACATTTATTGCTGATCGTACTGTACAAACATCTATTTATACTGTACGAATCTTTTTTTAAACTGTTGTACTGATTGACTCCTTTGGATGAGATCTGTCTCAAATCATTTAGTATGATGTCTAATCGTACAATATAATCAGACAAAACTTTTGATAAATCATATGGAAAAAATAATTGTATACGATCATATTATATGATCCCATGATTATACAGAATGATATGTTCATTTTCTATTTAAACAGCTAACCCCTTTCAAAATTTTCACACCTCTCTTAAGATCCATCCTTCTTAGACTCCAATCCTTATAATGGCCAGTGGGAAACATAGTCGTTAAACTCAGGTGGCTTCCTCCTCTTGGAGCACTGCAAATAAGCATTTTCTGATAGCTTCTGATGTAGATGCCTATAAAAAGTACAAGGAAGCCAAGATCATGCCCTCCATACTTCTAAATTAATAGGCTTTTAGCTTCCCTATAATGAACCTTTTTCAACTTAACTGGATACAATTTCTACTAACCTTGGCCCATCCCTTCCATTCTGAACTCATGTATGAATTTTTCAAAAATCTTAGGATTAGTGGGGATGCCACGGTTATGACTTCTTGAGTGTGATGCAAAAATATAGTAATAACCAAGGATGACATAGGAATCTAACTTCAATTGAACACCCAAAAGAAGATACCTCTAGCCATGTCCTTTATATCTAATTTTGACTGGAGTGCTGTGAACCATCTGCTAAGAAATGTTTTCCCTTAATCTTCAGCAATCTTTGTGGTTCAAACCCTAAACAAAAATGCTAAGATTATCCAACACATTCTGAGAACTTCAATCATACCTAAAGCTAGAGATCGAATAAATTTTACTTCCCTATTATCAATTGTTACCTATTTCATCATGTCAAATACCCAAATAGATGAAGCTCTATTACTAATTGACTACATCCATAACCTCACTTGCATTCGACACCAAGCCAATAGGAGAAAGTAGAACATTGCCTTAGGACATGTGATACGATATATCTTGTTTAGAAAATACAACATCACATATCCTGCACCTCTTGATCACATTCCAATCTATTTTTTAGATGTCTCTTTATGAGTGCTATTTCATAGGGATCAGGAGCCTGAAGATCCTCTCTTTGATGATGAAGGAGAAGTTGCCTCTATAGTTGATCCTGCACCTACACCATCTCCTCACCACTACCAATATAAGGAGCTAATTCAAAGATTTTACAGATAGGAGACTCACCTTGATTAATAGCAGATCCAAAATAATAATGATATGGGTTTGTTCAGGGAGCAGTTTGGAAATATTTAATATCAGTTCACCATAATCCAGCATTAGTATGACAGTTTTAGATAGTTCTTTCAACCACCTCCCCCTCCACCTCCACCTCCACCTCCACCTCCACCTTCTAATCAGGATCCATTACCATATTAATTTCTTTTGTTCTTGTTGTGACTGTACTGTTTACTTTTAAGGGTCTATGTATGTATGTTGTTTTTAAATGATTTTTTTTTCAAGTCCTTATTATGTAATTTAAAAAAATTCTTGTAAATGGTATTTCCCCTCTCGTTCCTTATGCTCGTAGATCTCATTTCGTTGCTCTTTATTTGAAATTTTTTTTAGTCCACCAAATTAATGTTTTCTATTGATCATATTGTATGACTTATATCGTGCTGTACGAATAAAATCATACTGTATGAATGAACTCATACTGTATGAATAAACTCATATTGTACAACTTGACTTGGCATGAACTATGGTTTTTTATTGTGTAAACATACCTCTCCTCTTACTTAAAAAGGTTTAAATAAGTAATAACTGACAATTTTAAACTAACATGATCGAAATTCATGAATTTACATATCCCATTTTAGTTTCTTTGCTTGATAACTCCTTATGAATGCATAAAAATCTAAATCAAATTAGAATTAAAATGGTTGACATGAAATCTTTTTCACTCTATTGCATGTTTTTATATCATGGATATATATTCTACAAATTTGACGAATGAAATTCATTATTTTTCTATATCAGGCTTTTATTCATATTAGAAAAGCATGAGCTTTCTTTGTAAATTATTCCTCCCTATATAAGAGAATGAGTTATTCTTCAATTTTATTTAGAAGATAATCTTACAACTAAGATTCTCAAAGATTTATAAAGGAAGGAATTTATAAAAAATTTGAAAGAGGCACAAAATGACTCCAAAATAAAAAGATGCATAATGATGTCAAAAATAAAAGATGCACTAAGTGTATTAAAAATAAAAGATGCACAATGTACACATAAAAATGTTAAAAGAGGAACAAATGAGCCTAGTCTAAATTATCTTCCCTTTTGGGTAAAACTTTAAAGTCTTAGAAAATTTTGATGTTTCATAATATATTTAATACTTGATTTTGGAAAATCCTGATTTTTCATTCATTATTTTACAGTATTATTCTATTCGATATATTTCTTACTAGCAGTCTGAAAAGATTAAGTTTTCTCATTTAATTATAATTCTTGAATTAAATTGTTTTGTTTAAATAAAAGATTTTAGCTTGTGAAGTTGGTAAGCTGGATGTGCAAACTCTAGAATTCAAATCCTTTAGTTGCAAGATAGTCAACAATTCTCTTATTTGTCTTTTTTTGTGTGTAGGGTAAGTTTATTACTTTTTGAAAATGCCCTTGTAAGTTAATAGAGATTTGATAATTTGAGTTGTTAATTTATTTATATCTATATGTTTCATAGCTAGTTCTGTTTATGTTTCTATTCCTGTGTCTTTTTTTTCTTTTCTTCCTGTTGCTTTTCTCTTTTTGTGATGTCAAAAGGGGGAGTAGTATTTTATTATTTATTATTATTATTATTATTATTGTTATTCCTTTTTGCACTCCTTTTTTTACACTTCTTTTACTTGAAATTTATTTTCATCAAAGGTGGAGACCTGCGTTTGTTGATTGTCTCTTTATTCCGTATTGTTATCTTTTATACGAAGGATTTTTTTAGAAGAAAGCAAATTTTTTAAAAAAACCTAAACAACAATGTTTGCCATCATAGAAAATGGGGAGATTTTTGGAAATTTGATCTAAGCACTATATTTGTGTTTTGATGATCACAAACATTATTATGTCTAATACTACTTTTTATTATTTTTGTGACATTGTGTTTTGTTCTGTGTGTACTAAAATTTCAGAAATTTTGTCCACCCTTCACTTGCAATTCTGATCAGCTCAAGATTGGATTTGTTATTTTTAATTTATTATATATTTTTCCTTTCTTGAGTCATATCATGTATTTGAGTAGATATCTTTACTAAGCAACCTTGCACACACATAAGAAGAGATAGAGTTATTTTTTAGAGATTTTGTTTTTTGAGTAATTCGTATTATACGATTTTTCTTCGTACTGTACGATATGTGTATCGTACTATACGCTTTAATCTCGTATCGTACGGTCTCTTGTGCTCTGCTAAACCCTAGTCGCTAATGTGGAGGATACTAATTCTATAATGATCATACAGTACAATCTGGATCATACTGTATGCTCTAATTAATATCTTTCATAATTAATCCCATGATATAACACAATTAAATCATGGAAAATTATTGTTATTGATTGTACTATATGAACTGATTCATATTATATGATTACTCGTGTACAAAATTAGTCATCCCTTAGAGCGTACCAAATGAAATCCATAATTTTTATACTAATCATACAATACTATCTCCACAGTGCTGGATGATTACCCGTGTATGAAGTTGGTTGTCCCATGGATCGTCCCAAATGAATAAAAAGATTTTATGTATATCATACCGTACGATTTCAAATCATCTTGTATGATGTATTATAAAATTTGAATAGTTCATCTGAAGGATCTTGTTGGGTGATTCTGAATTGAACTGATCGTACCGTACGATATGTCTTTCGTACTGTATGAAAATAAGATGGATGGTTTGGAAATTAGAGTTTTTTGAAGCCCTCTATTTAAGGATCTCTAACACTCTCATTAGATATCTTTGGTTGCTAGACTTCTTAAGAGGGAGCTTGAGGGAGAGCTTGGTGAGAGAAGAGAGGGAGATTTTGAGAGGGAGAAGTTGTGACGGGATTCACAAGGTTTCTCCAAACAAGAATCTTTTCTAATACCTATAAGTGTTTGCCTAGAATCTCTGTGGCTCCTGAGAAGAAATTCTTGAACAAAGATCGTGATTCTCTGACCATCACCTGGAGGGTGCAAATAGATTTGTGATTATCTGACCATCACCATGAGGGTGAAAATAGAATTAACGTTCTTTACATGTAAAAGAGTCATGGTTCTCTACCACACCAGGGAGGCGAAACAACATTTGTATAGACTTCTCCGCCTTTCTGTGGGAGGAAAAGGAGAGTTACTTATGTTTAGTGTAATATTTGAAGAGGGAGTCTTCAAGGAGTGGACATATGTCAGGTTGACCGAACCACTATAAATTTTGGTGTGTTCTTTCTTATTACTTTTACTGCATTTAAATTTACGAACTTTTTTTTATTTGATCTGTGGTAGAAATATCTATTTTTTTGTTATTGTAAAATTAGTTCTATTTTCGTATCAAGAGGTTTAAAATTCTTGTTTGATTAAAATTTTTTTTAAACTTCCAATTCATCCCCCTCTTGATTAGCTTCGGGACTAGTTCTTTAGGGTTTAACCACCCTCACGAATTTTCAACAAGCTCTTGAAGACTTGCCTTACGAGGATCATTGTAGTAGTGATCAGAAAACATTTTATAACCTGAATTTTTATCAGACAAGTCAACATGTTCATTGTGTATCTCTATGAATGTTTCTCTATATTTTTTTGTATTAGATTAAGTCCTAATTGCTTTTCCGAGAGAGCTACGGTGTCAAGCTCTCAGTATTTTTAAAAGAAATGTATGGCCCACTATCAATTCAAAGAAGCAAGACATGAACGAGGATCGACGGGCATAGGGCCATTGAAGCACCTTGACAATGATCAAAATTACTCAAACATTCTTCAATTATAAAAGGGATTGCATCAACTTGTTTAGGATACCGAGTTTACCAAAGGTGTATTGCATGCGTGCAAATCGACATGAAAAAAAGATGAAAGTGATGATTGGCTAGCGCGATGCTATGCAAAGTTGCCCAAATAATATTTGATCACAAAACAGATTTTTTTCTTTGTATCCAAAATATCGAAAATACCTTTAATTGATAGTAATATTATCATGATTATTCACACGAGGTAGCACAAAAAATGAGGCACATGATGAATGAGAAATTTGTGAGGGGATTCACGTTTCTTTAATTTTCTTACATTTTGCATTCAGGATTAAAACCAACATTGATGATTAAAAAATTATAAGATTTGTAATTAATAAAAATTTATAAATTACACAAAGATGATTATCTCATAGACTACAAATTAATAAAGATATTGATGAAATATTTAGTAGGCAATGGATTACAATAATTAACTCTAAAATGTCTAGAAAACAATTAAAATAATTAGACAAATTAAAAATTTTATTCTTAAATGAAAAAAATTGGAATTTGTTCAATTAGACTCAAAGTACATAAAAAGTTTTCGCTGAAAATATTATAATTATTTAAACCCATTAAAACATTTCTGATGTGGTCATCACGTTCGGCCCAACCATGTGGGCATAACCGCCAATGCAAACCCCACTATCCTTTTATTTCTAGTATTTCTGCTATTTACCTTTTTCAGCCAAAGTAGTATTGTCCTTTGCTAAAAGTTGTTTTCCTTTAGTTAGCAGCCATCTACCCCTGTGGGTTTTGGGCATATAGTTGTCATTACAGCAAGAAGGCATAGCATAGAATATACTACCACAGTTTTAGTTCCCTTTCACTGTTCTATTGAGCTTATTTTCCCTTCAGGTTTTCTTCTAGGAACATCCGCTGCATCAGCTTTGGTATCAGAGCTAGCAGTCCGTGGACATGGCCGGCGGAAGCAACCAGCCCAGACTCGACGGCGATCGGAGTTTGGAGGCGCTATGGGAGGCGCAACAACACACCTCCAAGCAATTGGATGAACTTATGAACGTTTTTACTCGTTTTGAAGGTGAAATGCGAGACGAGTTAAGGCAGATAAGGACTGCTACCAATCCAGTAGCTCGTCCAGCGGCTCCGGCAACCATACCGGGTCCGAGACTCCCAGGGCAAATCAACCCCGTGCCAAGACAGGCACCTATCTTCCCTCCTGAGTTTTCAGATTCAGGGGACGACGAGCCTCGTGAACAAGATCATTCCGACTCAGACGATTACAACAGGCGTCCCGTTTTCAATCCTCCAAGGCGTCAATGGCAGCACCGCCGTGAACCTGAGGGTGTCCGATTAAAACTGGACATTCCTTCTTTTGATGGTCGGCTTCATATTGAAGATTACTTGGAATGGGAAAGTGCCGTCGAAAATTTCTTTGAGTATATGGAAGTTAGTCCAGATAAACAGGTGAAATATGTCGCTTGCCGCCTCAAGGGCGGGGCGATAGCGTGGTGGATGCAGCTTTGTCAAACGAGGCAAAGAGAAGGCCGAGGCCCCATCAGAAACTGGAAACGTATGAAGCAACTAATGCGCCGGCATTTCCTACCCACTGACTTTGAACAATTGTTGTACATTCAATACCAACAGTGCAGGCAAGGACAGCGTACTGTCAGTGAATACACTGAAGAATTCTACAGGCTTAGTGCTCGCAATAACTTGACGGAATCCGAAAATCAATTGGTGGCTCGTTATGTGGGTGGATTGAAAGATGTACTTCAGGACAAATTATAACTCAATTCGGTTTGGTCAGTTTCCCAAGCTGTGAATTTTGCCCTCAAGGCTGAATCGCAGTTGCAAAGGCCACACCGTCAACCAGTCTACCGCAGATCATTTCAGGAAGGGAATGCTACCCCTTCCAAGGCAGCTACTCAGCACTCCAATACTCCCGTGACCGCCCAGGCACCAGTAAGCAATGCTATTTCCGAACCCCGAGCAGGAGTTCGACCACGAATTCCTGGTCGAGACAATCCTTATGCTAAGCCCACGGCCATCAAATGTTTTAGGTGTCTTCAACCTGGACATAAGTCCAATGAATGTCCTAATCGGCCTCAAGTGCAATTCATGGAAGGAGAGGAAGAAGCAGAATTGACAGGATTGGGAGACGAATTGGAAGAAACCATTGAAGAACTGGCGGCAGACGAAGGTGAACCAATTCTCGGAATATTAGAAAAGCTGCTCCTAGCACCACGCAAACCCGTAGAATCTCAAAGGAACAGCCTATTTCGTACCAAGTGTACCATTAATGGCAAGGTTTGCGATGTAGTGATTGATAGCGGGTGCACCGAAAATATCATCTCTAAGGCGGTTGTTCAAGCCTTACAGATTAAGACTTCAAAGAATCCTCACCCATTCAAGATTAGCTGGGTCAAGAAGGGTGTGGATTTCACTATATCCGAATTCTGCAAGGTCACATTTACTATTGGCAAAAGCTACTTGTGTCAGGTGACCTGTGATGTTATAGATATGGATGTGTGCCACCTCATCCTTGGTCGCCCTTGGCAATTTGATAGCGGAGCAATACACGACGTGTAATATCAAGATCTGCTCCAGTATCGTCCAGGACGATCTGGGATCGTCCTGGGACGATCAGTGGAATTCAGCTCCAGTTTTAGCCCAGTTTTGCTCCAGGTGATTTTCTGCATGCATCGTCCAGGCCGATTGGAGACATCGGCCAGGCCGATCGGCACTGTAGAAAATATCGTCCATGCAATAGCCCTGAAGGGAGACCAGGCCGATCCTTTTGGTCGGATCGTCCCGGGACGATGCTGCGATCGGCCGGGCCGATCTGTGTATTATAAAGCTGATTTCAGTCGTTTTGAAGAGAGAGAAAATCAAAAATAAATATCAGCCGAGGAGAGAGAAAGTCGTGGACTTTTGTGCAAAAGTGGATTTTCGGACGACGCGGAGCCGTTTTCGATCGAAGTGACTGTTGAGGAAATTGCTGTGCTCGAGGTAAGGCACATTCCGCCTTTCTCAATTTTCAGAACCGTCGTGTTTGGCGGTATATTCTGTCCGGATTTCGTTTTCGTTAATGATTTTTGTCCGTATCTGTTGATTGGCTCAGTTTTTACCGCGTAACTTTCTGTATATTGTTGACGTGCCGAGTGTGCACATTTTGGTTATTTTCTGAAGATTTTCGTCCGGGTATTTTTGATTCGACTGTGTTTTTAGTCGACCGGATTTTTCTGTGAAATTGGAATTTATCTGTGCAGTAGAATAAAGGTTCTGAAATGTTGATATCTGTATTCTGTGCGAATTCGGTAAATTTTCTTTGCAGGAATTTTTGTGTAAATTCCGTATACTGCCGTTGTGCTGCCCGATTTTTGTGTAATTTCTGAATTGTCCGGATTTCTTCTGAATTGAAATGCTATGTGTATAAGCTATAAAAAGGGAGTTATAAGGGGCCTGGATCCTATGAGATTCAGTAAGTGTCAGGGAAATCTGAAATGAGCTCAATCTGAAATCTGATATTTGTTCTGTTCCGGATCCGAGGAAAAAATCTGTTTAGGTGCTATAAGCACTATTTATATATTCTGGTGCTGGAAGCACATCTGATCTGTTCTGGTGCTATAAGCACATTTGTTCTGGTGCCGGGGGCACACTTAGCTATTAATTACTCAGCTATTGTTCTGGTGCCGGGGGCACACTTAGCTATTAATTACTCAGCTATTGTTCTGGTGCCGGGGGCACATTTAGCTATTAATTACTCAGAGAATTTCTGGTGCCGTGAGCACACTTAGCTATTAATTACTCAGAGAATTTCTGGTGCCGTGAGCACACTTAGCTATTAATTACTCAGCTATTGTTCTGGTGCCGGGGGCACACTTAGCTATTAATTACTCAGAGAATTTCTGGTGCCGTGAGCACATTTAGCTATTAATTAAATATCTGATATCTGATATATGCTGAGTTTATTCTGTTCTGATATGATCTGTACGAATCTGATTCTGTTGATCTGATATGTCTGATCTGTTCTGTTTCTGATTTGATACGACTTCTGTTTCCGTACAGTTCTGTTGATTTGATATCCGTTCCGATTCTGTTCTGTTCTGATATGATCTGAATTTCTGATTTCTGTACGATTCTGATTCTGATGTGATATCTGTCCGTATCTGTTCTGATTTATTCTGTTTTGTTCCGCTGCATTTGATGTTTTTAGTAGCTATGTTGTTCTGTGTGCTTCTGTTGAGTTAAGAATTTGGAAGATCAGTTCAGTAACCTAATCCAAAGCCAGATCCTGGTTAGCTATTCTCCGTCGCGATCCGGCGCGGGCGGGATCCGTCTCGTCTCGGGTCGGGTCGTGACAAGCTTTTTTGGTATCAGAGCACTGGTTTTGGAAACAGGTTGGATTGTAAAACAGAGCTCTAGGAAGTGATCAGTGAGTCTGTCTGGGAGGTAGTTTTGGGTCGTTTGGCTTTTTATTGTGTTATTTTGTGTTGTTTTGTGATAGTTTTCCGGATTTTCTGGATTTTTCTGTATGGATCAGCCAGACCCAGACATGACAGACGGTCAGAGTGACGATCAGGCAGCACCAGTGGGGAGTACAGCCCCAGTGGTCGGTGCTGATACGCTTTCACAGTTTGCTTCACTTGTTGCTCAGATGATGAGCGAGACTCAGAGCAGAGCTTCGACTGTTAGATCTGAGGACATTGATCGACACCTGCAGTTATTTTTGAGGTTGAAGCCTCCGAGGTTTGAGGGCGCTGTTGAGCCCAGAGCAGCCGAGGAGTGGCTGAGGAGATTGGAGAAGACTTTTGACGGGATGCAGTGTCCTGCAGACAGGAAAGTTCCGTTAGCTGTTTTTCTGTTGGACGGAGAGGCTGAGCACTGGTGGGATGGCCAGCAAGCAGCCAGATTTCAGGGCAGATTGAACTCTTTGATCACTTGGGAAGAGTTCACTGAAGTATTTCGGGACTGGTTTGTTCCCCCTTCTGCACGACAGCAGATGCAGGAGAGTTTTCTGAGACTTGTTCAGGGGAGCAAGACGGTGATGCAGTACGAGGCTGAGTTTACTGCATTAGCCAGGTACGCTCCGCAGCTGGTTAGCACGTCTGCTGAGAGGTGCTACAGATTTCTGAGAGGCTTACGAGACACTTTGAGGCAGCCTCTGATACCGTTCCGGATTACTGATTTCTCTGAGCTTGTGGAGCGAGCTCGTCTGATTGAGAACGACTTGACGGCTACTCAGCAGCGGTGGACTGCGAGTAGGAAGAGGTTTGGAGGAGAGACATCTGGCAGTGGTTCCTCTGGGA
Source organism: Dendrobium nobile (assembly GCA_022539455.1). NCBI lineage: Eukaryota > Viridiplantae > Streptophyta > Magnoliopsida > Asparagales > Orchidaceae > Dendrobium > Dendrobium nobile. Next base: position 17,399,920 of record CM039724.1, on the reverse strand, counting down.
AGAGGAGATTTGTTCCTGGATCTGGATCTGGAGATTCCAGGAAGAGCGGAGGATCGTCTGGTACTGCTACCAGTACGACTAGTTCTGGATCAGTCAGTTCGGCACCTGTGTGCCAGAGTTGTGGACGGCGACACCATGGCCAGTGCTACAGGATAGCTGGTCTTTGTTTCAGATGTGGTCAGCCGGGACATAGGATTGCAGAATGTCCACAGATGGGATATGAGCAGCGATCTGAGGGCTTTGTCAGACCTGTTGGTTCAGCAGCAGGAAGACCGAGGACTGTTCCTCCACGCCCTGAGGGATTTGCTGGTAGAGGTGGTGGTTCTAGTTCTGCACCACGGAGACCACCTACGATTCAGAGGGAGCAGAGTAGTTCTGTTGCTTCAGCTCCTGTTCCAGTTCAGCCACGAGTTTACAGTCTGAGTCAGCAGGAGGCTCGTGATGCTCCGGATGTTGTGACAGGTACGGTTTACATTTCTGATCAGCCCTGTCGTGTTTTGTTTGACTCTGGAGCGAGTCATTCTTTTCTGTCCGAGCATTGTTTTGAGATTTTACATTTGGATTCGATGGTTTTACCGGTTTCTTTGTCTGTGATTTTACCGGCTGGGAATCCATTGATTGCTCGACAGTTTTGTTTGTGTGAGATCGAGATTTCTGGCAAGAAGTGGAAATCGAGTTTGATTCGATTGCCGATTTCTTCGTATGATGTGATTCTGGGCATGGATTGGCTGAGTCAGTATGAGGCTCAGATTGACTGTCTGAAGAAGCAAGTGAGTTTGCTTGTGGCTGGAGAGAGAGTTGTATTTCAGGGATTACGAGGTGTTCTCTCCAGTCTGGTTTCTGCGTTGGAGGTGAGCAGGATGTGGAAGAAAGGATGTCCGGTATTTTTGGCTTCGGTGCGGGATCTGAACCTAGAGGTTGGTTCTGTTTCTGAGATCCCTGTGGTTCGGGAGTTAGCTGCAGTTGTTTTTGCTTTGAAGATTTGGCGTCATTACCTGTATGGCGTCAGATGTGAGATCTTTACTGATCATAAGAGCCTGAAGTATATTTTTACTCAGAAGGATCTGAACCTGAGCCACCTTCTCGACTCGAGTTGATCAAGGACTACGATTTGACTATTCAGTATCAGCCTGGGAAGGCGAATGTGGTAGCGGACGCTCTGAGCAGGAAGTCTTCTGGATTCTCAGGTATTCAGCTTACCTGTGATGACTTTCTGATTCGTGATTTGGAGAGATTGCAGTTGGAGGTGATTTCCTCCAATGATTTGGAGTTGGCTCAGATGAGTATTCAGTCTTCTTTGGAAGCACGGATTCAAGAAGCCCAGAAGTCAGATTCTGATTATTCGAAGTTGATTGCACAGATTGGATCTGGTAAGACTCCTGAACTTCGAATTTCTGATTCTGGTGTTATTTTCTGTAAGAACAGGTTGTGGGTACCTGTGTTTGGAGACTTGAGGCAGGAGATTCTGTACGAATCCCATCATTCTGGCTACACTGTTCATCCAGGCAGTGGTAAGATGTATGCTGACATGAAGCTTTTGTTTTGGTGGCCTGGGATGAAGAAAGATGTAGCAGAGTTTGTGTCGAGATGCGAAGCCTGTCAGTTGGTGAAGGCAGAGCATCAGCGACCAGGTGGACTGTTGCAGTCGTTGCCTATCCCTGAGTGGAAATGGGAGGAGGTAACGATGGATTTTGCGATGGGTTTTCCTCGATCTAGACAAGGACATGATGCCATTTGGGTGGTTGTAGATCGATTGACGAAGTCAGCCCATTTTCTTCCGATCAGACAGACGGATTCAATTGATCGCTTGGCACAGATTTATGTGAAGGAAATAGTCAGATTGCACGGTGTGCCTCGTGTGATCGTATCTGATCGAGATGGACGTTTTACTTCCAGACTTTGGAAGGGTGAGCAAGTTTAGTTCAAGGTCCAACATACCTAACACCATTTGAGATTTTGGAAAGAATTGGAAAATCTGCTTATCGCCTATTGCTTTCTGATTCTATGCCGGATGTGCATAATGTGTTTCACGTATCCACTCTGAGGAAGTGGGTTTCAGACTCTGGGAAGAAGTTGTCAGCTGATGAGGTGGAGATTCAGGAGAGTCTGGCGTACAAGGAAGAGCCAGAGCTTATTTTGGCGTACGACGTCCGAAAGTTAAGAAATAAAGAGATTCCGATGGTTAAAGTCCAGTGGAAGCACCGGACTGCACGGGAAGCAACTTGGGAGAAGGAGTCTGATATGAGACGGTCGTACCCGTACTTGTTTTGACTGAGTTTGGACTGGATAATGTCGAGGACGACATTTTTCTGAGTTGGGGAGATTGTAATATCAAGATCTGCTCCAGTATCGTCCAGGACGATCTGGGATCGTCCTGGGACGATCAGTGGAATTCAGCTCCAGTTTTAGCCCAGTTTTGCTCCAGGTGATTTTCTGCATGCATCGTCCAGGCCGATTGGAGACATCGGCCAGGCCGATCGGCACTGTAGAAAATATCGTCCATGCAATAGCCCTGAAGGGAGACCAGGCCGATCCTTTTGGTCGGATCGTCCCGGGACGATGCTGCGATCGGCCGGGCCGATCTGTGTATTATAAAGCTGATTTCAGTCGTTTTGAAGAGAGAGAAAATCAAAAATAAATATCAGCCGAGGAGAGAGAAAGTCGTGGACTTTTGTGCAAAAGTGGATTTTCGGACGACGCGGAGCCGTTTTCGATCGAAGTGACTGTTGAGGAAATTGCTGTGCTCGAGGTAAGGCACATTCCGCCTTTCTCAATTTTCAGAACCGTCGTGTTTGGCGGTATATTCTGTCCGGATTTCGTTTTCGTTAATGATTTTTGTCCGTATCTGTTGATTGGCTCAGTTTTTACCGCGTAACTTTCTGTATATTGTTGACGTGCCGAGTGTGCACATTTTGGTTATTTTCTGAAGATTTTCGTCCGGGTATTTTTGATTCGACTGTGTTTTTAGTCGACCGGATTTTTCTGTGAAATTGGAATTTATCTGTGCAGTAGAATAAAGGTTCTGAAATGTTGATATCTGTATTCTGTGCGAATTCGGTAAATTTTCTTTGCAGGAATTTTTGTGTAAATTCCGTATACTGCCGTTGTGCTGCCCGATTTTTGTGTAATTTCTGAATTGTCCGGATTTCTTCTGAATTGAAATGCTATGTGTATAAGCTATAAAAAGGGAGTTATAAGGGGCCTGGATCCTATGAGATTCAGTAAGTGTCAGGGAAATCTGAAATGAGCTCAATCTGAAATCTGATATTTGTTCTGTTCCGGATCCGAGGAAAAAATCTGTTTAGGTGCTATAAGCACTATTTATATATTCTGGTGCTGGAAGCACATCTGATCTGTTCTGGTGCTATAAGCACATTTGTTCTGGTGCCGGGGGCACACTTAGCTATTAATTACTCAGCTATTGTTCTGGTGCCGGGGGCACACTTAGCTATTAATTACTCAGCTATTGTTCTGGTGCCGGGGGCACATTTAGCTATTAATTACTCAGAGAATTTCTGGTGCCGTGAGCACACTTAGCTATTAATTACTCAGAGAATTTCTGGTGCCGTGAGCACACTTAGCTATTAATTACTCAGCTATTGTTCTGGTGCCGGGGGCACACTTAGCTATTAATTACTCAGAGAATTTCTGGTGCCGTGAGCACATTTAGCTATTAATTAAATATCTGATATCTGATATATGCTGAGTTTATTCTGTTCTGATATGATCTGTACGAATCTGATTCTGTTGATCTGATATGTCTGATCTGTTCTGTTTCTGATTTGATACGACTTCTGTTTCCGTACAGTTCTGTTGATTTGATATCCGTTCCGATTCTGTTCTGTTCTGATATGATCTGAATTTCTGATTTCTGTACGATTCTGATTCTGATGTGATATCTGTCCGTATCTGTTCTGATTTATTCTGTTTTGTTCCGCTGCATTTGATGTTTTTAGTAGCTCTGTTGTTATGTGTGCTTCTGTTGAGTTAAGAATTTGGAAGATCAGTTCAGTAACCTAATCCAAAGCCAGATCCTGGTTAGCTATTCTCCGTCGCGATCCGGCGCGGGCGGGATCCGTCTCGTCTCGGGTCGGGTCGTGACACGACGGCCGATCTAATACTTACACTATAGAATGGAAAGGGAGAAAGATTAAGTTCATTCCAACACCGTCAAGCCAGAGCAAGCCTGATGTTAACAACCTTACTATGTCCCGTATTGTATCGGGACATACACTTCTTCAACTCAAGCAAGTCAGCCATATAATGATAGCTTTGATTGCTGAAGACTCTTCGGGACAGCACCAGACGACGCCGCCTAATGAAGTGCAACAATTGATCGCTGACTTCAGTGATATTACCGTCCCAGAGCTTCCGTCGTCACTCCCTCCTTTGAGAAATCTTCAACACCAAATTGAGTTCATACCCGGTGCTAGTCTTCCTAACCTACCTCATTACAGGATGAGCCCGAGGGAACACATGATATTGAAAGAGATTGTGCAAGAATTACTGCAGAAACAATTCATTCAACCCAGTCTAAGCCCCTGTGCTGTTCCGGCCTTGATTGTTCCTAAAAAAGATGGGCAGTGGCGTATGTGTATTGACAGTAGAGCTATCAATCGGATCACTGTCAAGTACCGGTTCCCCATCCCAAGGATCAATGATCTCCTCGACAAACTCTCGGGAGCCGCCATCTTCTCCAAGCTCGATTTAAGAAGTGGTTACCATCAAATTCGTATCCGACCCGGGGACGAATGGAAGACTGCATTCAAGACGGTGGATGGGCTGTTCGAATGGAAGGTTATGCCCTTTGGGCTCTGTAATGCTCCCTCTACTTTTATGCGGCTAATGCATGACATTCTTAAACCATATTTAGATAAATTCTGCATTGTGTATTTTGATGACATTTTGGTGTTTAGCTCTACCTTAGAGGATCACCTTGGTCATCTGAAATCCATTTTGGAGATTTTGCGCAGTAACCAACTGTTCCTGAATATCTCAAAATGCGAATTGGGAGTCACTCACGTCAACTTCCTGGGCTTTATTCTTTCCCCGACGGGAATCCAGACCGCTCCACAGAAAATCTCCGCCATCCGGGAATGGCCAACTCCTCGTTCTATGACTGACGTGAGAAGCTTCCATGGGTTGGCCAACTATTACAGGCGGTTCATTCAAAACTTCAGTGTTATAATGGCCCCTATCACCAATTGCCTAAAGGCTTCTTCCTTTTCATGGACCGAAGATCAACAGAAAAGCTTTGAACGAATCAAGGAGGCCCTTAGCTCTGCTCCTGTACTTGCTTTCCCCGATTTTGATAAGCCCTTCCAAGTGGACACTGACGCCTCTGCCGTCGGTGTTGGAGCAGTTCTGTCACAAGATGGAAGACCCATCGAATACTTCAGTGAAAAACTCAGCGACACTCGACAGCGATGGTCGGCATACGAGCAAGAGCTGTATGCAGTCGTCAAAGCACTCAAACAATGGGAGCACTACCTTCTCCATCGAGACTTTGTCTTATGCAGCGACAACCAGGCTCTCCAATACATCAACAATCAAAAGAACATTAACAGAATGCATGCTCGCTGGATTGTTTTTTTTCAACGATTCAGTTTTGTGATTAAGCATAAGGCAGGGCGAGCCAACAGAGTGGCTGACGCATTGAGTAGGCGATCGGCGTTGTTGACGCGTCTTCAAACAGACGTTACGGGCCTGCAATTATTGAAAGAAATTTACACGGAAGACAAGGATTTCGCTCAAATTTGGAGCGCGTGTAAGGCAGGTCAGCCTCTACAGGACTTCACAATTCATATGGGATTCTTATTCAAGGGCAACAGTCTGTGTGTGCCCGATTCTTCATGGAGGCCTCAATTAATCAAGGAAATGCACGGAGGGGGGTTGTCCGCCCATACTGGTCGAGATAAAACCTTCGAGCTGCTGCAATCACGTTTTTACTGGCCGCATTTGCGCCGGGACGTCTCGAGGTATGTGGAAAAATGCACTGTTTGCCAACGGTTTAAGGGTACTGCTCAAAATACCGGTCTCTATACCCCTCTCCCGATCCCCGATTCTATTTGGGAGGACCTAACACTGGATTTCGTATTGGGATTACCCCGTACGAAGAGAGGATCGGACTCCATCATGGTAGTAGTTGATCGCTTCTCCAAGATGGCGCATTTCGTCCCGTGTAAGAAGACGTTCGATGCCCTCAATATTGCCCAACTTTTCTTCAAAGAGATCGTTAGGCTACATGGACTACCTCGTAGCTTAACTTCGGATCGTGATGTCAAGTTTGTGAGTCACTTCTGGAGGGAGTTATGGAAGAGATTGAACACTGATCTCAAGTTGAGTTCAGCGTACCATCCACAAACTGACGGGCAAACTGAAGTCGTCAACAGGACTTTAGGCAACATGTTGCGTTGCCTAGTTCAGGACAACCCGAAAAGGTGAGAAGAACTTCTTAGTCATGCCGAATTTGCCTATAATTCTATGTACAACCGTTCAACTGGATGCAGCCCTTTCCAAGTAGTATACACTAAAACACCTAATCACTTGGTCGACTTGACCATCCTCCCTAAAGGTGGCCGACCGGCTGTACAAAAGACCATTACACAGGCCCAAGAAACCATTCAATCTGTTAAGGAGCAGCTAGAGCAGGCCACCAGCAAGTATAAAACGGATGCAGATTTACACCGGAGGCACAAGGCGTTCAATATTGGGGACTTGGTGATGTTACGAATGAGGAGAGAGCGGTACCCGCAAGGAGCTTACTCCAAGCTCAGTCCTAGAAAGATCGGACCCTTTCCAATCAAGCACAAAATCAGCGATAATGCGTACGTGATCGATCTGCCTCCGCACATCCAGACATCGTCTACTTTCAACGTCGCTGACATCTACTGTTATCATCCACCTGATGGTAACGGACCAGTTGAAATCTCGTCGGAGTCGAGCTTCTCCGAGGCGGGGGAGGATTGATGTGGTCATCACGTTCGGCCCAACCATGTGGGCATAACCGCCAATGCAAACCCCACTATCCTTTTATTTCTAGTATTTCTGCTATTTACCTTTTTCAGCCAAAGTAGTATTGTCCTTTGCTAAAAGTTGTTTTCCTTTAGTTAGCAGCCATCTACCCCTGTGGGTTTTGGGCATATAGTTGTCATTACAGCAAGAAGGCATAGCATAGAATATACTACCACAGTTTTAGTTCCCTTTCACTGTTCTATTGAGCTTATTTTCCCTTCAGGTTTTCTTCCAGGAACATCCGCTGCATCAATTTCACAACTCAGATCATTTGAACTTTTATCAATTTATTTATAATATATGTTCAGGAAGATATGAAATAAATAAACAAAGCAAAAAAAACTAGAAATAAACAAAACAAAGTTTTAAATAATAATATTGTGTTGATTTTTATTCTCCGAAAAAAAATGATTATTTAAAGGCTTGCTTATTTGCAAACTTGCAGCATCTAAAGTTTATATTTACAAGCAAAATGAGAGAGAGAGAGAGAGAAGACTCATGCAGAAGACTAATTATCAAGTTTAAATCTACAAGCAAAATCCGCTTCACGCAACTCATGTTCACAGTCCAACCCCCACTCGTATCATCTATGCTCTCGCAATCCACCCAAACCGAACACCAAACCCATCGAACTTTGCCTGCAATTCCCTCACAAACTGTCAGCTACACCCTCCTCTGATCCTCTCAATCACCCAGCCAAAACCGTGGCTCCTCTTCCATTGCACAAAACCCATCCCAACACGAGCGCCTACCAAACTCCTCCAAGCCAACCTAACAGAACTCTTCCTACTCTGATCCTTATTGCTCCTTTAAGAAATCAACTGGCCACATTCCAGCTAATCTACCACTCACTACACTATCATCTACCCTCTCATCTCTCCACATATAACTCCCACTCGCAACCATATTAACACCTCCAATCCCCACTACCTTTTACCAGCCATCCAACCACGTATCTACACGAACCAATGCCAGCAGTTCTCTCCTTGCTGCTCCTCGATCCAAAACAGTAATTATTTCACTTACTTCTCCAGCAAACCAGCTGGCAAGAATGGAGTCGCCACTCCCAAAATAGCCCCCTCTATCCCTAATAATAATAATAATAATAATACTAATTATTATTATTATTATATAAAAAATGAGAAACACCAAAAAAGAACGAAAGTGAATTTGACTCCTCGCTAGTTTCCTCGTCTTCTTGCTCGCTAAGGCATAACACTTGTAAAACACAAAAACTCCAAAATCTTAATAGCAACGACACTACTATAAAATCAGGCTTTCGCAGCATTTTTTAAGGCCTACTGCAGCGGTTTAAACACCTACTAATTTATTTGCAGCGGTTTAGTAACTGCTGCAAATCCGTTGTATTTGTGTTCGCTGGGAAGGGTTTAGCAGCGGTTTTCTAAGTGCTGCTGTAGGATGACTTTAGCAGCGCTTTTTAGCAGGTGTTAAAACCATTGCTAAAAGGTAGAATTGATTAAAAAAAATATAATACCAAGAAATCAAATTTTATAATCAATTTACAAATATGAATAAAATACTATACAAATATAAATTGAGTGAATATTAACAACATATAAATTTACAAGTATCTACACTTCTGCAACTAAATTTTACTTTTTGTGTAGCACAGCACAAAGAGAACATAGAGTTGCAGGATGAATGGCAGGAATATCTATATATTCCCATCTTCATTTCCATCTTGTATATCCATGGGAACTTCATGGCGAGGCCTGCTAGAATTTCTCTCATAGTTGCTTTATAGGGATGAAATCACCAGTTGCAGTAGTGCCACAAAACAGAAAGGAAACATACGGATGATCAAATCTAGTGTGCATGACATAGTTCAACTCAGTACTAGTTTGAAGATACAAGTTTTTTGAAACCTGTAATAATCTCTTGCCTACCTGAACAAAAAGAGCAGAATGCGGCAGCTAAGAAAAATCTCAAGTAAGAAATAAATTACAGGAAATTTGGAAGAAGGAAAAAAATGCAACACAAAAATACTAATATGTACCGAGTTCTCTCAAAGTTTCTTCGACATTTGTCTCCTTTGCAATCGAAACCACCTCCCACTAAGATGTTGAACTCTTATATGTGCACCTACAAGCACCGCTGTTATTGAAGTTGCTTCTTGCTTCAATATGCTACATCCCAATATAAACAATATGTTGAGAACGAAACAAGAAAAAAGAATGAAATGAAAAATGAAAATAAAAAAGAAATTATAACAGTAAAAACATTCAATGAATATGTCTTAATGCAGTATCATTGTCGTGCTAAGCAATTGGAAGAGTGTATTAAGGTTCTATGCAACGAACTTCCCAGGACATTAATACCTTATACAATTTTCAAATGCATGAATATAGCTATAGATTTGATGAAAGTATTCAAGAATTTTTTGATATCAGCAAGAGCTTCTAATGTAGGTCTTAAAAAACTGTTTAAATCTAAAGTTGAGGAATGCAACGAGATGCTACTATGTGTTGATCGAAGCTACTCAAGACACCTTTCTAGGAAGTTTAATCTTCATAAAGCCTACGATCCGGCAAATGAGCATATGGGATGTGAAATAAAAGACTATATAAATCAACATACAAGCTTTAAGGATTTAATAGAACATTTCACCAACAGAAAATTCAAATGAGCAAGAAAAATACTCACATTAAAATAATCTATAAGATCATCAATCTCCTTAGTTGTTTGAGCAACCTTTCTTCCTTGATCTGATGAAGCTTCAATAAAGTAAAATACTTATTTGTACATAATCCATCTTCAATATATTAAAAAGAACAACAGAAATAGTGGATCAAACAACACATACTTTCCATTTGATAGATTAAAAAGCTATTTGACATTCAAGGAAGCAAAACACAAAAACAAACACAACAACGCACACACAAACAAAGTAACTTCATTGCAATTGAACAACAAAGTTAAAATTTCCTGTGATACATGAGCTAGAACAAGACTAATTGATTTGTGGTGAAATCTCTCAAAACGCATCAAACAATGATCAAAATATCTCTGAAGTTATTTTCAAGACAAAGAGAAGGTCAATACATTTTTCTTTCTAAACTTGTAGAAGCTTAAGATTTTTAATCAACAAAAAGATAACTCAAACAAATCATTATGAACAGGATGGAGAAAAGAGGGTTTAAGATGCAATAGACAATTAACACGTAGTACATATTTCAATATAAGTAAATTTTGAAGTTAAGCAATTCCAATATGTAACATTTAAGAATAATGTGCATAACAGTAAGCCAAATTCTATATAGTCTTGTAGCAAACGGTAATCTGCAATTTATTTTAGACTTAAGCTAAAAAAATTTCATTACTTGCAATTAGTAATTGAATGGAAATTTTGTGATGCAACCTACGAAGAACAATCGGTAATCTGATATAATATGTTGTACTCATTAGATGGAAGAACATGTTTGATAGAAATAAATAGCATCCAGACAAAAGCAATTAACTTCGTCTGATGATAACGCCCCTTCTCCATGCCAATGTTTCCAAGATATTAAAAGGAAGAATAAAGTTCATCCTATTCATGAATGTATACAGTAATCAGTGGTGGAACCTATTTGAATAGAAAATCATTCTAACTATTTAGCCCTCGTTTGATTTAGTTATTTCCCTGTATTGCAGGCTTGTAGCAGTAGAAGCTTGTTCAAAGCACATTTAAATCATTTCAATTTAAGAAAGAAACACTACAGTTTTGTTATGTTTTTTTTTTTTTTTAATATCTAGTTTCTGAACATTGTAGAGCAAATAGACGACAAATCGACCTAAAATAAACTAGGAGATTTGCATGCTGTCACTTAATTAATACTCATTTATTTATATATCTAATAAAGATAAATATTTATCCAATGTCTTATGATGAACAAGAAGACAACTTGAAGACAAAAGCAGCTGGCAAAAAGTTCCATTACATGGTAAAATTAGCAGCAAAAATTATATATAAAAAAAAAACACAATGAAACAAAGCATAACCTGGAGAAGATTCCTCCTCTTGAACTAATTACAACTTCTTCTCTGTAGCCAAACAAAAAAGCCAACAAAATGATCAATCTCAATAAAAGAAATCTTCTCGCCTTTAATCTCAAATTTCAATTATCATCTATGGATGGATTAATCACTTCCCCCAATTAACCCTACTAAACCCTAGAAACCAAACTTACCAGCAATCGGAACCACCTCCACCAGCAGCGTCGGCCTCTCCCTTTCTTCCTCTCTGTGGCTCAGCAGATTTACAGGATTTAATCAAAGAAGCGCGTGGAAGGAAGGAAGAATGGCTACCTTTCGCGGCGAGTTAGCTCCTGTTGTGGTCGCTGCTACCGCTTGAACAGAAAATGGCGAGGAAGGAGTCCGGCTAAGGGGGTGTTTGGTATAGGATTGGATTCAATTTTAGTAGGATTTACTAAATCCTGTAAATCCGGATTTATTAAATCCTGGACTCTTAAATCCTGAATTGTGTTTGGTATGACAATTTTTAAATCCTGTTAAATCCAGAAAGATGTTTGGCAACAGATTACAGGATTTAAAACAGTTGGAGATTTAAAATTGAACTGAGTAATATAAAGCCACTTAATTCGCTTCCGCATCAAGTTATAAAGTTGTTTGCCATTAAGGAAATAATTAATTATTTAACTAATAAGCCTACTAATTATTTAATTAATAATTTAATTACTATTTTATCAGTATTAATTACACGCCTCATCGCTGCTTCAGATCAAACGTCGAAAATGGGATATTAGGCGATTACCCGCTTTGTCGTAGGCGCCGGACTGGGTTTCCTCCTACCGTGCTACTAGAACGCGTATAGGGGGTTTGTCGGTCCACCGCGAACGACGAAAATGGGAACCTGAGTTTAGGAAGATATACCTTGGGGACCGGCGGGTGTAGGGCACAAAAATCAAGACCACATTTTTTTTGAAATCTTTTTTTTTTATAATAATAATAATCACATCATCATCATCATTATTAAAATTATCATTGTTATTATAACTAACAATAATAATAATGATAATATAATATTATAATAACTAATGGTTAATAACAAAACTAATAATAATATCATTAAATAATAATAATCTTAATGACAATACTAAGATAACTAATAACAACATTAAGAATAATAGTAAATAATGTCGTATTAATAACCTTATTACTAGCAGCTTAGTGAAATAAATGAGGAAGAGTGTAGGATCTCTAGATCGGCAAAGGGGATGGCTGAGATGAAGTTCGGGTCTGGAGCTTTGGTTGGTGGGCAATCGGAAAACAGGAGCTAGGGCAGAGTTTGGCGTCGGGTAGGGGAGCGTCTGCTAGAGTCGGATCGAGCGGCTTGGTGGAGATCGGAGGAAGGAGCTCGGCTGCGAGTGAGGTAACTTTTTTCCGGACGTTACAACATTTTGATCTGAAGCAACGACGGTAGCTCGCTCGCTGTGAAGGTAACTTTCTCCCTTTCGCGCGCTTCTTCGGCCAAATCCCGTAAATCCGACTTCTAGCGGGATTAGGATTTATTGGGATTTAGCGGATTTACGCCATAAATCCGCAAATCCGGGATTTACGGATTTGCCGGATTTACCGCTACTTTTTTTGCGTTTGGCTGGATTTACTGTAAATCCTACTAAAAACTCGAAATAAATCCGATACCAAACACCCCCTAAGGCTTAAGGAAGCAGTATTTCGTATCCGACAGGAAAGCACGTCTTCGAAAGAGGCGAAGAAGCTTTTTGGCGACTCGTTCAAAGCTCCGTCTATCACACGAAAAAGGCGACGAAGTCGAATGGAGAGGGGCGAGCGGAAGAGAGGGCAAGAGTTCCAGAACCGCTTGTACAAAATACCATGAAAATTTAACTTTTTTTAGGGTTAATTTAACTACGATTAAAATCACTGTGTATGTCTATCTACTGTAGTGGATTTAAAACTGCTAGTATAAAATGCTGCGAAAATATTGATTTTTTGGTAGTGAACGTGTTCGATAGGACTCCCGTATGTTCTTTTCTTAAAGCACCAGGAGAAGCTCGTAAGCAAAGTTCACAATGAGTAAGCCATGTGAGCACCTTTTTTAGCATGGTTGTGTAAAATTAAGTACATATGTAAATTGTTCTCATGAGGCCTGAAATATGTAGTTTGCTCATGCAGGTGATAAAGACCCATACATATCTTTCTTGATCACTATGGGAAAACACGCGATTACCGTCGGATTTTCCGGCGGAACATTCTAGACGGTAATAAACGGCGCAGGTACCGGCGGATTTGTTCGACGTAAAGTTTGCGTCAACCTTTCAGACGCAAAATACGCCGTAAATTTACCGGCGTCGGTTCCGCCGGCAAATCCGACGGTATAGTAATGCCTGAACCATTTCCGTCGCACGTAACGGCGGAAAAATTCCGGCGTACGTTACCGGCGGACATTGCGCCGGCTTATTTAAACTCAACGAAATATATTCGACGGATCAGACGTCGGAAATTATACCGACGTCACTAGTGTCAATACCGGCGGAACTTCCGCCGGTAAAAGCCCTATTTCTCAAACCCGAACCCCTCTGGCCGTCATTCGTTTCCTTCCATTCTCTCACTTCGACTGCTTCGCCCGTCGCCCTCCGTCGTCGTTCATCACTAGTGTCAATATGGACTTCGCCGTCGACGGTCACCGGACTTTGCCGAGCCTCCTTCCTAGTCGCGCGCCGTCGCCTCTCTCCCTAGTCGCGCGCCACCGAGGAGATAACCGAAGGTATTTGTTTGTTTTCAAATTTTTTGCTATTTCGGTTGGATTACATATAGCATTAGCCTTAAGTCGATATTTTTTTTATGCTTTAGTCATGGTTGTTAGCACTAGACATTTGCTAGAGGATGTACTTTGGTGCATGCTTTTTTGTTGATGATATTGTTCTTGTTGATAAGACTAGAGTGGGATTTGAAGGTAAGCTTTGATTATGGATTAGTCCATATCTTTTTGCTTTAGTCATGGTTGTTAGCACTAGACATTTGCTAGAGGATGTACCTTGGTGCATGCTTTTTGTTGATGATATTGTTCTTGTTGATAAGACTAAAGAGGGAGTTGAAGGTAAAGTTGGATTATGGAGATCAACATTACTCCATATCTTTTTGCTTTAGTGGTTAGTAGACCTAGTGAGGGGATTGTGACTTTGAGCGATCAATTCATTAATAAGTGTAACCGAATTTTAGGTTATGGATATTAGAAATATATAAATCCATTAATTTTTTACTCTTATATATATGTTATGGATATTAGAAATCAAAAAAGCTGGATGTATAACCGATTATCTCAAGGTCGGAAGACATTAATAGATGAATTCATCAATGGGGTGAACTTTTTCATTCAGCAAGCGAAACAGCTGCCCAGCTTTATATCAGAAGGAAAGTTTCGATGTCCATGTTCTAAACACAAAAATCTAGTGCACTTAGAACCAGATGATGTAACTGTTGATCTGTATCGTAGAGGATTCATGCCACGGTATTGGTATTGGACTTCTCATGGTGAGTATGAGCCACAATTTGATTATCAATGCGGTCCTTCTAGAAGTATTAATGTTGCTGAGGCTGAAAACATCCGTTTAAATCTTGAGGAATTAGTTCATGATGCAACTGGAATTCAAACTGAACAAAATACATAAGAGTTATCGATTACGGAGGCACAAAACTTTTATGATTTATTGTATGCTGCCCAGCAACCAATCTGGAAAGGGTGCACGACTCACTCAGAATTATCTGTTGCTGTGAAGATGTTAAGCATCAAGGCTGAATATAACGTTGCTCGTGAATGTTTTAATCAATTCATTGGGCTGCTTAAGGAAACCAATCCGACAGATAATTTAATTCCTACAGATCTATATCGGACAAAGAAGTTAGTTTCTAAACTTGGTTTGACATACATAAAGATAGATTGTTGTATGAATGGATGCATGTTATACTTTAAAGAAGATATTGCAGAAATTGTATGCCGTCATTGCAATGCACCAAGATTTAAATCCAAATCTAGAAATAGAAGGAAGCAAAAGGATGTGCCTGTTAGTAGAATGTTCTACTTTCCAATAATTCCGAGGCTACAACGGCTATATGCATCCATGAGATCTGCTGCACATATGAGATGGCATAATGATCACATTCCACAAAAAGGTGTTATCACACATCCATCAGAAGCAGAGGCTTGGAAGCACTTTGATTGTACACATCCCACATTCACGGCAGAACTAAGAAATGTCAGATAGGTTTATGTGCAGATGATTTTACTCCATTCAGTCAGTCGGCTACACCGTACTCATGTTGGCCTGTAATACTCACTCCTTACAATCTTCCTCCAGAGTTATGTATGACTACTCCTTATATGTTTCTATCACTTATAATTCCAGGGCCACATAATCCAAAATTGAAGATTGACGTATTCTTACAACCTCTGATTGATGATTTAAGTTTATTATGGGAAGAGGGAGTAAGTACATATGATATCTCCACCAAACAGAATTTTACACTAAGAGCAGCATTACTTTGGACAATTGGTGACTTTCCTGCATATGGTATGCTCTCAGGTTGGAACACTTCAGGCAAGTTAGCTTATCCATATTGTATG
Organism: Dendrobium nobile; assembly: GCA_022539455.1. NCBI lineage: Eukaryota > Viridiplantae > Streptophyta > Magnoliopsida > Asparagales > Orchidaceae > Dendrobium > Dendrobium nobile. The sequence goes on along the minus strand of CM039724.1, from coordinate 17,384,301 downwards.
GAAAATACAAAATCATTCACTTTAAAGTATGGTAGGAAGAACACTTGGTTCGATTGTCATCGAATGTTTTTGCCTCAAAGTCATCCTTTCAGGCGAAATAAAGAAGCGTTTACTAAAAATAAAATGGTGATGTTTCAACCTCCTCCAAGATTCAGTAGTGAAGAAATTTTTGAAAGAGTAGAGTTCTTGCCCACCATAATGGAATCTCCAACATTAGCTGAGATCAGATTGACAGAATATGGTGTCAACCATAATTGGACCAAGAAAAGTATTTTTTGGTCGTTGCCATATTGGAGAAGAAACTTGATTAGACATAACTTGGATGTTATGCATATAGAGAAAAATATTTTTGATAATATTTTCTATACAGTTATGGACATCAAAGAGAAATCGAAAGATAATATAAAATCAAAGATGGACTTAAAGGAGATTTGTAGAAGGAAAGCTTTGGAATTGAAGGATGGTGGAGCCGAAAAATTTCTCAAACCCAAAGCTCCATTCACATTAACTTTAGAGCAAAAATGAGCAATTTGTGAATGGGTGAAGACTTTACGAGTACCTGATGGATATTCTTCCAATCTAAGCAGGTGTGTTGACATAAGATCAGGGAGATTATTCGGATTGAAAAGTCATGATTGTCACATCTTCATGCAATATCTACTATCAACTACTTTTAGTTATCTTCCAGATCAGATTTTAAAGCCCCTGATCGAGCTAAGTGTCTTCTTCAAAGATTTATGCTCTTCTAAATTAAATGTGGAGAATTTGATTCTTATGGAGCAGCAAATTCCATTCAGTTTGTGTCAACTTGAGAAAATATTTCCTCCAGACTTTTTTGACTCTATGGAGCATCTACCTGTTCATTTACTATATGAGGCTATGGTTGGTGGACCCGTTCAGTATAGGTGGATGTATCCTTTTGAGAGATATTTAAATAAACTTAAGAAGACCGCTAAGAACAAATCACGACCTAAAGGCTCTATCTGTGAAGCATATTTAACATACGAGACAACTCAGTTTTGCTCGTATTATTTTGAAACAATATCTCAATCAGAAGAAAGTTCAGCATCTCAAAATGTTGGTAAATCCTCTAATATATCTGTATTCAGCAGAATCGGGGAACCTTTAGGCGCTAGCACTGTGTGCTATTTGACCGATAAGGAGATGGCAGTTATCATATTGTACATCTTGCTTAACTGTGATGAAGTGGAGCCATATCTCGAGTAAGTATGAGTTAAGTTGTTTATATTATCGATTTTCTTTTAGACTTTGTAGGAGGTTCATTGATGGTCTTAGTACATCAGAAGAAGGAGAAGTCTAGAAGATAGTGGAAAAAGAATTCACTGCTTAGTTTAAAAATACGGTATGTTTTGAATAATTATTCTTACTTAATGAGTTAATTATTTCAATTAATAATAGTAACCATAACATCTTGTACATTTGAAGGTACACACTGAAGACAGTTCAAAGTATTCAAGATTATCTGAGTTAGTTTGGGGACCAAATAGATTAGTAAAATGTTATCAAATATTTGAGGTCAATGGTTATAAATTCCAGACAAAAAATTGGTGTGAAGGAAGGAAGACAGAAAAATTCAGGCATATGTGTAAGAGGGAACACCCATACAGGGGATGATTCTGAATACTACGGGGTATTACAAGAAATATTAGAGGTTGAATATCCCGGTCAGAGGAACACTGTGTATCTCTTCAATTGTGAATGGTTTGATCCAGTACCAAATAGAGGCACGAAAGTTCATCCAATTTACGGTATAACAGAAGTAAAGCGGGGTAAGATATATGCAAAGTTTGATCCTTTCATCATTGCTAGTCAGGCAACTCAAGTCTATTATGCTAACTATCCAAGCGGAATACGAGGCAAACAAGATTGGCTGGTAGTTATGAAGATAAAACTAAGGGGAGTAATTGAGAAAACTACCTCAATACCATCAGCACATCAAGAAGAGTTTATGTCTAATTTAAAAAATCTCCCAATCAATGTAGATGACCAAATCAGAATTAATGAGAGCGAGTTGCAGTTAGAGAATGTAGATCTAACCATAGAGGAAAGTAATGATGAATCTGATAGTAATGGGAGTGTATCATCTTATGCAAGTGAATCGACAAATGATGAGTTAACAACATAAGGTAACTTAAATTTTTTTTAGCTACTGCACTACATTTTATTTTACTTCCCTGCGTTTTACTTTACTGCATTTTTTTTAGCTACTGCACTGGTTTTTTTTACTCCCCTGCATTTTACTTGACTGCATTTTTTTTAGCTACTGCACTACGTTATTTTTGATTAAATTTTTGTTATAACTCATATTTCTAATATTTTTTTTATTTATGTGCATATGGCTTCAGGTGAGGAGCCTAGTAGAGGATTGATAAAAAATATTTTTAACAGGCGCACTAAGAAGATCACTACACCATAGGCCAGTACGTACTGAGGGGACCACCTCGGCTCAGCCTGCTATACAGCCTTAGCCTACTATACAACCTCTTCCTACTACACAGCCTCAGCCTGATACACAGCCTTTACCCACTCATGGAAGCGATAGCCCACAGTTATACTCACCAGACCCCCGATTTCCTTCACCAGATCCTGGGCAGAGTACTCCTTTCTACCCATACTACACACCCCCACTGTATGCTGGTGCCCCTCCTACTTATCTATTTCCACCATATGCTCCACCATACTATCCCCCACCACCCCATCAGCCCGCTATAGCTGGTCCTTTGACAGCAGCTGGACCTTCGACAGCAGCTGGACCTTCGACAGCAGCTGCAGTAGAGCAGGAGACAGATGGTAGAATGTTGATAGCACCTGAGGGTGATATGTACGTACATTCTCTTTTATTTTTTTAAACTAACAAATATTTTTATTTTATATTTGTTTTATATAACTTTATTTTTGTAGGTTCTACCCATCAAAACAACCGACACATAAAATACGGGACATCATACGGAGCAGGTTTGACGCTCCTTATGTTTCTTGGAAGAAAGTCCCGAAAGAAGTCCGGGAGATGTGGTTCAGAGAGTTTGAGGTATTTTTGGGTTTTAATTTTTATGTTAAATGATTTATTCTTTCTTACTTAAGCTAATAGTCTTATATATTATATATCATATGTATTTGATTGCAGAAAGAGTTTTGTTGGCTGCCCCAACACAATGACAGGATTAGAAAGAATTTTGAGAAGCGTGGGTCTACTCGGATGCGCAACATGTTCACTGATATTAGAAAGTCTGGGAAGCAACCACTGTGGATTGGAGAGGTAATATGGGCTGAGTTAAATGCAGCTTGGGGCAGCGAAGAGTACAGTAGGAAGAGGGATCAGAATTGACAGAACAGAGCTTCTGATGTTGGTGGGTTGGGAAGTTCACTTCATACAGGCGGCTCTGTTCCACATACTGAGCACAGGCGTCGTTTGGTAATGAATTCTAAATGTTTTTTAAAATTGTTATTTAATCTATATTAATAAAATTCTCTTAATTCAAACAGAAAACGATGCTTGGTAGAGAACCAACTCCTGTTGAATTGCATAGTCGCACTCATAAGCGATAGGAGGATCAACAGTGGATTGATGAGAGATCAAGAAAAGCCTATGTAAGTATATTTTTATATATGTTTAATATTTTTTAAGTTTTAGTTTAACTATATATATTTATATTATACTTTCACAAGAGGATTATACACGGCTTCGAGAGACTCATGCCGCATCAGGTGAGGGCTCTTCTTGCGGCTCTGTGGAGTATTCTGAGTATAGCATCTAATCGCAGGCCGTCGGAGGAATGCAGCATGGTAGAGTATATGGCTTAGGTGCGCAAGCTCAGGCATACGAGGGGATAACATCCTCTACTGCATCCAGCTTCGCATCTAGTTCGCATGAGTCCTTACAAGCTCAACAAATAAATGCCCTTTAAGCTGAGCTAGAACAAGTAAGGAAATCACAAGCTGATTGGCAGGCTCAGCTGCAAGCACAGGTTCAAGCTCAGCTGCAAGTACAGGTTCAAACAAGTATTCAGCAACACAATCAGTTGTTGGATGAAATGCGCAAGATGAGGGAGCAGCTGAGTGGAAAAGATGTAGCTCCACCTCAGGAGGAGTCCACGGAGTCAGAGTAGTTTAATTTAGTTTATATGAACTTGTTTATTTCTGTGAACATGTTTTATTGAATAGTTTCTTTTAATGTGATATTTTTAGTTGATTGTTAGTACTGAACTGTTTCTTTTAATGTTATAAACTGTTGTGAAACTGTGATGAAATTGTTGATATGTTGTAATGTTAGCAGTAGAATTGTTGTGGAATTGTTATTTGTATTGGTTTGCAGGTGTGGAAATTTGATTGTTGGCTGGGAAGGAAATTTTTTTTTGTCAATGCTACAGGTTTTCGGTGGATTTTGCGCCGGAAGTTCGCCGGAAAAGACGATACAACGAATCATATCATATGTACCGTCGTCTTTGTTCTGTCGGAACCTACCGGCGCAATTACCGGCGCCCGGTCCACCGGTAATTACCGGCGTATACTTTGTGTCGCAAGCGAGTTCGTGGGGTTTTTACATACACTTTGTGGCGTTTTATCCGCCGGTAATGGCCGGCGCATAATGCGATGCTAATTACCGGCGCATATGTCGCCGGAATTAAGGCGTTTTTCAATGTCGAAAAGGATCCGTTTTTTCGCCGGTAGTTCGTCGGAAAGTGCGCCGGAGATATTTCCGACGTAATATTAGCGCCGAAAATAATTTATCGATGCGGCCGAAACCGGCGTATGAATTTTCGCCGAAACGTGCGCCGGAAACTTATAGTTCCGTCAGAATATCTATGATTTCCGGCGGATTTCGTCCGCCGGTAATATGGGGTTTTCCTGTAGTGGATGTAGTGGAGTTGAATACCACAGTCACAATGTCATCTGATATGGACAATACACATCTTTTTTACAAGTGCTACGACAACGACACAGACAATGTCGTAACATTATCAGCACTGGGGCATTAGAAAGTTAGCTTTGCAAGTTGGATTATCTATTTTCAAATGTTGCGGTGCCATAATTTATTATGCCTTATTGTCATTTTTTTTACTTGGGCACCGTAACTCTCCAATGTCCATAGTGGCACAACGTTGCAGTTGTTACTTTTGAGGGACACATTATTTTAGTGAAGAGATACGACTGTTCACTAAATAATTGATCCATATTAGTAAGCTTTACGGAGGTGCAAAAGCTTTAGCCCCGCCGAGGTGCTAGTTCACTTCAAGGGCATTGCAACACCATTATTCAAAATGTTGCAATGCTATTTACTATATATATATATATATATATATATATATATATATATATATATATATATATATATATATATATATATATATATATATATATATATATATATATATATATATATATATATTAATAAATAGTTGGTGTATTATGTTTAGAAGGGAGTCAGTCATTTTGTGTAATTCAGTACCTTTTAGAGTACTTCTCTAGTTATCTCATATAGTAAAGTTTGAGGGAGGCTAGGAAGTACAAGATACAATCATTTGGATTGTTTAGCCTATGTTTCTTGAAGTAACTCTATAAGTTAATGGAAGGAGTGTATAGGAGGAGAAATTATTACATGTGGAGTCAAGACATAGAGTTGTGTTCGGACACTAATGAAATATTCACACATGGTCAAAATAGAATTTTTTATATTAATAAGTATTTGTTGAGCATTTATTGTATATTTATTGAGTATTTACTGCATATTTAATGAGTATTTACTATATATTTAATACCCAATAAATACTCAGTAAATACACAATTAATATGCAATAAATACTAAGCAAAATACTCAATAAATATGTAGAGTCCAGACATAAACTCTACGTTCAGACTCCCCACATAATAATTTTTCTTAGAGGAGATAATTTGATCCTTTTTTTTTATATCACTCTCTTCTATTTTTTATTCATTCATGAATTTAATGAAAATGAGTTTTCTAGTTATTTATTCTACATCTAGCTAATTCTCTAATTTTTTTTATTGACGATATAAAATATATGTTGAGTACTAATGAAGGCTCTGGTTCTATAAATTTTTAAAAAGATGTTTCAATATTAGCCTACTCTTTATTTAATGCATATAATTGACATATATGTAGTTAAAACTTATTAGTGTTATGTATAACCTTGATAGAGGGATGCAAGAACAACTAGGAGTATTGAAATATGATATTTTGTATGCTTAAACATAGGATATAAAATATTCTAGATTCTTAAGGAGATATTATAACTTTAGAAGGTTAGTGTATATCATTTTCAACTCTACAAGCTTGATAAAGATCTGGAGATACATTTGCTCTGAATCACATTACATAAAGAGTTTAATTAGGAATGATATGTAATTTTATACTCATCAATAAAAAAATAATTTAATTTAATATTTTATCAAATATTTTACTATTTTACTAAGTGATAGAATCTCCAAAAATGTCATTTTTATTTTAGTTGGATAACTTTTGCAATTAGAGTATATAATAATAATTTGTTGCAAATAAGCACTTCCTCATAGGTTTGACACTCTACGTTATCATTGTATTACTTGATTTTGCATGTATACTTACATATATTAAGTGAAATTTGATATTAATTATATATATAAAAAAAGCATTATTTAGAGGTTATAGGATTTTATATAATTCTAAAATTCACTCCATAGCCCCATCAACTTTTTGGTGTTATTGTTAGGGAAGTTTTTACTTTTTATAAAACTTAACTTTATTATTAAATTAATTATATAATTATTACTACTTATATCTTTTATTTTATTTTAATTAGTGATTATATATTCATGATTGCATACTTTATAGACAAAGAAAATAATTTTTATTATTTGACACTGAAATAAAAAAAACCCTTTAAAAATTAAAAAAAAAAAACTAAAAAGTTAATGAAAATAGTTGAACCTATTTTAGAACAAGATAAATCTAGACCTCTTAGGGATTATGCTAACCCTTTAATATATGAAATTCATTAGAATATTAATAAATCTATAATCCAAGGTAATATATTTGAGTTAAAACCTGCCATAATTCAAATGGTTTAAAATTCTCAAATTGGGGGAGCTCCTATTGAAGATCATAATTTACACTTAGCTAGTTTTTTTTAAAGACTTTTGTGTAACATTTAAGTATAATGGTGTCAGTGATGATGCTATTAGACTTTGATTATTCCTATTTTCTCGGAAAGATAATGCTAAGATGTGGTTGAATCCTTTACTCTTAGGAACTATAATCACTTGGAATGAGTTGGCTCATTAATTACTTGTTATGTATTTCCCACCTTCAAAAACTACTAAACTTAGAAATGATATTACTTCTTTTACTCAATTTAAAGGAGAATTAATTTATGAGAGTTGAGAGAGAATTAAGGAAATACTTAGGAAATGTCCTTTCCATGCTTTACATGATTGGTTGGTTATTCAAATATTTTATAATGAATTATTAAGATCTCTTATAGCAATAATAGATACTGTAGGTAGAGGATTATTAATGTCTAAGCCATTTGAGAAATCATATGAATTAATAAAGAAAATAGCTACTAATAACTTCCAGTGGCCTGCTAAAATTGTAAATCCTAAGAGAGTAGTAGGAGCATATGAATATAATACTTTGTCAATTTTGACTACATAGTGTTGACCTCATTTTAATATGAAATCAACAGGACCTATCCAGACTTCTACCTATTGATATGAAGATTGACAGGCATCCAGTTGTCAATCATCCAAAGTTCAATTCAAATCTCAATCCATACTTCAATTCATTCTTAAACCCAAATTTCAATTCAATATTAAACCTAGAATTCAATTTAATTTTAAACCCAAACTTCAGTTTAATCCTTAATCCAAACCCTAATCCATATATTGATCCAAATCTTAATCCAGACATTAATCCAGACCTTAATCTAGACTTCAATCTAGATCTCAATCTAGACCTCAATCAATCTAAACTTCAATCAATTCAAGCTTTAAATCAATCCATACTTCAATCCTAACTTTAATCAATCTAGACCTCAATCAATCTAGTCTTTAATCAATTCAAGCATCAAATCAATCCAACTTCGATCCAAACTTTAATCAATCCAGACTATAATGAATTTATCATTCAATCAATCTAGACTTCAATCAATTCAACCTTTAATCAAATTAAATTGTAATTAATCCATACCTCAATCAATCTATACTTCAATCAATTCAACTTAGAATAATCTAAACTTCAATCCAAACTTTAATTAATCCAGACTTTAATAAATCAAGAATTCAATCAATTCAACCTTTAATTAATTAAAACTTTAATCAATTCAAACTTCAATCAATCCAAGTTTTAATCTTGGTTTTAATCCAGAATTAAATTACACTTCAAATTGATCATCAATCAACCTTCAATCGAATACTTAACCATTCTTCAATCAAGCTTCAATCCTATCCTATCATTAAAAATCATTCAATTGATTGTGATGGATTTAGATAATTCAAATTTGATCAATCAAATAAAAAATCCATCTCAAATCCAGAATTCCAGACCAAAATCTTGTGCTAAGGACCATTATCTTGAAATCCTTTTTTGAGTGATTTTTCAATCTACTTAAAATCTAGTTAAATGACCCCTGATTCATGATCTATCAATTGCATATTATTTAGGCATATCCATAGGTTAAACCGTATAAATTTGAGGTTAGTTTGAGATCTCTAGCCCTAAAAACTGAATTGATTCCAAAAGCTACAAAACCTTCAAATATTTATGGCCTATGCCACTAGACTTTCCAACTTGTAGAATTTTACCTCGGGTCCTTCCACAAGACCTTTGATCTTGTCCATAATGTTACTTATAACAAGTCAAACATTAAACTGAATTTTGCTGGACTCAATATGACCCCAAGTTGACTAGGGGTCAAAATGACCAAAATGCCCTTAAAGGGTAAAATTGAAGTTACATTCAAACTTCAATATGGCACAATTAAATCAAACCTTGAAACCTCATATAATGCATCTTAAACACCAATATGAATGTATTGGACTCAAACCCAAATCTTGGTCAAGCCTAATTGACCAAATCAACCTATTTTGACCAAACTATCCCTTAAGGGTCAAATAGTCCTTTCAATCCAAATGGCCTCACCTTTGCATGGGACCAAATCCATTGAACTCAAAATGTAATTTTGAATACGTTGGACCCAAACATAGGCCCTAGTCAACTTAGGTTGATCAAATCTTCCATTAATGGTCTAAATGACCATTCTAGCCTAGGAGACCACTTCTATTGGTATCTAATGATAAAATAAAACTTGTTAAATTCGAACCAAACCCCTAGTTTGAACTGGTTGACCAAGTCAACCATGATAGACCAAATCAACCATTAAGCCCTTTTCAAATTGAATTAATCTTCAAATCTATTCTTAACCTCATCAAAATGTCTTGACCATTTCTTTTTGGCAATTTGGATCTGATTGGTCCCCTTGACCCAGTCAATAGCTGACTTGGTCAATCAGGCCCATGTCTAGACAAATATAGTTAACATAGGGTCAGTTCACCATATACAATCCAATCCAATCCAATCAAGCTTTCTAAACCTTTATAACCATTCAATTGCACATCTTGAAACTCTCCAAACCCATCATGAGCCAAATCATAATTAATTTGACTTGGTTAAACCATCAAACATCATCGGATCCCTATATTTTGGTCAAACCATTGTATATATTCAATCAAATTTCTATCAAGCCCTCAATCCCTCTCCATTAAATGATTCAAAACATCCAAATTTATTTGGATTCAAGCCACCATAGATTTTGACCTGTTCAAACCTCTAACCATGGTTAGACATTCATATACACATCTTTTCTCATTTAAACTTCCAATGGATTATTGCAAACTCCCCTTGTCATCTCAAGAACATCTAGCTATCACTTTGTTTCCACCTCACCTAATGTTGACTAGTTGACTAGTCAAATAGTCAACAAAGTCATAAAATAAGTTTTAAAGGTTAATCCACTTCAAAGGCTCTAACCCCTCTTATTCAAATCAGCTCTAAATGTTTAGGGCCCTTCTAGAACATCCCTAAATAGTTTCTAAACTTTGCTTAAGGTATAATATAACCCTAAGCTCCTTTTCAATGGGCTACATGTTCATGTGAGGATAAATGACACTTTCCATATCATTGTCCTTGCATTGTCCTCTCCTCCAGCCTAACTACCCTATGACACATGACATGCATTCAAGACTCCCTCAATTAAATCCAAGCCATCCAATCAAAAGCTATGGGGTAAGGTGGGGGAAAACATAAATCTAAGATTCATTCACTCAAACCCTCTTCTCCAACAGCCTCCACTCCAAAGGATAGTTCCCTAAGCTCCTCCAACTCCTTCCAAAGCTTTACCAAGCTTTTCTTTACCATTTCCAAGTTGACAATCAATGTTTTGGTGAGGAGACAGAGAAATATATATAGAAAGTAGGGTTTTGAACATATCATTCAATATAACCAGAACTAGACTTCGAAGTCTTTTAGGAAGTTGAAGAGGACCTCTTCAACTTTCTAACAAGCCCATGAAATAAAATAATTCCATGCATTGGATTATAAGTTATCCCTACTTTTAATTAAAATTTTAATTTGAAACTGTAGAACATCTATAATTCATAGAGAACTAAGCTTCATGCATTGGAAGATTATACTCCAATTAGTTTAAGTTTCAAATTTCATCAAATTTGGACAAGTATTTAAAAGTTATGACCATTTGAAATTTTAGTTCAAATGAACTAAAAAGCTCTGTTTAGGGTAGAACCCTCAGATCGTGATACATGCACAATCATACTAGACAGTGGCCGTTGGATGCCTTTAATCATGTTTGGCGAATATAACATTGGATCAAGCATAGTTTGAAACCTATCGACGTGGCACAATCTAAGCCATCCATGATGCACTGTCGATCCAATGACTGATCTAATACGCTGATGTGTTTAAGTGGTAGCCGAGAGTGTGACGCATGTCCCGACATGTGTCACACGATGGAAGAGGAAACACAATCAGTGTGCCACCATTTTTTTATTTAATTGATTTAAAAAATTAATTTTAATGGCCAAAACTTTAAAAAATTAATAGAAACTTTATTTTTTTCCACAAAATTAAGTGATTTTGTGCTCATTTAAAAGGAATTGACACCAATTATTTATTAAATTTAAAATTAAGTTATTTTTATCAATGAATTATGAGATATTCATGTTTAATTAAAATTAATTTTTATTAATTTTATCATAATCCATTGGTCAAAATGGACACAAATTTTGGTAAAAAGTATTGAGCATCTTAGGCATCCCCTGCATTTTTCTTTGGTCTAGATGCTCAAGGGATTGATGTGATTGAATTTATTAAGTAATAGGTCCATTTTGGACCCAAACTTTCAAAAATTTATAACTCTCTAAATGTATAGAATTAGGTTGTCTAATTATTGTGGTAAGCTTGCATATATGCCATGGTTAGATGACCAATGATTTAAATCCAATTGAACACTAGTGAAAACTAGAAAATTTTACTAAGGTCAAGGTCTAGAAAACTTAGAAAATTTCTAAAAAATTCTACACACGCCCAATAGAGGTGAAACTTGACAATAATAAGCTTAGTGATATTTTATATTGTAGGTTCAAATTCGATGAAATTAGTCTTCCTTAAGCAAGTCAAAATTCAACCCTTTATTGAACCTAGATATTAAAAAAAAAACCCATAATTAATTCAAATCAAATGTAGAAAATACAAATAATATATCAAATTAACCTTGATAGTTCGTTAGGGATATTAAGCCCTTAAGAACTAGCCTGAGGCTAACCAAGCGGGGGGGTGAATTGGTATTTGAAAATTTTCTTAAGCAAAGCACAAAACCAAAACCAAAACAATTCACCACAAAGAGTAACGGATGCAGAAATTAAATGCAAAAATAAAACAAGGAAAGATCACACAGAATTTATAGTGGTTCAGTCAAACCTTGACCTACGTCCACTCCTCAGAGGCACCCTCCGAGTATTGCACTAAGTGTCTCTCCTTTAGCTCCCACAGCTAGGCAGAGAAGCCTTTACAACAAACTCCTTTTCACCAACCCCAGTGCGGTAGAGAACCGACTCCTTTTGCTTCCTCTTGAAGCGGGTAGAGAACCCAAACCGTTTGCTGAAGTAGACATCCCAAGAACCTCCCAAGGATGAAGGACAAAGAACGGAGAAGACGACTTGGAACCTTGCTTGGAGCAACCTTTGTGAACCCTCTCATAAACTTCCCCTCTCAAGTTCCTCTCTCTCTCTCTCTCTCTCTCTCCCACTCTCTAGGCTCTCTCAGGTCAAGACAACAGCACTCATAATTTTCCAAAGTGAAGAACAAGAGCTCGTAAATAGAAGAGCTTCAAAAAAGCTCTTATTTTATATAAACCGACTTTATCGTCCAGGACGATAAGGGTATCAGCCTGACCGATCAGTATAAATTTTGCTCATTCAGCCTAGTCAGTTTGGGACGATTAGAGTAATTTTGGTGACATCGTCCAGGCCGATTAGTTCAAATCTGAGCCAAATCATCCTGGACATTGCCCTGAATTGAATTAGGCTGATGTCAATCGTCCACGCCATCATCCAGGCCGATCCTACAATCGATCTGGCTGATGTGATCATGCAATCAGCCTTAATTTCTTTTTATAATTATCACATTAATTTAGGCATAATTGTGTTGAATCATCCCGGACGATGTAATTGATCGTCCTAGCCGATATTTAAAAATAAATTTTACCTAAATACATCTGGCGGCTGATTCTTTCTGATTTGAGCTTATTGTCCTGGTCGATATAAGGATCATCTAGGATGATGTGCTTAATGACGACTACCTTAATCAGGATGCCCTAATTAGGGTTTCTATTTTTAGTCGGATCGTCCTGGCCGATATTAAAAGTTCGTTCTGGATGTTAGGCCCTATGAACTTAGTCCCAAAGCTAATTAAGAGGAGTGGTGAATTGGAAAAACTTTAAAATCAAAGTTAAAACACTAACCACAAACACCACAATCAACGTGCAGAAATTAAATGCGGAAGTAATAAAGAAAGAACACACCAGATTTATAGTGGTTCGGTCAAACCTTGACCTACGTCCACTCCTTGGAGGCACCCCCCAAGTATTGCACTAAATTAGTGTCTCTCCTTTAGCCCCCACGGCTAGGCCGAGAAGCCCTTACAAAATCACTTCCACCTTCCCCAGTGCGGCGGAGTCGCCGGGTCCTTTGACACCAAAGAGATCTTCTTCTTTGGTGAACTTACCTCGAGACAAGCCTTGAATCCGATGGTACTAAGGTGCGAGTTCGCCGGAGCAACCGTGTGGATCCCCCACCACACTCCCTTGAGTTCCACCCTCACAGGATCTTCTCCCTCTTAAACTCCACCCTTTCCTCTCTCCCTTTCAAGCTCTCTCTTCTAGTCTCTCCCACAAGAACGAAGCTTCAATGGCTGCCAAAGACACTTACAAAAGTTGCCATGCCATAGCTTAAATAGAAGCTCTCAAAACGAGATCATTAATGCAAGTTGCCGACATTATCATCCAGGCCGATAGGTATATCGTCCTGGCCGATCAGTACAAATTAAGCTCAGTAGCCCGGGACGATATGGGACGATCAGAAGAAACTTGGTAACATCGTCCTGGCCGATCTCACGATCGTCCTGGCTGATTAGTTTAAAACTAGTTCAATCGTCCTGATCATCGCCCTGGATAGAGTCTGGCCGATGTCAATCGTCCAGGCTATCGTCCCGGCCGATCTCACGATCGTCCCGGCCAATCTCACGGTCGTCCTGGCCGATCGGATCGTATCAATCAGCCATTAATTCTTTCCAAAGATACCAGATCATTTTAGGCATAATTGAGTTAGATCGTCCTGGACGATGGGTATATCGTCCAGGATGATTTCCTAAAAGATATAATGCCTTAACTGATCATGGCGGCTGATTCTTTCTTAATTGAACATATCGTCCTGGCCGATACAAGTATCGTCCAGGCCGATTAGTTGACGGCTGCCTTAATGAGGATGCCCTAATTAGGGTTTCTGATTTTGGTCAGATCATCCAGGCCGATATTAATATCGTCCGGGATGATGTTACCAAAAACAAAAATCATATAGGGAACAAGAGAATTTCTACCAAGTTATAGCCACACCAAATACAACAGACTCAAGAAAGGAAAAATATTACAAACTGACACAGACCTAGTCTACCCAATCTTGAGCTGGTTCCAGATTGCTGTCTGATCGTGGGGACCTGAAACGTTAGTATAAAAGGCAATCGTAGGGAAATAAGGAATGTTTGCTATCATCAAAACTATAAACCATAGATCCGCAACAATCTCCCCCTTTTTGATGATGGCAAACAATTCTCTTTGAATTTTCAAAAATCTCCCCCTCACTTGAATACCGCTTAAAGAACTAAGGGAGATAAAAAATATAAAAATATTTTTGTAGTTTTAAATTTTTGAAAAGAAAACAAGGGATACAAGTATGTTCTCCCCCTTTGACATTATCAAAAAGAGAGAAGGCACAGAGAGAGAAAAAAAAAACAAAACAAAAGTAAAAAAAACGTTTCCTGATCTTGTGAAATAAAAAGTATTCTTAAAATGAGAAAGTTACCTCTTGGTTTTAATCCAAACTTTAGTAAAAAAAATGACAACGCATAGTCCAGTAAATGTTAGAAAATCAGAATTTGATAATCCAAACTCAAGTTCTTTAGAAAAGGCTCAAAAAACTTTTTAATTTAATATATAAATCAAGAAATAAATTAGAGAAAGAAACAATTATTTTTCAAAAAACTCCTTTCATACAATATATCTAATAGAAGATCAATGCACGAATTGTTGAACCAAAAATCAAAATTTTCAAAGTCAAGCATAAAAAATATCAAGGGTTTTCTTAAGCTTTTAAGAAATACAAGAATGGTAAGCATTTAAACATTGTGGGCTCATTTTATGCCTCTTGACAATTGGTTGGCGCACTGCGCATCTTTTGATACACTTTGTATATTCTAAATTTTCAATTTGGCGTCTTTGCGCATCTTTTATTTTTGGCATCATTGGCCAAATTTTTGAATATGCTTCCTTTCTTAAATCTTAAAAAACAAAGGAAAACCCATCTTAGTGACAAAGCGAATTTCTTGATTAAGAAAATTATGAGTTAGATTCAACGACTTGCAAAAGATTCCTATGCGATAAATAAAACGTAGGGAGAGAAAAAAAATTGTTTCAAAAACAAATTTAAAAGATGAAAGAGATTTTAAATTAAAAGTAGGATAACCTCTTTTAGGAAATAGAGATTGAGAGTAAAAACAAATCATGAGTTTCCTTCTTTTGACTGTTTTAGAGAAGTCAAACACAACTTACCAAAGTTTTCAAAATAGAAGTAAATTTTTCATTTTTAGAAAAGTGAGTGTGTGTTGAATCAAAGAAAAAAATACGAATAAGATAAAAAGAACAAGAAAAAAAAAAATTGAAAATAAAAGAAAAACAAGAAACAAACAAAAAGAAAAAAAACACAAAAGCTCATTTAACCATTATCTCTTTCCTGATCCGATTCTTCAGAAACCATGTCTGCCCATGAGATTTTGTATTTTTCATTATTTTCCCAATTAAACTTTAGCTTTTCCTTGCCCTTTTCTTTTGTAGGAAGAATTCTTACATTAGGGCATGTATTTTCCATATGTCCAGGCTTCCTGCATCGAAAGCAAATAATGTCAGAGGAAATATGGACATCCTTACCACTTTTACCTTTCTTCCTCTTTTGCTTATGTATTGGTGAGCTTTGTGATTTGCTTGACAATTCATTGCTATCGTCACCAACTAAGCTTCCTTTTTCCGTATCTTCAGCTTTTAGAATGATCGTTTCACCTGCATCCAAAAGTCTTTGACCCAACCCTTGCTCGTAGGCAATGAGTGAGCCAATCAAATTATCAATAGAATAATCATTCAAATTTTTAGATTCACAAATAGCAATAACTTTAGAATCAAATTTATCCAGTAGACATCGAAGAATTTTGTTAACTTTTTCAAAATTTGAAAAATCTTTTCCTAAGGCATGCAATGATGTAGTAATTTGAATGAACCTAGTGTATATGTCTAAGATTGTCTCATAAGGTTTCATGGAAAAAAGTTCAAAATCATGCATTAACAAATTCAACTTGGATTGCTTGATTTCGCTAGTGCCTTCGTATATGGTGTGCAATTTATCCCAAACTTCCTTACCTGTAGTGCACGTGAATACTAGCATGAAATCATCAGAATTTAAAGCACAGAAAAAGCAATTTAAAGACTTTGCATTTAGTTGAGCATTCAGTTGTTCTTCCTTATTCCATTGATTAAAAGGAATATCAGTTTTAACTCCATTAACAATACGTGACGGTGATGAATAACCAGTTAAAATCATATGCCACATACGAAAATCAATTGATTGCAAGAAAATAGACATGCGAGTTTTCCAAAAATCAAAAGTCATATTTTCAAATAAAGGAGGTCTGGTGATTGAATATCCTTTCGCAACATTACGATTTGAAAAATTAGCCATGGATCGAAATTCAAAAGCTTTTAAAAACTTTTTTATGAAAACCGCTCTGATACCACTTGAAAGTTCGTTCTGGATGTTAGGCCATATGAACTTAGTCCCAAAGCTAATTAAGAGGAGTGGTGAATTGGAAAAACTTTAAAATCAAAGTTAAAACACTAACCACAAACACCACAATCAACGTGCGGAAATTAAATGTGGAAGTAATAAAGAAAGAACACATCAGATTTATAGTGGTTCGGTCAAACCTTGACCTACGTCCACTCCTTGGAGGCACCCCCCAAGTATTGCACTAAATTAGTGTCTCTCCTTTAGCCCCCACGACTAGGCGGAGAAGCCCTTACAAAATCACTTCCACCTTCCCCGGTGCGGCGGAGTCGCCGGGTTCTTTGACGCCAAAGAGATCTTCTTCTTTGGTGAACTTACCTCGAGACAAGCCTTGAATCCGATGGTACTAAGGTGCGAGTTCGCCGGAGCAACCGTGTGGATCCCCCACCACACTCCCTTGAGTTCCCCCTTCACAGGATCTTCTCCCTCTCAAACTCCACCCTTTCCTCTCTCCCTTTCAAGCTCTCTCTTCTAGTCTCCCCCACAAGAACGAAGCTCCAATGGCTGCCAAAGACACTTACAAAAGTTGCCAAGCCATAGCTTAAATAGAAGCTCTCAAAACGAGCGCATTAATGCAAGTTGCCGACATTATCGTCCGGGCCGATAGGTATATCGTCCTGGCCGATCAGTAGAAATTAAGCTCAGTAGCCCGGGATGATATGGGACGATCAGAAGAAACTTGGTAACATCATCCTGGCCGATCTCACGATCGTCCTGGCCGATTAGTTTAAAATTAGTTAAATCGTCCTGATCATCGCCCTGGATAGAGTCTGGCCGATGTCAATCGTCCAGGCTATCGTCCCGGCCGATCTCACGATCGTCCTGGCCGATCGGATCGTATCAATCAGCCATTAATTCTTTCCAAAGATACTAGATCATTTTAGGCATAATTGAGTTAGATCGTCCTGGACGATGGGTATATCATCCAGGCCGATTTCCTAAAAGATATAATGCCTTAACTGATCATGGCGGCTGATTCTTTCTTAATTGAACATATCGTCCTGGCCGATATAGTATCGTCCAGGCCGATTAGTTGACGGCTGCCTTAATGAGGATGCCCTAATTAGGGTTTCTGATTTTGGACAGATCGTCCAGGCCGATATTAATATCGTCCGGGACGATGTTACCAAAAACAGAAATCATATAGGGAGCAAGAGAATTTCTACAAAGTTATAGCCACACCAAATACAACAGACTCAAGAAAGGAAAAATATTACAAACTGACACAGACCTAGTCTACCCAATCTTGAGCTGGTTCCAGATTGCTGTCTGATCGTGTGGACCTGAAACGTTAGTATAAAAGGCAATCGTAGGGAAATAAGGAATGTTTGCTATCATCAAAACTATAAACCATAGATCCGCAATAGATATGAATATCATCCAGGATGATGTTCTCAAAATAGAAAATAATAGAAAATCCCTCAAGTGTGTGTGTGCAAGGTTACTTAGCATCAGGAACCACTTTTACAATGGACACAAGAAAAGAAAAATTACAAACTGACTCAAACTAAATCTACCCAATCTTGAGCTGGCTTGAGTTGCACTCGATCTTGTGGACCTAAAAAGTTAGTAAGCAAGGCAGTCGCAAATAATTATGAATGTTTGTTATCATCAAGAGTCTAATCCACGAACTTAGATTTTTAACAATCTCTCCTTTTTTGATGATGACAAACACAATAAAAAAATCTAAGCAGTTATGACAGTCTAATGAAAAATAGTGTAATGAAAAGCAATTAACTAAATCCCAGAATCAAAAGTACAAGTTACAGCAGACTACTCCCCCTTTTGACATCACAAAAAAAGAGGAGGAAAAAAAAAGAACAGAAACTAAAATTACAAACTACAAAAAAACTAGCAAAGAAATAAAGTTTTTTTTTAAATCAAGGCATGAACATGATATAGTCTTCAATATGATTGATTTTTAAAATTTATAAGTTAACAACATCAAAAATCCAAAACACGATAAAATATTCGATCATGTTAACCCTAAGCTCGGACTTCTTTTAGGGTAAAATCATCTTTTGAAATCAAAAGGCCTAACTAAAAAAAAATCAATTGGATAAGAAAAAGAGATCCGATCAAGACTTGGTTTCAGAAAAATATCTTATAGAATAGTATATCAAAGTAGTTTGTTACAATTACGAAACTCGAAATCAAGTTCTTAAAAATCTTAAGTGATACATGAAATATTCTAAGTTTTAAGAGTTGGAAGAAAGGAAGATAGCTTGCTTTTTGATGGGCTCATTTTATGCCTCTTGTCCATTGAATGGCGCACTTTGCGCATCTTTTGATTTTTGATACACTTTATGTATTTATTTTTAAATTTGGCGTCATTACGCATCTTTTGCTTTTGGCATCATTGACCACTTTTTTTTAATATTTTTTACAAGCTAGATTCTTTTCCAAAAACTCTTAAATATTCTTAGTTGTGAGTATATCTTCCAGATATTAGAGAAGAAAAAATCAATCTCAAATATAGGGAAAAACAAACCACAAAATAAAATAAAAAATCATATGAGAGATGCATTGACAGGATAACGAGAAATCTTGAAGTAACATAAAAACTTTGACTGTTATAATATAAACTAGATTTCTGTAGCAAGGTAGAAAAGATCTCAATTACAAAATTCAGTTGTTAATTTCAGATAGACTTTTATTTAGAAAAGAAAATTTCACCACAAAAATAGGTTAGAGAAAGAGACACAATTAACGGTATTTTTACCCTTTAGCAGATTAAGAGATGTAAAACATTGACTACAAATTTTCAAAAAGACAAAAATATGGCATACGATATCAATTCAGCGATGATTTAGAAAAATAATTTAAGGCATACAAAAAATAAAGTAGCAAAAGCAAAGAAAACAATTACAAAAAAAGATAAATAATTAAAAAAATTAACAAAATATAATGCAAAGTAATCAGCAGATAACAGATCAAAAAATCAGTAGAGATCAAGTTCATGCATTAATATCAATCACACCCAATCTGGTCCTTAAAGTGCTGAAAGTATCGAAGGCCAGTGATTTAGTAAATATGTCAGCCAGTTGATTCTCAGTCGCCACATGGTGTAACTTAATGTCTCCCTTAATCACATGGTCTCTAATAAAGTGATGCCTTATGTCAATGTGCTTAGTCCTTGAATGTTGGATAGGATTCTTAGAAATGTAGATGGCACTAGTGTTGCCACAAAGAACTGAGATGGTGCCTACAGGTAATCCTAAATCCATTACTTATTATTTTAACCAAAGGGCTTAGGCCACACAACTTCCTAAAGCAATGTACTCGGCTTAAGCAGTGAAAAGTGCAATAGAGTTTTTCTTTCTTCTAGACCAGGAGACTAAAAACTATCTTATGAATTGACAAGTTTCAGAAGTGCTTTTTCTATCCACCATACATTCTGTAAAATCAGAATCAAAATATCCAATAATCTCAAAAGAAGTGCTGTGCCTAGGGTACTAGATTCCTAAGTTTTGGGTCCCTAAAAGGTATTTAAGAATTCTCTTAACAGCAGTCAGGTGGGATTCCTTAGGAACAACTTAAAATCTAGCACAGAGATAAGCGATAAAAATGATATCAGGTCGGCTAGTAGCAGGTAAAGTAAAGATTCAATCATCCCTCTGTACTTCTTCTGATCAACTGATTTTCCATTTGGATCTTTGTCCAACTGAATTCTTGAGGTCATGGGAGTTTTAATTGGCTTAGCTTTGTCCATTTTATACTTCTTCAAGATGTCCTTTATGTATTTTGATTGATTCAAAAAGGTTTCATCATCCATTTGTTTTACACTAAACCCTAAAAAGTAGGACAACTCTCCCATCATATTCATCTCAAACTCCTTACTCATTATTTTAGAAAAATCACGTCATAGCCTTTTATTAGAAGATCCAAAAAGTATATCATCGACATAGATCTGAATAATGAGTAAATCATCTCCTACTTTCCTCAGGAAAAGGGTGGTGTCTATGTTCCTCTTAACAAACTCTCTTTCTAGTAAGAATGTGCTAAGCCTCTTGTACTAAGCTCTGGGTGCCTGTTTTAATCCATACAAGGCCTTTTTTAATTTGAAAATATGATTTGGAATTTGGGAACTCTCAAAACCTAGGGGTTGTTCTACAAACACATTCTCTTTTATTTTCCCATTTAAAAAGACACTCTTAACATCCATTTGGAAAAGCTTAAATCCCTTATAACAGACAAAGGCTAATAACACTTTAATGGCTTCCAATCTAGTTACAGGGGTAAAAGTCTCCTCAAAATCTATCCCTTCTTTTTGATTATACCCCTTATCCACTAATATTGCCTTATTCCTAACCACCACTCCAGAATCATTCACCTTATTCTTAAAGACCCACTTAGTTCCAACTACAATTTGTCCCTTAGATCTTTCTACAAGCTCCGAAACATCATTCCTAACAAATTGGTTCAACTCCTCCAGCATGGCTAAGATCCAAAACTCATCAGAAAGGGCTTGGTTTATGTTGGTGGGTTCAGTCATTGAGATAAAGGCAGAGTGGTTCACTTCCTTCCTAAGTTCATGCATAGTCCTAACTCCATCAGAAGGGTCTCCTAAGATCAGATCTTTAGGGTGACTCGAAGAGTATCTCCAATCTCTAGGCAAAGTGTGTGAAGGTTCAACCCTTTCCTCCAGATCTACATTTTCTACTCCTTGGGTAACCTCTCCTACTCCTTCAGTGTTCTGGTGCTCTACCCTCTTCTCTAAATTTTCTACTCCAATGGTAATCTCTCCAACATCATCATCATCCTCAACTCTAGGCTTTCTAGGGTCAGACTCATCAAACACTACATGAGTAGTTTCCTCCACCACCAAAGTCCTCTTATTAAACACCCTAAAAGACTTCCCAACACTAGAATATCCTAAGAACACTCCTTAATCAGATTTCAGGTCAAATTTTTCTAAGTGAGACTTCCCATTTTTGTGAATGAAAACCTTACAACCAAAGACATGAAAGTGGGAAAGATTGGGTGTCTTACCCTTAAGGATCTCATAGGGTGTCTTATCTAATTTGGCTCTAACATTCACCCTATTCAACACATAACAAGCTGTGTTAACCGCTTCAGCCCAAGAGTATTTTAGAAGTGAATACTCAGCAAGCATGGCTCTATCATCTTCCACTACGGTTCAGTTCTTCCTTTTAGCTACCCCGTTCTGTTGAGGGGTCCTAGGAGTTGTGAAGTTGTGGCTAATCCCCTTATCATCATAAAAATCTTCAAATCTCTCATTTTCAAACTCTCCCCCATGGTCACTATGGATGGTCAAGATCTCACAGCCTAGCTTTTTCTGAATATAAGTGAAGAAGGCTCTAAACTCATCAAAAGACTCATTTTTGTGTGATAGAAATTTAATCCAAGTAAACCTTGAGTAGTCATCGATAATCACAAAATTATAGACTTTCCCTCCCAAGCTGGCAGTGCTAATGGGTCCAAATAAATCCATGTGAAGGACTTCTAAAGGTCTAGAGGTGCTAATGTCCATAATGGAGTGAAAAGTGGAGTGGAATTGCTTTCCTAATTAGTAGGCATCATAAAGGTGGTCTTTTAAAAACTTAAGCTTGGGGATACCTCTAACTAGGTCTTTTTGGGTCACTTTCTTAAGGATTTTCATACTGGCATGACATAATCTCCTGTGACACAACCATGAATCATCAACAACAATTTTTAAGTAAAATGAAGAAGCATATTCAATGTTATTTAAATCAAGCATGTAAACGTTGTTGATCCACTTTCCCTGTAAAATATTGTTATTATTTAAGTTGATAATGCATGAATTTACCAAAAACTTTATGATGAAGCCCTTAACGCAAAGTTGACTAATGCTGAGCAAGTTGTGTTTTAGTCCATCTATAAGCAAAAATTTTCAATTAAAAGATTCTTGGAATTACCCATTATACCTGAGCTGACCACCTTCCTGGTGGTATTGTCTCCAAGAGTCACCTTACCTCTTGTCCTGGTCTCCAGAAAAATGAATTGATTGGCATCGCCAGTCATATATTGAGAGCATCCGCTGTCCAAGTACCACATGCTCTCACGAGGCCTTTTGTGAGAGCTTGCTTACAAAATTATCAAATGTCAGATTTAGGAACCCAAACATGTTTGGGTTCCTTCTTATAAAAAGTATAATGTAATGCATGATGTGAATCATGTAACTTGGGTCTCCAGACCCAATGTGAACTATGGTGAATGGTGCAAGTGTGTGCTATATGTCCTAGCATGCCAAATAAAAAATATATAACTCCAGGAAAAAGATGCACTAATCTACTCTATGGTGATGCTTCCTTTTAAAGTTTTGAAAATCATGTAATGGTTTATTTTCAAAAACTTCAAGATTTATTAATTCTTTTTCTAACTCAGCATGAGATATTTTTAAAGAATCATGTGCATTGGTTAATTCAGTGTGCTTTTTATTAAATGCATCAAATTCATCAAGTAAAGTCATGTGATTGCTATCAATTTGGGAGTGATCTTTTAAAAGATTTTTATGCTCTTTTTGTAAATTTAAAAATTTCACTTTCAGACTGGCATGAGATTTTTTGAGTTTTTTATATGATGCATGCATGTGCTCACAAATTTCTAATAATTGATCATAAGTTTGTTCACATACCTCTTCTTTGTCACTTTGACCAAGATTGTTGTCTGCCTTTAAGCACAAGTTTGTTGTCTCCTCTTCAGGTTCAGTCTCAGAGGAGTCTGATGCAGAATCCACCCAAAATACCTTTTGGAATCTCTTCTTGTCCTTCTTAGACTTAGGTATCCTCACCCTTTTCCTTTCTTGTGTGAGACTTGAGTGTAGGGCAATCAGCTTTAACATGTCCTAGCTTCCTGCATTACAAACAAATTATATCATTAGAATTCTTGAAATTTTTGTTACCCTTATCTTTATTCCACTTCTGATGATTCTTGTGCTTCTTCCTTAGAAAGCTCTTAAATTGCCTCGTGATTAAGGCAACATCATCGCTTTTAGACCCGGAGGAGTCAGTGTCTGAGTCGTTCGCCTTAAGTGCCACCATTTTCTCCTTCTTCCTCTCACCTGTATCATGATTTCTTTGGTTCACTCCTTACTCATAAGCAATGAGTGAACCAAGTAAGTTATCAGTCGAATAGGTATTTAAATCTTTAGATTCAGAAATTGCAGTAATTTTAGCATCAAAAGAGGAAGACAAACATCTTAAAATTTTATTCACTTTTTCATAGTTAGTATGTTCTCTTCCTAATTCATGCAATGAAGTAACTATCTGAGTAAACCTTGTATACATTTTAGAAATCATTTCATTAGGTTTCATACAAAAAAGTTCGTAATCATGCAATAAAATATTCAAACGAGATTGCTTAACTTCTTTGGTTCCTTCATAAGTGATACACAATTTATCCCAAATATCTTTATCAGTTGCGCAAGTTGAAACATGCATGTAATCTTCATATTTTAAAGCATAGAAAAAGCAGTTCAAACACTTTGCATTAAGTTGAGCTAAATCCCTATCATCATGAGTCCATTCAGTTAAAGGAAGAGGAATAGTAACGTCATTAAGTTTACAAGTTGGAGGTGTATAACCATCCTTAGCAAGCATCCACATGAGATAATCAATTGATTGTAAAAATGTAGACATGCGAGTTTTCCAAAAATCAAAAGGGATATTATCAAACAAAGGTGGTCAGGTAATAGAATACCCTTCCGCAGTATTACGATTACTCCTTTTCACCAACCCCAGTGCGGTAGAGAACTTACTCCTTTTGCTTCCTCCTGAAGCGGGCAGAGAACCCAGACCGTTTGCTATAGTAGACCTCCCAAGAACCTCCCAAGGATGAAGGATGAAGAACGGAGAAGAAAACTTGGAACCTTTCTTGGAGCAACCTTTATAAACCCTCTCATAAGCTCCCCCTCACAAGTTCCTCTCTCTCTCTCTCTCTCTCACTCACTCACTCTCCCTAGGCTCTCTCAGGTCAAGATAGCAGCACTCATGGTTTTCTAAAGTGAAGAATAAGAGCTCTTAAATAGAAGAGCTTCGGAAAAGCTCTTATTTTATACAAACTGACTTTATCGTCCAGGCCGATAGGGGTATCGGCCTGGCTGATCAGCATAAATTTTGCTCAATCAGCCCGGTCGGTTTGGGACAATTAGAGTAATTTTGGTCACATCGTCCATGTTGATAGGATATCATCCTGGCCGATTAGTTCAATTCGAGCCAAATCATCATGGACATCGCCCTGAATTGAAGTTGGCCAATGTCAATTATCCACGCCATCATCCCGGCCGATCCTGCGATCAGCCCGGTCGATATGATCGTGCAATCAGCCTTAATTGCTTTCCTTAATTACGAGATTAATTTAGGCATAATTATGTTGAATCGTCCTAGATAATGTAATGGATCGTCCTGGCCTATGTCCAAAAATAAATTTTACCTAAATAGATTTTGCGGTTGATTCTTTCTGATTTGGGCTTATCGTCCTAGCCGATATAAGGATCGTCCAGGATGATGTGCTTAATGAGGGTTGCCTTAACCAGGATGCCATAATTAGGGTTTCTGTTTTTAGTCGGATCATTCTAGCTGATATGAACATCATCCAGGACGATGTACTCAAAATAGAAAATAATAGAAAAAATCTAAAGTGTGTGTGTGCAAGGTTACCTAGCATTAGGAACCACTTTTACAATGGACTCAAGAAAAGAAAAGTTACAAACTGACTCAAACTAAGTCTACCCAATCTTGAGCTGGCTTGAGTTGCACTCGATCTTGTAGACCTGAAAAGTTAGTAGGCAAGATAGTCGCAGACAATTATGAATGTTTTCTATCATCAAAAGTCGAATCCATGAACTTAGATTTGCAACAGACTTGATTTAAATCCTTAACTCAAAAATTAAAGCCCCTTAATTGGACTTCCATTTTAAGTTTAATTTAATTTTTAATGATAAATTAATATTTAATTAACTTAATTAATTAAAAATAACTAAAAATGTCAATTAATTTTTAAACACTTGAGAACACTACCTTGGGTTATTCCTCACATTTGGGAGTAAATGCAAGAGTTTGGAATCTATTTGGATCAAAACCCGTTAAACCTTCCTTAGTTAAAAAAATTAAAAATTTAATTAATTGATAAGAAAATTTAGAAGTAATTTAAGAAAATTTTAAATTGAGCTAACTCAAAGGCATTAGTCTCCCTTTGGAGTCTAACTTTTTTAAAAATTTCAAACCTATAGAATTAACTCAAAGCTAAAAGTCAACTTTTCAATCAACTCTAGTTAAATTTAGATCAAAACTTCAAAAATTCATAATTAAATCTAAAAAAATCCAATTCTTACAAACTTAATGTCTAATTACAAATCTTAAGAACCAATATTTAAGAAAAATATCAAAACTATAGAATTAACTTTAATTTAGTAACTCAAATTTTGATCTCTTAATTTAATGAATTAAAATAACTGAAAAAATGTAATAGCCAACTTAAATTATAGAAAACATTGAACCCAACCTTTAAATGTAGCAATTAATTATTTTAATTAAAAAACTATCAACCCTTAACCCTTAATTAAGTAATTCAGTTAATTAATACCCATTACTACTAGGTAACCCGAGCCTATAAGGTTATTAACGTAGTCCAAAGAAAGGTGAGATAAAATTCATGACCATGGTGTAAACAAATTTAGTAATTAATTAACACTTAAAAAATAGTTTTAAAATAAATATTAAGATATTAATACTTAAATTTAAACTAAAATTCCTTAAATTATTCAACTAATTAGAACACAAGATGACTTTAACAAAGTACTGTATATAGGATATATCCAAACCATCTAGCGTATATCGCACACTATAGATAGTTTGCTATGACAACCAACTCTAGTTTTAGACTAGGCTGGTGTTTACTGCTACTTTTGTGCTGGGTTTTATGTGGTTTTCACTACATGGTTGTTGCTAGAATTAAGTGATCTGATTGTTTATTTAAATATTTATATAATATGTAAATTGTTATTATGGGCGTCAGATTACTCCTATGTTAGGAATGATATGGATGCTCACTTAATCTTCTATAGGTGGCCATGCTCACGTAGAGATGAAGATCAAATAAAAGGTGATAAAAAATCAAGCTTTGAATTAATAAGTTTTTTTTGCAGGTGCTATAATTGCTATGCCCCTATTTTAATTAAAAAGAGCATGGCCAAGCATAGCTTTAATTGAAATTTAAACATTTTAATGTATTTAACAATTTGGGATTCATTGTTGATTTCAATATTATTTGCATAGGAAAACCATGCAGGAGATTTGTAGTCTCTTAATTTTTAAGTTTTCAATGTAATTTAATTCAAGTCAAGTGTTGTAATGTAAAAATGATTTTGAGGTGGGATACGAGTTATCGAACCTAAAATCCAAAAGAGAAGGGTAATATCCCTAAAGGGAGAGTTCTTCTTCATTTGGAGATTTAGTTTAGGATACTTTCAAAATTTCAAAGAAAAAAAAAAACACCCCTTCGGGGAGGAGTTTCTTTTCATTTGGATAACCGGACCCGATAGATCTAAGATGCTTATTGACGGATGAAGGAGTGAAGATAGAGAGAAATCCCACTCTCAAAATCACTTGAGTCATTCTTAGGAGTAGAATTCGTATTGGTGTCAATGGTACCCAACCACTTTTAAATTTTGCAGATACTGGGTTGTAATATTAAGTGACACTGGCCATATATATATATATATATATTAAATTTAATTAATTGGTTTAATTTATTTATTTTAATTGTGTAGTAGAAATAACATATTTTTCTAACTTTTTTGATTGCATGGTAGTTTATTTTTAGCTTGGAACAATTAGAGGCTTGTGAGGGTATGTTAAAAATCCTTCTATTTAAATAAATTAAAAATTTTAAGCTCACATAGAAAATCTAATGCTTTAAGAAGTAATACTTTCTCTTCCTTGTTAGGCACCTCTCCGACTTCGAGTTCTAGCAGACCACCTGACTTATTAGGGAGCAGTGCTATCAAGGGGATATTATGTAATCTCTAGGATAAAATATATTTTTAAGCCTAATTTTAAAATTGCTTTATATCAAATTTATGAATTCGTTGAATCAATTAAAATGAATTTCATTAAACAAATTAAAGAGTCAAATTTTAATTGCACTTTTTTAAGCATTAATTACCCTCTTTTTTAAAGAAACACCCTTACCACTCTTGCAATTAAGAGCAGATCTTGATGTCATCCCTAATTCCTCAATGTTAATTAGGTAACGTCCTTACCAATCTAGCATAGAAGACTAGATTTATAGATTTTATACACCTAGCTGGTTAGCTAGCTCCTCAATCAAGGCTAGGGTAAGTTCAGGTTTTACACTACATTAGGATAGTTCGGGCTTCTATTATTTAGCGCCCAAATTAGACTTAGGATCTGGGGCAGACTCAAAATCATAAGTCCCAACAATTAAAAAATTTAATCTTAACTTTCTAATAAATTGACAACTAAAAAAAAATTTCTCCTCAAATAAAAATTTAAAATCCAACATATAAGGAAGAACCGAGCATTTCTATATTATTTAAGAATCCCAAAATGCTCCTACTTATCCTCCGTTGACCTCTAGAAACAAGTGCTTAAATTTAATCCAATCTCAAATGAAAATTCAAACCTCACTTCCTTTGATATCTCTTTAAAAATCTTAAGAATAAAATTTTACTATTATTTTGATCGATAGTTTTCTTAGAAAACTTAGGTTTCTTATAATGTAATTAACTGTAAGGACTTGCACTCATAGGAGATTTAAAGAAACCAGATTAACGTTTAAAATCAAATTTTTTAAATTCAATTAATTATCTTTGAGAAAATAAAAGTCAACAATCATTATCGTCATGCTCAAATGATTGATAATAAACGGTATCTTCTTTTTCCTAGAAGATATTGTCATTTTAATGTTACGACTTTTATAATGAAATTAATGATCCCTTATCAAGATTTTTTTAGTAAAACACTTGATAAAAGATCATTTTGACCCTCTAAGATCATATGCAGTTTTTCTTTAAGTTTGACTACAGTAATAAGGATAAACTTATAGTTTTATAATCTAAACCTATTAGGGAATAATATCTTCGCCTACCGAGGTGATATATCATTCTTAATGACGTGATTGATTTTAAAACTTAAATTTGAAAAAAAATCTACTTTTCCTAAAGAAAATTAACTTTTTAGAACTTCTTTTTAAACTCAATTTCTTAACCAAACAAAAAATGGAGTCATTAGGGAAAATTTTCTCTCTCCATCTTAAATAAAGGTAGAAATTTGATTACATCAGTAGTTTTGACTACCTTCATTTTGTTGGTGTCTCTTCTTTCTTCTTCCTTGGGTGAGTATGGCCAAGATAAAAAACACATGTCAAAGGATAGGTTAGTGAGGAAACCTCTATAAAATCCAAGCTTTGATATTTTCTCCCAAGTTAATCAGTGGAGAAAAAGACTTAAGCCGAACTTTAGGATCTTCCTATCTATTTTTTTAACATGCATATTTGAGTGAAACTCAATACATTGAGTTTTAAAATTTAAAGAAGATCCATTGAATTTCATCTTCAAGTTCAAAGTTCAATTTTGATTTCAAGTTCAAACCTAGGGTTTAACATTTCACCTCTAATTCAATTGGTGGGATAAAAGAGTGAAGCCAAAATCTCTATTTTTTTTTCTATCAATTTTATAAACCCTCTTATTGAGTTAAACTCAACATGCTGAGTTTCAAAACTTGAAGAAAATATGTCAATTTCAAATTCTAGTATAGATTTACCATCAAAATGATCAAAGTCATCATTAGGTATCATTGCCATGTGTTACCCTACAATATCCTATTGTAGTTCAGTACATACAGTGTTGTTCCAAATTTCTTAAAATTATTTACAATTTTTCAAATCCATTTCAAATTTTTAATTCAAGCCATATCATTTTAAATCCTCTAACAAGTCTGGGCTTTAACATTTCACCCCCAAGTCAATTAGTGAATTCTTAGGATGTTCATGTTAGTTTTGTAAACCTATATAATTGAGTGAAGCTCAATATATTGAGTTTAAAAATTTGAAGAAGATCCATTAAACTTCAACGTCAAGTTCAAGTTTAATTTTAATTGGAAGTTCAAATTTAGGCTTTGACATTTCACCCCAAATTAGTTGGTGGAATGAAAGAGTCAAGCCTAATTCTTAGATCTCCTTATTAATTTTGTGGACCCTCATGTTGAGTGAAAACTGAATACGTCAAGTTTTAAAATTTAAAGAAAATCAATCAAGTTCAAAATTTAAATTCTATTTTAAAATCAATTAATTTAAATCACCTTCTCTTAATTCCCAGAAATCAAACATACTTAAATGGTTAGGAAACTCATCTTCTAACTAAATAGAGACACAACTATAGAAGGAGCTACCTATTGCATTGTAATTCAGTTTGGGATGGGGTTGAAATTTTAACCTCTTAGTTAATGGGGAAAGTATCATGGCTCTATCTACTGGGACACAAGTGGATGTTCCTTTAGTTGAGATTACCTTAGGGCTTGGAGATGACTCCCACATCTCTAGAATAAATACGAATGTCTCCCCCTTGCCCATTGTACCCTCTTCTCGAGAGGATAAGAAATAAAAACTAGTGACAATAGATGAAAGATATTCTATATCTGAGATTGGATCAAGTTCTACCACCCCCCTTTGCCAGCAAGAACTATAAGAAGAACTACCTGTGTAGAGTCAAAATGAAGATTATTAAGGCCAAAAAGATCGTTGAGTCGAGAGCCTTAAAGTAAGTCAAACATGAGGCTAATGAAGAGTTTATTGCTCATTTCACATACCCCCTCTTTGGTGGAAGTCATTTCCACCATCTTTATATTACACAAGGGAGGAAGATTATGAGAATGATAGCGTGATCTTCATCATGCCTTTTTGTCCATTACATAGAAAAGATTAATCAAGTCAGAAGTGAACAATCACTTGTAATAGGCCATAGGCCCCCATTGTGGGTTATGATCCATCCACTCTACTAGAAGATGTTAGGTCACATTACTATACGTGCCCCACTATGTCAATTATAGAGGAGGAGGTGTATAAACCACTCGATGTGCCACCCTCATAATTTCTAGGCCACTAGTAATTAGGGAGGGAAATTAATTTAAGATCTTATCAGATAGTGAAATAATATGAATTTAAATTTTAAAGGGGTCCTGTCATGATGGATCTTTATATCAAAATGATGATGTATTAGCTAGGGAGAGTGTAGAACCCATGCTAAACTCTTACTTATAAGAGATTATAAAAATGTAATTTCATATTGATAGGGTCTTGTCACTTTTTTTTTTAAGAAAATGCAGCAAATTGCATTAAAGGAAGAGCTAAGAAGTTATTACAACTCTAAAGACTCATAACAGAAGATTCCTCCTTTAACATAGACATAAATAAAGGAGGAACCTTATTCATATTAACATCATCCCAAATAAATGAGCTCAAAATACCATAGTTAGCACATAAATCAGCTAACTTATTACAACATCTATCAACACAATTGAAAATGACATTATTAAACTCATTCAATAGATGAATGTCTTCATACCTTGTGTCTTCCTTTTGTTTAACCTTCTTCAAGAACTTCATGACATTGATATTTTCACCTTCAATAATGATTCCCTTGTATTTAAACATCCAATCTTTCAACATCTCCTTAATAGATTGAGTTTCCAATAATTTCAAATGAGATATGTCCCAATGTATATACGGTTTCCCAAATGCTAGTAGGAATCTCCCTTTGTGATCACGGAAAACTCCTCTAATACCAGCTTTATATGAGGAAAATAATGCAGCATCCATATTTACTTTAGTGGAGGGTGATCTTAATGAAGATTAGACAACGTAGAAGGTTGGTTGACATCCCATATACCCGAGAATCTTCCTATCCCTTGAGCAGAAATTGAAGCATAACTCATTGCATCCGAAGCAATTATCAAAGAGCTATCTTCTTTCCCATTGTGTATAAACTTATTTCTTGACTTCCAAGTTAAATACACCACAGAACTGTAAATATTGATCAAATAGGGACTTAGAGATGAGAGGCACTTATAGTAATCAGATAATGAATTGAATTCCTGAAAAGTAAAGCCCCATTCCCTTATTTGTTTAAGGACATCCTTCAGTTTCTCACAATTAGCTACAACATGGTCTCTATCTTCAATTACATTGCAATTTCTTGGGCAGAGATTATCCCTTTGTAATATTCTATGTTCAAGGAATTCATGAGTAGGCAGACCATTATTGAAAATCCTCCACCATAAAGTCTCCACCTTTGGATTAAGCTTGGCTTTCTTCAACCAGCTCCAAAACAACACTGGTTGTGGTTAAATCACCGAATTCTCAAATAACATGGAAGATATTTACCTCCCATTGTTCTGGAACATAAGTTCCATTCTATCTTCATCCAACCCACTTGGAATATTGGTTTGTAATATTAGACTTACAAGATCTTCCCCCATGATTCTTCTCATATACTCCACATTCCAGCTCCCATTATAAAATAAATTGGAAACTGTAAATCTGTTGCAGTCTAGAGGAGTAATAAAGGTTGACCATTTGTTAATGCTTTTGTCCAAGATCCATGTATCATTGAATACATCAATGTCATTCCCATTAGCAACTCCCATTATAATGATCTTCCAAGCTGAAGATCCCATTTTTTTATTATATGCCTTTTCCAGTAGATTTCCATACTTTGGATAGAAGAATTTGTATAGAAAGGATTCTTTGTCAGACATATATTTCCATGCAATTTTGGATCTCAATGGACCAACTTTAGTATAGCAAGAATGGAGAGCTTTACCTCCCCATTTGGTTGGCAAGC
Source organism: Dendrobium nobile (assembly GCA_022539455.1). NCBI lineage: Eukaryota > Viridiplantae > Streptophyta > Magnoliopsida > Asparagales > Orchidaceae > Dendrobium > Dendrobium nobile. The sequence continues at coordinate 17,351,762 of CM039724.1, read as the reverse complement.
ACATAGTAGACCAATTAACATAATGTATGCCTTGTCTTCCATTAGATTTGTTCCAAATATAGTGTTGAGTCTAGAAAATAGGTTGTTAGACCTAAGTTAATGTCCCAAGGCTACCAAGAGGGGGGATCAATTGGTATTTTAAAAATTTAAACCCTCTTTGAAAATGTGTTGAACCGAAATGAAAAATTTTTATTAAGTTTTTATAGAAAACGTTTTTCAACCATAGAGTTTTTAAACAAAAGAAAAATGCGGAAAAATAAAAACCAGTAAAGTAAATGACACAAGATTTATAGTGGTTCGGTCTAAACCAGACCTATATCCACTCCCCCGAGGCACCCTCTGAGTATTGCACTAATACCAATAGTGACTCTCCTTTTGCACCCACAGCAAGGCGGAGAAGCCTTTACAAACACTCTTTTCACCACTACCCGGTGCGGCAGAGAACCGTCGTCCTTTTACACTATCCCCAGTGTTGGCAGAGAACCTTCTGACCTTTCACACTCTCCTAGTGTGGGCAGAGAACCCTTCGGCTGTTCACACTCTCCAAGTGTAGGCAGCGAACCCTTCTGCTGTTTACACTCTCCAAGTGTAGGCAGCGAACCCTTTAGCTGTTCACACTCTCCAAGTGTCGGCAGCAAACCCTTCAGCTGTTCACACTCTCCAAGTGTAGGCAGCAAACCCTTCGGCTGTTCACACTTTCCAAGTGTCGGCAGCGAACCCTTCGGCTGTTCACACTCTCCAAGTGTAGGCAGCGAACCCTTCGGCTGTTCACACTCTCCAAGTGTCGGCAGCGAACCAGATCTCCTTGACAGATCTTCTCACAAGAAATCTAGAAGGAAGAAAAAAAAGAGTGAAGTAATCCAAATTTACAAGTAGAGATTCTTACCTTTAAACACCAAGGGAAGTCTTCACACTCCAGTGGTAGGAACACTCCTTTGAATGCTCTCTCACACTATCTCCTTGACTTTTCTCTCAATAGGCACGAAGATCAAATGGCAAAAAGATTGGGTGGCAGTCTAATTTGGACTATATATATAAAAGACAAGAAAAACTGCCCAAAAACTGCAAGTTTTCAATTCTGTACACAGTGGATCGTCCCGTACGATCGTGGATCATCCTGGACGATATTACTTAAAAGCCTTGAAATGAACCTCTTTGTATATGTGTACGAAATGTTTTCGTACAAGCTGATCATCCCGTACGAACTAAGTTCATCCAGTACGAACAGTTATAACAAGGTCAGTTCCAAAAAAATGAATATAGAAAAACCGTCCTAAGTCGGTTGTATCGTCTGGACGAAATTTGTTCGTCCGGACGAAAATCTTACAGAGACCAAATCGTCCCGGTCGATATTTAATTTCATCTGGACGAAATTCTTACAGAGAGCAAATCGTTCTTGATGATAATTATTTTCGTCTGGATAAAATTCTTACAGAGAGCAAATTGTCCCGGATGATATTTAATTTCGTATGGACGAAATTCTTACAGAGAGCAAATCATTCCTGACGATAATTATTTTCGTATGGACGAAATTCTTATAGAGAGCAAATCGTCCTGGATGATATTTAATTTCGTCTCGGACGAATAGGACTTAAAAAAATTTTTCTAGCCAGTTCCTATTCGTTCCATGTGATCTTAATAGGAGATAACTGTCTGATCGTCCCGTACGAACTGATATCATCCCGTACGATCAGTAAAAATTTTATATGATCTCCTTATGTGTGTGTGTGTATGTTTTTATTCACTCAATTACAATCACTCCCTCTAATTTGATTTGAAGACTTTGTGTTTGAGAGTATGATTCACCTGAAATGTTAGTACACACAAAAGCAATATAAATCTTCTAAAATTATTAGGAGATAAGTACACATTTGAATAATAATATTTGGAATCATCAAAACTATACAAGTTGCAAAAATGTAAAACATGCAAATAGCAACTATCTTAACATATAGCTTCTACAAATCTTGTCTACCTCATTAAGAATACTTTTTGGCACAAGGGAGTTAGTGTAATGAAATGTAGTGAAGGATAATAAGATAGTTTTAGTTAATAATATCTTTAATGCCAAAGATATCATTCTTCCTCCCCAAATGTTTGTCATTTTCAAGGCTTTATCGACAATAAAAATAAAATCTTCTTTAACTAAACTTTTCATTGCAAGTTTCACACCTAGGTAAGATAATTGTTTAGTTATTTTGAAGCCCATCAATCAGCCAATAGACTTCTTCCTCCTTCTTCTAACATTATTGCTGAAAATCATAGAAGATTTGTTGACATTGATAGAAAGGCCCGTCAACCTACAGAAGTTACCCAAAATAGATTTTATCTGCTTGGTTGCCTTCATGGTTGCTTTCGAGAATATGATCACATCATTTGCTTACAACAAATGAGAAATAGAAGGCCCATTTGCACAAATACAAACTCCCATTGAATCTCCTCTTTGTTTGAAGGCATTTGATAGCAATTGTGCACAAAGGATAAATATATATGGAGACAAGGTTCAACCTTGTCTAAAGCCACACTTTCCATCTATCCAATTTGATAAACTTCCATTGATTGAAATAGAGAATTTAGAATTTTGAATACATTCCAAAATCAGTTTAGAAAAATACCATGGAAAACCAAAGTAATTCAAAGCTTTTTCCAAGGTGAGCCATCCCATAGAATCATAAGCTTGCTCCATATCAATTTTGAAGGAGACAAAACCTTTTGGATGAATTGGAAATCCTTAATTTGTGCATAACCTCTTGAGCTATCAACACATGATCTGATAAAGATCTTCCTTTGATGAAAGCTGCTTGTTCTTTTGAGATCAATTTAGGGATGATAGGAGCCATTCTATTCATAAGAATTTTTGCCACCAATTTGTAGACCGAATTGCATAAGCTAATTAGTCTATAGTTAGAGGGAGTTAACGGGTTGGCAACTTTGGGAATCAACACTATTAGTGTCTCCTTCTATTTAGGATCCATTTCAGATGTTTAAAAAAAACCATTTATGGCTTTCCATAAATCTATTTTTATTATCTCCCAATAGGCTTTAAAAAATGAGAAAGTTATTCCATCATTACTTGGAGAGATGTTGTTTCCACTTTATTTGACAACTTCTTCCATCTCTTCAATAGTAAAGGCTTTGCTCAATGTGTTTCTATCATCTTCATCTAGACAACTCCATGTACTTGGCCAATCTTCTAGATTACAACAACGGTATCTCCACTTATCCTTAAAATGTTCAATCAAAACATTTTCTATAAGAGATTGTTCCTCCACCACTTCTCCAACTCCATTCTTGATTTTAGAGATGAAGTATGAATTTCTTCTAGTTGAGGAATAAGCTTGAAATAAATTTTAATTTCGGTCTCCCTCCATCATCCACTTTACCATAGCCCTTTGTATCCACCATGTGTCCAGCCAGGCTGGAGTAGAATTGAGTTCTTCCACCTTTGATTTCAGCAACCAGCAAATTGCTTCCATTAATTCTCCTACATTTGCCTCCAATTGAAGATCTTCTATTTGTTTCAGCAAGTCCTTTTTTAGTGATAGTAAATTCTGCATTTTTTCTTTGCTCTAATAGAAAAGAGCCTTAAGAGAGTTTTTCAATTAGCAATTCAAAACATTAGCTGAATTGCCTTTATAGTTTTTCCTCCAAACTTTTTCCACCACAGCCACTAAAGCCTTGTTAGAGGCCCAAACATCCTAAAACCTTTGAATCTTCTTACTTGTTTATTGAACCATAAGGTTTAGGATGATCGGGCAATGATCTGAAGCCACACGAGCCAAGTGCCTCACTAGGAAGCGATTAATAGAAGTTAGAGCAGCCGGATTTAGAAAGCATCTATCTAGCCTCTCTAGGATTCGATCTACACCTTTCTTGTTATTACACCATGTGAATTTATGACCCACAAATCCTACATCATGGAAGTCATTGTTAGCTAGGAAGGTCTTCATTTCCTTGGATCCAAGGGAAAGTTTGAATCTTTTCCCTCCCCTCCTATCAACACATGAAAGAATGCAATTGAAGTCACCTCCTATGACCATAGGTAACTCCGTAGATGCAAAGAATTCTAGCCTTTCCCAAAGCCTTCTCCTTCTATAGACTTCCTTGTTGCCATAGATTGAAGCTATCCTCCATGTACCTTTGTTAGGAACCTCCAAATCCCCCGCAATGTATTGTGAAGAGGATTCTAAAACTTGAAATGTAGCCATGTTTGATTTCCATATCACAAGAATACTCCCTGATAAGCCTTCTGAAGGAACATGCAAAAAATCCCATTCAGAGCCAATAAGTTGATCCACCTCTTTTCTTTCAAAAGAAGTGATTTTGGTTTCCAATAAACCAATAAAAAAAACCCCATATTCTTTGACAAACTCCTTCAAGTATAGAGAAGCTCTTCTCTTCCTAGCTCCTCTATAATTCCAAAATGCTATGGATGAATTCATTGAATAAGAGGGGATGAGGGCCCCATCTTATCTTTATTTTCAGCATCAGCCCTCCTACTTCTAGGAGCTATGTTAATTGGACCCAATCCTTTTAACTGTTTGGTACCTTTCCTCTTAATAGTAGAGGATACTCCATCCGTGGTTTCTTTGGCATTCTTCAAATTCTCTCTATTGTTGATAAGATCTTCTTTTGAGTCTTTGATAGATCCTCCCATTTCTTCACACAAGTTGTACTCAATCACTTATGTAGATATAATTTCTCCTTCCTCTACCAATTCATCCAAAATGTTGAATTTGTTAACATATATAATGCAAGAGGAATGAACATTCATACCTTTATCAACCTTGTTTCCTGAAAAGGTTTCTTTGTTTTTGAATTTGAATGTTCTCAGATTATGGATCAATACTGACTTCCTCTGTATGAGTAACCATCTCCTCCACATTTGACATCTTCAAAGCTTCCCTTGCCTTCCAAACCGTCTGGTTATTGACAGCTGCAGTTTTGTTTCTAGAATTTAGCTTACTGTCTAGATGAAGGGAATTTTTGATAGCATTTTTATAATTTCTTTTTCTACCATAATTGACCTGAAGCCAAGGCCCGTAACCAATATTTTCTGCATTTGGAGCTGCAGTATTTGCTGCTTTGCTGAGATTTGAGCTGCCTTCTACCAACTCCTTTGAAGTTTCCACATCTTCCTTTGAAACATTGGTTTTATTTGATGAATTCTCCAAGCAGTTGTTCTTGGTGTGACCAATTTTCCCACAATAAAAATAGAAATCTAGAAGCCTTTCATACTCTATCTTTTGAAAGAACTTACCCAAACTCCCTTTCACCCAAACTCCTAGGGGTAAGTTAGTGTCCAAATTGATGTGAATACAAACCCTTCCAAACTCCCTCCTACCCCATTAGAACAAATTTCCATCAATCATGAGAGGTTTTCCAACCATTGAGACAATTCTACATATATTGATTTCATCCCAACAATGGAGTGGGAGGTTAGGAAGCCTAATCCAGATTGGGGCACACAACCCTTTTAAGGATGATGAATATAAGTTTGGAGACCATTTGTCCATACCAATGATCTTTCTATTTACAAACCAAAGGCCATTAGTGTAGACTGCATCCAAGGCTTCTTTGTCATAGAATGAACAAAGAACCCAGTCCAATCCTAACTTTATTAGGTGGAACTTCCCATATGATGCCCATTTCCTTCTGAGTTCATTTCTAACCACAGGGAAAGGAGTTTTTCTTCAAAAAACCTTGATCATAATTGAGTTTTGAAGTCTGTTAGAATTTTCTATCACCTTGTCCTCATGTAGCTTCACTGTAGCTCTATCTTCTGATATGAAATTTCCCAAGTCCAAATGAACTACTTTTATATGTTCCTTCTTACTCCATGCATTCTGTTTAATATTTGATTTCAGCCTTTCTATAATTTCATTTTGAGATTCCTTGCACAATCCCAATTCTCCATTGTTACATTCTCAAACTTTATTCAAATCAGAATTGTTCTTCACATTGCCTACAAAAGCAATGTTTTCCTGAGAATGCATCTCTGCTTTAGCGACAGCTTGACCAAAATCACGTTATGCATTATTTTGTTTGTCAAAAAAATTATGAAATCCAGAATCTTTACCCATGTTTATAGTCCCTTCTAACATCAGGTTAAGAAATGACTTTGTCGATGGAGAAGCTTAACCAGTCTCCATGATTCCAAGAAATTCGCTTTTCTTAAGATGCACAACTGCCATATTATCTGCTATCACACCCTTTCCTTTCCCTGCAACTTCAGGGACTTTTTTAGAAGACAATCGATCCTCCTTCATTGATAACCAACGACATTCCAGAACAAAGTTTTACTTTCAATCCTTGAACAAAGCTTGAAAGGATGTCTCCAAAAGTAGGAGGAGACAATGAAAATGACCCGGCTGGACCATGAGAATTACCTATGGTAATACGCCGAGCATCCACTGAACCACCAGTGTTGGGTGGCCCGTGACCCTCAGTCGCCATTTTGCTTGAGCAGAAAATTTGCGACAATGAAATTTGAAATTCAGCTGCAAAAAGGCCTTTTTCCTCAGAGCTTCTCTCTCTATTGGGTCTTGTCACTTAGACTTGCAATTTTTAAGGAAAGAATATCATTTCTCAAGTATACTGGTCCAAATTTTCAAGACACTTGATTCACCTTTTAAATGAAAATTGACCCCTTCTTTAAATTATAAATAGGAGAGAGGTGTAGTTGACTCCACCAGATATTTAAAGACCCCTCCTATTTGTTGCTTATGTGGGTTTATTTTACCTTTGAGTTAAAATCTATATCAAAGTTAAGTTGATTTTAGAAATAAAAATCTTTTCTATCTTTTCATAATTTTCTATCTAAATAGGCATGTCTCACATGTTTTAATTTTATTTAATGCTTTTCCTAGTCAAGCTGATATTTTTATCAAAAGATTGGGTCCACTTTGAGGGTTATACTTCTTGAATAAGAGAATGAGTTTTCTTCTCTTATACATGAGATATAACGTTGGCCTTAAAAACAAAAGGGAGTGTAGTCATTTTATGGTTTTAAAGAAAATGAAGCTTTTTATCAAAATTAACAAAAATCAGAAGATGCATAAAGTGCGCCAAAAGTCAAAAGATGCGCAAAGTGCACCAAAAGTCAAAAGATGCTCAAAGTGAGTAAAAAATCAAGAGATGTGCGAAATGCACTAAAAAATTAAAAGATTTGCAATGTGCACCATAAAAATGAGAAAAATGCTTCATTCTTATTTATATCTTTAAATCTTAGAAAAGCCTTATCACCTTTAATCTCTTGACTTTGAAAAATTTTGAATCCATATTTAACATTTATGGATTATTTACCAGATAAAAAATATCATGCAAGAAATTTAAAAGATTAAATTTATTTCTCCAACTTAAACCTTTTGACATTAATTTTAATTTAAAAATATATTATGAAAAATCTCAATTTAGTTTCTACGAAACTTGATCTGGATCAACCAAATCTAAATCCTTGGCACTTTTTGGGTTAGTTGGAGTAACTCTACTTTTCACTGTCCTTGTGAATTTGTTCCCATTTGTTTTTCTTATAGGATCCAAGTGATCAAGAGAAAAATTTTTCAATAAAAGAACCAATCTTATGCTCTTTGATAAAAATCCAAATCTCATTGTCAAGGGATGTGTATGAATCCTTACACATAGGCATCATTTCCTTTACTCTACAAAGTTATGAAAGTTTGAAGAGGTTGTTAAACCTAATACAACTATCCCAAGGCTAACCAAGAGGGGGGTGAATTAGTTATTTAAAAATTCTCTTGGATATTTTAGAAAACCGATTTAAGAGATTTTATCACAACGGTAGATTTTCTCAGAATATTTTTGAACCACTGTAATTGAACGTGCAAAAAATAAAAATGCAGTAAAAAGTAAAGACAGAAGAACATCAAATTTTATAGTAGTTCGATCCAACTAGACCTACATTGATTATTTGAAGACTCCTTCTTAAGGTATTGCACTATACCAAAGTGACTCTCCTTTTTCTCTCATAGCAAGGTGGAGAAGCCCTTACAATAACCTCACTTCCACCAACCCCAGTCCGGTAGAATACTGAGGTCCTTTCTCACCCTCCTGGTGATGGCAGAGTACCAACATCCTTTTTCACCCTCCTCGTGATGGCAGAGTACCGACATCCTTTCTCACTCTCCTAGTGACGACATAGTACCTACATTCTTTTTCACCCTCGTGGTGATGACAGAGTATCGATATCCTTTCTTACCCTCTTGATGATGATAAAGTACCTATATCCTTTCTCATGCTCCTGGTGATGGTAGAGTACCAGATCTCCTCTAAAGATCTTCTCTCAAGATTCTTCAAAGAAGTAGGATAGAGATGTGAAGAATATACAAAGAAATCCTCACTATTGGGCATCCTTGTGAACCCTTCATAATTTCCACTTGCAAGATCTCTTAACTCTCACTCCCAAACACTCTCCCAAAACACTCTCTCTATCACTCTAAAAACAAAATTCATAGAATAAGTAGGATAGTAAGTTTTTAGGACTCTTATATATGAAGGACAAGAAAACCCATCTAGAAAACTAAAAATTTCAAGTTGAACGTATTTGTATCGTACAGTAAATAATTCAAAATTTCATGTATGTTCCTTTACGAACCTGATTTTATACTCTATCTGTCGTATATACAAACTGACATTGTATAGTATAAACAGTTCAAAACTAAACAAGTTCATCTGATACGATTTCATACTAACCTATTTCGTATACTATGAATCATCTGTATGAATCCAATATTATATAATACAAACTATTTAATCAAATCATGCTTCATATGGTATGAATGCGGACAATCCCATTTCATACTCTGGATGTCGTCTGTAAGAACCCAAGTTCATATAGTATGAATAAATCAAAATTTTAGGTGTTAATATGGGATAAATTGGTACGCACCCATTTCATAATCTTGACCTCATATGTATAAACCTCACTTAATACAGTACGATCAATTCAAGAAATGGTGAATTCATTTGGGATGAACTGGTACATATCCATTTTGTACTTTGGACATCGTCTATATAAATCTAACTTCGTACAATACGAACATTTTAAAAGAATTTTCCATTGCATGATTTGATTAACATAGTTATAGAGAAACTATCATGTCAAATCATCCAGTATGATTCAAAAATCATATAGTAAGATTAGTTTTAAAAATAAAAGTTTTGATTCACTCTCCCAGTGTGTGTGCCACAATTACTCAATTACAATTACACTCTCTCAGACCTAAGAAAATTTGAAAAATTATAGACTTCAATTACAAGAAATCCTAATTTAATCTATTTTGAAGTCTTTGATATTCTAGAGTATGATTTTCCTGAAATGTTAGAAAACATAAACAACACAAATAAAAATTTTCCAATATATATTAGGTGAAACATTAACTAACACAATAATATTTTGGTATCATAAAAAACTCACATGATATAAAAACATAGTTTTAAAAATTAAGTTACAACAATCTTCCCCTTTTTGATTATTGAAAAATAATTATTATTTGAGTTATAACTTAAGGCAATTTTTCTCCTATGCTCCTCCTAAATGAATGACCAATTTAAAATAAGGGATTCCAATAAAAATCAAAATCACAACAACAAATTCAACAATAAATTCAAAAGACCCAAAAATAACAAAAACAACATAACAAACACACACATAATATACACACATTACAACAATCACACAATAAATAATCATACATACATACATCAAATAACATCAAACAATAAATAAATAATACATCAAACAATAACTAATGACTCCCATTTTTGACAATAATAAAAAGTGAAGAACTTCTTGAGAAGATAAGTTTTTATGGATAAATTAAAATTGATGAAGAAAAGAAGATTTTAAAGTAATTACAAATATGACATTAACGTCCTAATGCTAAAAAGAAAAACTCAAAATTTAAATTAAAGAACAACTAAAATAAGAAAATTCATCCAGGTTCACTGTTCGTTCTAGACATGTCAAATAAAAATAATTATTCCAAAAATTATGAACAAAAGATGAATTAGTTTCTAATTCAATAGTAAAAATTATTACAGATTATATGGATTTATATAAGAGATTGAAAGATAAAGAAAAGAATAGTTTGAATTTTTCAATTGGTGATATTATGCATCTTTTCTATTTTTTGTGGCACACTTTTTGCAACTTTTCAGTTTGGGCTAATTTTATACATTTTTTTTTCACTTTGACTAACACTGCACTTCTTTTTAAACTATTGGCACATTTTTTGCATCTTTTTATATTTTTGGTCTTTTCAGTATCAATAAATCTTAAAACAAAAATTAATAATTAACAAAAATAAACACCTTAAAAAATAAATAAAATAAAATTAAGACATCTATTTTGAAATAATTACAGTTAAGTAATATTTGTCTATAAGAATAATAAATTGATCTTATAATCAACATTCAATCATAATTTAATTTTAAATTTTAAAAGATTAAATTTTGCTAGGAAATTAATTTGTAGAGCAAAGTAATTAAAATTTTCATTTTAGATATCAATTACAAATGATTTGTCTCTAAAAAATTAACTAATTAGATCAAGAGTAATTTCAATTCAAGTCAAAACATCATTCCATTTAACATTTGAAATACATATAAATATTATATCATACTAGAAACTTAAGAACCACAACATGAAGAAACCAACATATGAAATCATAAGAAACATCTCAATAAGTATAAAAATCTCAACAACAAGTACAACAAAAAAGTAAGAATAAAATTTTGAGGGGCCTTGGTTTGGAGGTGATTGAGGGTGTGAACATCATAAAGTATCTATTTATAGTAGCTTCTTGCATGTTGACCAATCACATTGCCCTCAAATACACTACATGTCTTTTGTACCTCACATCCTGCTGGTTTAGGTGATTCTCAATTTGATCAAAATATTGATCAAAATGAGATTCCAATCTATCGAAATATTGGACCATTTCTTGATAGAAATTTTGATTTGGTCCAGGTGTAGGTGCAAGTGCTAGAGAAGGGTCTTCTTCTTCTCCCTATGATTCTTCTCTCTCAGATCCTTGATCCAACCAAAAAGTGCACAAAAAGAGACATTAGTGAAGTAAATGAGAAGTTGAGTGGGAGGATCAGGATGGATCAGGTTCTTTTCTGTAATGTAGTCAACTAAGTGTATTAACACCATATTTTTCTTCCCCATATTGTAAGGAAGTCAAATATAAAAAAATTTATAGATGTAGTCCATGATTAGTTGGGATTCATCAATAGGAGTATTTTTCATAATCAAGTATGTGATAGTAGATAAAAGAGGAGTTAGATTGATACGATCACCAACTTTTGGAATAATAGAAGTTCTCAAGACATGCTAGATGATCCTGACATTCTGGTTAAGGTTATACACATGAAAAAGATGATTTACTTGTGCAACCCTCTTAGAGTTTGGTTAATTTTTGACTAATCAAAATTCAATCTAGATATCGTGGAGTGTGACCTAACTCCCTGGGTTCTAAGATGAAGGAAGTTGCTTAAATATTCCTTAGTTATTTGTACTCTCTACTTAAAGAGATATGAGGTCAACTTAGTGTGATCCTCATTCACTTTCATATTCACATGAAAAAAATTTGAAGGTTTCTAGATGACAGGCACATATTAAAGTGAGGATAAAAGAAAATCGAGTTGAGGTGAAAAGAGGTATAACAGAGAAGTTTATGTCATTTAAATAAGGAGACGAGAGGGGGAATCTTGGCTCCAACGAAATGTTCGTAGGCTTCCTTATTTTTTTTTGAAAGTAAGTTCTCATCTCTACTAGAGCAAGAGGATGTGCACTTGAAGTTCATGCAAATTTGCTACTGCTGGCCATTCCTAAGGCTTGGACTCAAGATGGTTTGCGATGGAATGAGAATGTGAAGAAAAAAACCATCCAATACCTTTTAATTTAAAGAAAAATGACCTATCGTATAGTACAAAGTTTAGATCATACTTACAATTTTAAAATCATAAGGGACAAAAATATTTTCATACATATGAATGGAAAGGGCCAAAAATGAAATGACTTTTCATAAACTGCCATTCTCGATATGTCATTTTGTAGAAGCTTTTTAACCATACGATCGTACAGATGAACATCTGGTCATCTAGGATGATAAAAAAATTAAAGATAATTTCTGACAATTAGGTTCATCGATATGTGAAATTGACAATATGATCGTACAGATAAAATTAGATTTTTTATGTATGATCTGTGAATAATAATTGACCATTAGAAAACTATCCCTAATCATACATATTAAAATAATAGATTGTATAGACGATGACGAAATCGTACAATATAATATGCATAAAAATTTTAGTCTTGTCTAGTCAACTTAAAAAAATACCATGTATATGGTACAGGATTTATACAGTATAAAAAAATTTATATAATAAGAAAAAAATAATTAACATAAGACATAATATTAGTATCATCCTGGATGATAAAGTTGGCAAGTTGCACTTAATGAACTATTCCGAAGCTCTTTTATTTGAGCCCTCTTATATCACCCATGAGGGCATCTTTTGTTGTTGTCTTGACCTGAGAGAGCCTAAAGGAGAGGGAGAGAGAGAAAGGAACTTGTGAGGGGGAGTTTGTGAGAGGGTTCACAAATGTTGCTCCAAGCAGGGTTCCAAGTCATCTTCTCTGATCATCATCCCTTTTTCTTTGGGGTTTAAGGGAGGTCTACTTTAGCAAACAATTAAGGTTCTCTGCGTGCTTCAGGAGGAAGTAAAAGGAGTCAGGTTCTCTGCCTCACTGATGTCAGTGGAAAGGAGATTTTGTAAGGGCTTGTCCACCTTGCTGTGGGAGCAAAATGAAAGTCACTGAGTTTAGTGCAATACTTAGAGGGTGCCTCCGAGGAGTGAACACAAGTCGTGTTGACTGAACCACTATAAATCTTTGAGTTCTTTTATTTTCTTCGGCATTTATTTTTTTTGCAATTTAATTATCATTGTGGAGAATTTTGGTTTGATTTTTAAGTTTTTGATTGAAAGAATTTTTAAAATACCAATTCACCCCCCACTTGGTTAGCCTCGGGCTAGTTCATAAGGGCTTAACATCCCTAATGAACTTTCAAGTGGCATTAGAGCGGGATTCATAAAAATAAGTTTGAAAACTTTTGGAATTTTGATCGATGGTTAACTCCGATAATCGTAATACTGCAGAAGGGTATTCTATTACTCGACTACCTTTGTTTGATAATATTCCTTTTGATTTTTGAAAAACTCGCATGTCTACGTTTTTGCAATCAATTGACTATCGCATGTGGATGCTTGTTAAGGATGGTTATACACCTTCAAATGGTAAACTTAATGGTGCTACTATTCCACTTCCTTGTTAAGAGAGTTGCTATTTTACATGTTTTACATTCTTGCAACTTGTATTATTTTGATAATTTCAATTATTATTATTTTACATATATCTCCTAACACTATTTGGAACATTTATTTCTTGCTCTAGTGTGTATTAACATTTCAGGAAAATCAACTCCAAGATATTGAAGACTTGTAATCAAATTCAATAAATTTTTATAAGTTTTGATATGAGAGGGAGTGATTGTAATTGAGTGAAAAATCACAATATACACACATGGGGAACTTTTTTTGTGAATTGATCGTACTGGACGAACTTAGTTCGTACGGGACGATCATGTCAATTATGCCTAAGGAGAGCAATGGAACGAACAGGCGGGGAGAAAATTTTTCTAAGTCCTAATTGTCCAGGACGAATTTAATAGTCCAGGACGAATTTAATAGTCATCCCGGGACGAACGTCTTAGGATTCTCACTTTCTACTGTTCGTCCAGACAAAATCAATGGTTTGTCCCAGGATGAACATCTCTGTATTCTCATCGTGCCCTGTTCGTCCAGATGAAAAATAAGGTTTGTCCCAGGACGAACGTCTCTGTATTGAGGCTCGCTCCATTCATCCAGATGAAAAATAAGGTTCGTCCCAGGACGAACGTCTCTGTATTGAAGCTTGCTTTGTTCGTCCAGATAAAACCTATTCGTCCCAGGACGAACTGAACCGACTTACGTCAGTTGGTTACGTCCTAAAGAATTTTGTGAACCGACCTATGTAATAACTGTTTCGTACCGGACGATTAGCGTGTACGAAAATAATTCGTACCAATATACATAAGGTTCGTTTCTGATCATTTAAGTAAAATCGTCCAGGATGATCCACGATCGTACGGGACAATCCACTGCGTACAGAATTGAATACTTGCAATTTTTGGGCAGTTTTTCTTATCTTTTGTATAAATAGTTCAAACTTGACTGCCACCCAATCTTTTTGCCATTTGATCTTTGTGCCTATTGAAAGAAAAGTCAAGGAGAGAGTGTGACAGAGCATTCAAAGGAGGATTCCTACCACTGGAGCGTGTAGGCTTCACTTGGTGTTTAAAGGTAAAAATCTCTACTTGTGAATTGGGATTACTTCACTCTTTTCTTCCTTCTTTCTAGAATTTCTGTGAGAAGATCTGTCAAGGAGATCCGGTTCTCTGCCGACACTTGGAGAGTGTGAATAGCTGAAGAGTACTCTGCCCACACTTAGAGAGTGTGAACAGCCGAAGGGTTCTCTGCCCACACTAGGAGAGTGTGAAAGGACGAAGGGTTCTCTACCCACACTAAGAGAGTGTGAAAGGACGGACGGTTCTATGCCAACACTGGGGATTATGTAAAAGGATGACGGTTCTCTGCCGCACCGAGTAGTGGTGAAAAGAGTGTTTGTAAAGGCTTCTCCGCCTTGCTGTGGGTGCAAAAGGAGAGACACTATTGGTATTAGTGTAATACTCAGAGGGTGCCTCTGGAGAGTGGATGTAGGTCTGGTTTAGACAAAACCACTATAAATCTTATGTCTTTTACTTTACTGTTTTTTATTTTCCGCATTTTTCTTTTGTTTAAAAAACTCTATGGTTGAAAAACTTTTCTATAAAAATTTCATTAAAAAATTTCATTTCAGTTCAACAAAACTTCAAAGAGGGTTAAGTTTTAAAAATACCAATTCACCCCCCCTCTTGGTAGCCTTGGGACATTAACTTAGGTCTAACAACCTATTCACTAGACTCAACAAGTGGTATCAGAGCTTTGTTTCAAAATCATAAGTTTAAACTACTTTTTGATTAATGTAGATGGCTACATTCGGAAACCGAAATACACCTGAGGGTTAGTCTATTACTAGACCTCCACTGTTTGATAATATACCTTTTGATTTTTGAAAAACACGCATGTCTACTTTCTTACAGTCACTTGATTATCATATGTGGATCCTAGTCCAGGAAGGTTATACAAAACCAACGAGATTAGTTGATGGAGTTAGGGTAGAAACACCTTTTGCAGATTGGACTATAGAAGAACGTGACTTAGCTCAACTAAATGCCAAATGTTTAAATAGCTTCTTTTGTGCTTTAAAATCTGAAGACTACATGCGGGTTTCCACTTGCAAAAGTGGAAAGGACATATGGGATAGACATTGTATAACTTATGAAGGGACTAATGAGGTTAAGAAATCAAGACTTAATATCTTGTTACATGATTATGAGTTATTTTGCATGAAATCAAATGAATCTATTTCTGACATATACACAAGATTCACACAAATTGTCACTTCTTTGCATGCACTTGGTAGGAAATTAACTAATGTTGAAATGGTTAATAAGATTCTTCGTTGTTTACCTACTGCTTATGATGCTAAAATTACTGCAATTATAGAGTCTAAAGATCTAAACATTTATTCTATTGACAATCTTCTTGGTTCACTCATTGCTTATGAGTAAGGAGTTAGTCAAAGAAAGATTGATACAGGTGAACCACGAAAGGAGAAGAATATAGCACTAAAAGTGGAAGAGTCAGAGAGTGAACACTCACAACCTGAGGATGAAGACGATATTGCATTAATGACTAGACAATTAAGAAGCTTTCTGAAAAGAAAGCAGAAGAGACGCCAGCAATGGAATAGAGGTAAGTTTAACAGAAATGGCAAGGTTTCTAATGAAGTGATTTGTTATGAATGCAGGAAACCAGGTCATATCAAGACTGATTGCCCAAAACTCAAAGCCACTCCTAGCATGGAGAAGATAGAGGAGAAACCAATTGTAAAGAAGGGCAAGAAGAAGTTTCAAAGAGCTTTTTGGGCGGACTCAACTTCAGATTCATCTGAGACTTAAAAAGAAGAAGAAATCACCAATCTTTGCTTGATGGCAGATAATGTTGATCAATTAGATCAAGAAGAGGTATGTGACTTAACTTATGATGAATTGTTTGAAGTTTCTGAAAACATGCATGATGCATATAGGAAAATAAAAAAGATGCATGCTAGTGTAAGTTTAGAATTAGAAGAGCTTAAGAAGGAATATGAAATCCTTAGGAAAGATCATGCATTAATAGATGACAACCACATGAAACTACTTGATGAATAAGATGACTTGAATAAAAATTATGAGAATTTAAATTCATCCTATTCTGAACTTGGAAAAGAATTTAAAAAAATTAAGGATGAATCAGAGAGCAAAATTTATAAAATCAATTATATGGAATCCCTTAGAAGACAAACAAATGGTTAAAAACTTAGGAATATTTTCCTAATGTCAAATATAATAATTGTGGATTATTTGGATATATAGCTCACACCTGTACTTTGAAAATGAAATCTAATTTGGTGTGGAGACCTAAGATGTATAAACCTAGACATATCATATATGCATCTGATTATAAATTGCTAAAAGATGAACCCAAACTTGTTTGGGTTCCCAGGTCTAATATTTGATATTTTTGCAGGGTTGCTCTCACACAAGACCTCGTGGGAGCATATGGTACCTGGACAGCGGATGTTCAAAGCATATGACTGGAGATACTGCTCAATTCATAACGCTGGAAGCCAGGAGTGGAGGCAAGGTTACACTTGGAGATAATACACAAAGAAAGTGGTTGGATCAGGTATGATTGGAAATTTGAAAAACTTTTTTATAGAAAATGTGTTATTAGTTGAAGGCTTAAAACATAATTTGTTAAGTATAAGTCAGCTATGTGATAAGGGCTATAGTGTAAAATTTTTACCTACTAGCTGCATATTAAGCCTAAATGGGAAAGATGTTTTAAATGGAAAAAGGGTAAATAATGTTTATATGCTAGATTTAAATTGTATTCAATCTCCTACTGCTTTTTGTTTGAAAACTGTTTCTGATGAATCATGGCTTTGGCATAGGAGACTTTATCATTCTAGTATGAAAAACCTTAGAAGAATTACCTAAAAGAACTTAGTGAGAGGTATACCAAAACTAGACTTTACTAAGGATCACCTTTGTGATGCATGTCAATTAGAAAAACAAGTGAAGTTCTCTTTTCAGTCCAATAAGGATCTTAGGACTAGTAAACCATTAGAAATTTTACACATGGATCTTTTTGGACCAGTAGGAACTGTTAGTCTAGGAGGGAAGGTATACGGATTTATTATAGTGGATGATTATTCAAGATTCACTTGGGTTAGATTTTTATTTCATAAGAGTGAATCATTTGAGGAATTTAGAAAATTTTCAACTTGGATTCAAAGGAAATTAGGGTGTGAAATAATTTCTATACAAAGTGATCATGGAGGAGAATTTGAAAATGAAAGATTTGAAAATTTTTGTAAAGAAAAAGGAATTGATCACAATTTTTCTGCACCTAGAACCCCTCAATAAAATGGGGTAGTCGAAAGGAAAAACAGAACATTAATAGAAGCCGCCCGAGCAATGTTGGCAGAATACTCACTTCCTAGATATTTTTGGGCTGAGGCAGTTAGCACTGCATGTTATGTTTTGAATAGGGTAAATGTGAGATTGAATTTAAATAAAACACCCTATGAGTTGCTAAAAGGTAGAACACCTAATTTGTCTCATTTGCATGTTTTTGGTTGCATAATAATGAAAAATCTGCCTTAGGAAAATTTGATCCGAAATCAAATGAAAGAATTTTTGTTGGATATTCAAGTGTTGGAAAATCTTATAGGGTATTCAACAAAAGAACTTTGGTCATTGAAGAAACCACACATGTTGTATTTGATGAATCTAGAAATTTAGAAGTGCCAAATGTTGTTGAAGATGAGATTGACGATAACTCCCAAAAAAATTGATAGAATAAATTTGGAAGAAAATGTGGAAGAGAATTTGGAATTAGAAAACCCTTTGTCTAGAGAGTTGAGATTTTCTAAAAACCACCCAAGGGAATTGATTATAGATGAACCTAATGAGGGTGTTAGAACTAGGCGTGGATTAAACAAAGAAGTCAATCATTCAGCCTTTATTTTAACTATAGAACCCACTAATGTTGATCAAGCACTTTTTGATGAATTTTGGATATTGGCCATGCAAGAAGAGTTGAATCAATTTATAAGAAATAAAGTTTGGGAATTAACTTCAAGGCTAAAAGATCAAAGTGTTGTTGGAACCAAGTGGGTGTTTAAAAATAAAATGAATGACTCAGGAGTAGTCATTAGAAATAAGGCTAGATTAGTTTCTAAGGGGTTTAATCAAATTGAAGGAATTGATTTTGAGGAGACTTATGCCCTTGTAGCTAGACTTGAAGCAATTAGAGTTTTACTAGCCTTTGCCTGTTTTAAAGGATTTAAATTATTTCAAATGGATGTGAAAAGTGCCTTTTTAAATGAGGTAATTGAAGAAGATGTTTTTGTAGAACAACCTCCAGGTTTTGAAAATTCTAAATACCCAAATCATATTTTCAAGTTAAAAAAGGCATTATATGGATTGAAACAGGCACCTAGGGCTTGGTATGAGAGATTGAGCACCTTCCTACTTGAAAGATCTTTTGAAAAAGAAAGTGTGGATACAACTCTCTTTTTAAAGAAATTTGGAAAGGATATACTCATTGTTCAAATTTATGTGGATGATATCATTTTTGGATCTTCAAATTAAAATCTTTGTGATGATTTTTCTAAAACAATGAGTAGTGAATTTGAAATGAGTCTAATGGGAGATTTAAATTATTTTCTAGGTTTTAGTATTAAGCAACTTGAGGAAGGTACATTTCTTAGTCAAACTAAATATGTTAAGGACATCCTCAAAAAATTTTAAATGGACAATGCTAAACCTGTTAGTACACCAATGAGTTTCTCAGTTTAGTTGGATAAGGACCTTAAGGGAAAATCTGTTGATCAAAAGAAATATAGAGAGATTATTGGATTTTTACTTTACTTGTCTGCTAGCCGACCAGATATTATATTCAGTGTTTGCTTATGTGCTAGATTTCAATCAGATCCAAAAGAATCACATTTGACAGCAGTGAAAAGGATTTTAAGATATTTACTAGGAACTCAGAACTTAAGAATTTAGTATCCTAAGTTTAGCTCTTCATTTGAAATTATTGGTTATTCAGATTCTAACTTTGCAGGTTGTAGAGTGGATAGGAAAAGCATTTATGGAACATGTCAATTCATTGGAAATTCATTAGTTTCATGGTTTAGTAGAAAACAAAATTCAGTTGCCCTATCTACTGCAGAAGCAGAATACATTGTATTAGGAAGTTGTGTGGCACAAGCATTTTGGTTAAAACAACAGTTGATTGATTTAGGATTAAGTATAGGCACTATTCCAATTTATTGTGATAATACTAGTGCTATTTGTATTTCCAAAAATCATATTCAACATTCAAGAACCAAATACATTGACATAAGCCATCATTTTTTAAGGAATCATGTATCCAAGGGAGAAAGTGAACTTACCCATGTTTCAACTGAAAATCAACTTGCAGACATTTTTTACAAAACCTTTAGCCTTCGATACTTTCAGTGCCTTAAGAACAATGCTTGGTGTAATTGATTTAAATGCTTAAATAAAAATGTTTTTACAACATTGATGTTTTTGTTTCCGTAGTTTATGTTTTTATGATTTTGTTTTTGTGATTTTTGTTTGTTTTTAAGTGATTTTTTATTTAGAGTTTGTACATTTGTCGTTGTTTATTGTGTTTTGTGTGTTCATTTAGTTTTCTTTGATAAAAATACAAAAATTTAAAAACTTGTGTTAATCGTCCGGGACGAAAAATTTTTTCGTACAGGACGATGTGTGTAAAATGTCAATCTACGTTATTTCAAACCATCTTAAGAGCAGTTTTTAATGTAGTTCGTCTGTACGATCATCACGATCGTCCGGGACAAAATATCTTTTTGTCAAACGTCGGGACGATTGATTGCAGTAGTTGAAAGGATAAGACTATTTTTATTATGAACTTCGTCCGTACGAACCTTTGGTTCGTCCAGACGAACAGATGTCGGTTCATAGCCGGGGACGTTTTTCAACTGCCTTTGTACGAACACATGTTCATCTGTACGATCGTTTGGTCAAAAGCCTGTACGAAAGGATGCTTCGTAAATTGTGTGATTACGAAAAGCTGTTATATTTTTAACTCACTCGTTCTTCCATACAAAATATTTTCATACGGGGACGAATCGAATTCATACGGGACGAACCAAAATTTCGTCTGGTACGAACAATCTTTTTTACTTTAAATTGACGGTAATTTTTACTGAACAGTCACTCTCACACATCACTTTTAAAGACTTCATCTTTTCAAATCCTTCAATGGCAAGTTCTAGCAAGCGCCAAAAGACTTTGGCTAAGGGCCCTCCTAGGAATACATCCGAAAACTTCCTGTCTAGAGCCAATGAAGAATCTTTTCCTAGGTTTGTCTCTACAAAAATCACTCCATCTAGAGTTCTTCTTCAGGAGCAGTTGACCTTTAAGGTAATGCACCTTTTTGCTTCAACTCAATTTGGATTAATCCTCACCTTAGTCCATTTCTATAATAAGGAAACCTTCCACTATTTTTTGGCAAACATGTCTTTTAATTCCAACCACTCTGTTATCAATTCTTTTGTCTTCAAAAAGAAAATAGAAATCACCAAGGCTGACCTTGGTATCTTCTTAATTTTAAGGACTGTAGGGATTAGAGCACACACCTTTACCACCACTAGCTTTGATTGGACTGAAGTTAACCGTGTTCTTAGAGGAATAAAAGTTAAGGATCATTTGCCAAAAGTAGCCTCTTTAACTCTTAATGCCCGAATCATCCAGCATGTTCTTAGATCTTCTATTATACCTAAAGCTGGTGATAGAGTCAACATCACTCCACTTCTCTCTACAGTTACCTACCTGATAATGACTAGGCAACCCATATATGAGGCCCAACTCCTAATCGACTATTTTTATGGTCTCTCTGAAATTGGTCATGGAGATCATAAAAGGAAAAAGAATATAGCCTTAGGCCATCTAATTTCCAACATTTTAGAGAAGAAGTATGATTTAACTCACCCAGATTCAGAATTTGAAGAACCACTCTACTACAACGACAGTTCATTTAGGGAAATCTTCAATAAGGACGAGCCAAGCAAACCTTATGTAGTATTGAGTGAAACAGAAGAATAGGGTGAACCTTCACATGCTGCTGAACCAAATTATCAGGATTTGGTTCAAAGATTTGACAACTTAGAGGCTCACTTTGATCAAAGATTTGATCAAATTGAAACTCATCTACAGCAGCAAGACCTTCAGTACAATCAAGACATGGGATTCATGCGTGAACAGATTAATTCCATTAATTCCAATATGTTTGTGATGAGTAGTTATTTCAACTTTTTTGGTGCTGCACCACCTCCTCCTCCTCCAGATCAAGGTCCTTCAGAATGATTGTAGTATTTATTTAAGTGTCTCTTTTTTAGTTGATGTATTTGTGATGTGTTTTAGATTATTATCTTTTTCCTTGTTTTAATGTTGTTGTTATTGATATCATGTACCTTAAATTATAATATCTTCATTTGATATCAATAAATGTTGCAATATTTTGTTGTCTAATGTTTTGGGAAATGTGTGTTAGACTTTATGACTTTCAATTTTTTTTAATCTTAATAGTGCCTTATTTAAATTGTAAATTAAAATTAATTTCATTAGAAAATATATTTATTCTACAATTAAGAAATGCTTATAACTTGATATTACTAGAATCTTCAATTCCATGTCTCTTATTTAGACTACTCTTAATATTATTATTGCATTTTAGATGCTTTCTTATTTTGTATTTCTCTTTTTAAATAGTATTTATGCACTTAGAAAAATTTGAAATATTAGATTATTGACTTTGGAAAGAATTCAATTACTCTTGAAAAGTGTACAAATGTACAAAAATCAAAAGAGTTGTGCAAAAATTTGCAATGAAAAAAAGAGGCATAAAATAAGCCCACAGTAAACAAATGCACAAAAATGTGCCAAAAAAAAATATGAACAAGATGCGCAAAGCGCCACGTGTGGTAGTTCTTTCTTTCGAAACTCTTTCAATCTCTTAATTCAAATTAATCTATTGTTCATTTAAACTTGACGTTGAAATGTGAAATGTAAAATTTTTATTCATCCCTCCTACAATGATTTTCTTTATCTTAATGTCTAAATTGACACATGCCTTTGATAAATTCTTTTTATTCTCTATGTTATAACACTTCTTCAATTATATGAATCTCTATGATTTCTCTAATGAGTTAATTTTATTTGCATATCTTATTTCAATCACTTTCAAGATTAAATTATAAACTGAATTTCATACTTCTACTTACATTTCTATCTTTCTTTTCTTCTTCACTTTTTGCTGTTGTCAAATAGGGGGAGAAATTGTTTATTGTTTTTGTTTTATTTTTTAATTTTTTTTTGGGTTTTGGTTGTTCTTATTGTAGTTGAGTGTGTGTTTTGATTATTACTTCAAAATTAAAAACAAATTTTTTTTTACATATATGCCTCCTTATATTTCATGTATTCATCAATTCAGGGGGAGTTTAGGGAGATATTTAGAATTGGAATTCCTATAAATAATAATTGTTTTGCCATCATCAAAAAGGAGGAGATTGTTAAGAGAGTTGCTATTTTGCATGTTTTACATTCTTGCAACTTGTATTATTTTGATGATTTCAATTATTATTGTTTTACATATATCTCATAATACTATTTGGAACATTTATTTCTTGCTCTAGTGTGTACTAACATTTCAGGAAAAGCAACTCCAAGATATTGAAGACTTGTAATCAAATTCAACAAATTTTCATAAGTTTTAATATGAGAGGGAGTGATTTTAATTGAGTGAAAAATCACAATATATACACATGGGGAACTTTTTTTGTGAACTAATCGAACAGGATGAACTTAGTTCGTACGGGACGATCATGTCAATTACCCCTAAGGAGAGCAATGGATCGAACAGGCGGGGAGAAAATTTTTCTAAGTCCTAATCGTCCAGGATGAATTTAATAGTCATCCCGGGATGAACGTCTCGGGATTCACACTTTCTACTGTTCGTCCAGATGAAATCAATGGTTCATCCCAGGACGAACGTCTCTGTTTCTCACCGTGCCTTGTTCGTCCAGACAAAAAATAAGGTTCATCCCAGGATGAACGTCTCTGTATTGAGGCTCGTTCCATTCATCCAAACGAAAAATAAGATTCATCCCAGGATGAACGTCTCTGTATTGAAGCTTGCTCTGTTCGTCCAGACGAAACCTATTCATCCCAGGACGAACTGAATCGACTTACGTTAGTTGGTTATGTCCTGAAGAATTTCGTGAACCGACCTATGTAATAACTATTTCGTACCGGATGAACTTGGTTCATACGTGATGATTAGCATGTACGAAAATAATTCGTATCAATATACATAATGATTTCCTACAATCCGACCAAAAGTCCAGGACGAATCCGATCGTACGGGACGATCCACTGCTTACAGAATTGAATACTTGTAAATTTTTGGGCATTTTTTCTTTCTTTTGTATAAATAGTTCGAACTTGACTGCACCCAATCTTTTTGCCATTTGATCTTCGCGCCTATTGAAGAAAAAGTTAAGAGAGAGTATGAGAGAGTTTAGAAAAAATTCTTTTTCTTACCACTGGAGCGTGTAGGCTTCACTTGGTGTTTAAAGGTAAGAATCTCTACTTGTGAATTGGGATTACTTCAC
Source organism: Dendrobium nobile (assembly GCA_022539455.1). Lineage (NCBI taxonomy): Eukaryota > Viridiplantae > Streptophyta > Magnoliopsida > Asparagales > Orchidaceae > Dendrobium > Dendrobium nobile. The sequence goes on along the minus strand of CM039724.1, from coordinate 17,327,758 downwards.
TTTTTTTTCCTTCTTTCTAGATTTTCTGTGAAGATCTGTCAAGGAGATCCGGTTCTCTGCCGACACTTGGAGAGTGTGAACAGCCAGGGTTCTCTGCCCACACTTGGAGAGTGTGAACAGCGAAGGGTTCTCTGCCCACACTAGAAGAGTTGAAAGGACGAAGGGTTCTCTGCCACACTAAGAGAGTGTGAAAGGACGGACGGTTCTCTACCAACTTGGGGATTGTGTAAAACGACGGTTCTCTGCCGCACCGGGTAGTGGTGAAAAGAGTGTTTGTAAAGGCTTCTCCGCCTTGCTGTGGGTGCAAAAGGAGAGACACTATTGGTATTAGTGCAATACTCATAGGGTGCCTCTGGGGAGTGGATGTAGGTCTGGTTTAGAGACAAAACACTATAAATCTTGTGTCTTTTACTTTACTATTTTTTATTTTCCGCATTTTTCTTTTGTTTAAAAAACTTTATGGTTGAAAAACTTTTCTATAAAAATTTCATTAAAAATTTTCATTTCGGTTCAACAAAACTTCAAAGAGGGTTAAGTTTTAAAAATACCAATTCACCCCCCCTCTTGGTAGCCTTAGGACATTAACTTAGGTCTAACAACCTATTCACTAGTTTCAACATTCCTTTTATCGAATGGACTCTTTGTGATAGGGATTTAGCTCATACTTAATGCAAATGCTTGAACTATTTTTTCTGTCCTTTAAAATCTGAAGATTACATGCGTGTTTCAACTTGCACTACTGGTAAAGAGATTTGGGATAAATTGTGTATTACTTATGAAGGAACTAAGGAAGTTAAGTAATCTAGATTGATATTTTATTGCATGACTACAAACTTTTTCGTTTAAAATCTTATGAATCAATTTCTGATATGTATACAAGATATACTCAAATTATTACATCATTACATACTTTAGGAAGATAACTCACTAATTATGAAAAAGTTAATAAAATTTTAAGATGCTTACCTTCTCTTTTGATGCTAAGATCACTGTAATTACTGAATCTCAATATTTGAATACTTATTCGATTGATAACTTACTTGGATCACTTATTGCTTACGAGTAAAGGGGTGAATCAAAGAAATCTTGATATAGTTGAGAGAAAAAGAAGGAAAAAGCTATAGCATTGAAGGCATATGAAACAAATTTCTAATTCTTCTGGGTTTGAAAGTGATGATGTTTTCTTCATCACTAGGCAGTTCAAAAACTTTCTAAGGAAGAATCACAATCATCATCATAAATGGAAAAAAGGTAAGGATAGTAAAAATTATAAAAAATTCTTCTGATGTTGTTTGTTTTGAATACAAGAAAATTGGACATGCCAAGGCTAACAGTCCTACACTTAAGGATCACTCAAGCAAAAAAAATGATGAGGTGAAACCTAAGTCCAGGAAGGATAAGAAGCGATTCAAAAGGCATTATAACCCAAATAAATTAGAAAATCCTTTTCCTGGTGTTAGATGTTTCTCATGTGGCATGCTAGGGCATATCTCACACACTTGCACTGTTCACCGCAGTTCATATTGGGTGTGGAGACCAAAATTGCATGTTTCACAGCATAACATAAATACATTGCATTCTTCTTTTCATAAGAGGGGACCCAAACCTGTTTCGGTTCCTAAATATGAAATTTAATGATTTTATAGGTTTGCTCTCATAAAAGGCCTCGTGAGAGCATGTGACAATTAGACAACAGAGGCTCACGACTCATAATTACATAAACTTGCTACTTAATAAAATTATGAATTACATACTTCTACTTTGCTGATTGTTGTTATTGTCTGCATTAGTTTTTGTGTTAGCTTATCATGTTTGCTGTTATAGTTTGGGTTCTTTTTTCTTTATGATATATTGCCATACTTTTGTTTTTGAAAATTTATAGTCAAGGTTTTACATCTCTTAATCAGTTAAGGAGGGAAACACTGTTGATTGTTTCATTTTTCTCTAACTTCCTTTAGTGGTGTAATTTTCTTTTCCAAACAAAAGTCTATCTCAAATCAACAACTTGACTTTGCAATTAAAATATTTTCAATCTTGCTACAGTAATCTATCTTATATATATAATGTTTAAAGTCTTTTTTTTTACCTTCAAATTTTTGAAATCTTGTCATTGCATTTATCATATGATTTTTATTCTATTTTGTGATTCATTCTTCCATATATTAGAGAGTGAGTTTTTCTTCTGTAATATCTGGAAGATATAATCACAACTGAGAGTATTTAAGAATTTTTAAAAAGGGACCTAGCTTGCAAAATTAAATGAAAAAGTGGCCAATGATGCCAAAATCAAAGATGCACAATGTCATCAAATTGAAAAAAAAAATTATATAAAAAGAGTATAAAAAATCACAAGATGCGCAAAGAGCGTCAATCAAATTGACAAAAGGCATAAAATAAGCCATCAAAAGAAAGATCATTCCCTTTTAAAATTTTAAATCTTAGAAGAATTTCATATGCCATTTGATATTTTTGAAAGGCTTGATTTCGGGATTCTTGATCGTAAATAATAACTTTGATATATTATTTTTCAAAATATTTTTCTTCTAACAAGAAATCTAGAAGAAGAAAGAAAAGAGTGAAGTAATCCAAATTTACAAGTAGAGATTCCTTACCTTTAACACCAAGGTGAAGTCTTTCACTACTCCAGTGGTCGGACACCTCCTTTGAAAGCTCTGCTCACACTACTATCTCCTTGACTTTTCTCTCTTATAGGCACGAAGATCAAATGGCAAAAAGATTGGGTGGCAGTCTAACTTTGGGACTATAATATAAAAGATAAGAAAAACTGCCAAAAACATGCAAGTTGTCAATTATTGTACACAGTGGATCGTCCCGTACATCGTGGATCTCCTGGACGATATTACTTAAAAGCCTTGAATGATACCTCTTTGTATATGTGTACGAAATGTTTTCGTACTCAGCTGATAAATCCGTTACAATAACGTACAGCCAGTTACAACAGGTTATAACAAAGGGTCAGTTCCAAAAAATGAATATAGAAAAAGACCGTCCTAGATCGTTTGTATCGTCTGGACCGAATAATTTGTTCGTCCGGACGAAATCTACAGAGACCAAATCGTACGCGTCGAAATTTAATTTCATCTGGACTAAATTCTTACAGAGGCAAACGTTGATTGATATTGAAAATATTTTGTCTGGATAAAATTCTACAGAGAGCAAATTTGTCCGGATGATATATTAATTCCGTATGTTGAATACTTACAGGAGCAAATCTCCTGACGATAATTATTTTCGTATGGCGAAATTCTTTATAGGAGCAAATCGTCCTGGATGATATTTAATTTGTCTCGACAATAGGACTTAAAAAATTTTCTAGCATTTCCTTATTCGTACTCATGGATCTTAATAGGAGAATAACTGTTGATCGTCCGTACAGAATGATATCATCCCGTACGAATCAGTAAAAATTTTATAGATCTCTTATGTGTGTGTGTGTATGTTTTTTTAATTCACATTACAACAACGGTCCTCTATTTTGATTTGAAAGACTTTGTTTTGAGAGTATGATCACATGAATGTTATAATCAACAAAAGATATATAAATCTCATAAATTTATAGGAGAAAAGTACACTATTGAATAATAAAATTTGGATCATCAAAACATACAAGTTGCAAAAATGTAAACATGACAAATAGCAACTATCTATACATTATAGCTTCTACAAATCTTGTCACCTCATTAAGAATACTTTTTGGCCAAGGGAGTTAGTGTTAATGAAATGTAGTGTAAGGATAATAAGGAATAGTTTGTTATTAATATATCTTTAATGCCTAAAGATATCAATTCTTACCTCCCAAATGTTTGTCATTTCAAGGCTTATCGACAAAATAAAAAATCTACTTTAACTAAACTTTTCATTGGCAAGTCACACCTAGGATAGATATATGTTTAGTATATTGAAGCCATCAATCAGCAAAGTCCTTCTTCCTCCTTCTCTTACATTATTGCTGAATAACATAGAAGATTTATGTTGACATTAGTTATAGAAAGGCCCGTCACCTACACAAGTATACCCAAAATAGATTTTATCTCTTGGTTCCTTCAGGTTGCTTTTCGAGAATTATGATCACATCATTTGCTACAGACATAAGAGAAATAGCAAGGACCATTGCACAAATCAAACTCCCATTAATCTCCTTTGTTTTGAAGGCATTGATAGCATTGTGCACAAAAGGATAAATATATAGGAGCCAAGGTTCAACCTTGTCTAAAGCCACACTTCCATACTATACCAAGTTTGATAAACTTCAATTGTATTGATAAGTAGAGATTTTAGAATTTTGAATACATTCAAAATCAGTTTAGAAAAATACCATGAATAACCCAAGGAATACAAGACTTTATTCCAAGGTGAGCCATCCCAATAGATATTAAGCTGATTCATGATCAATTTTGAAGGAGACAAAACCCTTTTGGTGAATTGGAAATCCTAAATTGTGCATAACCTTGAGCTATCAACAATGAACTGATAAAATCTCGTGTGATGAAAGCTGCTTGTATCTTTTGGATACAATTTAGGTATGATAGGCAGCCATTCTCATTCATAAAATTTTAGCCACCAATTTGAAGTCAACGAATTTGCAAACGCTAATTAGCTATATTAGAGGGAAGTTAAAGCGGTTGGCAACTTTGGATTACAACACTATTAGTGTCCTCCTTCTATTTATGTATCCATTTCAGATGTATTAAAAAAAAACCCTTTTCTGGCTTTCCATAAATCTATTTTATTATCTCCATAGGCTATAAAAATATAGAAAGTTATTCCATCATTCAATACCCTGGAGAGATGTGTTACCACTTATTTTGCACAACTTCAATCCATCTCTTCAATACGTAAAGCTTGCTCAAGTGTTTCTTCATATCTCTCTAGCTACTCCATGTACTGGCCATCTTCTGATATACAACATCGGTATCTCCACTTAGCCTTAATATGTTCAATCAAACATTTTCTATAAGAGATATGTTCCTCCACCACTCTCCACTCCATTCTTGATTTTAGAGATGAAGAATGTAATTCTTGTAGTGAGGAATAAGCTTGAAATAAATTTTATTTCGGTTCCCCTCCATCATCCACTTTACCTAGACCTTTGATGCCACCATGTGTCCAGCAGGCTGGAGTAGAATTGAGTTCTTCCACCTTTGATTTCGCAACCAGACAATTCTGCTTCCAATTATTCTCCTACATTTGCCTCCAATTGAAGATCTTGCTATTTGTTTCAGCATTCCCTTTTTAGTGAATAGTATATTCTGCATTTTCTTTGCGCTAATAGAAAAGAGCCTTTAAGAGAGTTTTTCAATTAGCAATTCAAAAACATTAGCTGAATGCATTATAGTTTTTCTCAAACTTTTTCCTCCACAGCCACTAAGCCTTGTTTGCAAGGCGACCCAAACAGTCCTAAAACCTTTGAATCTTTTACTTGTTTAATGAAACCTAGTTTAGGATTACGGCAAATGATCTGAAGCCACACGAGCCAGTGCCTCCACTTAGAAGCGTAATTAAATAGAAGTTAGTAGCAGCCGGATTAGACAAGCATCTATCTTGCCTCTCTAGGGATTCGTTCTACACTTTATGTTTTCACCATGTGAATATATGACCCAAAATCTCATCATGGAAGTCATTGTATAGCTAATGGAAGGTCTTCATTTCTGGATCCAGGGAAAGTTTGATTTTTCACTCCCAGCCTTTCAACACTAAGAATGAATTAATTGAAGTCACTCCTATACATAGGTTACTCCGTAGATGCAAAGAAATTTAAGCCCTTTCCCAAAGCCCTTCTCCTTCTTAGACTTCCTTAGTATGCCATAGATTGAAGATATCGCTCCATGTACCTTTGTTAGGCACCTCCAAATCCCCGTCAATGTATGTGAAGAGGATTTAATAACTGAAAGTAGCCTAGTTTGATTCCATATCACAAAATCTTGACCCTGAAAGCCTTACGAGTGAACTAAGCTAAAAATTCCATTAGAGCCAATAAGTTGATCACACCTTTTTCTTTCAAAAGATATTGATTTTGGTTTCAATTAACCAATAAAAAAACACCCATATCACATTTGACAAACTCCTCCTTCAAGTATTAGTAGATAGCTCGTCTCTGTCCTAGACTCCTCTTAATTCCAAAAATGATGAGACTTCATTGATATAAGAGGGATGAGGGTCCCCAATTATCTTTTATTTCAGCATCAGCCCTCCTACTTTCTGGAGCTATAGTTAAATTGGACCCATCATTTAACTGTTTGGTACCTTTTCTATAATATAGTAGAGGATACTCCATCCGTGGTGTTCTTTGGCATTCTTTCAATTACTCTCATGTTGATAAGACTATCATTTTGAGTTTTGATAGATCTCACATTTCTTCACTACAGTTGTACTCAATCACTCTGTAGATATAATTTCTCCTCACTACTAACATATTCAATCAAAATGTTGAATTTGTTAACATATATAATACAATGCCAGGAACATGATTGTTTTAACATCATACTCTTATATCACCTTGTTTCCTGAAAAGGTTTCTTTGTTTTATGATTTGATGTTACCTCAATATATGGATCAATACTGACTCCTCTGATATGAGCTTTAACCATCTCCTCACATAAAGTACTCTACTAGAAGCTTCCCTTGCCCGTTCACACAACGTCTGGAATTGACAGCGCATATTTGTTTCTAGAATAAGCTTACTGTCTAGATGAAGGGAATGTTTTGATAGCATTTTTAATAATTATCTTTTATCTGACCAATATTGACTGAGCCAAGCCCTAACCAATATTCTTCTATGATTTGGAGCTTGCAGTATTTGCTTATTTGTTGTATCTTGCTGAGATTGAGCTGCTCTACCATCTCCTTGATGTTTCCAACATCTTCTTGAAACATTGGTTTTTTTTTGATAATTCATCCTATCAGTTGTTCTTGTCGTGACAATTTTCCCACAATAAAATAGAAATCTAGAAGCTCTTCATACTGCTATCTTTGAAAGAGAACTTACCCAAACTCCCTTTTCACCCCAAATCCTAGGGGTAAGTTTAGTGTCCCATATTCGATGTGAATACAAACCCTTCCATAACTCCCTTCCATACCCCATTAGAACAATAAATTTCATCAATCATGAGTAGGTTTATCCAACCATTGGACAATTCTACATATTATTGATTTAATCCCAACAATGGACGAGTGGGGGTTAGGAAGCCTAATAACCAGATTAGGGCACACAACCCTCTATAAGGATGGATGAATTTAGTTGAGAGACCATTTGTGCCATACCAATGATTTTCTATTTTAAAAACCAAAGGCCATAGTGTAGGACTAGCAATCACGAAGCCTCTTTGTCCATAGTAATGACAATAGAACCCAGTCCAATCCTAACTTTAATAGGTGGAAGCTCTATGGATGCCCATATCCTTTGAGTTCATTTCATAACCACAGTGAAAGGAGTTTTTCTTCGGAAAATAACCTGATCATAAATTGAGATTGAAGTCTGTAGATTTTCTATCACCATGTCCTCAGATTTGTCTTCACTGTAGCTCTATCTTCTGATATGAAATTTCCTCAAGTCCAAAATGAACTAGACTTTTTATATGTTCCTTCTTACTCATGCTTTTTTGTTTAATTTTGATTCAGCCTTTCTATTAATTTCATTTTGAGATATCCTTGCCACAATCCCAATTCTCCATTGTTTCTCAATTTATCTATGAATTGTTCTTCACATTGCCTACAAATGCAATGTTTTCTCTGCAGTAGAACTCTACAGCTTTAAGCGATAGCTTGACAAAATCACGTTATTGCCCATTATTTGTTGTCAAAAAAATTATGTAAATCAGAAATCTATTACCCATGTTTAAGTCACCTTTCAAACCATCAGGTAAGAAATAGACTTTGTCGATAGGAGAAGCTTAACAACCAGTCTCCATCAGATTCCCAAGAAAATACGCCTTTTCTCTAGATATGCAACTGGCCAATTATCTGCATCTCACACCCTTTTCCTTTCGCCCTGCAAACTTCAGGGACTTTTTTCTAGAAGACCAATCGATCCTCCTTCATGTAAACCAACGACATTCCAGAACAAAGTTCTTACTTCAACCTTGAACAAATGAGCTTGTAAAGGATGGTCCCAAAAGTAGGAGGAGACAATGAAAATACCCGCTGGACGCATAGAGAATTACCTATGGTATACACGACATCCACTGACCACCAGGTGTTGGGTGGCCCGTGACCCTCTCAGTCGCCATTGTTTAGCTGAGGAGAAAATTGCGACAATGAAATTGAAATCGGCAGCTGCCAAAAAGGCCCTTTCCTCAGGCATTCTCTCTCTAATGGGTCCTTGTTCACTTGACTGCAATTTTTTAGGAAAAAGAATCATTTTCTCTAGTATAACTAGGTCCAAATTTTCGAAGACACTTGATTATCACTTTTTAAAATGAAAATTGACCTCTTCTTTAAATTTAGAAATAGAGAGAGGTGTAGTTGACTCCACCAGTATATTTAAAAGACCCTCCTATATTGTTGCATGATGGGTTTTTTTACCTTTGAGTTAAAATCTATATCAAAGTTAAGTGTAAGAGAGAGAAATAAAAATCTTTTATCTTTTCATAATTTTGTGTATTATATAGGCATGTCTCACATGTTTTAATTTTTATTAATGCTTTTCCTAGTTCTAAGCTGCATATTTTATCATGCGCAGCATGAGATATGGTTCCCACTTTAGTGAGGGTTATACTTCTTGAATAAGATCGAATGAGTTTCTCTCTATATAAGAGATATAACGTTGAGCATTAAAAACAAAAAGGGAGTTGTAGATCTAAAGATGGTTTTAAAGAGAAATTGAGCTTTTTTATCAAATTAACAAAAAATCAGAAGATGCATAAGTGGCGCCAAAAGTCAAAGCTGCGCAAAGGAGCACCAAAGTCAAAAGAATGCTTCAAGAGTGATAAAGAGAATACAGATATGTGTCGAAATGCACTAAAAAATTAAAAGAGTTTGCAATGAGCACCATAAAAATGAGGAAAAATGTTCATTCTTATATATATCTTAAATCTTAGATAAGCCTTATCACCTTTAATCTCTTGACTGTGAAAAATTTTGAATCCATATGTTACATTTATGGATTATTTACCAGAATAAAACATATCATGCAGAAATTGTAAGATTAAATTTCATTCTCTCAATAGATAGTAACTGTTGTACATTAATTTTGAATTTAAAAATATATTATGAAAAATCTCAAATTTAGTTTCTACGAAACTTGATCTGGATAACCAAAATACTAAAACCATGGCACTTATTTTGGGTTAAGTTGGAGTAACACTGCACGCCATTTCTACTGTCTTGTGAATTTGTTCCATTGTTTTTCTTATAGGTACAAGATGATCAACGAGAAAAATTTTGTGCAGATAAAAGAACCAATCTTATGCGTCGTTTGATAAAAACCAAATCTCATTAGTCAAGGTGATGTGTATGAATCACTTAACACATAGGCATCATTTCCTTTAACTCTCAATAGTTATGAAAGTTTGAAGAGGTTGTATAAACCTAATACAACTATCCCAAGGCTAACAAGAGGGGGTGTAATTAGTTATTCTTATAATATTCTCTTGGATATTTAAAAACCGATTAAGAATTTTATTCAAACGGTAATTTTTATACAGATATTAATTGAACCACGTAATGAACGTGCAAAACAAAAAAAAATCAGTAAAAAGTAAAGACAGAAGAACATCAAATTTTATAGTAGTTACGATCCAACTAGTACCATACATGATTATTTGTAAGACTCCTTATTAAGGTATGCACTACTACCAAAGTTGCTCTCCTTATCTCTCTCATAGCAAGGGGAGAAGACCCTACATAACCCTCACTTCCTACCTAACCCCAGGACCGGTAGAATAATACTGAGGTTGCTTTCATCACCCTCCTGGTGATGGGCAAGTTCACAACTCCTTTTTTCCCTCCACGTGATGGCAGAGTACCGACAACCTTTCTCAACTCTCCTAAGTGGACGACATTCGCTCCTACATTATTTTCACCCTCGATGGAGATGATCAGGAGTATCGATATCCTTCCGCTTTCCCTCTTGATGGATGATAAAGTACCTATATCCTTTTCTCATGCTCACTGGTGTGGTAGTAGTACAGTCTCCTCTAAAAGATCTTCTCTCATAGTTCTTCAAAAAGTAGATCAGAGATGACGAACTTGATACACATGAAAACCTCTACTATTGGGCATTCTGTGAACCTTTCATAATTTCCACTTGCAAGTTCTCTTAACTCGTCACTCCCAACACTTACCAAACACTCTCTTATCACTCTAAAAAAAAATTCTATAGAATAAGTAGGATAGTAAGTTTTAGGACTCTTATATATGAGGACAAGAAACCCATCTAGAAAACTATAATTTCCAAAAGTGAATGTATTGTATCAGTTCATTAAATAATTCAAAATTTCTAGTATTACCTTTTCAGTAACCTGAATTTTTATACTCTATCTACGTATTATACAAAAGACTCTTGTATAGTATAAACAGTACAAAAACTTAAAACGAGTGTCATCTGATCACGATTCTCATACAACCTATTTACGTTACCTAATGATTATCTGAACGCCTCGCAATATTTATAATAAAACTATTAAATCAAATCATGCGTTCATATGGTATGAATGGGACATCCCATTTCCATACTCTGGATTATCGTACTGTAAGAAACCCCAAGTTCATATATGTATGAATAAATCCAAATTTAGGTGTTTATGGCGAATATTCGGTGACGCCACCCATTCCATAATCTTGACTCATATAGTAAAAACTAACGTTAATACAGGTACGATCAATCAAGAAAATGTGAAATTCATTTGGAGAACTGTACATATCCATTTTGTACTATTGGACATCGTTATTATAAATCTAACTTCGTACAATACGAATATTTTAAAAGTAATTTTCCATTGCATGATTTGTTTACATAGTTATAGAGAAACATATAATGTCAACATCAGTCAGTTGATTCAAAAATCATTTAGGAAGATTAGTTTTAAAATAAAGTTTGATTCACTTACCCAGTTGTGTGTGACCCAATTATCTCAAATACAATTACCTCTCTCTCACGACCAAAGAAAATTGAAAATTAATAGACATCAATTAAAGAAATCCAATTTAATCTATTTGAAGTGCTTTGATATTCTAGAATATGATTTCCTGAATGTTAGAAAACATAAACAACACAAAAAAAATTTTCCCAATATATATAATAGGTGAAACCATTAACTAACACATAATATTTTGGTATCATAATATAACTCACATATATAAAAGACATAGTATTTAAAAATAAAGTTAGCAAACAATCTTCCCCTAATTGATTATTGAAAATTAATATTATTTGAGTTATAAATCTAAAAGGCAATTTTTTACCTATGCTCCCCTAAATAGAATGACCATTCAAATAAGGGATTCCATAAAAATCAAGATCACAACAAACAAATTCAACAATAAATTCAAAAGCTCCAAAAATAACAAAAACAACATAACAAACACCACATTTATACATCCACATACAACTCAACAATCACACTAAATTATATACATACATACATCCAAAATAACTAACAAATCAAAATAAATAATACATCAAACAATATCTAATGACTAACGCCATTTTGACAATAAATAAAAAAGAGAAGAACCTTCATGAGAAGATTGTTGAAAGTTTTAAGGAAAAATAAATTGATGAGAAAGAAGATTTTATGAATAATTACAATATGACATTAAACGTTCCTAATGCTAAAAGAACAAACCAAATTATAATTAAAGAACAACTAATAAGTGTTGCAAAAATCATCCAGTTCACTGTCTCGTTCTAGACTATGTCAATTAAAATAATTATTCCAAAATTTATGAACAAAAGATGGACTTAGTTTCTAATTCTATAGTAAAAATTATTACAGGATTTTTGGTTAATATAAGAAGATTGAAAGATAAAAGATAAAGAGTAGTTTGAATTTTTCAATTGGTGTATTAGGCATCTTTTCTATTTTTTGTGGCACACTTTTGCAAATATTCAGTTTGGGCTAAGTTTTTTACATTTTTTTTTCACTTTTGACTTAACACGTGCACTTCTTTTAACTATGGACATTTTTTTGCATCTTTTTATATTTTTGGTCTTTTCCAGTATCAATAAATCTTAAAACAAAAATTATAATATTAACAAAAATAAACCACCTTAAAAAATAAAGAAAAAAATTTAGAGACATTAATTCTTGAAAACATTACATGTTAAGTAATATTATATCTATAAGAATAATAAATTGAATCATATCAAAACAATTCATATATTAAATTTTTGAGAATTTTTAAAAGATTAAATTTTGTCTAAGAAATTAATGTGTAGAGCAAAGTAATTAAAATTTCATTTATAGACATCAATTACAATGATTTGTCTCTTAAAAATTAAACTAATTAGATCAAGAGTAATTTCAATTCAAGTCAAAATCACATTTCCATTTAACATTTGAAATATATCATATAAATATTATATCATACTAAGACTTAAAAGAACCAACATGAAGAAACAAACTATGAATCCATTAAAGAAACATCTCAATAAGTATACAAAAATCTCACACATCAAGTACAAACAAAAAAGTAAGAATAATATTATTGAGGGCACTTCGGTTTTGGTAGGTGATTGCGAGGGTGAAACATCTTAAAGATCTTTATAAATAGTAGCTTCTTGCCATGTGACAAATCCACATTGCCCTCATAATAAACTACAGTCGTTATACCTACTCTGGGGTTAGGTGATTCTCAATTATGGATTACAAGTATTGATCAAATGATGATACCAACTATCGAAATATTGGACCTTTCTTGGATAGAAATTTGAATTGTCCAGTGGTAGGTGCAAAGTCGCTAGAGAAGGGATCCTTCTTTCTTCTCCCTATGCTGTCTTCTCTCTACAGATCTGCTTATCCCAACCAAAAAAGTGCTGAGACAAAAAGAGACATTAAGTGAAGTAAATAGGGGGGGAGGGGGGGGGGGGGGAAGTTTGAGTGGGAGGATCAGGATGGATCAGGTTCTTTTTTGTAATGTAGTCGAGACATAAGTGTATTAACACCATATTTTCTTCCCATATTGTTAGGAAGTCAAATATATAAAATTTATAAGATGTAGTCCATGGATAGTGGACTTCATCAATAGGAGTATTTTCATAATCAAGTATGAGATAGTAGGTAAAAGAGGAGTTAGTATTGAACGATCACCACTTTTTGGAATAATAATGTTCTCAGACATGCTAGATGATCCTGACATTTGGTTTTAATGGTCTTCACACATATAAAAAGATATTATATTGTGCAACCCTCTTAGAGTTTGGTTAATTTTGACTAATCACCAGAATTCAATCTAGATTATCGTGAGTTTGACCTAATCCCTGGGTTCTAAGATGAAGGAAGTTGCTTAAAAGTACTTCTAGTTATTTGTATACTCTCTACGTTAAAGAGTTATGAGTCAACTTAGTGTCGATCTCTACATTCACTTTCTATGTTCACATGAAAAAAATTTGAAGGTTCTGTATGACAGGCACATATTTAAAGTGAGGATAAAAAAATCGAGTGAGTGAAAAGAGGTTAACAGTGAAGTTTAATGTCATTTAAATAAGGAGACGAGAGGGGAATCTTGCTCCAACGAAATGTTCGAAGGCTTCTCTTATGTTAATTTTTGAAAGTAAGTTACTCATCTACTCTACTAGAGAGCAAGAGGGATGTGGCAATTGAAGTGCATGCAAATTTGCTACTGCAGGCAATTCCATAAGGCTTGGACTCAAGAAGGTTTGCGATGGAAAATAGAATCGTGAAGAAAAAAACCATCCATATACCTTATAATTATAAGAAAGAAAAATGACCTATCGTATGTACGAAAGTTTTGATCATTACTTACAATTTTAAGAAATCAATAAGGACAAATTATTTTCATACATATGATAAGGAAAGGGCAAAAATGAAATGACTTTCTCATAAACTGCCATCTCTCGATAAGTCATTTTGTAGAAGCTTTTTAACCATTCGATCGAACAGACTAAACACTATGGTAATTCTAGGATGAGTAGAAAAAATTATAGATAATTTCTGACAATAGGTTCATCGTATGTGAAATTGACAATATGATACGTACAGATAATTTAGATTATTTTAAGTATGTTCTTTGAATAAATGGACCATTAGAAAACTATCCTAATCCATACATATTAAAAAATAAAAGATTGTATAGACGATGACGAAATCGTACAATATAATATGCATAAAAAATTTATGTCTGTCTAGTCACTTAAAAATACCATGTATATGGTACAGGATTTATACAGTTTAAAAAAATTTATAAAATAAGAAAAAATAATATTAACATAAGGAATAATATAGTATCATCCGTGGATGATAAAGTGCAAGTTGCACTTAATGACTATTCCGAAGCTCTTTTATTTGAGCCCTCTTATATCACCCAGAAGGCATCCTTTTGTTGTTGTACTTGACCTGAGAGAGCTAAAAGGAGAGGAGAGATGAAGAGGGAACTTGTGAGGGGGAGTTTGGAGAGGGTCTCTACAAAATGTTTCTCCAAGCGGGGTTCCAGTCATTTCTACTATCATCATCCTTTTTCTTATGGGGTTTAAGGGAGGTCTAGTTAGAAAACAATTAAGGTTCTCTGCGTGCTTACAGGAGGAAGTAATAAGGATTCGGTTACTCTGCCGCCACTGAGATCAGTGGAAGGAGATTTTGTAAGAGGCTTGTCCACCTTGTGTGGGAGCGTAAATGAGAGTCACAGATTTAGTGCAATACATAGAGGGTGCCTCGAGGAGTGAACACAAGTCGTGTGACTGAAACACTATAACATCTTTGAGTTCTTTTATTTTCTTCCCGCATTTATTTTTTTGCAAATTTAATTATATCATTGTGGAGAATTTTTGGATTAGTTTTTAAAGTTTTTGATTGAAAGAATTTTAATATACCTAATTCATTCACCCCCACTTGGTTAGCCCTGGTGAGTTTCATAAGGCTATAGACATCCCTAAATGAACTTCTCAATGGCATTAGAGGGATTAGAAAAACTAAGTTTAGAAAACTTTGGAATTTTGATCGATGGTTAACTCCGATAATCGTAATACGCAGACTGGGTATTCTATTACTCGACTACCTTGTGTTTGATAATATTCCTTTGATACTTTGAAAACTGCAGCAAGTCTACGTTTTTGCAATCAATTGAAACTAGCATGTGAGACTTGTTAAGGATGGTTATACACTTCAACTATGGTAAACTAATGGTGCTACTATTCCAACTTCCTTGTTCGAAGAGTTTGTATTTTAATGTTTTACATTCTTGCAACTGTATTATTTTGATAATTTCCATTATTATTTTTAACATACCTCCTCCTAAACACATTTGGAACATTTATTTCTTGCTCTAGTGTGTATAAACATTTCAGGAAAATCAACTCCAATGATATTGAGAGACTTGTAATCAAATTCAATAAATTTTTATAATTTTTTGATATGAGAGGGAGTGATTGTAAATAGTGAAAAATCACAATATACACACATGGGGAACTTTATTTGTGATTGATCGTACTGGACGATACTAGTTCGAACTGGCACGATCATTACAATTATAGCCTAAGGTAGTAGCAATGGAACGAACAGGCGGGAGCAGAAAATTTTCAAAGTCCAAATGTCCAGACGAATGTATAGTCCAGGACAGAATTTAATAGTCATCCCGGACAGTACGTCTTAGGATCTCCACTTTCTACTTTCGTACCAGACAAACAATGGTTGTCCGTGAATGAAACCATCTCTGTATTCTCATACGTCGCCACTGTATCGTTCCAGATGAAAATAGGTTTGTCCCAGGAACGAACATCTCTGTATTGAGGCTCTAGCTCCTCATTCCTAAGTATTGACAAAATAAGGTTGTCCCACGGACGAACGACTACTTGTATTGAAGCTTGCTTTGTTGTCCAGATAAAAAACCTTTCGACCAGGTACGAACTGAAACCCGACTATACGTCAAGTTGTTACGTCTCAAAGAATTTTTGGTGAACCGACCTATGTAAAACTGTGTCGTACCGGACGATAGCGAGTGTACGAAAATGAATTCTACAAGTAAACATAAGGTTCTTTCTGTATCAAGTTTACAGTAAAACGTCCAGGATGATCCACGATCGTAGCGGACAATCCACTGCACAGAATTGGAATACTTGTAAATTTTGTGGCAGTTTTTCTTATCTTTTTGTATAAATAGTCACTTGACTGCCACCAATCTTTTTGCGGGGGGGGGGGCGGATTTGATCTTGTTGCCTATTGAAGAAGAGTGCCAGGAGAGAGTTGAGACAGAGCATTCAAAGGAGGATTCCTTACCCAGCTGGTAGCGTGTAATGGCATTCACTTGGTTTGTTTTAAAGGTAAAAAAATCACTACGTGTGTGAATTAAGGCGATGTACTTCACTCTTTTGAGCTTAGACTTCTTTTCTAGGAATTTCTGTGAGAGACTACTGATCAAGGAGATAGGTCGGTGTGCCTAGACACTTGGAGGAGTGTGAATAGTGACAGAGTACTCTGCCCACACTATAGAGAGTCAGTGAACATTATGTTTCAACGAATGGTTACTCTGCCCACACTAGGAGAGTGTGAGAAGGACGTAAGGGGTTCTCTACCCACACTAAAGAGAGTGGGATGAAAGGGACGGAACGGTTCTATGCCAACATGGGTGTATGTAAAAGGATGACGGTCTCTGCCGCACCGGAGTAGTGTGAAAAGAGTGTTTATAGTCTCCGCCTCGCTGTTGGTGCATATGGAGAGTCACCTATTGGATTAGTGGAAACTCTGGAGGGTGCCTCTGGAAGTGGATGTGGTCTGGTTTAGACTAAAACCATTTAAATCTTATGTCCTTTTACTTTACTGTTTTTTATTTTACCGCATTTTTCTTTTGTTTAAAAATTCTATAGGTTGAAAAACCTTTTCGTAATTTGAACAATTTCTATTAAATTTCATTTCAGATTCAAGCAAAACTTCAAAGAGGGTAAGTTTTTAAAAATACCAAATTTCACCCCTCTTGGTAGCCTTTGGGACATTAACTTAGGTTCTAACTAACCTTTTTCATTAGACTCAACAGTGTATCAGAGCTTTGTTTCAAAATCAACGTTTAAAACTTACTTTTTGATTAATGTAGATGGTACATTCGGAAACCAAATACTACATGAGGTTAGTCTATTACTTGACCTCCACTGTTTGTAATATTACCTTATTGATTTTGAATAACACGCATGTACTACTTTTTACAGTCACTTGAATTATCATATGTGGATCCTTAGTCCAGGGAAGTTTACAAAACCAACGAGATTAGTGTTGATGAGTGTAGGGTAGAACAACACCTTTTGCAGATTGGACAATAGAAGAACGTGACTTGCTTAAATGGCCAAAGTTTAAATAGCTTTCTTTTGTTGCTATTAAAATCTGAAGACTACATCGGGTATTCACTGGTAAAAGTGGAAAGGACGATATGGGATATGAATTGTATAAACTTATGAAGGCTGACAAATGAGGGGTAAGAAAGTCAAGACTTAATAATCTGTGTACATGGGATTATGAGTATTTTGCATGAAATCAAATGAATCTATTTTTCTGACATATAAACACAAAATCACACAAAAAGTCACTATCTTTGCAAGCACCTTGGTAGGAAAAATTAAACTAATGTGAAATAGGTTATAAGAATCTTCGTTGTATACCTACTGGCTTATGATGCTAAGAATTACTGCAATTATAGAGTCTAGAAGATCAAAACATTTATTCTATTGACACTCCTTCTCTGGTTTCACGTCATTGTTAGAGTAAGAGTTGAGTCAAAGAAAGATGAATTGCAGGAAGAACCACGAAACGGCAAATATCTAGCACTAAAATTGGAAGGAGTGAGAGTGAACATCTCACAACCTGAGGAGGAAGACATATCGCCGCATTAATGACTAGACAATTAAGAAGCTTTCTAAAAGAAAGCAGAAGACCCACATTGGAAAAGTAGGTAGTTTAAAAGAAATGGACAAGGTTACTAATGCGAAGAATTTGTTATGATGCAGGAAACCAGGTCATATCAAACTGATTTGCCCTAAACTCAATGACAGCACTCTAGCATTGGTAGAAGATAGAGGTGAAACCCAATGTAAATACATGGCACAAGAAGAAGTTCTCAAAGAGCTTTGGGGCGGATCTCACTTCAGATTCATTCTGAGACTTAAAAAGAAGAAGAAATATCACCAATCTTATGCTTGATGGGCTCGATTAATGTTGATCAATTAGATCAGAAGAGGTAAGAGACTAACTTATGATGAAATTGTATATGAAGTTTCTGAAAACATTGCATGATGCATATAGGAAAAAAACAGTTGTAGCCTGTAGTGTAAGTTTTAGGAAATTAGAAGAGCTTAAGAAGGAATAGAAATCCTTGAAAGATCATGCATAAATAAGTTGACAACACATGAAACTTACTTGATGAAATATGATGACTTGAATAAAAATTAGAGAATTTAAATTCATCCTATTCTGAACTTGGGAAAAGAATTTAAAAAAATTAAGTGATTGAGAGATATAGAGGAGTAGTAAGATTTATAAAATCCATTATATGGAATCCCTTAGAAGACATAAAATGGTTAAAACTAGGAATAATTTCCTAATGCTCAAGAATAATAATTGTGGCATTATTGATATATAGCTCACACCTGTACTTTGAAATGAATATTCTAATTTGGTGTGAGGACCTAAGATGTATAAACCTAGACATAAATATATGCATCTGATTATAAATTCTAAGAGTGAACCCAAACTGATTTGTTGGGAATACTAGGACAAATATTGATATTTTTGCACCGAGCGTAGTGCTCTCACACAAGACCTCGTGGGAGCAATATGGTCACTGGAACAGCGGAGTGTTCAAAGGCATTTTGACTGGAGATATGCTCAATCTCATACACTTAGAAGCAGGAGTGGAGGCAAGGTTAACACTTGGAGATAATACAACAAAGAAAGTGGTTGGAATCAGTTGATTGGAAATTTGAAAAAACCTTTTTATAGAAAATGTGTTTTAGTTGAAGGCCTAAAACATAATTGTTAAGTATAAGTCATGCTATGAGAAAGGGCTTATTTGTAAATATTACCAACTAGCTGCATATAAGCTCTAAATGGGAAATAAGTCTTTAAAAGGAAAAATGGGTGTAAATAGTGTTTATGCTGATTGTAATTGTAATTCAATCACCTACTTGCTTTTTGTTTGAAGAAACTGTTTACTGAGAAATACATGGCTTTGGCATAGGAGACTTTAATCATTCTGTATGAAACACCAGTTGAAGAATAACCTAAAAGACTTAGTGAGAGGTAACCAAAACTAGACTTAATAAGGATCACCTTTGTGATTGCATGTCAATTAGAAAACAAGTAAGTTCACTTTCAGTACAATAAGATCATTAGGACTAGAGTAAACCCATTGAAATTTTTACACTGGATCTTTTTGGGACCAGAGGAACTGTTGTCTAGGAGGCGAAGGTATATCAGATTTATTATAGTGGATGATTTATTCAAGATTTCACATGGGTAGTTTTTTATTTCATAAGAGTGATCATTTGAGAATTTAGAAAATTTAGCAACATTGGATTCAAAGGAAATTAGTGTGTGAAATAAATTTCCATTATACAATGTGATCATGAGGAGAGAAATTTGAAAATGAAAGATTTGAAATTTTGTAAAGAAAAAGGAATTGTCCACAATTTTCTGCACCTGAAACCCTCAAAAACATGGGGTAGTACGAAAGGAAAAACAGTGACATTAATAGAACGCAGCCCCCCTGGCATGTTGGCAGATACTCACATTCCTAGATATTTTTGCCATGGGCAGTCTAGCACTGCATGTTATGTTTGAATAGGGTAAATGTGAGATTGAATTATAATAAACACCCTAAGAGATGCTAAGTAGGTTAGAACACCTAATTTGTCTCATTTGCATGTTTTGGTTTGATAATAATGAAAAATCGCCTTAGGAAAATTTGATCCGAATCAAATGAAAGAATTCTGGTTGGAAATTCAAGTGTGGAAAATCTTATTTTTTTAAGGGGTATTCAACAAAAGAAACTTTGGTCTATTGAAGAAACCACGACACTGTATATATGAAGAATCTAGAAATGTAGAAAGTGCCAAATGTTGTTGAATATGAGGAATGACGATGAACTCCCAAAAAAATTGATAGAATAAAATTAGGAAGAAAATGTGGAAGAGAATTTGGAATTAGAAAAAACCTTGTTAAGAGAGTGAGATTTCTAAAAACCACACCAAGGGAATTGATTAAGATGAAAACATCAATGAGGTGTAGAAACTAGTGCCGTGGTATTAAAAAAGAAGTCAATCATCACCTTTATTTTTAAACTATAGAACCCACTAATGTTGATCAAGAAACTTTTTGAGAATTTTGGATATGGCCATGCAAGATAGAGTTAAATCAATTTATAAGAAATAAAGTTTGGAATTTACTTCAAGGCTAAAAGATCAAAGTGTTGTTGGAACCATAGTGGGTAGTTAAAAATAAAATGGAATGACTCGGAGTAGCTTTTAGAAATAAGGATAGATTAGTTTCTAAGGGGTTAATCAAATGAAGGAATATATTTGAAAGACTTATGCCCTGTAGCTAGACTTGAGAGCAATTAGAGTTTTAATAGCCTTTGCCTGTTTAAAGGATTTATTATTTAACAAAATGGATGTGAAAAGTGCTTTTTAACATGAGGAATTGAAAGAGATTTTTTAGTACGAACAACCTCCAGGTTTTGAAATTTCTAATACCTATATCATATTTTCAAGTTAAAAAAAGGGCGGATTTAATGGATTGAACATGCACCTAGGGCTGGTTATGAGAAGATTGGCACTGTCCTACTTGAAAGATCTTCTTTGAAAAGAAGATGTGGATACAACTCTCTTTTTAAAGAAATTTTGGCAATGATATATACACAATGTTACAAATTATGTGGATGCATTTTTGGATCTTCAAATTAAAATCTTGTGATGATTATTTTCTAAAACAATGAGTATTAATTTGAATGTGTCTAATGGGAGACTATATATTTATCTAAGGTTTTAGCTTATAGCAAACTTAGAAGGAAGTACATTTTCATGTCAAACATAAATATGAGAATAATCCTCGAAAAAATTTAAATAGGTACAATGCTTAACCTGTCTAGAACAGTCCAATGAGTTTTCAAGTTTTAGTTGGAAGACCTTAAGGAAAATCTGTTGATCAAAAGGAAATTAGAGAGATATAATGGATTTTTACTTTACGTTGCTCTGTCGTAGCCAGCATATATTATATTCAGTGTTTGCTTATGTCTAGATTAATAAATCAGATCCCAAAGAATTCATTTGACATACATGAAAGGATTTTAAGTAGATTACGGTAACTCAGAATTAGATTTAGTTATCCTAAGTTTAGTCTTCATTTTGAATATATGCTTATTCAGATTCTAACTATTAGGGCAGGTCTGTAGAGTGGATAGAAAAGCACTTATGAACATGTCATTCATTGGAAATTCATAGTTTCATGGGTTTCATAGAAACAAATTCAGGTGACATTCTATACTGCCAGAAGCTGAATACTGTTGTATTAGAGTTGTGTGTGGCTACAAAGCATTTGGTTAAAACACAGTGATTGATTAGGATTAAGTATAGCGCACTATAACCAATTTAATGTAGATAAATACTTGTGCTATTGTATTTCCAAAAACATATTCACAATCAGAGAGAACAAAATACAAGTTGACAAAAGCCATCATTAAAGAGTAATTGGTTCACAAGGGAGAAAGTGAACTTACCTCTGTTTCAATGATAAATAACTTAGCAACATTTTTTACAAAACTTTAGAGCCTTCCGATACTTTCAGTGACCATAAAACAACTTAGTGTATGTTAAATTGTTAAAAAAAAAAGTGTTTTACACAACATGTTGTTTTTTGTTCCGTAGTGGTTTATAGTTTATGATTTTGTTTTTGTGATTTTTGTTATGTTTTGAGTGATTTTTATATTTAGAGTTTGTACATTTGTCGTTGTTTAATGTGTTTTGTTGGTGTTCATTTAGTTTCTTTGTAAAAATACAAAAAATTTGAAAAACTCGTGTTAATCGTCCGGGACGACAAATTTTTTCGAACAGGACGAGTGTGTAAAATAGTCAATCTACGATCTTTTTCAAAACCATATAAGAGCAGTTTTTAATGTAGTTCGTCTGTTAAGATTCATCCGGATCCTGGGTACGGGGGGGGGGGCGGGACAAAATATTCTTTTGTCAAACGTCGGGCGCCATGATTAGCAGTAGTTGAAAGGATTCAAGGGAACTATTAATATATTATGAACTTCGTCCGTACGAACCTTGGTTGACCAGCGAATCAGATGTGCGGTTCAGCGGGGACGTTTTCAACGCCTTTGTATACGAACAACATGTTTCATCTGTACGTTGTTGGTCAAAAGCTGTTGCGAGAAGGTATGCTTTCGTAAATTGGTGATTACGAAAGCCGTTATTTTTTTAACTCACTAGTTCATCTCCATACAACATTATATTTCATCGGGACGAACTGTGAATTCATACGGACGAACCAAATTTCGTCTGGTTACACAATCTTTTTTACTTTTAAATTGACGGTAAATTTTACGAACCAGTCCACTCTCACACACACTTTTAAAGACTTATACTTTCAAATCCTTCAAGGCACATTCTAGCAAGCGCCAAATAGGACTTTAGCTAAGGGCTCCTCCTAGGAATACATCCGAAAATTCTCTGTCCTAGGCAATGAATAATCTTTTCCTAGGTTGCTCTACAAAAAACACTTCCATATAGAGTTCTCTTCAGGAGCAGTAGACCTTAAAGTAATGCACTTTTTGCTTCAACCAATTTGGATAACCCACCTCATAGTTCCACTTGTATATAATAGGAAACCGTTCCACTATTTTAGGCAAACATGTCTTTTAATTCCACACACTCTGTTATCAATATCTTTTGTCTGTAAAAAGAACATAGAAATCACCAAGGCTGGACCTTGGTATATCTTAATTTGTTAAGGGACTGTAGGGATTAGACACACACCTATACCACCAATAGCTTTTGATTGACTGAAGTTTAACCGTGTTACTTAAGAGGAATAAATGGTTAAGGATCATTTGCCCAAAAGTAGACCTCTTTACTGCTATAATGCCCGAATATCCGCATGTTCTTAGATCTTCTATAATACCTAAAGACTGGTAGATAGAGTCAACATCACTCCACTTCTCTCTACAACAGTCTACACTGATGATACTGACAGAAAACCCATATAATGAGGCCCACCACGCTAATAACTATTTTTATGGTCTCTCTGAAAATTGGACAGGGATATCATAAAAGGAAAAAGAATATCAGCCTAAGCATTCTAATTTTCCTACATTTTAGAGAAGAAGTATGATTTAACTCATCACCAGATTCAGAACTTTGAAGAACCACTACTACTACAACGGACTGTTCATTTAGGAAATCTTCAATAAGGAGAGCCAACCACAAACCTTATGTAGAGTATTGAGTGAAACAGAAGAATAGGGTGAAACCTATCACATGCTGCTGAACCCAAAATTATAGGATTTAAGTGTTTCAAAGAATAGACAACTTAGAGGCTCACTTTTGATCAAAGATTTGGGATCAAATTTGAAAACCATCTACAGCAGCAAAGACATTCAGTACAATCCAAACATGGGATAAAAAAAATCATGCTTGTGAACAGATTAATTACCATAATTCCAATATATTATGTGATGATAGTATTCAACATTTTTGTGCTGCACCACCTCCCTCCCTCATAGTTCAAGGTCCATCGAATGATTGTAGTATAAAATTTAAGTGTCTTCTTTTTTAGTTGATGATTTGTGATGTGTTTAGATATTATCTTTTTCCTTGTTTTAAGATGTTGTTTATTGATATCATGTACACTTAAATTATAATATGTTCATTTGATATCCATAAATGTTGCAATATTTTGTTGTCTAATGTTGGGAAATGTGTGTTAGACTTTATGATTCAATTTTTTAATCTTAATAGGCCTTATTTAAATTGTAAATATAAAATTAATTTTCATTAGAAAAATATTTATTCTACATTAAGAAATGCATTATATCACGCTTGATATTACTACTAGAATCTTCAATTCCATGTACTCTTTATTTAGACTACTCTTATTTATTATTGCATTTTAGATGACTATTCTTATTTTGTATTTGCTTTTTTTTAAATATGTATTTTAGCACTTAGAAAAATTTGAAATATTTAGATTATGGACTTTGAAAGAATTCAATTACTCTTGAAAGTGTACAAGTGTACAAAACATCAAAAGAGTTGTGCAAAATTTTGTCAATGCAATAAAAAGAGGCTTATAAAATAACTCACAGTAAACAAAATGCATCAAAAATCGCGCCGCAGAAAAAAAATATGAACAAGATGCGCAAGCGCCCAGTGTGGTAGTTCTTTCTTTCGAAACTTTGTCAATATCATTAATTCAAAGTAATAGCAGTTGATCAATTAAACTTGACGTTGAAATAGTGAAATGTAAAATTTTATTCATCCCTCCTACAAATGATTTTCTTATTATCTTAATGTCTAAATGACACATGCCTTTGATAAATTCTTTTTAATCCTCTATTTATAAACACTTTCATCAATATATGAATCTCTATGATTTTCTCTAAAGTTAATATTTATTTTGCATATCATATTTCAATCACTTCAAGATTAATTATATACTGTAATTTCATACTTCTACTTACATTTAATCTTTCTTTTATCTTCACTTTTTTGCAGTTTAGTCAAATAGGGGGAGAAATTGTTTAATTGTTTTTAGTTTTTATATTTAATTTTTTTTTGGGTTTTGGTTGTTATTAAGAAGTTGGGTGTGTTTATTGATTGTATACTTCAAAAAGAAAAACAAATTTTATTATTTACATTTAAATGCCTCCCTATATTTCATGTATTCATCAATTCAGGGAGGGTGTTTAAGGGAGATATATTAGAATTGGAATTCCTATAAATAATACATGTTTTGCCTCAATCAAAAAGGATGTGTGATGTTAAAGATGTTCCTATTTTGAGTATTATAACATATACTATGCAACATTGTGATATATTTGATAGATTTCAATTTATTATGTTTTACATATATATCTCATAATACTATTTGGAAACATTAATTTCTTGCTCTAAGTGTGTACAACATTCAGGAAAAGCACACTCCAAGATATTGAAGACTAATGTAATCAATATTCAAACAATTTTACATAAGTTTTATAAATGAGAGGGATGATTTTAAATGATGTGAAAAATCACAATATATACACTGGGGAAAACTTTTTTGTGAACTAAATCGAACAGGATGAACTTAGTTCGTACGGACGATCCATGTCAATATACCACCTCAGGAGAGCAATGGATTCGAACGACGCGGGAGAAAATTTTTCTAAGTGCTTAATCGTACCAGGATGAATTTAATAGCTATCCCGGTTGAACGTCTCGGGATTCGAACGACTATCCTCAGTGCGTCCCAGATGAAATCAATGGTATCATCCAGGACGAACGTACTCTGAATTTCTAACCGTGCTTGTTCGACCAGAGCAAAAAATAGGTTCAACCCAGGATGACGTCTCGTATAGAGGCTCGATTCCCATTCATCTCCAAACGAAACATAAGATGTCATCCAGGACTGAACGTGATCTCTTGTTATGGAAGCTAGCTCATTTCGTCCAGACGAAACCTTATTCATCCCGGACGGAACTGAATCGACTTACGTTAGCTGATTGATATGTCCTGAAGATTATCGTGAACCTAACCTATGTAAAACTATTACGTACCGATGGAACTTTGTGTTCAATTGATTATTATCAATTACTAAAATAAATGTATCAATAAACAAATGAAAAACTACAATCCTACCACAACTTATTACGAAACTAATTATTTAGATCATTGTTAATACATTAATACTTTTCAAAAATTTTCATTTAATCTTTCTATATTAAAAAAATTTCTAACATTCATAAAACCAATTCTATTTTCATATATCATAACTCTCTTCAATACCTACCCTAACATTCTCTCTAAATATTTATAAAAAATTCTTTTATCAAACCACTTTATTTTAATTCTTCACTTATTATAATAATTAAATAAACTCAACTTTTTAAGTTTAATAACTTCACTTTATTTTCCTTCTTTCTATAAATTTATCTAATATTATACACTTATCTCCGGAAATGATGATGTATTAGCTAGGGAGAGTGTAGAACCCATGCTAACTCTTACTTATAAGAGATTATAAAAATGTAATTTCATATTGATAGGGTCTTGTCACTTTTTTTTTTAAGAAAAATGCAGCAAATTGCATTAAAGGAAGAGCTAAGAAGTTATTACAACTCTAAAGACTCATAACAAGAATCCTTCCTTTAACATAGACATAAATAAAGGAGAACCTTATTCATATTAACATCATCCAAATAAATGAGCTCAAAATACATAGTTAGCACATAATCAGCTAACTTATTACAACATCTATCAACACAATTGAAAATGACATTATTAAACTCATTCAATAGATGAATGTCTTCATACCTTGTGTCTTCCTTTTGTTTAACCTTCTTCAAGAACTTCATGACAGGATATTTTCACCTTCAATAATGATTCCCTTGTATTTAAACATCCAATCTTTCAACATCTCCTTAATAGATTGAGTTTTCCAATAATTTCAAATGAGATATGTCCCAATGTATAACGGATTCCAAATGCTAGTAGAATCTCCCCTTTGTGATCACGGAAAACTCCTCTAATACCAGCTTTATATGAGGAAAATAATGCAGCATCCATATTTACTTTAGTGGAGGGTGATCTTAATGAAGATTAGACAACGTAGAAGGTTGGTTGACATCCCATATACCCGAGAATCTTCCTATCCCTTGAGCAGAAATTGAAGCATAACTCATTGCATCCGAAGCAATTATCAAAGAGCTATCTTCTTTCCCATTGTGTATAAACTTATTTCTTGACTTCCAAGTTAAATACACCACAGAACTGTAAATATTGATCAAATAGGACTTAGAGATGAGAGGCACTTATAGTAATCAGATAATGAATTGAATTCCTGAAAAGTAAAGCCCCATTCCCTTATTTGTTTAAGGACATCCTTCAGTTTCTCACAATTAGCTACAACATGGTCTCTATCTTCAATTACATTGCAATTTCTTGGGCAGAGATTATCCCTTTGTAATATTCTATGTTCAAGGAATTCATGAGTAGGCAGACCATTATTGAAAATCCTCCACCATAAAGTCTCCACCTTTGGATTAAGCTTGGCTTTCTTCAACCAGCTCCAAAACAACACTGGTTGTGGTTAAATCACCGAATTCTCAAATAACATGGAAGATATTTACCTCCCATTGTTCTGGAACATAAGTTCCATTCTATCTTCATCCAACCCACTTGGAATATTGGTTTGTAATATTAGACTTACAAGATCTTCCCCCATGATTCTTCTCATATACTCCACATTCCAGCTCCCATTATAAAATAAATTGGAAACTGTAAATCTGTTGCAGTCTAGAGGAGTAATAAAGGTTGACCATTTGTTAATGCTTTTGTCCAAGATCCATGTATCATTGAATACATCAATGTCATTCCCATTAGCAACTCCCATTATAATGATCTTCCAAGCTGAAGATCCCATTTTTTTATTATATGCCTTTTCCAGTAGATTTCCATACTTTGGATAGAAGAATTTGTATAGAAAGGATTCTTTGTCAGACATATATTTCCATGCAATTTTGGATCTCAATGGACCAACTTTAGTATAGCAAGAATGGAGAGCTTTACCTCCCCATTTGGTTGGCAAGCACATAGTAGACCAATTAACATAATGTATGCCTTGTCTTCCATTAGATTTGTTCCAAATATAGTGTTGAGTCTAGAAAATAGGTTGTTAGACCTAAGTTAATGTCCCAAGGCTACCAAGAGGGGGGATCAATTGGTATTTTAAAAATTTAAACCCTCTTTGAAAATGTGTTGAACCGAAATGAAAAATTTTTATTAAGTTTTTATAGAAAACGTTTTTCAACCATAGAGTTTTTAAACAAAAGAAAAATGCGGAAAAATAAAAACCAGTAAAGTAAATGACACAAGATTTATAGTGGTTCGGTCTAAACCAGACCTATATCCACTCCCCCGAGGCACCCTCTGAGTATTGCACTAATACCAATAGTGACTCTCCTTTTGCACCCACAGCAAGGCGGAGAAGCCTTTACAAACACTCTTTTCACCACTACCCGGTGCGGCAGAGAACCGTCGTCCTTTTACACTATCCCCAGTGTTGGCAGAGAACCTTCTGACCTTTCACACTCTCCTAGTGTGGGCAGAGAACCCTTCGGCTGTTCACACTCTCCAAGTGTAGGCAGCGAACCCTTCTGCTGTTTACACTCTCCAAGTGTAGGCAGCGAACCCTTTAGCTGTTCACACTCTCCAAGTGTCGGCAGCAAACCCTTCAGCTGTTCACACTCTCCAAGTGTAGGCAGCAAACCCTTCGGCTGTTCACACTTTCCAAGTGTCGGCAGCGAACCCTTCGGCTGTTCACACTCTCCAAGTGTAGGCAGCGAACCCTTCGGCTGTTCACACTCTCCAAGTGTCGGCAGCGAACCAGATCTCCTTGACAGATCTTCTCACAAGAAATCTAGAAGGAAGAAAAAAAAGAGTGAAGTAATCCAAATTTACAAGTAGAGATTCTTACCTTTAAACACCAAGGGAAGTCTTCACACTCCAGTGGTAGGAACACTCCTTTGAATGCTCTCTCACACTATCTCCTTGACTTTTCTCTCAATAGGCACGAAGATCAAATGGCAAAAAGATTGGGTGGCAGTCTAATTTGGACTATATATATAAAAGACAAGAAAAACTGCCCAAAAACTGCAAGTTTTCAATTCTGTACACAGTGGATCGTCCCGTACGATCGTGGATCATCCTGGACGATATTACTTAAAAGCCTTGAAATGAACCTCTTTGTATATGTGTACGAAATGTTTTCGTACAAGCTGATCATCCCGTACGAACTAAGTTCATCCAGTACGAACAGTTATAACAAGGTCAGTTCCAAAAAAATGAATATAGAAAAACCGTCCTAAGTCGGTTGTATCGTCTGGACGAAAATTTGTTCGTCCGGACGAAAATCTTACAGAGACCAAATCGTCCCGGTCGATATTTAATTTCATCTGGACGAAATTCTTACAGAGAGCAAATCGTTCTTGATGATAATTATTTTCGTCTGGATAAAATTCTTACAGAGAGCAAATTGTCCCGGATGATATTTAATTTCGTATGGACGAAATTCTTACAGAGAGCAAATCATTCCTGACGATAATTATTTTCGTATGGACGAAATTCTTATAGAGAGCAAATCGTCCTGGACGATATTTAATTTCGTCTCAGACGAATAGGACTTAAAAAAATTTTCTAGCCAGTTCCTATTCGTTCCATGTGATCTTAATAGGAGATAACTGTTTGATCGTCCCGTACGAACTGATATCGTCCCGTACGATCAGTATAAATTTTATATGATCTCCTTATGTGTGTGTGTGTATGTTTTTATTCACTCAATTACAATCACTCCCTCTAATTTGATTTGAAGACTTTGTGTTTGAGAGTATGATTCACCTGAAATGTTAGTACACACAAAAGCAATATAAATCTTCTAAAATTATTAGGAGATAAGTACACATTTGAATAATAATATTTGGAATCATCAAAACTATACAAGTTGCAAAAATGTAAAACATGCAAATAGCAACTATCTTAACATATAGCTTCTACAAATCTTGTCTACCTCATTAAGAATACTTTTTGGCACAAGGGAGTTAGTGTAATGAAATGTAGTGAAGGATAATAAGATAGTTTTAGTTAATAATATCTTTAATGCCAAAGATATCATTCTTCCTCCCCAAATGTTTGTCATTTTCAAGGCTTTATCGACAATAAAAATAAAATCTTCTTTAACTAAACTTTTCATTGCAAGTTTCACACCTAGGTAAGATAATTGTTTAGTTATTTTGAAGCCCATCAATCAGCCAATAGACTTCTTCCTCCTTCTTCTAACATTATTGCTGAAAATCATAGAAGATTTGTTGACATTGATAGAAAGGCCCGTCAACCTACAGAAGTTACCCAAAATAGATTTTATCTGCTTGGTTGCCTTCATGGTTGCTTTCGAGAATATGATCACATCATTTGCTTACAACAAATGAGAAATAGAAGGCCCATTTGCACAAATACAAACTCCCATTGAATCTCCTCTTTGTTTGAAGGCATTTGATAGCAATTGTGCACAAAGGATAAATATATATGGAGACAAGGTTCAACCTTGTCTAAAGCCACACTTTCCATCTATCCAATTTGATAAACTTCCATTGATTGAAATAGAGAATTTAGAATTTTGAATACATTCCAAAATCAGTTTAGAAAAATACCATGGAAAACCAAAGTAATTCAAAGCTTTTTCCAAGGTGAGCCATCCCATAGAATCATAAGCATGCTCCATATCAATTTTGAAGGAGACAAAACCTTTTGGATGAATTGGAAATCCTTAATTTGTGCATAACCTCTTGAGCTATCAACACATGATCTGATAAAGATCTTCCTTTGATGAAAGCTGCTTGTTCTTTTGAGATCAATTTAGGGATGATAGGAGCCATTCTATTCATAAGAATTTTTGCCACCAATTTGTAGATCGAATTGCATAAGCTAATTAGTCTATAGTTAGAGGGAGTTAACGGGTTGGCAACTTTGGGAATCAACACTATTAGTGTCTCCTTCTATTTAGGATCCATTTCAGATGTTTAAAAAAAAACCATTTATGGCTTTCCATAAATCTATTTTTATTATCTCCCAATAGGCTTTAAAAAATGAGAAAGTTATTCCATCATTACTTGGAGAGATGTTGTTTCCACTTTATTTGACAACTTCTTCCATCTCTTCAATAGTAAAGGCTTTGCTCAATGTGTTTCTATCATCTTCATCTAGACAACTCCATGTACTTGGCCAATCTTCTAGATTACAACAACGGTATCTCCACTTATCCTTAAAATGTTCAATCAAAACATTTTCTATAAGAGATTGTTCCTCCACCACTTCTCCAACTCCATTCTTGATTTTAGAGATGAAGTATGAATTTCTTCTAGTTGAGGAATAAGCTTGAAATAAATTTTAATTTCGGTCTCCCTCCATCATCCACTTTACCATAGCCCTTTGTATCCACCATGTGTCCAGCCAGGCTGGAGTAGAATTGAGTTCTTCCACCTTTGATTTCAGCAACCAGCAAATTGCTTCCATTAATTCTCCTACATTTGCCTCCAATTGAAGATCTTCTATTTGTTTCAGCAAGTCCTTTTTTAGTGATAGTAAATTCTGCATTTTTTCTTTGCTCTAATAGAAAAGAGCCTTAAGAGAGTTTTTCAATTAGCAATTCAAAACATTAGCTGAATTGCCTTTATAGTTTTTCCTCCAAACTTTTTCCACCACAGCCACTAAAGCCTTGTTAGAGGCCCAAACATCCTAAAACCTTTGAATCTTCTTACTTGTTTATTGAACCATAAGGTTTAGGATGATCGGGCAATGATCTGAAGCCACACGAGCCAAGTGCCTCACTAGGAAGCGATTAATAGAAGTTAGAGCAGCCGGATTTAGAAAGCATCTATCTAGCCTCTCTAGGATTCGATCTACACCTTTCTTGTTATTACACCATGTGAATTTATGACCCACAAATCCTACATCATGGAAGTCATTGTTAGCTAGGAAGGTCTTCATTTCCTTGGATCCAAGGGAAAGTTTGAATCTTTTCCCTCCCCTCCTATCAACACATGAAAGAATGCAATTGAAGTCACCTCCTATGACCATAGGTAACTCCGTAGATGCAAAGAATTCTAGCCTTTCCCAAAGCCTTCTCCTTCTATAGACTTCCTTGTTGCCATAGATTGAAGCTATCCTCCATGTACCTTTGTTAGGAACCTCCAAATCCCCCGCAATGTATTGTGAAGAGGATTCTAAAACTTGAAATGTAGCCATGTTTGATTTCCATATCACAAGAATACTCCCTGATAAGCCTTCTGAAGGAACATGCAAAAAATCCCATTCAGAGCCAATAAGTTGATCCACCTCTTTTCTTTCAAAAGAAGTGATTTTGGTTTCCAATAAACCAATAAAAAAAACCCCATATTCTTTGACAAACTCCTTCAAGTATAGAGAAGCTCTTCTCTTCCTAGCTCCTCTATAATTCCAAAATGCTATGGATGAATTCATTGAATAA
Organism: Dendrobium nobile; assembly: GCA_022539455.1. Lineage (NCBI taxonomy): Eukaryota > Viridiplantae > Streptophyta > Magnoliopsida > Asparagales > Orchidaceae > Dendrobium > Dendrobium nobile. The sequence goes on along the minus strand of CM039724.1, from coordinate 17,295,347 downwards.
GAGGGGATGAGGGCCCCATCTTATCTTTATTTTCAGCATCAGCCCTCCTACTTCTAGGAGCTATGTTAATTGGACCCAATCCTTTTAACTGTTTGGTACCTTTCCTCTTAATAGTAGAGGATACTCCATCCGTGGTTTCTTTGGCATTCTTCAAATTCTCTCTATTGTTGATAAGATCTTCTTTTGAGTCTTTGATAGATCCTCCCATTTCTTCACACAAGTTGTACTCAATCACTTATGTAGATATAATTTCTCCTTCCTCTACCAATTCATCCAAAATGTTGAATTTGTTAACATATATAATGCAAGAGGAATGAACATTCATACCTTTATCAACCTTGTTTCCTGAAAAGGTTTCTTTGTTTTTGAATTTGAATGTTCTCAGATTATGGATCAATACTGACTTCCTCTGTATGAGTAACCATCTCCTCCACATTTGACATCTTCAAAGCTTCCCTTGCCTTCCAAACCGTCTGGTTATTGACAGCTGCAGTTTTGTTTCTAGAATTTAGCTTACTGTCTAGATGAAGGGAATTTTTGATAGCATTTTTATAATTTCTTTTTCTACCATAATTGACCTGAAGCCAAGGCCCGTAACCAATATTTTCTGCATTTGGAGCTGCAGTATTTGCTGCTTTGCTGAGATTTGAGCTGCCTTCTACCAACTCCTTTGAAGTTTCCACATCTTCCTTTGAAACATTGGTTTTATTTGATGAATTCTCCAAGCAGTTGTTCTTGGTGTGACCAATTTTCCCACAATAAAAATAGAAATCTAGAAGCCTTTCATACTCTATCTTTTGAAAGAACTTACCCAAACTCCCTTTCACCCAAACTCCTAGGGGTAAGTTAGTGTCCAAATTGATGTGAATACAAACCCTTCCAAACTCCCTCCTACCCCATTAGAACAAATTTCCATCAATCATGAGAGGTTTTCCAACCATTGAGACAATTCTACATATATTGATTTCATCCCAACAATGGAGTGGGAGGTTAGGAAGCCTAATCCAGATTGGGGCACACAACCCTTTTAAGGATGATGAATATAAGTTTGGAGACCATTTGTCCATACCAATGATCTTTCTATTTACAAACCAAAGGCCATTAGTGTAGACTGCATCCAAGGCTTCTTTGTCATAGAATGAACAAAGAACCCAGTCCAATCCTAACTTTATTAGGTGGAACTTCCCATATGATGCCCATTTCCTTCTGAGTTCATTTCTAACCACAGGGAAAGGAGTTTTTCTTCAAAAAACCTTGATCATAATTGAGTTTTGAAGTCTGTTAGAATTTTCTATCACCTTGTCCTCATGTAGCTTCACTGTAGCTCTATCTTCTGATATGAAATTTCCCAAGTCCAAATGAACTACTTTTATATGTTCCTTCTTACTCCATGCATTCTGTTTAATATTTGATTTCAGCCTTTCTATAATTTCATTTTGAGATTCCTTGCACAATCCCAATTCTCCATTGTTCAAATCAGAATTGTTCTTCACATTGCCTACAAAAGCAATGTTTTCCTGAGAATGCATCTCTGCTTTAGCGACAGCTTGACCAAAATCACGTTATGCATTATTTTGTTTGTCAAAAAAATTATGAAATCCAGAATCTTTACCCATGTTTATAGTCCCTTCTAACATCAGGTTAAGAAATGACTTTGTCGATGGAGAAGCTTAACCAGTCTCCATGATTCCAAGAAATTCGCTTTTCTTAAGATGCACAACTGCCATATTATCTGCTATCACACCCTTTCCTTTCCCTGCAACTTCAGGGACTTTTTTAGAAGACAATCGATCCTCCTTCATTGATAACCAACGACATTCCAGAACAAAGTTTTACTTTCAATCCTTGAACAAAGCTTGAAAGGATGTCTCCAAAAGTAGGAGGAGACAATGAAAATGACCCGGCTGGACCATGAGAATTACCTATGGTAATACGCCGAGCATCCACTGAACCACCAGTGTTGGGTGGCCCGTGACCCTCAGTCGCCATTTTGCTTGAGCAGAAAATTTGCGACAATGAAATTTGAAATTCAGCTGCAAAAAGGCCTTTTTCCTCAGAGCTTCTCTCTCTATTGGGTCTTGTCACTTAGACTTGCAATTTTTAAGGAAAGAATATCATTTCTCAAGTATACTGGTCCAAATTTTCAAGACACTTGATTCACCTTTTAAATGAAAATTGACCCCTTCTTTAAATTATAAATAGGAGAGAGGTGTAGTTGACTCCACCAGATATTTAAAGACCCCTCCTATTTGTTGCTTATGTGGGTTTATTTTACCTTTGAGTTAAAATCTATATCAAAGTTAAGTTGATTTTAGAAATAAAAATCTTTTCTATCTTTTCATAATTTTCTATCTAAATAGGCATGTCTCACATGTTTTAATTTTATTTAATGCTTTTCCTAGTCAAGCTGATATTTTTATCAAAAGATTGGGTCCACTTTGAGGGTTATACTTCTTGAATAAGAGAATGAGTTTTCTTCTCTTATACATGAGATATAACGTTGGCCTTAAAAACAAAAGGGAGTGTAGTCATTTTATGGTTTTAAAGAAAATGAAGCTTTTTATCAAAATTAACAAAAATCAGAAGATGCATAAAGTGCGCCAAAAGTCAAAAGATGCGCAAAGTGCACCAAAAGTCAAAAGATGCTCAAAGTGAGTAAAAAATCAAGAGATGTGCGAAATGCACTAAAAAATTAAAAGATTTGCAATGTGCACCATAAAAATGAGAAAAATGCTTCATTCTTATTTATATCTTTAAATCTTAGAAAAGCCTTATCACCTTTAATCTCTTGACTTTGAAAAATTTTGAATCCATATTTAACATTTATGGATTATTTACCAGATAAAAAATATCATGCAAGAAATTTAAAAGATTAAATTTATTTCTCCAACTTAAACCTTTTGACATTAATTTTAATTTAAAAATATATTATGAAAAATCTCAATTTAGTTTCTACGAAACTTGATCTGGATCAACCAAATCTAAATCCTTGGCACTTTTTGGGTTAGTTGGAGTAACTCTACTTTTCACTGTCCTTGTGAATTTGTTCCCATTTGTTTTTCTTATAGGATCCAAGTGATCAAGAGAAAAATTTTTCAATAAAAGAACCAATCTTATGCTCTTTGATAAAAATCCAAATCTCATTGTCAAGGGATGTGTATGAATCCTTACACATAGGCATCATTTCCTTTACTCTACAAAGTTATGAAAGTTTGAAGAGGTTGTTAAACCTAATACAACTATCCCAAGGCTAACCAAGAGGGGGGTGAATTAGTTATTTAAAAATTCTCTTGGATATTTTAGAAAACCGATTTAAGAGATTTTATCACAACGGTAGATTTTCTCAGAATATTTTTGAACCACTGTAATTGAACGTGCAAAAAATAAAAATGCAGTAAAAAGTAAAGACAGAAGAACATCAAATTTTATAGTAGTTCGATCCAACTAGACCTACATTGATTATTTGAAGACTCCTTCTTAAGGTATTGCACTATACCAAAGTGACTCTCCTTTTTCTCTCATAGCAAGGTGGAGAAGCCCTTACAATAACCTCACTTCCACCAACCCCAGTCCGGTAGAATACTGAGGTCCTTTCTCACCCTCCTGGTGATGGCAGAGTACCAACATCCTTTTTCACCCTCCTCGTGATGGCAGAGTACCGACATCCTTTCTCACTCTCCTAGTGACGACATAGTACCTACATTCTTTTTCACCCTCGTGGTGATGACAGAGTATCGATATCCTTTCTTACCCTCTTGATGATGATAAAGTACCTATATCCTTTCTCATGCTCCTGGTGATGGTAGAGTACCAGATCTCCTCTAAAGATCTTCTCTCAAGATTCTTCAAAGAAGTAGGATAGAGATGTGAAGAATATACAAAGAAATCCTCACTATTGGGCATCCTTGTGAACCCTTCATAATTTCCACTTGCAAGATCTCTTAACTCTCACTCCCAAACACTCTCCCAAAACACTCTCTCTATCACTCTAAAAACAAAATTCATAGAATAAGTAGGATAGTAAGTTTTTAGGACTCTTATATATGAAGGACAAGAAAACCCATCTAGAAAACTAAAAATTTCAAGTTGAACGTATTTGTATCGTACAGTAAATAATTCAAAATTTCATGTATGTTCCTTTACGAACCTGATTTTATACTCTATCTGTCGTATATACAAACTGACATTGTATAGTATAAACAGTTCAAAACTAAACAAGTTCATCTGATACGATTTCATACTAACCTATTTCGTATACTATGAATCATCTGTACGAATCCAATATTATATAATACAAACTATTTAATCAAATCATGCTTCATATGGTATGAATGCGGACAATCCCATTTCATACTCTGGATGTCGTCTGTAAGAACCCAAGTTCATATAGTATGAATAAATCAAAATTTTAGGTGTTAATATGGGATAAATTGGTACGCACCCATTTCATAATCTTGACCTCATATGTATAAACCTCACTTAATACAGTACGATCAATTCAAGAAATGGTGAATTCATTTGGGATGAACTGTACATATCCATTTTGTACTTTGGACATCGTCTATATAAATCTAACTTCGTACAATACGAACATTTTAAAAGAATTTTCCATTGCATGATTTGATTAACATAGTTATAGAGAAACTATCATGTCAAATCATCCAGTATGATTCAAAAATCATATAGTAAGATTAGTTTTAAAAATAAAAGTTTTGATTCACTCTCCCAGTGTGTGTGCCACAATTACTCAATTATAATTACACTCTCTCAGACCTAAGAAAATTTGAAAAATTATAGACTTCAATTACAAGAAATCCTAATTTAATCTATTTTGAAGTCTTTGATATTCTAGAGTATGATTTTCCTGAAATGTTAGAAAACATAAACAACACAAATAAAAATTTTCCAATATATATTAGGTGAAACATTAACTAACACAATAATATTTTGGTATCATAAAAAACTCACATGATATAAAAACATAGTTTTAAAAATTAAGTTACAACAATCTTCCCCTTTTTGATTATTGAAAAATAATTATTATTTGAGTTATAACTTAAGGCAATTTTTCTCCTATGCTCCTCCTAAATGAATGACCAATTTAAAATAAGGGATTCCAATAAAAATCAAAATCACAACAACAAATTCAACAATAAATTCAAAAGACCCAAAAATAACAAAAACAACATAACAAACACACACATAATATACACACATTACAACAATCACACAATAAATAATCATACATACATACATCAAATAACATCAAACAATAAATAAATAATACATCAAACAATAACTAATGACTCCCATTTTTGACAATAATAAAAAGTGAAGAACTTCTTGAGAAGATAAGTTTTTATGGATAAATTAAAATTGATGAAGAAAAGAAGATTTTAAAGTAATTACAAATATGACATTAACGTCCTAATGCTAAAAAGAAAAACTCAAAATTTAAATTAAAGAACAACTAAAATAAGAAAATTCATCCAGGTTCACTGTTCGTTCTAGACATGTCAAATAAAAATAATTATTCCAAAAATTATGAACAAAAGATGAATTAGTTTCTAATTCAATAGTAAAAATTATTACAGATTATATGGATTTATATAAGAGATTGAAAGATAAAGAAAAGAATAGTTTGAATTTTTCAATTGGTGATATTATGCATCTTTTCTATTTTTTGTGGCACACTTTTTGCAACTTTTCAGTTTGGGCTAATTTTATACATTTTTTTTTCACTTTGACTAACACTGCACTTCTTTTTAAACTATTGGCACATTTTTTGCATCTTTTTATATTTTTGGTCTTTTCAGTATCAATAAATCTTAAAACAAAAATTAATAATTAACAAAAATAAACACCTTAAAAAATAAATAAAATAAAATTAAGACATCTATTTTGAAATAATTACAGTTAAGTAATATTTGTCTATAAGAATAATAAATTGATCTTATAATCAACATTCAATCATAATTTAATTTTAAATTTTAAAAGATTAAATTTTGCTAGGAAATTAATTTGTAGAGCAAAGTAATTAAAATTTTCATTTTAGATATCAATTACAAATGATTTGTCTCTAAAAAATTAACTAATTAGATCAAGAGTAATTTCAATTCAAGTCAAAACATCATTCCATTTAACATTTGAAATACATATAAATATTATATCATACTAGAAACTTAAGAACCACAACATGAAGAAACCAACATATGAAATCATAAGAAACATCTCAATAAGTATAAAAATCTCAACAACAAGTACAACAAAAAAGTAAGAATAAAATTTTGAGGGGCCTTGGTTTGGAGGTGATTGAGGGGTGAACATCATAAAGTATCTATTTATAGTAGCTTCTTGCATGTTGACCAATCACATTGCCCTCAAATACACTACATGTCTTTTGTACCTCACATCCTGCTGGTTTAGGTGATTCTCAATTTGATCAAAATATTGATCAAAATGAGATTCCAATCTATCGAAATATTGGACCATTTCTTGATAGAAATTTTGATTTGGTCCAGGTGTAGGTGCAAGTGCTAGAGAAGGGTCTTCTTCTTCTCCCTATGATTCTTCTCTCTCAGATCCTTGATCCAACCAAAAAGTGCACAAAAAGAGACATTAGTGAAGTAAATGAGAAGTTGAGTGGGAGGATCAGGATGGATCAGGTTCTTTTCTGTAATGTAGTCAACTAAGTGTATTAACACCATATTTTTCTTCCCCATATTGTAAGGAAGTCAAATATAAAAAAATTTATAGATGTAGTCCATGATTAGTTGGGATTCATCAATAGGAGTATTTTTCATAATCAAGTATGTGATAGTAGATAAAAGAGGAGTTAGATTGATACGATCACCAACTTTTGGAATAATAGAAGTTCTCAAGACATGCTAGATGATCCTGACATTCTGGTTAAGGTTATACACATGAAAAAGATGATTTACTTGTGCAACCCTCTTAGAGTTTGGTTAATTTTTGACTAATCAAAATTCAATCTAGATATCGTGGAGTGTGACCTAACTCCCTGGGTTCTAAGATGAAGGAAGTTGCTTAAATATTCCTTAGTTATTTGTACTCTCTACTTAAAGAGATATGAGGTCAACTTAGTGTGATCCTCATTCACTTTCATATTCACATGAAAAAAATTTGAAGGTTTCTAGATGACAGGCACATATTAAAGTGAGGATAAAAGAAAATCGAGTTGAGGTGAAAAGAGGTATAACAGAGAAGTTTATGTCATTTAAATAAGGAGACGAGAGGGGGAATCTTGGCTCCAACGAAATGTTCGTAGGCTTCCTTATTTTTTTTTGAAAGTAAGTTCTCATCTCTACTAGAGCAAGAGGATGTGCACTTGAAGTTCATGCAAATTTGCTACTGCTGGCCATTCCTAAGGCTTGGACTCAAGATGGTTTGCGATGGAATGAGAATGTGAAGAAAAAAACCATCCAATACCTTTTAATTTAAAGAAAAATGACCTATCGTATAGTACAAAGTTTAGATCATACTTACAATTTTAAAATCATAAGGGACAAAAATATTTTCATACATATGAATGGAAAGGGCCAAAAATGAAATGACTTTTCATAAACTGCCATTCTCGATATGTCATTTTGTAGAAGCTTTTTAACCATACGATCGTACAGATGAACATCTGGTCATCTAGGATGATAAAAAAATTAAAGATAATTTCTGACAATTAGGTTCATCGATATGTGAAATTGACAATATGATCGTACAGATAAAATTAGATTTTTTATGTATGATCTGTGAATAATAATTGACCATTAGAAAACTATCCCTAATCATACATATTAAAATAATAGATTGTATAGACGATGACGAAATCGTACAATATAATATGCATAAAAATTTTAGTCTTGTCTAGTCAACTTAAAAAAATACCATGTATATGGTACAGGATTTATACAGTATAAAAAAATTTATATAATAAGAAAAAAATAATTAACATAAGACATAATATTAGTATCATCCTGGATGATAAAGTTGGCAAGTTGCACTTAATGAACTATTCCGAAGCTCTTTTATTTGAGCCCTCTTATATCACCCATGAGGGCATCTTTTGTTGTTGTCTTGACCTGAGAGAGCCTAAAGGAGAGGGAGAGAGAGAAAGGAACTTGTGAGGGGGAGTTTGTGAGAGGGTTCACAAATGTTGCTCCAAGCAGGGTTCCAAGTCATCTTCTCTGATCATCATCCCTTTTTCTTTGGGGTTTAAGGGAGGTCTACTTTAGCAAACAATTAAGGTTCTCTGCGTGCTTCAGGAGGAAGTAAAAGGAGTCAGGTTCTCTGCCTCACTGATGTCAGTGGAAAGGAGATTTTGTAAGGGCTTGTCCACCTTGCTGTGGGAGCAAAATGAAAGTCACTGAGTTTAGTGCAATACTTAGAGGGTGCCTCCGAGGAGTGAACACAAGTCGTGTTGACTGAACCACTATAAATCTTTGAGTTCTTTTATTTTCTTCGGCATTTATTTTTTTTGCAATTTAATTATCATTGTGGAGAATTTTGGTTTGATTTTTAAGTTTTTGATTGAAAGAATTTTTAAAATACCAATTCACCCCCCACTTGGTTAGCCTCGGGCTAGTTCATAAGGGCTTAACATCCCTAATGAACTTTCAAGTGGCATTAGAGCGGGATTCATAAAAATAAGTTTGAAAACTTTTGGAATTTTGATCGATGGTTAACTCCGATAATCGTAATACTGCAGAAGGGTATTCTATTACTCGACTACCTTTGTTTGATAATATTCCTTTTGATTTTTGAAAAACTCGCATGTCTACGTTTTTGCAATCAATTGACTATCGCATGTGGATGCTTGTTAAGGATGGTTATACACCTTCAAATGGTAAACTTAATGGTGCTACTATTCCACTTCCTTGTTAAGAGAGTTGCTATTTTACATGTTTTACATTCTTGCAACTTGTATTATTTTGATAATTTCAATTATTATTATTTTACATATATCTCCTAACACTATTTGGAACATTTATTTCTTGCTCTAGTGTGTATTAACATTTCAGGAAAATCAACTCCAAGATATTGAAGACTTGTAATCAAATTCAATAAATTTTTATAAGTTTTGATATGAGAGGGAGTGATTGTAATTGAGTGAAAAATCACAATATACACACATGGGGAACTTTTTTTGTGAATTGATCGTACTGGACGAACTTAGTTCGTACGGGACGATCATGTCAATTATGCCTAAGGAGAGCAATGGAACGAACAGGCGGGGAGAAAATTTTTCTAAGTCCTAATTGTCCAGGACGAATTTAATAGTCCAGGACGAATTTAATAGTCATCCCGGGACGAACGTCTTAGGATTCTCACTTTCTACTGTTCGTCCAGACAAAATCAATGGTTTGTCCCAGGATGAACATCTCTGTATTCTCATCGTGCCCTGTTCGTCCAGATGAAAAATAAGGTTTGTCCCAGGACGAACGTCTCTGTATTGAGGCTCGCTCCATTCATCCAGATGAAAAATAAGGTTCGTCCCAGGACGAACGTCTCTGTATTGAAGCTTGCTTTGTTCGTCCAGATAAAACCTATTCGTCCCAGGACGAACTGAACCGACTTACGTCAGTTGGTTACGTCCTAAAGAATTTTGTGAACCGACCTATGTAATAACTGTTTCGTACCGGACGATTAGCGTGTACGAAAATAATTCGTACCAATATACATAAGGTTCGTTTCTGATCATTTAAGTAAAATCGTCCAGGATGATCCACGATCGTACGGGACAATCCACTGCGTACAGAATTGAATACTTGCAATTTTTGGGCAGTTTTTCTTATCTTTTGTATAAATAGTTCAAACTTGACTGCCACCCAATCTTTTTGCCATTTGATCTTTGTGCCTATTGAAAGAAAAGTCAAGGAGAGAGTGTGACAGAGCATTCAAAGGAGGATTCCTACCACTGGAGCGTGTAGGCTTCACTTGGTGTTTAAAGGTAAAAATCTCTACTTGTGAATTGGGATTACTTCACTCTTTTCTTCCTTCTTTCTAGAATTTCTGTGAGAAGATCTGTCAAGGAGATCCGGTTCTCTGCCGACACTTGGAGAGTGTGAATAGCTGAAGAGTACTCTGCCCACACTTAGAGAGTGTGAACAGCCGAAGGGTTCTCTGCCCACACTAGGAGAGTGTGAAAGGACGAAGGGTTCTCTACCCACACTAAGAGAGTGTGAAAGGACGGACGGTTCTATGCCAACACTGGGGATTATGTAAAAGGATGACGGTTCTCTGCCGCACCGAGTAGTGGTGAAAAGAGTGTTTGTAAAGGCTTCTCCGCCTTGCTGTGGGTGCAAAAGGAGAGACACTATTGGTATTAGTGTAATACTCAGAGGGTGCCTCTGGAGAGTGGATGTAGGTCTGGTTTAGACAAAACCACTATAAATCTTATGTCTTTTACTTTACTGTTTTTTATTTTCCGCATTTTTCTTTTGTTTAAAAAACTCTATGGTTGAAAAACTTTTCTATAAAAATTTCATTAAAAAATTTCATTTCAGTTCAACAAAACTTCAAAGAGGGTTAAGTTTTAAAAATACCAATTCACCCCCCCTCTTGGTAGCCTTGGGACATTAACTTAGGTCTAACAACCTATTCACTAGACTCAACAAGTGGTATCAGAGCTTTGTTTCAAAATCATAAGTTTAAACTACTTTTTGATTAATGTAGATGGCTACATTCGGAAACCGAAATACACCTGAGGGTTAGTCTATTACTAGACCTCCACTGTTTGATAATATACCTTTTGATTTTTGAAAAACACGCATGTCTACTTTCTTACAGTCACTTGATTATCATATGTGGATCCTAGTCCAGGAAGGTTATACAAAACCAACGAGATTAGTTGATGGAGTTAGGGTAGAAACACCTTTTGCAGATTGGACTATAGAAGAACGTGACTTAGCTCAACTAAATGCCAAATGTTTAAATAGCTTCTTTTGTGCTTTAAAATCTGAAGACTACATGCGGGTTTCCACTTGCAAAAGTGGAAAGGACATATGGGATAGACATTGTATAACTTATGAAGGGACTAATGAGGTTAAGAAATCAAGACTTAATATCTTGTTACATGATTATGAGTTATTTTGCATGAAATCAAATGAATCTATTTCTGACATATACACAAGATTCACACAAATTGTCACTTCTTTGCATGCACTTGGTAGGAAAATTAACTAATGTTGAAATGGTTAATAAGATTCTTCGTTGTTTACCTACTGCTTATGATGCTAAAATTACTGCAATTATAGAGTCTAAAGATCTAAACATTTATTCTATTGACAATCTTCTTGGTTCACTCATTGCTTATGAGTAAGGAGTTAGTCAAAGAAAGATTGATGCAGGTGAACCACGAAAGGAGAAGAATATAGCACTAAAAGTGGAAGAGTCAGAGAGTGAACACTCACAACCTGAGGATGAAGACGATATTGCATTAATGACTAGACAATTAAGAAGCTTTCTGAAAAGAAAGCAGAAGAGACGCCAGCAATGGAATAGAGGTAAGTTTAACAGAAATGGCAAGGTTTCTAATGAAGTGATTTGTTATGAATGCAGGAAACCAGGTCATATCAAGACTGATTGCCCAAAACTCAAAGCCACTCCTAGCATGGAGAAGATAGAGGAGAAACCAATTGTAAAGAAGGGCAAGAAGAAGTTTCAAAGAGCTTTTTGGGCGGACTCAACTTCAGATTCATCTGAGACTTAAAAAGAAGAAGAAATCACCAATCTTTGCTTGATGGCAGATAATGTTGATCAATTAGATCAAGAAGAGGTATGTGACTTAACTTATGATGAATTGTTTGAAGTTTCTGAAAACATGCATGATGCATATAGGAAAATAAAAAAGATGCATGCTAGTGTAAGTTTAGAATTAGAAGAGCTTAAGAAGGAATATGAAATCCTTAGGAAAGATCATGCATTAATAGATGACAACCACATGAAACTACTTGATGAATATGATGACTTGAATAAAAATTATGAGAATTTAAATTCATCCTATTCTGAACTTGGAAAAGAATTTAAAAAAATTAAGGATGAATCAGAGAGCAAAATTTATAAAATCAATTATATGGAATCCCTTAGAAGACAAACAAATGGTTAAAAACTTAGGAATATTTTCCTAATGTCAAATATAATAATTGTGGATTATTTGGATATATAGCTCACACCTGTACTTTGAAAATGAAATCTAATTTGGTGTGGAGACCTAAGATGTATAAACCTAGACATATCATATATGCATCTGATTATAAATTGCTAAAAGATGAACCCAAACTTGTTTGGGTTCCCAGGTCTAATATTTGATATTTTTGCAGGGTTGCTCTCACACAAGACCTCGTGGGAGCATATGGTACCTGGACAGCGGATGTTCAAAGCATATGACTGGAGATACTGCTCAATTCATAACGCTGGAAGCCAGGAGTGGAGGCAAGGTTACACTTGGAGATAATACCACAAAGAAAGTGGTTGGATCAGGTATGATTGGAAATTTGAAAAACTTTTTTATAGAAAATGTGTTATTAGTTGAAGGCTTAAAACATAATTTGTTAAGTATAAGTCAGCTATGTGATAAGGGCTATAGTGTAAAATTTTTACCTACTAGCTGCATATTAAGCCTAAATGGGAAAGATGTTTTAAATGGAAAAAGGGTAAATAATGTTTATATGCTAGATTTAAATTGTATTCAATCTCCTACTGCTTTTTGTTTGAAAACTGTTTCTGATGAATCATGGCTTTGGCATAGGAGACTTTATCATTCTAGTATGAAAAACCTTAGAAGAATTACCTAAAAGAACTTAGTGAGAGGTATACCAAAACTAGACTTTACTAAGGATCACCTTTGTGATGCATGTCAATTAGGAAAACAAGTGAAGTTCTCTTTTCAGTCCAATAAGGATCTTAGGACTAGTAAACCATTGGAAATTTTACACATGGATCTTTTTGGACCAGTAGGAACTGTTAGTCTAGGAGGGAAGGTATACAGATTTGTTATAGTGGATGATTATTCAAGATTCACTTGGGTTAGATTTTTATTTCATAAGAGTGAATCATTTGAGGAATTTAGAAAATTTTCAACTTGGATTCAAAGGAAATTAGGGTGTGAAATAATTTCTATACAAAGTGATCATGGAGGAGAATTTGAAAATGAAAGATTTGAAAATTTTTGTAAAGAAAAAGGAATTGATCACAATTTTTCTGCACCTAGAACCCCTCAACAAAATGGGGTAGTCGAAAGGAAAAACAGAACATTAATAGAAGCCGCCCGAGCAATGTTGGCAGAATACTCACTTCCTAGATATTTTTGGGCTGAGGCAGTTAGCACTGCATGTTATGTTTTGAATAGGGTAAATGTGAGATTGAATTTAAATAAAACACCCTATGAGTTGCTAAAAGGTAGAACACCTAATTTGTCTCATTTGCATGTTTTTGGTTGTATAATAATGAAAAATCTGCCTTAGGAAAATTTGATCCGAAATCAAATGAAAGAATTTTTGTTGGATATTCAAGTGTTGGAAAATCTTATAGGGTATTCAACAAAAGAACTTTGGTCATTGAAGAAACCACACATGTTGTATTTGATGAATCTAGAAATTTAGAAGTGCCAAATGTTGTTGAAGATGAGATTGACGAGAACTCCCAAAAAAATTGATAGAATAAATTTGGAAGAAAATGTGGAAGAGAATTTGGAATTAGAAAACCCTTTGTCTAGAGAGTTGAGATTTTCTAAAAACCACCCAAGGGAATTGATTATAGATGAACCTAGTGAGGGTGTTAGAACTAGGCGTGGATTAAACAAAGAAGTCAATCATTCAGCCTTTATTTTAACTATAGAACCCACTAATGTTGATCAAGCACTTTTTGATGAATTTTGGATATTGGCCATGCAAGAAGAGTTGAATCAATTTATAAGAAATAAAGTTTGGGAATTAACTTCAAGGCTAAAAGATCAAAGTGTTGTTGGAACCAAGTGGGTGTTTAAAAATAAAATGAATGACTCAGGAGTAGTCATTAGAAATAAGGCTAGATTAGTTTCTAAGGGGTTTAATCAAATTGAAGGAATTAATTTTGAGGAGACTTATGCCCTTGTAGCTAGACTTGTAGCAATTAGAGTTTTACTAGCCTTTGCCTGTTTTAAAGGATTTAAATTATTTCAAATGGATGTGAAAAGTGCCTTTTTACATGAGGTAATTGAAGAAGATATTTTTGTAGAACAACCTCCAGGTTTTGAAAATTCTAAATACCTAAATCATATTTTCAAGTTAAAAAAGGCATTATATGGATTGAAACAGGCACCTAGGGCTTGGTATGAGAGATTGAGCACCTTCCTACTTGAAAGATCTTTTGAAAAAGAAAGTGTGGATACAACTCTCTTTTTAAAGAAATTTGGAAAGGATATACTCATTGTTCAAATTTATGTGGATGATATCATTTTTGGATCTTCAAATTAAAATCTTTGTGATGATTTTTCTAAAACAATGAGTAGTGAATTTGAAATGAGTCTAATGGGAGATTTAAATTACTTTCTAGGTTTTAGCATTAAGCAACTTGAGGAAGGTACATTTCTTAGTCAAACTAAATATGTTAAGGACATCCTCAAAAAATTTTAAATGGACAATGCTAAACCTGTTAGTACACCAATGAGTCTCTCAGTTTAGTTGGATAAGGACCTTAAGGGAAAATCTGTTGATCAAAAGAAATCTAGAGAGATTATTGGATTTTTACTTTACTTGTCTGCTAGCCGACCAGATATTATATTCAGTGTTTGCTTATGTGCTAGATTTCAATCAGATCCAAAAGAATCATATTTGACAGCAGTGAAAAGGATTTTAAGATATTTACTAGGAACTCAGAACTTAAGAATTTAGTATCCTAAGTTTAGCTCTTCATTTGAAATTATTGGTTATTCAGATTCTAACTTTGCAGGCTGTAGAGTGGATAGGAAAAGCACTTATGAAACATGTCAATTCATTGGAAATTCATTAGTTTCATGGTTTATTAGAAAACAAAATTCAGTTGCCCTATCTACTGCAGAAGCAGAATACATTGTATTAGGAAGTTGTGTGGCACAAGCATTTTGGTTAAAACAACATTTGATTGATTTAGGATTAAGTATAGGCACTATTCCAATTTATTGTGATAATACTAGTGCTATTTGTATTTCCAAAAATCATATTCAACATTCAAGAACCAAATACATTGACATAAGCCATCATTTTTTAAGGAATCATGTATCCAAGGGAGAAAGTGAACTTACCCATGTTTCAACTGAAAATCAACTTGCAGACATTTTTTACAAAACCTTTAGCCTTCGATACTTTCAGTGCCTTAAGAACAATGCTTGGTGTAATTGATTTAAATGCTTAAATAAAAATGTTTTTACAACATTGTTGTTTTTGTTTCCGTAGTTTATGTTTTTATGATTTTGTTTTTGTGATTTTTGTTTGTTTTTGAGTGATTTTTTATTTAGAGTTTGTACATTTGTCGTTGTTTATTGTGTTTTGTGTGTTCATTTAGTTTTCTTTGATAAAAATACAAAAATTTAAAAACTTGTGTTAATCGTCCGGGACGAAAAATTTTTTCGTACAGGACGATGTGTGTAAAATGTCAATCTACGTTATTTCAAACCATCTTAAGAGCAGTTTTTAATGTAGTTCGTCTGTACGATCATCACGATCGTCCGGGACAAAATATCTTTTTGTCAAACATCGGGACGATTGATTGCAGTAGTTGAAAGGATAAGACTATTTTTATTATGAACTTCGTCCGTACGAACCTTTGGTTCGTCCAGACGAACAGATGTCGGTTCATAGCCGGGGACGTTTTTCAACTGCCTTTGTACGAACACATGTTCATCTGTATGATCGTTTGGTCAAAAGTCTGTACGAAAGGATGCTTCGTAAATTGTGTGATTACGAAAAGCCGTTATATTTTTAACTCACTCGTTCGTCCATACAAAATATTTTCATACGGGGACGAATCGAATTCATACGGGACGAACCAAAATTTCGTCTGGTACGAACAATCTTTTTTACTTTAAATTGACGGTAATTTTTACTGAACAGTCACTCTCACACATCACTTTTAAAGACTTCATCTTTTCAAATCCTTCAATGGCAAGTTCTAGCAAGCGCCAAAAGACTTTGGCTAAGGGCCCTCCTAGGAATACATCCGAAAACTTCCTGTCTAGAGCCAATGAAGAATCTTTTCCTAGGTTTGTCTCTACAAAAATCACTCCATCTAGAGTTCTTCTTCAGGAGCAGTGGACCTTTAAGGTAATGCACCTTTTTGCTTCAACTCAATTTGGATTAATCCTCACCTTAGTCCATTTATATAATAAGGAAACCTTCCACTATTTTTTGGCAAACATGTCTTTTAATTCCAACCACTCTGTTATCAATTCTTTTGTCTTCAAAAAGAAAATAGAAATCACCAAGGCTGACCTTGGTATCTTCTTAATTTTAAGGACTGTAGGGATTAGAGCACACACCTTTACCACCACTAGCTTTGATTGGACTGAAGTTAACCGTGTTCTTAGAGGAATAAAAGTTAAGGATCATTTGCCAAAAGTAGCCTCTTTAACTCTTAATGCCCGAATCATCCAGCATGTTCTTAGATCTTCTATTATACCTAAAACTGGTGATAGAGTCAACATCACTCCACTTCTCTCTACAGTTACCTACTTGATAATGACCAGGCAACCCATATATGAGGCCCAACTCCTAATAGACTATTTTTATGGTCTCTCTGAAATTGGTCATGGAGATCATAAAAGGAAAAAGAATATAGCCTTAGGCCATCTAATTTCCTACATTTTAGAGAAGAAGTATGATTTAACTCACCCAGATTCAGACTTTGAAGAACCACTCTACTACAACGACAGTTCATTTAGGGAAATCTTCAATAAGGACGAGCCAAGCAAACCTTATGTAGTATTGAGTGAAACAGAAGAATAGGGTGAACCTTCACATGCTGCTGAACCAAATTATCAGGATTTGGTTCAAAGATTTGACAACTTAGAGGCTCACTTTGATCAAAGATTTGATCAAATTGAAACTCATCTACAGCAGCAAGACCTTCAGTACAATCAAGACATGGGATTCATGCGTGAACAGATTAATTCCATTAATTCCAATATGTTTGTGATGAGTAGTTATTTCAACTTTTTTGGTGCTGCACCACCTCCTCCTCCTCCAGATCAAGGTCCTTCAGAATGATTGTAGTATTTATTTAAGTGTCTCTTTTTTAGTTGATGTATTTGTGATGTGTTTTAGATTATTATCTTTTTCCTTGTTTTAATGTTGTTGTTATTGATATCATGTACCTTAAATTATAATATCTTCATTTGATATCAATAAATGTTGCAATATTTTGTTGTCTAATGTTTTGGGAAATGTGTGTTAGACTTTATGACTTTCAATTTTTTTTAATCTTAATAGTGCCTTATTTAAATTGTAAATTAAAATTAATTTTATTAGAAAATATATTTATTCTACAATTAAGAAATGCTTATAACTTGATATTACTAGAATCTTCAATTCCATGTCTCTTATTTAGACTACTCTTAATATTATTATTGCATTTTAGATGCTTTCTTATTTTGTATTTCTCTTTTTAAATAGTATTTATGCACTTAGAAAAATTTGAAATATTAGATTATTGACTTTGGAAAGAATTCAATTACTCTTGAAAAGTGTACAAATGTACAAAAATCAAAAGAGTTGTGCAAAAATTTGCAATGAAAAAAAGAGGCATAAAATAAGCCCACAGTAAACAAATGCACAAAAATGTGCCAAAAAAAAATATGAACAAGATGCGCAAAGCGCCACGTGTGGTAGTTCTTTCTTTCGAAACTCTTTCAATATCTTAATTCAAATTAATCTATTGTTCATTTAAACTTGACGTTGAAATGTGAAATGTAAAATTTTTATTCATCCCTCCTGCAATGATTTTCTTTATCTTAATGTCTAAATTGACACATGCCTTTGATAAATTCTTTTTATTCTCTATGTTATAACACTTCTTCAATTATATGAATCTCTATGATTTCTCTAATGAGTTAATTTTATTTGCATATCTTATTTCAATCACTTTCAAGATTAAATTATAAGCTGAATTTCATACTTCTACTTACATTTCTATCTTTCTTTTCTTCTTCACTTTTTGCTGTTGTCAAAAAGGGGGAGAAATTGTTTATTGTTTTTGTTTTATTTTTTAATTTTTTTTTGGGTTTTGGTTGTTCTTATTGTAGTTGAGTGTGTGTTTTGATTGTTACTTCAAAATTAAAAACAAATTTTTTTTTTACATATATGCCTCCTTATATTTCATGTATTCATCAATTCAGGGGGAGTTTAGGGAGATATTTAGAATTGGAATTCCTATAAATAATAATTGTTTTGCCATCATCAAAAAGGAGGAGATTGTTAAGAGAGTTTCTATTTTGCATGTTTTACATTCTTGCAACTTGTATTATTTTGATGATTTCAATTATTATTGTTTTACATATATCTCATAATACTATTTGGAACATTTATTTCTTGCTCTAGTGTGTACTAACATTTCAGGAAAAGCAACTCCAAGATATTGAAGACTTGTAATCAAATTCAACAAATTTTCATAAGTTTTAATATGAGAGGGAGTGATTTTAATTGAGTGAAAAATCACAATATATACACATGGGGAACTTTTTTTGTGAACTAATCGAACAGGATGAACTTAGTTCGTACGGGACGATCATGTCAATTACCCCTAAGGAGAGCAATGGATCGAACAGGCGGGGAGAAAATTTTTCTAAGTGCTAATCGTCCAGGATGAATTTAATAGTCATCCCGGGATGAACGTCTCGGGATTCACACTTTCTACTGTTCGTCCAGATGAAATCAATGGTTCATCCCAGGACGAACGTCTCTGTATTCTCACCGTGCCTTGTTCGTCCAGACAAAAAATAAGGTTCATCCCAGGATGAACGTCTCTGTATTGAGGCTCGTTCCATTCATCCAAACGAAAAATAAGATTCATCCCAGGATGAACGTCTCTGTATTGAAGCTTGCTCTGTTCGTCCAGACGAAACCTATTCATCCCAGGACGAACTGAATCGACTTACGTTAGTTGGTTATGTCCTGAAGAATTTCGTGAACCGACCTATGTAATAACTATTTCGTACCAGATGAACTTGGTTCATACGTGATGATTAGCATGTACGAAAATAATTCGTATCAATATACATAAGGTTCATTTCCGACCATTTAAGTAAAAATCGTCCAGGACGATCCACGATCGTACGGGACGATCCACTGCTTACAGAATTGAATACTTGTAATTTTTGGGCATTTTTTCTTGTCTTTTGTATAAATAGTTCGAACTTGACTGCAACCCAATCTTTTTGCCATTTGATCTTCGCGCCTATTGAAAGAAAAGTCAAGGAGAGAGTCTGAGAGAGCATTCAAAGGAGGTTTCTTACCACTGGAGCGTGTAGGCTTCACTTGGTGTTTAAAGGTAAGAATCTCTACTTGTGAATTGGGATTACTTCACTTTTTTTTCCTTCTTTCTAGATTTTTTGTGAGAAGATCTGTCAAGGAGATCCGGTTCTCTGCCGACACTTGGAGAGTGTGAACAGCCGAAGGGTTCTCTGCCCACACTTGGAGAGTGTGAACAGCTGAAGGGTTCTCTGCCCACACTAGAAGAGTGTGAAAGGACGAAGGGTTCTCTGCCCACACTAAGAGAGTGTGAAAGGACGGACGGTTCTCTACCAACACTGGGGATTATGTAAAAGGACGACGGTTCTCTGCCGCACCGGGTAGTGGTGAAAAGAGTGTTTGTAAAGGCTTCTCCGCCTTGCTGTGGGTGCAAAAGGAGAGACACTATTGGTATTAGTGCAATACTCAGAGGGTGCCTCTGGGGAGTGGATGTAGGTCTGGTTTAGACAAAACCACTATAAATCTTGTGTCTTTTACTTTACTATTTTTTATTTTCCGCATTTTTCTTTTGTTTAAAAAACTTTATGGTTGAAAAACTTTTCTATAAAAATTTCATTAAAAAATTTCATTTCGGTTCAACAAAACTTCAAAGAGGGTTAAGTTTTAAAAATACCAATTCACCCCCCCTCTTGGTAGCCTTGGGACATTAACTTAGGTCTAACAACCTATTCACTAGTTTCAACATTCCTTTTATCGAATGGACTCTTTGTGATAGGGATTTAGCTCAACTTAATGCAAAATGCTTGAACTATTTTTTCTGTCCTTTAAAATCTGAAGATTACATGCGTGTTTCAACTTGCACTACTGGTAAAGAGATTTGGGATAAATTGTGTATTACTTATGAAGGAACTAAGGAAGTTAAGTAATCTAGATTGATATTTTATTGCATGACTACAAACTTTTTCGTATAAAATCTTATGAATCAATTTCTGATATGTATACAAGATATACTCAAATTATTACATCATTACATACTTTAGGAAGATAACTCACTAATTATGAAAAAGTTAATAAAATTTTAAGATGCTTACCTTCCTCTTTTGATGCTAAGATCACTGTAATTACTGAATCTCAATATTTGAATACTTATTTGATTGATAACTTACTTGGATCACTTATTGCTTACGAGCAAAGGGTGAATCAAAGAAATCTTGATATAGTTGAGAAAAAGAAGGAAAAAGCTATAGCATTGAAGGCCAATGAAACAAATTCTAATTCTTCTGGGTTTGAAAGTGATGATGTTTTCTTCATCACTAGGCAGTTCAAAAACTTTCTAAGGAAGAATCACAATCATCATCATAAATGGAAAAAAGGTAAGGATAGTAAAAATTATAAAAATTCTTCTGATGTTGTTTGTTTTGAATACAAGAAAATTGGACATGCCAAGGCTAACAGTCCTACACTTAAGGATCACTCAAGAAAAAAAAATGATGAGGTGAAACCTAAGTCCAGGAAGGATAAGAAGCGATTCCAAAAGGCATTATAACCCAAATAAATTAGAAAATCCTTTTCCTGGTGTTAGATGTTTCTCATGTGGCATGCTAGGGCATATCTCACACACTTGCACTGTTCACCGCAGTTCATATTGGGTGTGGAGACCAAAATTGCATGTTTCACAGCATAACATAAATACATTGCATTCTTCTTTTCATAAGAGGGGACCCAAACCTGTTTCGGTTCCTAAATATTAAATTTAATGATTTTATAGGTTTGCTCTCATAAAAGGCCTCGTGAGAGCATGTGGCAATTAGACAACAGAGGCTCACGACTCATAATTGCATAAACTTGCTACTTAATAAAATTATGAATTACATACTTCTACTTTGCTGATTGTTGTTATTGTCTGCATTAGTTTTTGTGTTAGCTTATCATGTTTGCTGTTATAGTTTGGGTTCTTTTTTCTTTATGATATATTGCCATACTTTTGTTTTTGAAAATTTATAGTCAAGGTTTTACATCTCTTAATCAGTTAAGGAGGGAAACACTGTTGATTGTTTCATTTTTCTCTAACTTCCTTTAGTGGTGTAATTTTCTTTTCCAAACAAAAGTCTATCTCAAATCAACAACTTGACTATGCAATTAAAATATTTTCAATCTTGCTACAGTAATCTATCTTATATATATAATGTTTAAAGTCTTTTTTTTTACCTTCAAATTTTTTGAAATCTTGTCATTGCATTTATCATATGATTTTTGTTCTATTTTGTGATTCATTCTTCCATATATTAGAGAGTGAGTTTTTCTTCTGTAATATCTGGAAGATATAATCACAACTGAGAGTATTTAAGAATTTTTAAAAAGGGACCTAGCTTGCAAAATTAAATGAAAAAAGTGGTCAATGATGCCAAAATCAAAAGATGCACAATGTCATCAAATTGAAAAAAAAAAATTATATAAAAAGAGTATAAAAAATCACAAGATGCGCAAAGAGCGTCAATCAAATTGACAAAAGGCATAAAATAAGCCCATCAAAAGAAAGATCATTCCCTTTTAAAATTTTAAATCTTAGAAGAATTCATATGCCATTTGATATTTTTGAAAGGCTTGATTTCGGGATTCTTGATCGTAAATAATAACTTTGATATATTATTTTTCAAAATATTTTTCTGAAACTAAGTTTTGAATGGATTTTTTTTCTTATCCAATTGATTTTTCTGATTTAGATCTTTGTTTTCAAAAGAATTTTTGCCCTCGTAGAAGTTTGAGTTAGGGATAACAGGATCGGTTGTATTACAAATTTTTTGGATTTTGACGATGTTAATTCATTGACTTACAAATCTTTAAAATCAATCACATGGAAACTATGTCATATTCATGCCTTGATAAAAAAAAATCCTTTGTTTTTATCTATTTTTATGTCTTTGTCGTATCTTTTTTTTATTGTTTTCATGTGATTTTAATGTTTTTGGGCCTTATCTTATCATCTCTATTCATCCTCTATTTTAAATTTTTTCTCATATCATCCTGGATGATATGAATATCATCCTGGATGATATGAATATCATCCTGGATGATATGATTATCGTCCTGGACGATCAGTTCAATTCACTTCTAAAATCCATCTGCTGGCTGTTCTGACCTTTCTGCTCTTTATCATCCTGGATGATGCATTATCATCCTGGACGATCTAATCATCTTTTGCTTCAATCATCTTTAATCATCTTGGATGATCCTCTTTCATCCTGGATGATGCCTTTACTTTTTGCTCAAATATTAATAAGCCTTAAATTCGACCGGTACGATCCATTATTGGAGAATCATCCTGGATGATCCACCTGTTCATCCTAGACGATACACGTGGCAGTGCATTTAAACATTTTAAATTCAGCCGGTACGATCCATTATTATTCATCATCTTGGACGATCCACCTAATCATCCTAGATGATATACTTTTTCAACGGTCATATGGATTATCGCCTCAAGATAATCGCCTGTGTTTAATCATCCCAAACAAAATATGATCCTCTCGGATGATATGACCGCCTTTTTTGACCAATCATCCAGCCGCAATTATTGCATCAGATCATCCTGGATGATTTTACAATCATCCTGGATGATCCGGCCGATTCTTTAAATTCAGAGCCCCTCCAGCTAGTTTTCTCACACAATCTCCTTCTACTAGCCTTCTACTTCCTCTTTTCTTGCTATTCGTGATCATGGTAGGAGGCAAGCGCTCTTGCCACCCTTATGGGAATTCCTCCAGGGTTACTCTTGACCCTCACTTCACTGAGGTGGAAGATCAAGCCACCTACCAATGGTACAAGATGGCCAGAATTATTGTCTTTCGGACCATCTACCCAAACATTCTTTCATATTCGGTACTCGACCTCTTTGCTCACACCTCCATGTGCTTTCTCTTTACTCTTTCTGTACCATTCAACTCTGAGCTGTGTTTTAAATTTTTTGCGAGTCTCCATATAAATTCCGCCTTCTCTTGGATCATATGTGAATCGACGCCCCATCGAGATCACATACTAAGACTGTGCAAAATTTTTAAAACATTCCACCACAAGGGATAAACTTCATACCCTGTGTTTTGACCCTGATTATGACTGGGTTACGGCCAACCACTTTCTCTGAAATTCAAATGCTCATTTTCATATGGGTGAGACTATCACCTTATTCAAAGATGCTAGTACCATCTAGCATGTCCTTCAAACATCAATAATTCCAAAAGCTAGTGATCGCATCCACATTACTCCTCTTCTTTCAATCACCACCTTTTATATTTTAACCCATCGCGAATTTAATGCTATTGATTTGATTTCATTACATTGAACATCTGACCACTATTCGTGACCCAGTCCATAGGAGGAAGCCAAATCTAGCCCAAAGACATATCATTGCCTATGTCTTAGAATCCAAATATAACCTCCAATATCCTGCCCCTCCAAATTTCTAGCCTGCTTTCTACTCCAACAACTCCTTCTATATTCTTCATAGTTCTTGTCTCCACCTGGGGCACGAGGAAGCCGAGGGAGCTAAGGAGGAGGAGGCTCCCCTACTTGTTTCTGCACCTGCTCCACTTCTCCAGCACTCTCAACTAGACGAGCTGGTGGAGCGATTCAACTAGTGAGATGTACGATTTGAGACTTATAATGTTGCACAGGAGCAGCAACATACTGAGGACTTAGCCCATTTTGAGCAGCGACGTGATGAGGACTTAGCCCATTTTGACACCTACCTTTCACACCAGCAGTAACAGCACCACTAGGATATGGCTTGGTTTGGAGCACAGTTCACCTCGCTGTCTAGCTACTTTCAGCAGCCACCACCACCACCTCCTTTTTTAGATGATTAGGGGCAATCATTTTACTAATTTTTTATGCTGCTTTTTCATTGTAGTTTATTTCTATTTTTTGTTGTTTAGTTTCTATTTTACTTCTATTTTACTTTCCTCCTCCTTTTTGAGATGTCAAAAGGGGGAGTAGTCTGCTGTACTATTTGCTTTGTAATTTAATTCTGTTATTTAGTTGATATGTATTTTCATTAAATTACATTAACTACTTAGACTTTTTTATGTTTGCCATTATAAAAAAAGAGGAGATTATTGCGTATCTTTTTTCAGAAATAAAATTTTGATGATTGCAAATACTTCTGTTTTACTACGAATGCCTTGCCTATCAACATTTCAGGTCCTCACGATCAAGACTGCAATTTGAACCAGCTTAAGATTGGGTAGACTAGGTCTGAGTCAGTTTGTAAACCTTTTCCTTTCTTGAGTCTATTTGTAATAAATGTGGTTCTTGATGCTAAGTAACCTTGCACACACACACTTGGGGTAATTTTTTTTGTCTGATTTAGAGTTATCTATTTTGAGGACATCATCCAAGACAATCTAAAAATCATCCTGGATGATCAGTTAAAAACAAAAACCCCAATGAGTGCATCCATGTTAAGGTAGCCATCCTTAAGAACATTGTCCAAGCTGATATGTGTATCGTCTGGGAAGATATGCTCAAATCAGAAAGAATCAGCTTCCAGATCTATTTTGGTATTATTTATTTTTGAACATTGTCCAGGACATCATCCTGGATGATGCACATAATTATGCCTAAATTAATCTGGTAATTAAGGAAAGCAATTAAGGCTTGATTGATACAATCACATCATCCTAGACGATTATAAGATCATCCGGGACAATTAGTTCAAAATACCTTAGTTGCTCCTGGACAATCAACATCGGATAGCTTTTATTCTGAGCGATGCTCTGGATGATTGTCATGGATCTGAACTAATAGTCCAGGATGATCGTGAGATCGGCTTAGATGATCAAGCTATTTTTTCACCATCCAGACAAGCATTCTGAGCGATTGTCTGGCCGATATTCTATAATTTGAACTACTCATACAGGACGATATTGAATCGTCCTAGATGATATGAATAAAAACCTTCTAATCATTCCAAATTGTCCTGGCTGATTGAGCTTAATTTACATTGATAGTACAGGATGATATTAATATCGTCCTGGACAATAAAGTCGGCAAGTTTCAATTAATGTGCTATTCCGAAGCTCTTATATATAAACTTTATTATATCACCCATGAGGGTGTCTTTTGCTGTTGTCTTGACCTAAGAGAGCCTAGAGGAGAGGAAGAGAGAGGGAGAGAGAGAGAGGAACTTGTGAGGGGGAGTTTGTGAGAGGGTTCACAAAGGTTGCTCCAAGCAAGGTTTCAGTTCATCTTCTCCGATCGTCGTCCTTTTTCCTTGGGGGTTCAAGGGAGGTCTACTTTAGCAAACGGTCAAGGTTCTCTACCTGCTTCATGAGTAAGCAAAAGGAATCAGGTTCTGTGCCTCATCGATGTCGGTCGAAAGGAGGTTTTGTAAGGGCTTCTCCACCTTGCTATGGGAGCAAAAGGAGAGTCACTGAGTTTAGTGCAATACTCGGAGGGCGCCTCCGAGGAGTGGATGTAGGTTGTGTTGACTGAACCATTATAAATCTTTGAGTTCTTTTGTTTTCTTCCACATTTATATTTTTTGTACTTTGATTATCATTGTGGTGAATTTGTTTGAGTTTTGAGTTTTTGATTGAAAGAATTTTTAAAATACCAATTCACCCCCCTCTTGGTTAGCATCGGGCCAGTTCATAAGGGGTTAACATCCCTAACAAACTTTCATCTTTAAATCAGTATTGAAACATTAATACCTAAATTCAAACTAAAATTCCTTAAACCATTCAACCAGTTAGAATAGTAGAAACCTTTAACAAATTACCTGTTATTGGACATATCCAAACAACACAATCTATCTCATACACTTTAGATGATTTGCTAGGACAACCAACTTTAGTTTTAGACTAGGCCAGTATTTACTTTTCTGCTATTTGTATGTCGAGTTTTCCATGATTTTCACTATATGCTAGTTGTTTGAATTAAATGATGTGATTATTTATTTAACTATTTATGCAATATGTGAAGTTTTGTGATGGGCGTTAGATTACCCGTAGGTTAGAAATAATATGAATGCTTACTTAATCTTCTGCATGTGGCCATGCTCATATAGGGTTAAAAATCAAATAAAAGTGGGCAAAAATATTAAGCTTGTAATTAACAAGTTTCTACAGGTGCTTTAATTGCTAAGTCTCTCTTTTAATTAAAACGAGCTTGGCTAAGCATATTTGTGAATAAAATTTAAGCATTTTAGTATATTTAACAATTTCAAATTTATTATTAATTTCAATATTAATTTCTTAGGATAACCATGAAATTGATATGTAGTTTTTTTGTTTTTAATTTAATTTAATCAAGTCAAGTGTTGCAATGTAAAAATGATTTTGAGGTTGGATACAATTTATCGAACCTAAAATCGAAAGAGAGGGGTAACATCTCTAAGGAGAGAGTTCCTCTTCATTTAAAGATCTAGGTTAGGATACTTTCAAAATTTCAAAGAGAAAAAAACACCCTTTGGGGATGAGTTCTTTTCTTTTGGATATTCATATCTGATGGATCCAAGATGCTTGCTAAAGGATGAATGATTAAAGAAAGAGATGAATCCAACACTCAAAATCACTTGAGTCAATCTTAGGAGTAGAATCTGGGTTGTTGTTAGTGGTACCCAACCACTTTTAAATTGCAAATACTAGTTATAATATTAAGTGACACTTTCCATATGGATATTAAATTTATTTATTTGATTTAATTTATTTATATTGATTGTGAAGTAGAAAAGACATTTTTCTAGCTCTTTTGATTGCATGATAGTTTTGTTTTAGCTAGAATAATTGAAGGCTCATGAGGGTATGTTAAAAAAATACTTCAACTCAAATAAATTAAAAATTTTAAGCTCACATGGAAACTCTAACAACTTAAGAAGTGAGCTCGAGATCATCGAGAGTTCTCATGCATATATCATAATACTTTGTCTACCTTGTTAGGCACCTCCCCGCCTGTGGGTTCTAGCAGACAACCTAACAAATTAAGATGTGGTTTTGTTAAGGGGATGTTATATAATCTCTAGGATAAAACCTATTTTTAAGCCTGATTTTAAAATTGTTTTATATCAATTTTATGCATTTATTGAATCAATTAATATGCATTACATTAAAAACAAATTTAAAGAGTTAAATTTTAATTACATTTTTTTAAGCATCAATTACCCTCTTGCATAAAGCAACATCCCTACCACTCCTACAATTAGGAGTAGCTCTATATGTCATCCTTATTTCGTTAAACTTAATTAAGCAACGTCCTTACGAATCTTGAATAAAAGATTGGACTCATAGATTTTATGTGCCTAGGTGGTTAGCTGGCTTCTCAATCAATGCTAAGGCAAGTCCAAGTTTTGCACTACATTAGCTTGGTTTGGGCCACTTTTATTTAGTGCCCAAATTAGACTTAGGATTTTGGGCAGACTCAAATCATAAGTCCCCACCCTTCGGGAATTTGATCAAACTTTCTGATAAATTGATAACTAAAATCAAAATATCTCCTCAAACTAAAATTTAAAGCCCAACATATAGGGTAGAACATGAAATTTTTGAAATGTTTCAGAATCCCAAAATGAATCCTACTTATCCTTCGTTGACCTCTAAAAATTAGTGCCTAAATTTGACCCAATCCCGAATGAAAATTTAAACCTCACTTCGTTTGATACCCCTTTTTAAAAATCTCAAGAATAAAATTTATATTGTTATTTTAATCAAGAGTTTTCTAGGAAACTTAGGTTTCCTACCATGTACTTAACTACGAGGGCTTGAGCTAGTAGGAAATTAAGAACCCAGATCAATTTTTAAAATCAAAATTTTAAAATTTAATTAATTATCTTTGGGAAAATAAAAGTCAATGATCATTATCGTCATATTCAAATGATTGATAATGAACAATATCTTATTTCTCTTGGAAGATATGTCATTTTATTATCATGACTTTATTTATGAAATTAATAGTAATTTATCTAGATTATTATAGTCAAACATTCAATCAAACATTATTTTGACCCTCTAGGGTCATTTGTGATTTTTTCCCTAAATTTGACTAAGATAATCAGGATGAACTTACAATTTTATAATCTAAAACTATTAGGGAGTGTCCTAAGACGATATATCATTTATAATAACGTGTTTGATTTCAAAACCTAAATGCTGGAAAATTAACTTTTCCTAAAAAAATGACTTTTTTAAAACTTATTTTCAAACTAAGCTTTTCAACCAAACAAAAAATGGTGACTCTACTAGGGATAATTATCTCTCTTCATCTTTGATAAAGTTAAAATTATATTATATCATTAGTTTTGACTACCTTCCTTTTATTGGTCACTCTACCCATTTCTTTCTTGGGTGAGTATAGCCAACATAAAAAACACGTGCTAGAAGAGAAGAGAGTGAGGAAACCTCTATCAAATATAAGCCTTGACATTTTCCCCCAAGTTAATTGGTGGAATGAAAGGGTTAAGGCAAAATTTTAAGATCTTCCTCTCAATTTTGTCAACTTGCATATTTGAGTAAAACTCAATTTGTTGAGTTTCAAAATTTGAAGAAGATGCTTTCAATTTCAACTTCAAGTTCAAAGTTCAATTTTAAGTTAAAGTTCAAACTTAGGCTTTGATATTTCACCTCTAAGTCAATTGGTGGGATGAAAGAGTCTATCCAAATTCTCTAGTTTTTTTATCAATTTTATAAACCCACATGTCGTATGTAACTCAACATGCTGAATTACAAAACTTAAAGAAAATATGTAAATTTCAAATTCCAGTCAAGATTTCTCTCCAAAATGATCAAAGTTAACCTCAGATATCAATGTCATGTGTTACCCTGCAATTTCCCCTTGTATCTTAGTACATATAATGATGTTCCAAATTTCTTAAATTTTTTTGCAATTTTTCAAATCTATTAAAAATTTCTAATTCAAGTCCTCTCATTTGAAATCCTCTAATAAGTATGGGCTCTGACATTTCACCCCAAGTCAATTAGTGGAATAAAAGCGTCAACCCCAATTCTTGGAATCTTCTTGCCAGTTTTGTAAACATGTATAATTGAGTGAAACTTAATATGTTGAGTTTAAAAATTTGAAGAAGATCCATTCAACGTCAACCTCAAGTTTAAGTTTAATTTTAATTCCAAGTTTAAATTTAGGCTTTAACATTTCACCCCAAATTAGTTGGTGGAATAAAAGAGTCAATACCAATTCTTAAGGCTTCCTAGTCAGTTTTATTGACCCTTATGTTGAGTGAAAACTCAATTTGTTGAGTTTCAAAATTTAAAGAAAATCAATTAAGTTCAAAATTTAAATTCTATTTTAAAGCCAACTACTTCAAATCACCTTTCATTGATTCCAAAAAATCAAACATACTCAAATGGCTATGAAACTCATCTTCTCATTGAATTGAGATTTAAATGTAGATGGAGCTACCTATTACAGTACAATGTAGTTTAGGATGGGGTTTCAGAATTTCAAGCTGTCAGTTAATGGGGAAAGTATCATGGTTTTATCTGTTGGGACACAAGTTGATGTCCCCTTAGTTGAGATTACCTTAGGTCTTGGAGCTCACTCCCCCATCTCTAAAATGGAGGCTGTTGTCGCCCCCTTGGCCACTATACCCTCTTCTCGGGAGGATAAGACATAAAAAAATAGTGATAATAGATGTGAGATCATCTATGTCTGAGATTAGGTCAAGTTCTATCCACCCCTTTGCCAGTAAGAACCAGAAGATGAACTACTTGAGTGAAGTAAAAAAGAAGATTATTAAGGCTAAAAAAATTGTTGAGTCAAAAGCCTTAAAGTATGTTAAACTTTAGGCTAATGGAAAGCTCATTGCTCCTTATACATACCCCCTCTTTAGTAGAAGTCATTTCCACCATCTTTCTCCTTATAACATGATCTCCACCATGCCATTTTGATTATTGCATAGAAAAGATCAATCAAGCTAAAATTGAACAATCATCAGTAATAGGCCGTAGGCCCCTTGTTGAGAGTTATGACCCATGCACTCTATTAGAAAATGTTAGGTCACATTACTATACATGCCCCACTGTGTCAATTATAGAGGAGGAGGTGTAAAAACCACTTCGGGATTCCACTCTCATAATTTATAGGCCACTAGTAATTAGGGAGGGAAAATTAATCTAAGATCTTATCAGATATTGACTCCATATGAATTTAACTTTCAAAGGGGACCTATCACGATGGATCTTTAGATCAAAATGATGTTGCATTAACTAGGGTGAGTGTACCCCATGACAGTCTCTTCCTCCTTAGAAATTATAGAAATGTAGTATCATATTGAAGGGTCTTATCACCTTGACTTGTAATTTTCAAGGAAAGCATATCGTTTCTCAAGTGTACTAGGTCTGGGTTTTCAAAATAGTTGATTAATCTTTTAAATGAAAATTGACCTCTTCTTTAAATCATAAATAGAAGAGCGATGAAGTTAACTCAACAAGATATTTAAAGGCCCCTTCTTCCCGTTGCTCATGTGGGTTGATTTTACCTTTTAATTAAAATCTATATCAAACTTAAGTTAATTTTTGAAATGAAAATTTTCTCAATCTTCTCCTAATTTTCTATCTAAATAGGCATTTCTCACATATTTTAAATCTACTCAATGATTTTCATAGTTAAGCTAATATTTTGATCAAAATAGTGGGTATGCTTTGAGGGTTATTCTTCCTTGCATAAAAGAATGATTTTTCTTTTCTTATACTTGACATATAACCTTAGACTTGAAAAAAAGGGAGAGCAATCATTTTAAGGTTTTAAATAAAATGAAGCCTCTTATCAAAATTTATGAAATAAAGAAGATGCACAAAGTGAGTCAAAAGTCAAAAGATGTGCAAAGTGCACTAAAAGTCAAAAGATATGCAAAATGCGCCAAAAATCAAGAGATTCATGAAGTGTGCAAAAATTAAAATTGTGCGTCACAAAAATGAGAAAAAATGCTTCCTTCTTATTTAATTTCTTAAATCTTAGAAATTTTCGTTCACCTTTAATCACTTGACTTTGAAAAATCTTGAATCAAGATTTATAACACATGGATTGTTTGTTGGATAAAAAAATGTCATACAAAAGAATTAAAAAGATTAAGGCTTCGTTTGGGATAGCTTTTTTATTGCTTTCTAAAACAAAGTTTTAGTACAATTTTTTTTATTTTTGTACTAAAACTCCGTTTTAGAAAGAAATAAAAAAGCCATCCCAAACGAAGCCTAAATTTCTCTCTCGAAATTAAACCTTCTGACATTAATTTAAATTTAAAAATATATAATGGAAAAACCAATTTTTATTTATATAATACTGGATTTTGGTCAGCAAAATCTAAATCCTTTTCCCTTTTAGGTTAGTTGAAGTCACAATACTTCCCATTATCCTTGTGAATTTGTTTACATTTATTTTTCTCATTGGGTCCAAATGATCAAGAGAAAAATTTTCCAAGAAATGAAATAATCTTATGCTCTTTGATAAAAATCCAAATCTCATTCTCGAGGGATCTGTATGAATCTTTACACATAGGCATCATTTCCTTTAGAATCTACTCTATAAAGTCACTTTCTATGCTGGGTCAGGATCATTCCTTTCTAGAGGTCTAGTTTCCATCATTGGGAATTACTATTCAAAATCAAATCACAACTGAGGTGAGTGCCTGATTTTGATTGGAGGAGCTCAAGGTCCTTATAAAGTATTGCCTTTAATCTTAATAGAACTTAGAGCTGTGTAAAGTATGAATAGCTCAAGTTTATGATAAGTTACTACGACCTAAAACATTCCAAGTAGGAGACTTGGTCTTGGTTCTTCAGATACCTAACTTAGCTCATCAAAAAATTGGGGTAGCTCTTCAAGAAGTACCATGCCAGATGAGTACCAAATTTAACATCAAAGAAATTTTTAAAATTTAAAAAATTTTGGATTCAAAATTCTATAAATTCAAAGTTAAAATCAAATGAAATTAAAAAATGCTCCACATTCAAAACTCAAATTTCAAAAAATCAATTTAGTCTTCTTTTCCTTAAGATTAAGTACTTCATTTCTTAGTATTAGATCCATTATTGATGGAGCACACCCTTCATGACACCATCCTAGTTTTAATTCTAGTTTTGGTGCTTTATGTGGATCAAGCTTCATCCCCACATGACTATACAATAGTGATAGAGAATGCCCTTTATGGAACTATCATAGTTTAAATCCATTTTTGATCATCTATGTGGAGTAAGATTCCTCCCCATATGACTAACCACTAGTGAGGGAGAATTCCCTTTATGGCACTATCCTAGTTTCAATCTAATTTTGATTCTCTATATGGAGCAAGCTCCCTCTCCATATGATCATCCACTAGTGATGGAGAATGCCATCCATTACATTATCATAATTTCAATCTATTTTTAATCCACTGTGTGGAGCAAGCTTCCTCCCCACATGATCATCTGCTAGCGGGGGAGAATGCCCTTTGTGTTGAATCTTGAATAGTTGTTAAACCTAAGCTAATGTCCCAAGGCTAAGCAAGAGGGGGGTGAATTGGTAATTTTTAAAGTTCTCTTGGATTCAAAATTTTGAAACCAGTTGACGATTCGTAGCAAGTTAATTGAAGTTTTGAAAGTAAAATTTTCAAACACGAAATTAAAAACTTGTAGTAAGTAAGCAGCAAAAAATTAAACAACACAATGATTTATAGTGGTTCAGTTAAACACGGCCTACATCCACTCCGTGAAGACTCCCTCTTCAGGTATTGCACTATTACCAAAAGTGACTCTCCTTTTGCTCCCACAGTAAGGCGAAAAAGCCTTTATAAGACTCTCTTCCACCAATCCCCGGTGCGACAGATAACCATCATCCTTTCACACCCTCCTAGTGTAGGTAGAGAACCTTCATCCTTTCACACCCTCCAAGTGTAGGCAGAGTACCTTCGATTGTTCACACTCTCCAAGTGTTGGTAGAGAATCATCGTCCTTTCACAACTTTTAAGTATCGACAGAGAACTGTCGTCTGTTCACACTCTCTAAGTGTCGGTAGAGAACCAGACCTTATCCAAAGATCTTCTCATGGGCAATCTAAAAAGACAAGAGAAAGAGTGATAACCATAATTACAAAGAGATCCTTACATTTGAGTAATCTTGTGAACCCTTCACACTCCACTTACAAGAAATCTCTCTCAAACACTCTCTCAGACTCTCTCGTTTAATTGCCTTTGAAAAATCACATAGACAAGACTTTTTCACATCAGTTTTAATGGACTTTTTATAATAAAGACACGAAAAACCATCTAGAAAACTAAAATTTTCAATTTTGAGCGTATACGTTCGTATAGTATGATCGTATTTCATATGTATGAACAGTTTAAATACTATTGCGTATAAACCTATTGTGAATCGATATGAAATCATTTTGTACTCGATCATTGTCCAGTATGAACCAAGTTCATTTGGGATGAATAATATGAAAATTTTCAAATTTTGTCTGAATGAAACATTGGGACAAAATGGGACCTCACATTTCGTACTTTGGAATGCATGTACGATCCATACTTAGAAAAAATATTTTTGAGCAAGATTAGACCCGAGAAGATCATACTCATGAAAGAATGTACGAATATGGTTTGTACAGTATGATCCATACTTAGAAAAATATTTTCAGTGAGAATGGACCCGAGACGTTCGTACTCATAAAAGCATGTATGAACTGGGATCGTCTCGTACGATTCATACTTAGAAAAAATATTTTTCGGTGAGAATGGACCCGAGACGTTCATACTCGTGAAGGAATGTATAAACTGGAATTGTCCCGTATGATCCATACTTAGAATTTTTTTTTATTTCTATTCATTCGACTGCTCATTGGAGAAAATAACTGACCAGATTATCCAGTAAGAAGTGATATCATACAATATGATTAGTTTAAAATATAA
This sequence comes from Dendrobium nobile, assembly GCA_022539455.1. Classification (NCBI taxonomy): domain Eukaryota; kingdom Viridiplantae; phylum Streptophyta; class Magnoliopsida; order Asparagales; family Orchidaceae; genus Dendrobium; species Dendrobium nobile. The sequence continues at coordinate 17,261,030 of CM039724.1, read as the reverse complement.
ATTTTAAACTCTCCCCCGGTGTGTGTGCTCAGTTACTCAATTACAATCACACTCTCTCAGACTCAATAAAAAAGAAAATACAAACTTCAATCACAATAAACTCTAAACTGATCTTAATTTGAAGTCTTCAACAATTCGGAGTATGATTTCCCTGAAATATTAGTATACATAAGAGCAAAACAATTATTCCAAAATATGTTAGGAAAAATAATAATCGAAGCAATAATATTTTTAATCATAAAAAATACAAGTTATAAGAATATTAAACAAGAAAAACTAAGTAGCAACTATCTCAACAATCTCTCCCTTTTTGATGATGGCAAAATAATTATTATTTGAATAAATTAGAATACTCTAAATTTCTCTTTAACTCCCCCTAAATGAATAAGCATGTGAATATAAGGGAATTTCTATTAAAAACAAATCAATTTTTTTTTTAATTTTTTATAGACTCATAAAACACTTCAGACAAAAAAATAAAATAACTCTAACAAACACTAAAAATTCAAAAATCAAATACAAATAAAAAATAAATCAAATACAAGCAAATAATATTTCTCCCCATTTTTGATAACAACAAAAATATGAAGAAGAAAAATAAAAGAAATGTAAGAAGTCATATGAGAAGCCTTTGATAATTGATCTTGAAAGAGGTTGAATTATAATTGTAATAACAAGATTAATGTTCATTAGAAAAAAATAAAGATATATGACATTTAAATTAAAATATAACTTAGACAAGATAAATATATCAAGGTCATGAAAAAATCTAGACAAATAGATAAAGAGAATTATTGCAAAAGCGACGAAATGAATATTAATTTAAGTCAATTTCTAATACAAAATATAATTAAACATTAGATTAATTTAAAATTGAAGATTAAAATATAGAGGAAAAAATATTATCAATACACTTATTTGCGTATCTTTTTCAAATATTTGTGACACACTTTGTGTATCTTTTTATATTTGGGCTAATTTTGTGCCTCTTTTCAATTTATGAACCATTATTTCAATTTTTATACATTTGTACATTTCTCCAATTAATTAATTGATCTTTTCAAAATCAATAATCCAAAAAGTCAAACTTCTTTAAGTATAAAGATAATTATATTGAAAAGAGAAATAAAAAAAAGACATCAAAATTGCAATAATAATATTAAAATTATGTATACCTAAAAAGAACATAAGATTGATCTCCTTAACTTAATCGAGTTATAAATTAACTTATATTTTTGAAAAATTAGATTTCTTAATGAAATTAATTTTTGTATTCTTGTTCATATTATAACACTTTTTAGATCAATTAAGTTAGGATTATCATATAGGCAAACTAATATTTCAAACAAAGAACAAAATTAGTAAACAAAATAAGACATTTTTTGTTGATATCAATATGAAGATTTAATACAAAAAAGCACATCTGATATCAATATCAACTATCTCAAAACAAGATAATATAACAACATAAAAAATCTAAAGCAAGACAAGTACATAAAATACTGAACAAACATAAGTACAGAAACTACATAAATCATCACATCACATCTCTAAGGACTGACAAATACAACACATAAGAAGTACATCTAAAAATTTGAGGGGCCTTGGTCTGGAGGAGGAGGATGATTGAAGATAGAAAAATAGCTATTCATCATAACCACATTAGTTTTCATGGATTTGAACTGTCCTCAAATCCACCCCATGCCTTGTTGATACTAAGCATCCTGCTGGTGTAGATGAGCCTGAATTTGATTAGAGCGTTGATCAAAATGACTCTTTAGTCAATATAAATGCTAGACCATCTCCTGAAAGTTAGGTCCATGAGTAGGCGTAGGTGTAAGTAAAGGTGCTCGTGCTCGTGCTCCCCCTTCTCCCTCAGAATTCTCACTAGTATTATCACCTTTTCCAAAAAGTGATTGGAATGAGGCATCAGTGAAGTAGATAGGCAATCCAAGTAAAGGATCAGGATGAATAAGATTGTACTTCTTCTCAAGGTTATAGGTCACTAGGTGTCCTAAAGCAATATTCTTCTTCCTCTTATGAGAGACATGTCCAATTTTAGAAAGGCCATAAATATAGTTAATAATAAGTTAGGCTTCACCTATAGGTTAACCAGTCATGATAAGATAAGTAACAGTGGATAGAAGAGGAGTAATATTAATGCGGTCACCAGCTTTAGGAAGAATAAAGGTTCTAAGGACATGCTGAATGACCCTTGCATTTTGGTTTAAGGAATAGATCTAGGCAAATGACATACTTGTTCAATACCTCTAATTACTTTGTTTGTTTCAGTCCAGTTAAAGTCATATGTAGAAGTTAAAGTGTGGGCTCTAACTTCTTGAGTCCTTAAGTGTAAAAAGGTTTCCAAATTTTCCATAGTTATTTCTACCATTTTCTTAAAAACATAAGATTGGATCCTACTCTCATCAGAATTAAAGGACATGTTTGTTAGAAAATAGTGAAAGGTTCCTTTGTTGTAGCCATGAATTAAACTCAGGATAAATGCAAATTGAGTAGTGGTGAAAAGAGGCATCACTTGAAAGTGAATATCCTCTTGAAGCAAGATCCTAAAAAGTGTAATTTTGGCAGAGGCAAACCTACAGTAAGAATCCTCATTTGCTTTAGACAAAAAGTCTTTATCTACACTCCTAGAGGTCGATCCTTTAGTGAGTCTACCACCCTTGCTAGAACTTGACATGACTAAGAAGAGAAGGATTGAACAAGGCTGTGAAGTGAATGAAAATGAAATCTAAAGCCCTTCTATTTAAAGAAAAATGACCAGTCGTACGTACAAAAAAGTATTCGTACAATATGATATATGGTTCGTACATGACAAAATAAATTTCATATGCACGAACAAATACGTTCAAAATAAAAGTCTTTCATAATCATGCAAGTTACAAGGCATCCTTTCATATAGACTTTTTGACCAAATGATTATACAGACGAACAAGTGTTTGTCCGGGATGATTGGTTATTTAAGATTATTTTAATGATAGTTAGATTCGCCACCACACCGAATGACACGTGGTTCCTATGTATGAACTATAAGTTCGTACATATAATCAATTATAATAACTGATTCTACCAGTATAATACAAATTGTCCGGGATGATATAAATATCATACAGTATGATATATATTGGAAAATTAAAACTTTACAAAATCAATTCAAAACAATGATCGACATGCTACAAAATTCATACATGACAAAAATAATTTTGTATAGTACGAATATAATACTTAAAAAAATTTTGCATGATCTATCAAAAATAAGAAATTCGATGTGAAAATATTTCAAAATCACACAAAACATAAAGACAAAAATAGAAAAACATAAACAAAAATAAGCATATTAAATACAAAAATAGAAAACAGACAAAGTCATATATCAAGTTTGTAGAAAATTTTAATTAAGCATTAAGATCAATCAAACCAAGCCTATTTCTTAATGAGCTAAAAGTATCAAAGGCTAGTGATTTTGTAAAAATATCTGTAAGTTGATTTTTAATTGAAACATGGTTCAATTCAATCTCTCATTTGGATACATGATCCCTTATGAAATGATGCCTTATGTCTATAAGTTTTGTTCTAGAATATTGAATAGTATTTTTTGAAATGTAAATGGCACTAGTGTTATCACAATAAATTGGAATTTTGCCTATTATAAATCCTAAGTCAATCAACTATTATTTCAACTAAAGAATTTGTGGCACACAACTTCCTAAGGCAATATATTCAGCTTCAGCGATAGATAGAGCAATAGAATTCTATTTTCTATTGAACCAAGAAATTAAGGAATTTGTAATAAATTGATAAATTTCAGATGTACTCTTTCGATCTATCCTACAACCCGTAAAGTCTGAATCTAAATATCCAATAATTTCAAATGAAGAGCTATACTTAGAATACCAAATTCCTAAGTTCTGAGTTCCCAAGAGATATCTCAAAATCTTTTTTACTGATGTCAAATGTGATTCTTTAGATATGATTGAAATCTAGCACACAAATAAATACTAAACATAATATTGGTCTGCTAGTATTCAAATAAAGCAAAGATCTAATTATTCATCTAAATTTCTTTTGATCAATAGATTTTCCCTTTCGGTCCTTATCCAATTGAACTGAGGAATTCATAGGTGTACTAACAGGTTTAGCATTGTCCATTTAATACTTTTTGAGAATATCCTTAACATACTTTGATTGACTAAGAAATATTCTCTCCTCAATTTGCTTAATGCTAAAACCTATAAAGTAAATAAGATCTCCCATTAAACTCATTTCAAGTTTACTACTTATTATTTTATAAAAATAATCACAAATAATTTCATTTATAGATCCAAAGATGATATCATCAACATAAATTTGTATAATGAGTATATTGTCTCTCAATTTCTTCACAAAAAGAGTGGTGTTCACACTTCCTTTTTTAAAAGATCTCTCAAGTAGGAAAGTGTTTAACCGCTAATACTAAACCCTAGGTGCATGTTTCAATCTATATAATGCCTTTATCAATTTAAAAATATGATTTTGTTATTTTGAATTTTCAAAATTTTGAGATTGTTTAATATAATCATCCTCCTGAATCACCCCATTTAAAAGACACTTTTTACATCAATTTAAAATAATTTAAATCCTTTAAAACAGGCAAAGGCTAACAAAATCCTAATTGCTTCAAGTCTCGTTACAAGGGTAAAAGTCTCCTCAAAATCAATCACTTCAATCTGATTATACCCCTTATCCACTAATATTGCCTTATTTCTAATGATAACTCCTGAGACGTTCATTTTATTTTTGAATATCTACTTAGTTCCAACTACACTTTGATCATTTGGCCTTATAATTAATTTCAAAAAATAATTTCTCACAAATTCATTTAATTCTTCTTGTTAAGAGAGATGCTATTTGCATGTTTTACATTCTTGCAACTTGTATAATTTTGATGATTTCAAATATTATTGTTTTATGTATAGTTATCTCCTAACACTTTTTGGAAGAGTTGTTTTTACTCTTGTGTGTACTAACATTTCAGGAAAATCAAACTCTAGACTACAAAGACTTCAAATCAAATTCAGTATGAGATACTTTGTGTATTTAAAACTTGTATTTTTCTTTGAATTAAGTTTGAGAAGGAGTGATTGTAATTAAGCGGATACACACACATACTTTAAGAGATCTTGAGAAATTTGTACTGATCGTACGAGACAAACATAGTTCGTACGGGACGATCAGGTCAGTTATCTCCTCGTAAGAGCAATGGAACGAACATGAGTTGAAAAACATTTTTCTAAGTCCAAATCATCCAAGATGAAGTGTATTCATCCCAGGAATAAATGTTCTCTCGAAAATTTTTGTTCAGAACGAAGTGTATTCATTCCAGGACGAGTTGCTCTCTGGAGTATTTTTGTCCAGGATGAAGTGAATTCATCCCGGGACGATTTTCTCTCTAGAAAAATTTCATCCTGATGAACCCATATTCATCCAAGGACGAAGAGAACTGACTCTAAAATTTTAGTGACGTTCTGCAGATTTAGGAACCGACCTATGAATAACCATTCGTACCGGATGAACCTAGTTCATTCGGGACGATGTGTGTGTACGAAGTCATTTTGTACCCATATATATTAGGTTCATTTCCAGCGCAATTAAGTAAAATCATCCAGGACGATCCACGATCGTACGGGACGATCCAATGCGTATTGACTTGAATATTTGTAGTTTTTGGACGGTTTTTTTTTTGTGTCTTTCCTATAAATAATCCAAACTAAACTGCCACTTGATCTTTTTGTCCACTGATCTTCATGCCTATTGAAAGAAGAGTCAAGGAGAGAGTGTAAGAGAGTGTTCGAAGGAGGATTCTTACTACTGGAGCGTGAAGGCTTCACTTGGTGTTCAAAGGTAAGAATCTTTACTTTTGATTTATGTTTACTTCACTCTTTTTTTTCTTCATTCTAGATTTCTTGTGAGAAGATCTGTCAAGGAGATCCGGTTCTCTACCAACACTTGGAGAGTGTGAACAGCCGAAGGGTTCTATACCCACACTTGGAGAGTGTGAATAGCCGATGGGTTCTCTACCTACACTGGGAGAGTGTAAAAGGACAACGATTCTCTGCCAACACTAGAAATAGTGTAAAAGGATGATAGTTTTCTGCCAACATTGGGGATAGTATAAAAGGATAACGGTTCTCTGCCAACACTGGGGATAGTGTAATAGGACGAAGGTTCTCTACCACACCGGGTAGTGGTGGAAAGATTTTTTGTAAAGGCTTCTCCGCCTTGCTGTGGGTGCTAAAGGAGAGTCACTAGTGGTATTAGTGCAATACTCGCAGGGTACTTCCTGGGAGTGGATGTAGGTCAAGTTTGATCGAACCACTATAAATCTTGTGTCTTTTATTTTTCATTATTTTTTATTTTGTTGATTTTTGTTTCTAATTTGTGGTTGAAAAATTGATTTATATAAAACTCATTAAAGTTTATTTTTCAATTTAAAAAATTAAAAAGAGAGATTAATGTTTAATTACCAATTCACCCCTCCTCTTGATTAGCCGCTGGGATATAAGCTTAGGTTTAACAACCTAATTCATAGTGATCAAGTTTCAACAAGTGGTATCAGAGCTTTATTTCAAAACCATAAGTTTAGACTAATTTTTGATTAACGTAGATGCCTACATTTGGAAGCTGAAATACACCCGAGAGTTACTCTATAACTAGACCTCCACTGTTCGATAATATACTTTTTGATTTTTGGAAAACACGCATGTCTACATTTTACAGTCACTTGATTATTATATGTGGATCTTAGTTTAGGAAGAGTATACAAAACCAACTAGATTAGTTGGTGGAGTTAGAGTTGAAACACCTTTTATGGACTGGACAGTAAAAGAATATGACTTAGCACAACTAAATGCAAAATGCTTGAATAGTTTCTTTTGTGCTTTAAAATCAGAAGACTACATACGGATATCCACTTGCAAAAGTGGGAAGGACAAATGGGATAGAATTTATATAACTTATGAGGGGACTAATGAGATTAAGCAATCAAGACTTAATATCTTGTTGCATGATTATGAACTATTTCGCATGAAACTAAATAAATCCATTTCTGATATGTACACAAGATTCACATAAATAGTCACCTCTTTGCATGCACTGGGTAGGGAACTAACGAATACTGAAATGGTTAATATGATTCTTCATTGTTTGCCTACTGCTTATGATGCTAAAATTACTACAATTATAGAGTCTAAAGATCTAAACATTTACTCTATTGATAATCTTCTTGGTTCGCTAATTGCTTACGAGAAAGGAGTTAGTCAAAGAAAAATTAATGCAGGTGAACCACGAAGGGAGAAAAACATAACACTAAATGTGAAAGAGCTCACAACCTAAGGATGAAGACGACATCGTATTGATGACTAGATAATTCAGAAGCTTTCTGAAGAGGAAGCAGAAGAGACGTCATCATTGAAATAGAGGTAAATTTAATAAAAATGCCAATGTTTCAAATGATATGATTTGCTATGAGTACAGGAAACCTGGTCATATCAAGACTGAATGCCCAAAACTCAAAGTCACTCCTAGCAAGAAGAAGGTAGAGGAGAAACCAATTGTAAAGAAGGGAAAAAGAAGTTTCAAAGAGCTTTCTGGGTGGACTCAGCTTCAGATTAATCAGAGACTGAGAAGGAAGAGGAAGTCACTAATCTGTGCTTAATAGCCGATAGTCTTGATCAGTAAGATCAAGAAGAGGTATGTGACTTAACCTATGATAAACTTTTTGAAGTTTCTAAACACATGCATGATGCATATAGGAAAATAAAGAAAATACATGCTAGTCTAAGTTTAGAGTTTGAAGAATTATAAAAGGAACATGAAATCCTTAGAAAAGATTATGCTTTAATTGATGACAACCACATGAAATTACTTGATGAGTTTGACGACTTGAATAAAAAACATGAAAATTTAAAATCATCCTATGTTGAACTTGATAAAGATTTTAAAAATTTTAAGGATGAATCAGAGAGCAAGATTTATAGATCAAATTATACAAATCAAATTTTGAAAGATATGAATTCATATTACAAATTAATGATAAAAGCTTTCAAGGATAATAGGATACCCCCTAAACTTGAAGATTTTACTAATCCTATTCTGTATCCTAAATTTATGCAATCCCTGAATAGACAGATGAATGGTAAAAGACTTAGGAAACCAATTCCAAAAGTAAAATGTAATAATTATGGATTGTTTGGACATATAGCTCACACCTGTACTTTGAAGATAAAAACTTATTTGATGTGGAGACCTAAGATGCATAAACCTAGACATATTATACATGCATCTGATTATAAATTGCCAAAAGGAGAACCCAAACTTGTTTTGGTTTCAGGTCTAACGTTTAATAATTTTGTAGGGTCACTCTCACACAAGATCTCGTGAGAGTATATGGTACCTGGACAGTGGATGTTCAAAGCATATGACTGGAGATACTTCACAATTCATATCCCTGGAAGCTAGAAGTGGAGGCAAGGTTACACTTGGAGTTAACACCACAAGAAAGGTGGTTGGATCAGGTATGATTAGAAATCTTAATAAATTTTACATTGAGAATGTGTTATTAGTAGAAGGCTTAAAGCATAACCTGTTAAGTATAAGCCAACTATGTGATAAAGGATATTGTGTGAAATTTTTTCTACTAGCTGCATATTAAACCTAAATGGTAAAGATGTTTTGAATGGTAAAAGGGTAAATAATGTTTATATGCTAGACTTGAATTATATTCAATCTCCTACTGTTTTTTATTTGAAAACTGTATCTAATGAGTCATGGCTTTAGCATAGGAGACTTTGTCATTCTAGCATGAAAAGCCTCAGAAGGATTACCCAAAAGAACTTAATGAGAGGTATACCAAAACTAGACTTTATTAAGGACCATATTTGTGATGCATGTCAATTAGGAAAGTAAGTGAAGTCCTCTTTTCAGTCCAATAAGGATCTTAGAACTAGTAAACCATTAGAAATTTTGCATATGGATCTTTTTGGACCAGTTGGAACTGTGAGTCTAGGAGGGAAGGTATACGGATTTGTGATTGTGGATGATTACTCAAGATTCATATGGGTTAGATTTATATTTTATAAGAGTGAATCATTTGAGGGATTTAGAAACTTTTTGACTTGGATTCAAATAAAACTAGGGTGTGAAATTATTTCTATACAAAGTGATCATGGAGGAGAATTTGAGAATGAGAAATTTAAAGAATTTTATAAGGAGAAAGGAATTGATCACAATTCTTCTGCACCTAGAACCCCTCAGTAGAATGAGGTAATCGAAAGGAAAAATAGAACATTAATAGAAGCCGCCTGAGCAATGTTGGCAGAATACTCACTTCCTAAATATTTTTGGGCTGAGGTGGTTAGCACTGCATGTTATGTTCTGAATAAGGTGAATGTGAGATCTAAACTAAATAAAACACCCTATGAGTTGCCAAAAAGAAGAACACCTAATTTGTCTCATTTGCATGTTTTTGGTTGCAAGGTGTTCATTCATAACAATGAAAAATCTGCCTTTGAAAAATTTGATCCAAAATATGATAAAGGAATTTTTGTTGGATACTCAAGTATTGGAAAATCTTATAGAGTATTCAATAGAAGAACTTTGGTAATTGAGGAGACCACACATGTTGCATTTGATGAATCTGGAAATATGGAAGAGCCAAATGTTGTAGAAGATGAGATTGAGATTAACTCCCAAAAGATTGATAAAATAAATTTGGAAGAAAATTTGGAAGAAAATTTGGAAGAAAATTTAGAGATAGAAAACCCTTTGCCTAGAGATTTAAGATTTTCTAAAAACCACCCAAGGGAATTGATTATAGGTGAACCAAGTGAAGGTGTAAGGACTAAGCATGGATTAAACAAAGAAGTCAATTATTCAGCCTTCATTTCAACTATAGAACCCACAAATATTGATTAAGCACTTTCGAATGAATTTTGGATTTTAGCCATGCAAGAAGAGTTGAATCAAGTTGTAAGAAATAAAGTTTAGGAATTAACTACAAGGCTAAAGGATCAAAGTGTAGTTGGAACTAAGTGGGTATTCAAAAATAAAATGAATGACTCAGGAGTAGTCATTAGAAATAAGGCTAGATTAGTTGCTAAGGGGTATAATCAGATTGAAGGGATTGATTTTGAGGAGACTTTTGCCCCTGTTGCTAGACTTGAAGTAATTAGGGTTTTGCTAGCTTTTGCCTACTTTAGAGGATTCAAATTGTATCAAATGGATGTAAAAAGTGCCTTTTTAAATGGGATAATTCAAGAAGATATTTTTGTAGAACAACCACCAGGTTTTGAAAATTCTAAATTTCAAAATCATGTAATCAAGTTGAAAAAGATATTATATGGATTGAAACATGCCCCTAGGCTTGGTATGAGAGGTTGAGCACCTACTTACTTGAAAGATCTTTTAAAAAAGGAAGTGTGGATACAACTCTCATTTTAAAGAAATGTGGAAAGGATATACTCATTATTTCAAATTTATGTGGATGATATTATTTTTAGATCTTCAAATAAAAATCTTTGTGATAATTTTTATAAAACAATGTGTAGTGAATTTGAGATGAGTCTAATGGGAGATTTAAGTTACTTTCTAAGATTTAGCATTAAGTAAATTGAGGAAGGTATATTTCTTAGTCAGTCAAAGTATGTTAAGGACATCCTCAAAAAATATGAAATGGACAATGCTAAACCTGTTAGTACACCAATTAGTTCCTAAGTTCAGTTGGAGGACCCTAAGGGAAAATCTATTGATCAAAAGAAATTTAGAGTGATAATTGAATCTTTACTTTACTTGACTGCTAGCCGACCCGATATCATGTTTAGTATTTGCTTGTGTGCTAGATTTCAATCAGATCCAAAAGAATCACATTTGATAGCAGTAAAAGTATTTTAAGTTATCTGTTAGGAACTCAGAACTTAGGAATTTGGTATCCTAAGTTTAGCTCTTCATTTGAAATAATTAGTAATTCAGATTCTGACTTTGTAGGTTGTAGGGTGGATAGAAAGAGCACTTCTAAAACATGTCAATTTATTGAAAATTCTCTAGTCTCTTGGTCCAGTAGAAAACAAAATTCAATAGCCCTATCTACTGTAGAAGCTGAATACATTACATTAGGAAGTTGTGTGGTACAAGTACTTTGGTTGAAACAACAGTTGATTGATTTAGGATTAACTATAGGCACTATTCCAATTTATTGTGATAACACTAGTGCTATTTGTATTTCTAAAAATCCTATTCAATATTTAAGAACCGAACATATAAACATAAGGCATCATTTCATAAGGGATCATGTATCCAAAGGAGAAATTGAACTCACTCATGTTTCAACTGAAAATCAACTTGCAGACATTTTGACAAATCCTTTAGCCTTTTATACTTTCAGTGCATTAAGAACAAGGCTTGGTGTGATTGATTTGAATGCTTAAATAAAAAATATTTTTGCAACATTGATGTTTGTTTACTATTTAATGTGTTTGTGTGTTTTTATGTGTTTATGAACTTGTATGTGTGATTTTCTTTATTTAGAGTTTGTGTTTTCTCGTTGTTTTGTGTTTTTTAGTGTGTTTGTGTTTTAGTTTTTTGATTGAGTACAAAACTTTAAAAATTTTGAGTGACAATCATCCGGGACGAAATGTTTTTGTATGGGATGATTTCTGTAGTGTGTCAAACTGTCGGATTTTAAATCGTTTGAGTGCAGTTTTCAGTGTTTTATTATCACTTCGTCTGTACGATCGTCACGATCGTCCGGGACAAAATGTTTTTCAAACGACGGGATGAATGAATAAAGTGGTTGAATGGATAAGGTAGTTTTTAATATATACTTCGTACGAACCTTTGGTTTGTCCGGACGAACACATGTCGGTTTGATGGAGGGGACAATTTCAACTACCTTTAAAATGATCATAAGTTCTGATCGTCCCAAGACGAACACGTGTTCGTCTGTATGATCAGTCTGGTCAAAAGTCTGTACGAATGGATGCTTTGTAAGTTAGTTGATTATGAAAAGCCATTTCATTTTGACGCATTGGTTCGTCCATACGAAACATTTTTGTACTGGACGAATCGAAAAATTTGTACGGGATAAAATTTTTTTGTCTGGCATGAATGTGTCGTTTTCAATAAATAGAAGGGCTTTTAAACTCAACAGTCACACTCTAAACTTCACTTTCAATCTCTTTCATACTCTAGATCTTTTTCAAATGGCGAGTTCAAGTAAGAGACAAAAGATTCTGACAAAGAAACCACATATAAATTCTTCTGAAAACTTCCTTTCAAAAGCAAATGAGGAATCTTTTCCTAGATTTTCCTTAGCGAAGATCACACCCTCCAGAATCCTAATCCAAGAATAACTTACCTTTCAGGTAATAAACTTATTTGCCTCAACACAGTTTGGTTTTATCCTTACCCTCGTCTATCTCTACAATAAAAAAACATTTCACAACTTTCTCGCCAACATGTCCTTTAATTTCGACCATTCTATAATCCGTTCCTTTGTCTTCAAACAAAAATTTGAAATCACCAAGGCTGACTAAGGAGCCTTTTTGAATTTAAGGACAGAGGGAGCCAGAGCCCATCACTTGATTAACACTCAAGATTATGCATGGTATGAAATTAATAATGTGATTAGAGGAAACAATCTGAACGAATATGTGGCTAGAGTATCCGGTCTCCTTCGAAATACACGTATCATCTAGCATGTCCTTAGAACTTCTATAATTTCTAAAGCTGGTGACAGAATCAACATTACCCCTCTTCTTTCTATGGTGACCTTCTTGATCATGACTGAACCTATAGATGAAGCCCAACTTATCCTTGACTATCTTTATGGGCTGTCTCAAATTGGACATGTAAAGCATAAGAGAAAGAAGAACATTGCCTTAGGACATCTAGTTGCCTACATTCTGAACAAAAAATACAATTTGGTTCATCCTAATAAAGAGTTTGAAGAATCGCTCTACTATAACGATGGATCATTTAGAGCAATCTTTAAAGAAGAACCAAGTAAAACATATGTCATTAGTGATACAGAGGAAGAACCAGAAGCTGCACCTGCACTCGCCAATGAACCAAATTATCAAAATTTGGTTCAAAGATTTGATCGTATAGAGACTCATTTTGATCAAATTGAGACTCATCTTTGAAAGTTTGTTAGGGATGTTAAGCCCTATAGAACTGGCCCAAGCTAACCAAGAGGGGGGGGGGGGGTGAATTGGTATTTTAAAAATTTTCTTTTCACAAAGAAGTAAAATCTCATAAACCAAAATCACACCACAAAAAATAAGTGCGGAAATTAAAGTGCGGAAGTAAGAAATAAAAACACAGAGATTTATAGTGGTTCGATCAACTCGACCTATGTCCACTCTTGGGAGGCTCCCTCCGAGTATTGCACTACAATCGTGACTCTCTATTAGCCCCCACGGCTAGGCAGAGAAGCCTTTACAAAGAATCTCTTTTTGCCACCCCGGAAAGGCAGAGAACCTATCTCCTTTTGCTTCCTCCTGAAGCTGGCAGAGAACCACAATCAGATGCTGAATCCTTACCTCTACCGACCCTTCCACGGACGAGAAAATCTAGACGAAGAAGAAGCAGAGCAATCCTTGAAGCAACCCTTGTGAATCCCATCACAAGCTCCCCCTCACAAGATCCTCTCTCTCTCCCTCTCTCTCTTTCTCTCCTCAAGGTCTTCTCAGGTCAAGGCAGCAGCAAAAGATTATTCAAAACGTTGAACAAGAGCTCTTAAATAGAAGAGCTTCAAAGGAGCTCATTAAATGCAAGTTGTCGACAATATCGTCCAGACCGATATGGACATTATCCTGGCCGATCAGTACAAATCTCAGAAGATCGGCCAGAGCATCGCCCTGAATGCAAACTGGATGATTTAAAATTGGCTTGATCATCCAGGCCGATCTCACGATCGTCCAGGCCAATCAGTTCAAATCAGAGGAAAATCCTCCAGAGCATCGCCCTGAATTTGTGGTGGTCGATATTTATCGTCCAAAAGTAACTAAGGTTTTTGAATTGATCGTCCTGGCCGATCCCGCGATTGTTCAAGACGATATGATCATATCGATCATCCTTAATTACTTCCTTGATTTATCTGATTAATTAAGACATAATTATGAATATCGTCCAGGCCGATCAAAGATTGTCCTGGTCGATTACCAAAAATTATAGAATACCTTAATTATTTATGGCGGCAACTTCTTTCTGTTTTGAGCTTATCGTCCTGGCCGATACACGTATCGTCCAGGACGACCTGTTAATGACGGCTGCCTTAAATAAGAATCCCGAATAGAATCTCTATTTTAAACTAGTCTGTCTAGGCCGATACAAATATCGTCCTGCCCGATGTGAGTAAAAATTGAAATTCTAAGTCTCTCAAGTGTGTGTGTGTAGGGTTACTTAGCATCAGTCTCTTTGAACATTACAAATAGACTCAAGAAGAGAAAAAGCAAATTACAGACGGACTCAACCCTAACCTACGCAATCTTGAACTAGCTTTATTTGTTCGTCCGATCTTCGATTCCTGAAAAGTTAGAAGTAACAGACAGTCTAAGAGAATTAATAGTATTTGTCAATCATCAAAACATAAGTCATGAAAAATAGATTTGTAATAATCTCCCCCTTTTTGATGATGACAAACACTAGTAGGAAAATCTTAGTAAAAATAGCAGTTCAATAAACTTACAAGCACATCAACTTTTTCCTACCACATCCTACTCTCCCTTTTGTCATCACAAAAAGAGGGTCCTAGACACATAAAAGAAAAAGGAAAAACAAAAAACAATAGAAACTAAAACAAAGTACAAGATAAACTACAGAAAATATAAAATAGAAAAAATTAGAAAAATGAGGGACCCTGATCATCAGATGGAGGTGGTGGAGGTGGCTGCTAAAAGTAGCTAGCAAGCGTAGTAAACTAAGCATTGAACCAGGCGATGTTCTGGTCATGCTGCTGCTGTTGGTGAGTAATGTAGCTGTCAAACCGGGCTAAGTCCTCTGTGCGGTGCTGCTCGTAGCGGGCCATGTCCTCAGAATGTTGCTGCTCCTGTGCAGCAACGTAAGCTTCGAAGCGGGTCTCCCATTGATCAAACCTCTCTATTAACTGATCAAATGGTGAGTGCAGGTGGAGAGGAACAGGATCAGGAACAAGAGCGGGAGTTGGAGCCTCCTCCTCCTCAGCCCCCCAACCTTCCCCATCTCCTGGGTGGAGATGAGTACTATGAAGGATAGTGAAAGAATTATTTGAGTAGCAAGGAGGCTGATGGTCGTGATAAGCAGGATATTAAAGATTGTATTTGGTTTCAAGAATGTAGGCTATGAGATGTCCTAAAGCAAGGTTAGGTTTCCTTCTATGGCCTGGATCGCGAATTGTTATTAAATGATCAATGTAGCGAAAGAGTAGATCAGTGGCATTAAATTCTCTCCGGGCAATGATGAAAAAGGTAGTCAAAGAAAGTAGAGGAGTGATGTGGATTCGGTCCCTGGCTTTTAGAATAATTGAGGTGCGAAATACATGCTGAATTGTCCTAACATCTTTGACTAAAAAGCTAGTCTCTCCAACATGAAAGAGTGTGTTGGTTTGGCGAAGAAAATGGTTTGCCGTGGACCAATAAAAATCAAGATCTGAAACGATTATGTGCAGCATATCCTCGGTGGTGGATAGCTGTAAAAGTTTCGCACAGTCCTGATATGTGATCTCGACCGGGCGTCGATTCACATAGGAGGTCAGGGCTGTGAAAGTAGAATTTATGCGAAGATTTGCATAAAATTCTAGCAGAAGTTTAGAAGAAAAAGGTACAGTGAGGGTAAGTATGAAACAAAGAGAAGTGTGGGCAAAGAGAATCATTACCGGATATTAAAGGTGTGCAGGATTGATTGTTTTTGAAAGGGTAATGCCACACTCTTTGTAGCTATGGTAAGCTGCCTGATCCTCTACCTCCTGAATCGAGGGTCCAGAGTGGCCCTCGAGGAACTTCCAGAAGTCTGTTGAACTCGTTTTCCACCAGCCATAGTAAGGAGTTAGCAAGGAAATACAAGAGCAGAAGGGATGTGAAGTGAAAAACATGGTTGGAACGGCCTGAATTTAAAGAAACGGCCATATCGTCCAGGCCGATCGCAGAATCATCCAGGACGATATGGTACAATAATTGCGTACAGGTCGATTGGTCAAAAAGGCAGTCCGATCGCCCGTGCCGATCAGATATCGGCCAGGCCGATTAGAGACAAGCGATCATCTCGAGGAGCCAAGCCGGACGACCGTTGAAAAAGCAGATCGTCCAGGCCGATTAGGTGTATCATCCTGGATGATGTATAATAATTGATCGTACCGGCCGAAGTTAAAACATTTTAAATCTGAGCCACGTATATTGTCCAGGACGAACAGTGGATCGGCTAGGACGATTGTCCAATAATGGATCGTCCGGGGCTGAATTTAATGATTTTAAACGATCGACACGTAGATCGTCCAGGATGATCAAGTGTATCGGCCAGGATGATGACCATAAAATGCATTGGCCAGGACAAAGATAATATCGGCCAAAATGATCAACATGATTGCAACAAAGTTTGATCAGATCGTCCAGGATGATAATGGATTGTCCAGGATGAAGAGTTATAGTAAGCATAGAAAAGTTTAGCAGATAGAAATTTGAAGAGAATTTGTCCTATCGTCCAGGACGATAAAAGTATCGGCCAGGATGATGTGACTAGAATTTGAAAATTAATGAAGCATGGTGATGATCAAAGCCCTTAAGAATAAAACAAAAGAAAAACAGAAGAAAAGAAAAAGAACAGTGATAAAAGCTAAAAATAAACAATTTGAAAAGAAGCCAAATACATATTTTTTTTAATTTTTCTATATTATATATATATATATATATATATTAATCAAAGCAATTCATATGAGAATTTCTCAAATAATTTAAACTTTAGAGTTTCAAGATATCAATAGGTTAACAAATTTCAATCGGAAGAAGGTAGAATATTCAATTCTGTTAACCCTAAATCGGACATCCTTCGGGGTATAAATTGTTTTTTTAGAAAATAGAGGCCTAACTCAGAATAACTAAATATGATAAAAAAGAAGATCCATTCAAAACTTGTTTACAAAGAAAATATCTCATAAATAATATGTCAAAGTAATTTTTCTCAATCATGGAATTTGAAATCAAGCCTTTGAAAATCTCACATAACCCATAAGTTCTTCTAAGTTTAAAAAGTTTTGAAAAGAGAGGATAGCTTGCTTTTTAGTGGGCTCATTTTATGCCTCTTGAATATTTGATTGCCTCTTTGAGTATCTTTTGATTTTTGATACACATTTGTGTATATACTTTTTATTTCAATTATGGCGTCTTTGCCACTATCCTTTTTATCTTTTGCAAGCTCAATTCTCTTTTGCAAACTCTTAAAAGAAATTCTTAGTTGTGAGTATATCTTCTAGATATTAGAGAATATGAGCACTCTCTCTAACATAGGGAAGAACTACCCACAAAACAAAACTAAAAATCATATGATCAGTGCAAAGGCAAGATCTCAATTAACTTGAGAGATATATAAGAACTTTGGATATTATGCACAAGATAGATTTTTGTAGCAAGATAAAAAGAATCTTAGTTTCAAAAACCATTGGCTAAAATGAGTTAGACTTTTGTTTAGAGAAGAAAATTATACCACTAAACAAGGTCAGAAGGAGGAAAACCATCAACGGTATTCCTCCCTTTAACCGATTTAGAAATGCTAAACATAATCTCTAAAACTCCAAAATTTAAAAGCTTAAAAAATAATCATATAGGAAACCAAACATAAAAAACAAAATGAAAATAAAGCAATCTAGAATAACATAAAGATAGTACACAACAAAAATAACACAAAACTAATCAAAGAAGAACATTTCAAGAAATTATGAAGCAGCAAGTTTAAGCAATTTTAAGCTGCGAGCCTCCATATGTCCAATTTTCCTATGCTCCCATGAGGTCTTTGGTGAGAGCACACCTGTAAAACTCAACAACAGTCAGATTTAGGAACCCAAACTAATTTGGGTCCATTCTTAGGAAAAGTAGAATACAATGCAGGCATGGTATGCTGTGAATCATGTACCTTAGGTTTCTACACCCAATGCGTACTATGGTAAACAGTGCAAGTGTGTGAGATGTGTCCTAGCATGCCACAAGAAAAATATTTAACTCCAGGAAAAGAATTTCTTAAATGGTTTGAGTTATAATGCCTCTTCCTAGGTCTTGGATTTTGATCAAGAGTAGGTGTCATCCAAGTTTTCTTAAGTGTGTCCAATTCATTTTTAATCCTTAAGTTTATATTTTTTAGAACATCATTCTCAACCATCAAGTTTTTTTCTTTCTCTTTAGATTTCTTGAAGTCAGATTCAAGTGATGTGTGTGAAACTTTTAATGCATCATGCTCATTAATTAATTCCGAATGCTTTTTGTTCAAATCATCAAATTCATCAAGAAGAGTCATGTGATTAGAATCAATCGTTGAATGATCTTTAAGAATAACTTCAAACTCTTTTTATAAATTTACAAGTTCTAATTTTAGGTTAGCATGAGTCTTCTTAAGTTTTTTGTATGATGCATGGATTTTCTCACAAATCTCAAACAATTCATCATAGGTTGGTTTACATACCTCTTCCTCATCACTTTGCTCAAGATGATCCTCCCCCATTAAGCACAGGTTTGTAGTCTCTTCCTCTAGTTCAGTCTCAGAGGAATCAGTATCAAATTCTGCCCAGAACGCCTTTTGGACTCTCTTCTTGTCCTTCTTAAACTTTGGTTTCTCCTCACCTTTTTCCTTTTCTTTGTTCGAGTGATCTTGAAGTGTAGGACAATCAGCTTTCACATGTCCAGGCTTCCTGCATTCATAATAAACAATATCAGAAGATCCTTTAGAATGTTTATGATCCCTACCTTTTCTCCAATGATGCTTTTGCTTCTTTCTTAGCAAGCTTTTGAATTGCCTTGTGATGAAGGCAACTTCATCGCTTTCAGACCCGGAAGATTCAGAATCAGATTTGTGCACCTTCAGTGCAATTGTTTTCCCCTTCTTTTTCTCACCTACATCAAGATTTCTTTGATTCACCCCTTGCTCGTAAGCAATGAGTGAGCCAAGTAAGTTATCAATATAATAAGTGTTCAAATCCTTAGATTCAGTGATTGCAGTAATTTTAGCATCATACGACGAAGGCAAGCATCTCAGAATCTTGTTTACTTTTTTAAAGTTTGAAAGTTCTCTTCCTAGTGCATGCAATGAAGTAACTATGTGAGTAAACCTAGTATACATGTCAGAAATTAATTCATGAGGTTTCATACGAAAAAGTTCATAGTCATGCAAGAGAAGTTCAAATGAGATTATTTTACTTCATTAGTGCCTTCATAAGTGATATACAATTTATCCCAAATTTCTTTACCAGTTTTGCAAGTGGAGACACGCATGTAATCCTCAGATTTTAAAGCACATAAAAAACTGTTCAAATATTTTGCATTTAATTGGACTAAATCTCTTTCATCGAAAGTCCATTCAGTAAAAACAATTTCAGTTTTAACACAATTAATTTCACAAGAAGGTGGAGAATAACCTTCTTTGATAAGCATCCACATGCGATAATCCATAGATTCTAAAAACGTTGACATGAGGGTTTTCCAGAAATCAAAAGGTAGGTTATCGAACAGGGGAGGTCGGGTAATAGAATACCCTTCCGTAGTGTTATGATTCCCAAGGTTAGCCATGGATCAAAATTAAAAAAGTTTTCAAACTAATTTTTTTATGAATCCCGCTTTGACACCACTTGAAAATTCGCTATGGATGTTAAGCCCTATAGAACTGGCCCAAGCTAACCAAGAGGGGGGTGAATTGATATTTTAAAAATTTTCTTTTCACAAAGAAGTAAAATCTCATAAACCAAAATCACACCATAAAAAATAAGTGCGGAAATTAAAGTGTGGAAGCAAGAAACAAGAACATAGAGATTTATAGTGGTTCGGTCAACTCGACCTATGTCCACTCCCCGGAGGCACCCTCCGAGTATTGCACTACAATCGTGACTCTACTTTAGCCCCCACGGCTAGGCGGAGAAGCCTTTACAAAGAACCTCTTTTTGCCACTCCGGCAAGGCAGAGAACCTATCTCCTTTTGCTTCCTCCTGAAGCTGGCAGAGAACCACAATCAGATGCTGAATCCTTATCTCTACTGACCCTTCTACGGACGAGAAAATCTAGACGAAGAAGAAGCAGAGCAATCCTTGAAGCAACCCTTGTGAATCCCCTCACAAGCTCCCCCTCACAAGATCCTCTCTCTCTCCCTCTCTCTCTTTCTCTCCTCAAGGTCTTCTCAGGTCAAGGCAGTATTAAAAGATTGTTCAAA
This sequence comes from Dendrobium nobile, assembly GCA_022539455.1. Classification (NCBI taxonomy): domain Eukaryota; kingdom Viridiplantae; phylum Streptophyta; class Magnoliopsida; order Asparagales; family Orchidaceae; genus Dendrobium; species Dendrobium nobile. The sequence goes on along the minus strand of CM039724.1, from coordinate 17,240,603 downwards.
ATATTGAATAAGAGCTCTTAAATAGAAGAGCTTCAAAGGAGCTCATTTATTGTAAGTTATCGACAATATCGTCCAGGCCGATATGGACATCGTCCTGGCCGATCAGTACAAATCTAAGAAGATCGGTCAGAGCATCGCCCTGAATGCAAACTGGATGATTTAAATTTGGCTTGATCATCCAGGCCGATCAGTTCAAATCAGAGGAAAATCGTCTAGAGCATCGCCCTGAATTTGTGCTGGCCAATATTTATCATCTAGAAGTAACTAAGGTTTTTGAATAGATCATCCTGGCTAATCCTGCGATCGTCCAGGACGATATGATCGTATCAATCATCCTTAATTACTTCCTTGATTTATCTGATTAATTAAGACATAATTGTGAATATCGTCCAGGCTGATTACCAAAAATTATAGAATACCTTAATTGTTTATGACGACAACTTCTTCTGTTTTGAGCTTATCGTCCTAGCCGATACACGTATCGTCCAGGACGATCTGTTAATGATGGCTGCCTTAATTACGAATTCCGAATAGAATCTCTATTTTAAACTAAATTATCCAGGCCGATACAAATATCATCCTGGCCGATGTGAGTAAAAACAAAAATTCTAAATCTCTCAAGTGTTTGTGTGTAGGGTTACTTAGCATTAGTCTCTTTGAACATTACAAATAGACTCAAGAAGAGATAAAACAAATTATAGACGGACTCAACCCTAACCTACGCAATCTTGAACTGGCTTCGTTTGTTCGTCCGATCTTCGATTCCTGAAATGTTAGAAGTAACAGACAGTCCAAGAGAATCAATAGTATTTCTCAATCATCAAAACATAAGTCATGAAAAATAGATTTGCAATAATCTTTAGCAGCAGGCAGTACAGTATCAGCATGACATGAATTTTATGAGGGATCAGATGAGTGATATCAGTACCAATGTGCTTATGATGAGTACTTACTTTAACATCTTTGGTGCTGCACCTCCTCCCCCTCCTCCAGATCAGGGTCCTTCTCAGTGATAGTTGCACTTAATTTTATGTATTTTTTATAGTTTGTGTGTTAGTTAATGAGTAAGTTTGTTATATCTTTTCTTTAGATATTTTATTTTTGTATTGATATCCTAAGCTTAGATTGTAATATCTTCATAGTGATATCAATATATGTTCTTGTGTTTTGGCTTTAATGGTATTGAAATGTGTGTTAGCCTTTATGATAATCATTAAATTTTTGATCTTAATAGTGCTATACTTTAAAATGCAAGTCAAAATTAAATTCATTAGAAAATTTATTTTTTTTAAAGTTAAGTTCTGCTTATAACTTGATATAATTAAGATTGTCAATTTCATGTCTCTTATTTGGACTACATTAATTCTAATATTATTATTGCAACTATGATGTTTTCTTATTTTATATTTCACTTATTAATAAATATTTATTCACTTAGAAAAATTTGAAATTTTTTATTATTAATTTAGGAAAGATTAAAATTACTCTTGAAAAATGTACAAGTATACAAAAATCAAAAGAAATGCGCAATGGTTCTCAAGTACAAAAAGAGGCATAAAATAAGCCCATAAATAAAAAGATGCACAAGAATGTGTCAATAATTTGAAAAAGATGCGCAAAGCGCCACATATGGTAATTATTTCTTTCCATTATTTTTTAATCTCTTAACTCAAATTGATATATTGTACATTTATATTTTGTATTAAAATTTGAAATATAGAAATTTTCTATTCAACCTTTTTGCAATAATTTTCTCTATCTTAGAGTCTGAATTGACTCATATTTTTGATATATTCTTTTTATTATCAATGTTATATCTCTTCTTAAATTCTATGAATCAATATGATTTATCTGATGTTTTAATTTTATTTGCATAACTTATTTCAATCACTTTTAAGATTGAATTATCAAATGATTTTCATATGTCTGCTTACATTTCAAGTCTTTTTCTTCTTTTCTTTTTGTTGTTGTCAAAAAGGGGGAGAAATTGTTTGTATCGTGTTTTTGGTTTTGTTTGATTCGTATTGTATGTGTGTGTGTTTATTTTTGTTTTTAATTTTGTGTTTTGTGTATGTTGTATACATTGTGTGTTTGTTTTATTTTTATTGTATATTTCTAAAAATGCCTCCTTATTTTCACGTGTTCATCAATTCAGGCTGAGTTTAGGAGATTTTTGAATTTGAAAATTATATAAAAAATAATTATTTTGCCATCATAAAAAAGGGGGAGATTGTTAAGAGAGTTGCTATTTACATGTTTTACATTCTTGCAACTTGTATAGTTTTGATGATTTCAAATATTATTGTTTTATGTATAGTTATCTCCTAAAACTTTTTGGAAGAGTTGTTTTTGCTCTTGTGTGTACTAACATTTCAGGAAAATTAAACTCCAGACTACAAAGACTTCAAATCAAATTCAGCATGAGATACTTTGTGTATTTAAAACATGTATTTTTCTTTGAATTAAGTTTGAGGAGTGATTGTAATTAAGTGAATACACACATACACTTTAGGAGATCTTGAGAAATTTGTACTGATTGTATGAGACGAACATAGTTTGCACGGGACGATCACGTCAGTTATCTCCTCATAAGAGCAATGAAATGTACAGGAGTTGAAGAAAATTTTTCTAAGTCCTGATCGTCCAGGACGAAGTGTATTCATCTCAGGATGAAATGTTCTCTAGAAAATTTTTGTTCAGAACGAAGTGTATTCATTTCAGGACGAGTTGCTCTCAGGAGTATTTTCATCCAGAACGAAGTGTATTCATCCCAGGATGTATTGTTCTCTGGAAAAATTTCATCCGAACGAACCCATATTCATCCCAGGATGAAGTGAACCGACTCTTAAATTTTAGTGACGTTATGCAATTTTTGGGAACCGACCTATGAATAACCGTTCGTACCAGACGAACCTAGTTCGTACGGTATGATGTGTGTGTACGAAGTCATTTCGTACCCATATAAAGTAGGTTCGTTTCCAGCGTAATTAAGTAAAATCGTCCAGGACAATCCATGATTGTACGGGACGATCCAATGCGTAATGACTTGAATATTTGTAATTTTTGGATGGTTTTTTTTGTGTCTTTCCTATAAATAGTCCAAACTAAACTGCCACTTGATCTTTTTGTCCGTTGATCTTCGTGCGTATTGAAAGAAGAGTCAAGGAGCGAGTGTAAGTGAGTGTTCGAAGGAGGATTCTTACTACTGGAGCATGAAGGCTTCACTTGGTGTTCAAAGGTAAGAATCGATACTTTTGATTTGTGTTTACTTCACTCCTTTCTTTCTTTCTTCTAGATTTCTTGTGAGAAGATCTATCAAGAAGATCCGGTTCTCTGCCGACACTTGGTTAGTGTGAACAGCCAAAGGGTTCTCTGCCCATACTTGGAGAGTGTGAACAACCGAAGGGTTCTCTGCCTACACCGGGAGAGTGTAAAAGGACAACGATTCTCTGCCAACACTAGGGATAGTGTAAAAGGATGACGGTTCTCTGCCAACACTGGGGATAGTATAAAAGGATGACGGTTCTTTGCCAACACTGGGGATAGTGTAAAAGAATGATGGTTCTCTGCCACACCGGGTAGTGGTGGAAAGAGTTTTTGTAATGGCTTCTCCGCCTTACTGTGGGTGCTAAAGGAGAGTCACTAGTGATATTAGTGTAATACTCGGAGGGTGCCTCCGGAGAGTGGATGTAGGTCAAGTTTGACCGAACCACTATAAATCTTATTTTTTTTATTTTTTGTTGCTTTTTATTTTGTTGATTTTTGTTTCTAATTTGTGGTTGAAAAATTTATTTCTAAAAAACTCATTAAAGTTTATTTTTTGGTTTAAAAATTAAAAAGATGGATTAATTTTTAATTACCAATTCACCCCCCTCTTGGTTATCCGCTGGGACATAAGCTTAGGTTTAACAACCTAATTCAAGGTTTAACAACCTAATTCATAGTGATCGAGTTTCAACACTTCTTGTATTGATAAAATCTAAAATTCATCTGAAAGGGCTTGATTTATATTTGTGGATTCTATCATTGAAATAAGGATAGAATGATTGACTTCTTTGCTTATTCCACACATAGTCCTAACACCCTCACTAGGTTCACCTAAAATCAATTCCTTAGGGTGATTTTTAGAAAATTTTAAATCTCTAGCCAACGGGTTTTCTAACTCCAAATTTTCATCCAAAACAATCTTCTCAATCTTTTGGGAATTATTTTTTATTTCATCATCTTCCAAAATTGGCTTTTCCAAAATTCTAAATTCATCAAATATAATATTTGTGGTCTCCTTAATTACCAAAGTCCTTTTGTTAAATTTTCCAACACAAGAGTATCCAAAAAAAATTCCTTCATCTGATTATGGATCAAATTTTCCTAAGGTAAATTTTTCATTATTATGTATGAACACCTTACATCCAAAAATTTACAAATGTGATAAATTAGGTGTTCTCCCCTTAAGAAGCTCATAGGGTATTTTATTTAATTTTGATCTGATGTTTACCCTGTTTAGAATATAACATGCAGTGCTAAGCGCTTCAGTTCAAAACTAAGAAGTGAATATTATGCCAACATGGCTTGAGCGGCTTCTATTAATGTTCTATTCTTTCTTTTGACTACTCTATTTTGTTGAGGGGTTCTAGATGCAGAAAAATTATGATTAATTCCTTTTTCTTTACAGAAATCCTCAAAATTTTTATTTTCAAATTCACCACCATAATCACTTTGGATTTTTAAAATTTCACATCCTAGTTTCCTCTGAATCCAAACCAAAAATCTTTAAACACCTCAAATGATTCACTCTTATGATATAAGAATTTAATCTAGGTGAATCTTGAAAAATCATCTACAATCATAAATCTGTATACCTTCCCTCCTAGACTTACAGTTCCAACTGGTCCAAAAAGATCCATATGTAAAACCTCCAAAGGTTTACTAGTTCTAAGATCCTTATTGGAATGAAAAGAGGATTTCATATGTTTTCCTAATTTACATGCATCGCAAACGTGATGCTTAGTAAAGTCTAATTTTGATATATCTCTCACCAAATTCTTTTGAGTAATTTTCCTTAGGTTTTTCATGCTAGAGTGACAAAGTCTCCTATGCAATAACCATGAATCATCAAAAATAGTTTTCAAACAAAAGCATTAGGAACTGAAATATAATTCAAATCTAGCATATAAATATTATTTATCCTTTTTCCATTCAAAATATCATTACTATTTAGGCTTAATATGCAGCTAGTGGGAAAAAATTTTATATTGTACCCTTTATCACAGAGCTGACTAATACTTAACAAATTATGCTTCAAGCCTTTTACAAGTAGTGAATTTTTTATGAAAAAAATTTGCAAGTTTACAATCATACCTAATCCAACCACTTTCTTAGTGGTGTTATGTCCAAGTGTAACCCTACCTCCACTTCTAGCTTCCAGCGATATAAATTACTTAGTATCTCCAGTCACATGCTTTGAGCAACCGCTGTCTAGGTACCAAATGCTCCAACGAGGCCTTGTATGAGAGGTTTCTTATAAAACTATCAAATGTTAGACCTGGGAACCCAAACAAGTTTAGGTTCTCCTTTTGGAAAATTAAAAATAGACGTTTGTATGATATGTATAGGTTTATGCATCTTTGGTTTCCACCCTAAATGAATTTTTCTATGTATAGTACAAGTGTGTGCAATTTGTCCAATCATGCCATAAGAAAAGCATTTTACTCTAGGAAAAGGTTTTCTCAAATTTCTATAATAACTTTGATTGTTCTTGGGTTTTAAAAAATTTGGATACAAAATATGATTAGTAAAATCTTCAAGTGTTGGTGATTTCCTATTTTCCTTGAGAGTTTTTACTTCCAACTTCAAAAATGTGTTTAAATCTTTTAACACATGTTTATCAAAATTTAAATAATGCTCTTAATTCTCTGATTCATCCTTAAATTTTTTAAAATATTTTTCCAATTGAGCATAGGATAATTTTAAAATTTCATTCTTCTTATTCAAGTCATCAACTTCATCAAGTAAGCTCATTTGATTGTTATCAATCAATGCATGATCTTTTCTAAGAATTTTGTGTTCTATTTGCATTTCTTATAATTCTAAATTTAGACTAGTATGCATTTTCTTTAGCTTCCTATATGTGTCATGAATCCTTTCAAAAACTTGTAATAGTTCAGTAGAAGTTAAGTTACTTACCTCTTCTTGATTTGACTGATCAAGATTATCGACCATTAAGCACAAGTTAGTGACTTCCTCCTCTTCTATTTCTGATGAATCTGAAGTCGAGTCTAACCAAAAAGCTCTTTGGAATCTCTTCTTGTCCTTCTTCACATGTGATTTCTCCTCTACCTTCTCCTTGCTAGGAGTTGCTTTTAGGTTTGGGCAATTCAATTTTATATGTCCAGGTTTCATGCATTCATAGTAAATCACATCATTAGAATCCTTAACATTCTTATTAAACTTATCTCTGTTCCACTATTGACGTCTCCTCTACTTCCTTTTAATAAAGCTTCTGAATTGCATAGTAATCAAAGAAATATTATCCTCATCCTTAAGTTGTGATATATTACTCTCCGACTCCTCCACTTTTAGCGCAATGTTCTTCTCCTTTCGTTATTCTCCTGCATCAGTCTTTCTTTGACTCACTCATTGCTCATAATAAATTAGTGATCCAAGAAGATTGTTAATAGATTAAACATTTAATTCCTTAGATGTTGCATGCCTGCTTTTTAGAAATCAAATTTTGATGATAGTAAACCCTTTTGTTTTACTACGATTGCCTTGCCTACTAACATTTCAGGACCACAGGAACAGGAATGTAATTTGAACCAGCTCAAGAATTGGGTAGATTAGGTTTAAGTTAGTTTATAAACATTTTTTCCTTTCTTAAGTCTTTTTGTAAAACGAAGTGGTTCCTAATACTAAGTAACATTGCACACACACATAGGGAATTTTTTTGTCTGTTAATTAGAGTTCTCTGTTTTGATCATATCGTCTAGGATGATCCTAACATTGTTCAGGACGATTTGGTAAAAATAGAAACCCTAATTAGGGTATCCTGGTTAAGATAGCTGTCATTAAGCATATCATCCTGGACGATTCGTGTATCGGCCCAGACGATAAGCTCAAATCAGAAAGAATCAGCCGCTAGATCTATTTAGGTATTATTTATTTTTGGATATCAGCAAGGCCGATCATTTACATCAGTCAGGACGATGGAATATAATTATGCCTAAATTAATCTAATAAATAAAGAAAGCAATTAAGGTTTGATTGATACGATTACATCATCCTGGCCGAGTTGATCAGTACAAAATACCTTAGTTGCTCCTGGACGACCAAAAATCAGCCAGCACTTATTCAGAGCAATGTTCTGGATGATTTCCCTTGGTTTTGAACTAATCGTCTAGAACGATCATGATATCGACTCGGACGATCAATCTATTTTTAGATCATTAAGACCTCTGTTCAGAGCGATGTTCTGGCCAAAATTATGATATTTGAACTAATCGGCCAGGACGATAATTTATCATCCTAGACGATATGAACAAATTACATATGATCGTCTTAGATCATCCCAGATGATTAGTCTTAAATTGCACTGATCATACAGGATGATATTTATATCGGCTTGGACGATAAAGTTGACAAGTTACAAATAATGAGTTATTCCAAAGCTCTTCTATTTAAGAGCTCTTGTTCAACCCTTTGGGGCTTCTTTTGCTGCTATCTTGACCTGAGAGAGCCAAGAGGAGAGGGAGAGAGAGGGAGAGAGAGGGAGAAACATGTGAGGGGGAGTTTGTGAGATGGATTCATAAAGGTTGCTCCATGCAAGGTTCCAAGGTGTCTTCTCCAGTCATCGTCCTTCATCTTTGGGGGTTCAAGGGAGGTCTACTTTAGCAATTCGTCGAGGCTCTCTGCCTGCTTTAGGAGGAAGCAAAAAGAGTTGGGTTCTTTGCCTCATCGGGGTCAGCAGAAAGGAGTTTGCGTAAGGGCTTCTCTGTCTTGCTGTGGGAGCAAAAAGAGAGTCACGTTTGTAGTGCAATACTCGGAGGGCACCTCTGGAGAATAGACGTAGGTCGAGTTGACCGAACCACTATAAATCCTTATGTTCTTTTTCTACTGCTTCCGCATTTAATTTTTCACACTTTGATTTTCATTGTGGTGAACTTGGTTTCTATTTTATGCTTTGCTTTAAAGATTTTTAAATTACCAATTCACCCCCCCTCTTGGTTTGCCTTAGGCCGGTTCATAGGGCTTAACATCCCTAACAAACTTTCAAGTGGTATCAGAGCAGGATTCATAAAAACTAAGTTTGAAAACTTTTTAAATTTTGATCCTTGGATAACAACGGTAATCGTAATAATGCGAAAGGATATTCTATTACATGACCACCCTTGTTTGACAATATTCTTTTTGATTTTTGGAAAACTTGCTTGTCCACTTTTTACAATCGATTGACTATCGCATGTGGATGCTTGTTATTGATGGTTATACACCTCCGACTGGTAAACTTAATGATATTACTGTTCCACTTCCTTTTACTGAATGGACTCATGATGATAGGGATTTAGCACAACTTAATGCAAAGTGTTTGAACTATTTTTTTTATGCTTTAAAATTTGAAGATTACATGCATATTTTAACTTGTTCTACTAGTATAGAGATTTGGGATAGATTGTGTATCACTTATGGAAGAACTAATGAAATTAAGTAATCTCGATTGAATATTTTATTGCATAATTATGAACTTTTTTGTATGAAACATTCTGAATCAATTTCTGAAATATACACAAGGTTTACTCAGACTGTTACTTCTTTGTTTGCCTTAGAAAGAGAACTCACTAACTATAAAAATGTTAATAAAATTTTGAGATGCTTGCCTTCCTCTTTTGATGTTAAAATCACTACAATTACTGAATACAAAGATTTGAATACTTTATCAATTGATAACTTACATGACTCACTCATTTCTTGATGCAGGTGAGAAAAGGAAGGAGAAAACTATGGCATTGAAGGCCAACGACACGGACACTGATTATTTCGGGTATGAAAGCAGTGATGTTACCTTAATCACAAGAAATTCAAAAGCTTTCTAAGGAAGAAGCAAAAGAACCATCAAAAGTGGAACAATGGTAAGGGAAACAAAAATTTTAAGAGTTCTAATGATATGATTTGTTTTGAATGCAGAAAGCCAGGACATGTCAAAGCTGATTGCCATACACTTAAGTCTCACCCAAGTAAGGAGAAGAGTGAGGAGAAACCCAAGTTCAGGAAGGACAGGAAGAAATTCCAGAAGGCGTTCTGGGCGGATTCTGCATCAGATTCCTCTGAGACTGAACCTGAAGAGGAGACAACAAACTTGTGTTTAATGGCAGAAGATCATCTTGGTCAAGGTGACCAAGAAGAGGTATGCGAACTAACCTATGAGCAATTCCTTGAAGTTTCTAAAAAAATTCTTGCGTCACATAGGAAACTTAAGAAAACTCATGCAAGCTTGAAATTGAAATTTTTGAATTTACAAAACGAGCATGAAGTTCTTCTTAAAGATTATTCTTCAATCAATATTAATCACATGGCTTTACTTAATGAGTTTGATGCATTAAACAAAAAATATGTTGAATTATCTAATGCTCATGATTTTTTAAAATCATCCCATGTTGAGTTAGAAAAAGAATATAAAAAATTAGAAAATTTAAAAGCTTTTGAAAATAAAAAACCTTCATTTCATGCATCACATAAAAAGCATCACCATAGATTAGTGCATCCTTTTCCTGGAGTTAGATGTTTTTCATGTGACATGTTAGGACACATTGCACACACTTGCACCATTCACCATAATCCATATTGGGTTTAGAGACCCAAATTACATGACTCATAGCATAATACACATGCATTGCATTCTACTTTTCATAAGAAGGGACCCAAACCTGTTTGGGTTCCTAAATCTGATATTTGATGATTTTGTAGGCATGCTATCACAAAAGATCTCGTGAGAGTATGTGGTACTTGAACAGCGGATGCTCTCGACATATGACTATCGATGCCAATCAATTCATTTTGTTGGAGACTAGGACAGGAGGCAAGGTTACTCTTGGAGATAATGCCACCAGGAAGGTGGTAGGCTCAGGTATAATTAGAAATTCTAAGAACCTTTTTATTGAAAATATTTTGCTTGTAGATGGACTGAAATAAATCTTGCTCAACATCAGTCAGCTTTATGACAAGGACTTCATCATAAAATTCTTGACAAATTCATGCATTATCAGCTTAAATAATAACATAGTTTTGCAGGGAAAGTGTATCAATAATGTTTACATGCTCGATTTAAATAATATTGAATTTGCTGCTTCATTTTACTTAAAAACTGTCATTGATAATTCATTGTTATAACATAGGAGATTATGTCATGCCAGTATGAAAACCCTTAGGAAAGTGACCTAGAAAGACCTAGTTAGAGGTGTCCCCAAGCTTAAGATTTCAAAAGACCACCTTTGTGATTCCTACCAATTAGGAAAGTAGGTCCACTACACTTTTAACCCTATTAAGGACATTAGCATCTCTAGACCTCTAGAAGTCCTTCACATGGATTTGTTTGGAGCCATTATCACTGCCAGCTTAGGAGAAAAAGTCTATGGTTTTATGATTGTCTATAACTACTCGAGATTCACTTGGATTAGATTTCTATCACACAAAAATGAGTCTTTTGATGAGTTTAAAGCCTTCTTCACTTGGATTCAGAAAAACTATGTTGTTAGATATTGACCATCCATAGTGACCATGGGGGAGAGTTTGAAAATAAGAGATTTGGAGATTTTTGTGAGGAAAAAGGAGTTAGCCATAACTTCTCAGCTCCTAGGACCCCTCAGCAGAATGGGGTAGCTGAATGGATAAACCGGACCTTAGTGGAAGCTGCTAGAGCCATGATTGCTGAGTATTCACTTCCAAAATACTTTTGGGCTGAAGAGATTAACATAGCTTGTTATGTGTTGAATATGGTAAATGTTAGAGCCAAACTAGATACGACACCTTATGAGATCCTTAAGGGTAGGAAACCTAATCTTTCCCACCTTCATGTCTTTTGTTGTAAGATTTTCATTCAAAATAATGGGAAGTCTCACTTAGAAAAATTTAACCCAAAATCTGATGAAAGAGTTTTTTTAGGATATTCTAGTATTGGGAAGTCTTTTAGGGTGTTTAATAAGAGGACTTTATTGGTGGAGGAGACTACTCATGTAGTGTTTGATGAATCTAATCCTAAAAAGCCTAGAGTTGAGGATGATGATGATGTTGGAGAGATTACCACTAGAGTAGAAAATTTGGAGAATAGGGTAGAGCACCAAAACACTTAAGGAGTAGGTGAGGTTACCCAAGGAGTAAAAAATATAAATCTAGAGGATAGGGTTGAACCTTCACATACTTTCCCAAGAGATTGGAGATACTCTTCGAGTCACCATAAAGATCTGATCTTAGGAGACCCTTCTGATGGAGTTAGGACTTGACATGGCGACTTAGAAAGGAAGTGAATCACTCTACATTTATCGCAATGACTGAACCCACCAACATACACCAAGCCCTTTCTGATGAGTTTTGGATCTTAGCCATACAGAAGGAGTTGAACCAATTTATTAGGAATGATGTTTGGGAGCTTGTAGAAAGACCTAAGGGATAAAGTGTAGTTGGAACCAAGTGGGTCTTTAAGAATAATGTGAATGATTCTAGTTTGGTGGTTAGGAATAAGGCAAGATTGGTGGCTAAGGGGTACAACCAAATAGAAGGGATAGATTTTGAGGAGACCTTTACCCCTGTAACCAAAAATTGGCCAGCACTTATTCAGAGCGATGTTCTGGATGATTTCCCTCAGTTTTGAACTAATCATCAAGACGATCGTGATATCGGCCCGGACAATCAAGCTATTTTTGGATCGTCCAAACCTCTATTCAGAGCGATGTTTTGTCAAAATTATGAGATTTGAACTAACCGGCCAAGACGATATTTTATTGTCCTGGACGATATAAACAAATTTCATTTGGTCGTCTTAGATCATCCCGACTGATTATAAATTGCACTGATCGTACAATATGATATTTATATCTGCCTGGATGATAAAGTCACCAAGTTATAATTAATGAACTATTCTGAAGCTCTTCTATTTAAGAGCTTTTATTTCAACCCTTTGGGGCATCTTTTGCTGCTGTCTTGACCTGAGAGAGCCAAGAGGAGAGGGAGAGAGAGGGAGAGAGAGAGGAAGGAACTTGTGAGGGGGAGTTTGTGAGAGCGATTCACAAAGGTTACTCCAAGCTAGGTTTCAAGGTGTCTTCTCCAGTCATCGTCTTTCATCCTTTTGGGTTTAAGGGAGGTCTAATTTAGCAATTGGTCGAGATTCTCTGCCTGCTTCAGGAGGAAGCAAAAAGAGTTGGGTTCTCTACCTCGTCGGGGTCAACGAAAAGGAGTTTGTGTATGGGCTTCTCTGCCTTGTTGTGAGAGCAAAAGGAGAGTCACGTTTGTAGTGCAATACTCTGAGGCGCCTCTAGGGAGTGGACGCAGGTTAAGTTGACCGAACCACTATAAATCCTTGTGTTCTATTTCTATTACTTCTGCATTTAATTTTTTGCACTTTTGATTTTGTTATGGTGAACTTGGTTTGTGTTTTGTGCTTTGCTTTAAAGATTTTTAAATTACCAATTCACCCCCCCTCTTGGTTAGCTTTAGGCTAGTTTATAGGGCTTAGCATCCCTAACAAACTTTCATTAGACTCTATAATACCAGTTATTTTTGCATCATAAGAAGTAGGACAACAACAAAGAATTTTATTAACCATTTCAGTGTTCATTAGTTCCCTACCTAATGCATGCAAAGAAGTCTCTATCTGAGTGAATCTTGTGTACATGTCAGAAATAATTTCATTGTATTTCACATAAAATAATTCATAGTCATGTAACAAGATATTTAGTCTCGATTGCTTTTCTTTCATTAATTTCTTTATAAGTAATACAAAGTCTATCCAATATGTCCTTTCCACTTTTGCAAGTGGAAACCTACATGTAGTCTTCTGACTTAAGTGAGTAAAAGAAACTGTTTAAATATTTTGCATTAAGTTGTACTAAGTCATGTTCTTCTATAGTCCAATCTGTAAAAGTATTTTAACTCTAATTCCATCAACTAATCTAGTTGGTTTTGTATGCCCTTCTTGAACTAAGATCCACATACGATAATCTAGTGACTGTAAAAATATAGACATGCGTGTTTTCCAAAAATCAAAAGGGATGAGGTCTAATGATCGAGTAACCTTTTATTGTAGACATGCATGTTTTCCAAAAATTAAAAAGTTTCAGTATGGAAGGCACGTATGAACTAGGTTCATACAGCATGATCCATACTTAAAAAAAATATTTTTGATAAAGATCAGACCAGAGAAGATCATACTCATGAATGCATGTATGAACATGGTTCGTACATTATGATCCATACTTAGAAAAAATATTTTTCAATGAGAACGGACCTGAGACATTCATACTCATGAAAGAATGTATGAACTGGGATCATCCCGTACGATCCATACTTAGAAAAAATATTTTTCGGCGAGAACGGACCTGAGACGTTCCTACTCGTGAAAGTATATACAAACTGGGATCTTCTCATACGATCCATACTTAGACAAAAATTTTCATTTCTGTTCATTCGACTGCTTATCAGGGAAAATAAATGACCAGATCATCCTGTATGAACTGATATCATACATTACGATTAGTTTAAAATATGAATTTTGAACTCTACCCCGGTGTGTGTGTGCGTGCGCTTAGTTACTTAATTACAATCACACTCTCTCAGACTCAATAAAATAGAAAATATAGACTTCTATCACAATAAACTCTAAACTAATATTGATTTAAAGTCTTCAATAATCCAGAGTATGATTTTCCTGAAATGTTAGTACACACAAGAGCAAAAAAATTCTTCCAAAATATGTTACGAGAAATAATAATCAAAGAAATAATATTTGAAATTATCAAAAACATATAAGTTGCAAGAATAACAAATAGAAAAAACTAAGTAGCAACTATCTCAACACTTTGTTGCACCATCCTAGTTTTAAATCTAATTTTCTTTTCCTTTAGGTTAGGTGTTTCCTTTTCTTAGGATTAGACGTACTAGTGGTGAAGAATTCCCTTTGTGGCACCATCTTAGTTTTAAATCTACTTTTCTTTACCTTCATGTTAGGTGCTTCCTTTCCTTAGGATTAAATGTTTTAGTGATGGAGCAATCCCTCTATGACACCATTCTAATTTTGAAACCTAGATCCAATCCTCTATGGGAAGCAATACTTCCTTCTGATATGATCTTCCAATTTTCTTTTCCTTAAGGATAGATGTGAGTCATCGTGCTTTTTTTCCTTAGGATTAAATGTTATAGTGATGGATTATGCCCTCTATGACACCATCCAAATTTTAAATTCCAAATCTAATCTTCGATGGAAAGCAATGCTTTCTTCCCACATGATATTTCAATTTTATTCTCCTTTATATTAGATGTGAGTCATCATACTTTCTTTTCTTAGGATTAGAAATCTCAGTGATAGAGAATGCCCTTTGTGGTACCATCCTCATTTCAAATTCTAGATTTAACACTTTATAGGAAGTATTGCTTCCTTCTCACTTGATCATCCAATTTTCTTATCCTTAAGGTTAGATGTCAGTCATCAAGCTTTCTTTCCTTGGGATTATATGTCATAGTGATGGAGCAAGCCCTCTATGGCACCATCCTAGTTTCAAAATCCAGATACGACCTCTATGGGAATCAATTCTTCTTTCACACACAATCAACCTATTTTCTCTTCCTTAAGGTTAGGTCTGAGTCCCTATGCTTCCTTTCCTTAGGTTTAGAGCTATTAGTGGTGGAGCATTATTTTATGACACTGTTCTAGTTTAACTTCAATTTTAGAATCCAATCTTCTCTTCCTTAAGGATAAGAATAAGTCTCTATGCATTTTTCCTTTAAGATTAAACCTTTTAGTGGTAGAGTACGCCCTTAGTGTCACTACTGTCGTATCAATTCAAACTTGATCCTTTGGGGTTAGGTTTTTCCTTTCTTTAGAATAAAAAATCTAGACATGACCTTTTTATTCTGTTAATGCCAGTATATACAGTAGACCTTCATTATACTACACATATTGATGGTCCATTTATTGACCTTATTTTTATATTAGGTCATCAGGATCTATCCCAACTTCTACCTATTAATATGATGATTGACAAACATCTAGTTTTCAATCATCTAAAGTTTGATTAAAATCTCATTCTAGACTTTAATTCAATCTTAAACCTATATTTCAATTAAATCCTAAAGCTATACTTCAATTCAATTTTAAACTGAGACTTTAGTTCAATCATTAATCTAAACCCTAATCCAGACCTTGATCCAATCCTTAATCTATATATAATCTAGACCTTAATCCAGACTTAAATTTAGATCATAATCTAGACCTAAATCAATCCATAATTTAATCAATTTAAGCTTTATATCAATTAAGACTTCAATCTAAGCTTTAATTAATCTAAACCTCAATTAATCTAGGCTTAAATCAATTCAAGCTTCAAAAACATCTAGACTTTAATCAATCCAGACTTTAATCAATTCAACCTTCAATTAATTCATACTTCTGAATGTTTGTTAGGGATGTTAGGCCCTTATGAACTAGCCCAATGCTAATTAAGAGAGAGGTGAATTGGTATTTTAAAAAATCTTTCATAATAAAAAAGTCAAACCAAAATCTACCACAAAGAAAACACAATGCGAAAATTAAATACAAAAATAATAATGGAAAGAACACACTAAGTTTATAGTGGTTCGGTCTATGTCCACTCCTCGGAGGCACCCTTCGAGTATTGCACTAAACTCAGTGCCTCTCCTTTAGCCCCCACAGCTAGACGGAGAAGCCCTTACAAAATCACTTCCACCTTCCCCGGTGCAGCGGAGTAGCCGGGTTCTTTAACACCAAAGAGATCTTCTTCTTCCCATAACTTCCCTCAAGACAAGCCTTAAATCCGATGGTACTAAGGTGTAAACTCACTGGAGGAACCGTGTGGAATCCCTCTCCACACTCCTTTGAAACCCCCTCCCAAGGATCTTCTCCCTCTCTCAAACTCCATCATTTTCTCTCTTCCTTTCAAGCTCACTCTTCAAGTTCCCTCCAAAAGAACGAAGCTACAATAAACGCCAAAGACATCTACCAAGTGTCTTATCAAAGCTTAAATAGAAGATCTCAAAATAAGCTTATTAATGCAATTTGTCGACTTTATCGTTTAGGCCGATATAAATATCAGCCTGGCCGATTAGCATAAATTATGCTCAATCAGCCCAGTCGGTTAGGGATGATCTGAAGAAATTAGTTCATATCATCCAGGATCATAATTATATTGTCCTGGTCGATCAGTATAAATTGTGGAATATCGTCCTATACATTACCCTGAATAAGAGCTGCCCAAGGTCTAATCGTCCAATGGATCGTTTCGGTCGATCCTACAATCATCCAGGATGATGTGATCATGTAATAAAATCTTAAATGCTTTCCTTAAATACTAGATTTATTTAGGAAAAAATGTGCTGGATCGGCCAGGCCAATCCACGATAGGCCAGGCCAATCCTCAGGAAGATGTCCCAAAATAAGCAATTCCTAGATAGATCGGGCGGTAGATTCTTTCTGATTTGAGCCTATCGTCCTGGGTGATACAAAATTGTCCAAGATGATGTGTTTAATGACGGCTGCCTTAACAAGGATGCCCTAATTAGGGTTTTTATTTTTGAATCGATCGTCCAAGCCGATATAAATATCATCCCGGACGATGTTACCAAAAGCAATAAACTATAGGGAATAGTAAAAAATTCTTCCAAGGTGTGTGTGTGCAAAATTACTTAGTATCAGGAGCCACACCAATTATAATAGACTCAAGAAAAGGGAAAAGGTACAAACTGACTCAGACCTAGTCTACCAAATCTTGAGCTGATTCCAATTGCAGTCTGATCTTATGAACCTAAAATATCAGTAGGCAAGGAAGTCATAGAGAAACAAGAGTGTTTGCTATTATTAAAATCATAATCTATGAATTCAGATTCGCAGTAATCTCCCCCTTTTTGATAATGGCAAATATTAGTAGTTGAATTTGCAAAAAAGAAAACAAGTTCTCCTAATCTCCCCCTTACTAAAATAAAACTTTTAAAATAGGGGAAACAAAAAATTTGTTGTTTTTAATTTGTGAAAGAAAAAAAAGATACAAATACAATAATATATTCTTTCCCTTTGACATTATCAAAAAGAGAAGGGGCACAAACAATCAGGACAATAAAAAAAAGATTAAAAGATAAAAAATGATCCCTGGTCAAGTGATAACAAAATCAAATATTCTTAAAATGAGAAAATTATCTCTTGATTTTATTCAAAAACTTTGTAAGGAATGAATTAACAATGCATAATTCAGAAAAAGGTAAGAAATTCAGAAATTGTTAATCCAAACTCAGGTTCTTTTAAAGGATCAAAAACTTTTTAATCCAATATCTAAATCAAGGAACAACTTAGAGAAAAAAACACTAATTTTTCCAAGAACTCATTCCATAAAATATATCTAATAGAAGATTAATGCATGAATTATTGAATCAGAAATCATGATTTTCAAACTCAAGTATCAAAAGTATCAAGGGTTTTCTTAAACTTTAAGAAGTTCAAGAATGGTTAGCATTATATTTTGTGGGCTCATTTTATGCCTCTTGTCATTTGGTTGGCGCACTGCACATCTTTTAATTTTTGATACACTTTGTGCATCTCCTTTTTTTGGCGTCATTACGCATCTTTTATTTTTGGCATTATTGGCCTTTTTTTTAAAATATACTACCTTTCTAAAATCTTAAAAATAAAAGTAAACCCATCCTATTGTAAAAATGAATTACTTGATTAAGAAAATTATGAGGTAGATTCAACAACCTGCAAAAGATTTCTATGCGATAAATAAAATGTAGGGAGATAAAAAAAATCAGTTTCAAGATCCAATTTATAATATGATCAAAATTTTATAACAAAAGTAAAATAACCTCTTTAAGAAGAGAGATATAGAGACAAAATCATGAGTTTCCTTCCTTTGACTATTTTTAGAAAAGTCAATCACAACTTTCGTAAGAATTCAAGAAAAAAATAGAAGGTAGGTTTTTCATTTTTAGAAAGGTGAACGTGTATGTTGATCAAAGAGAACTTCACAAAACTAAGTATAAAAGCTAATTTAAAATTTTAAAGCAATAACAAAAATGAAGAAAAATAAAATTGAAAGAAAATAAAATAAATAAAAATATAGAAAATAATTAAAAACAAAACACAACACAAACAAATAAACACACAAACAAGGCCTTTAAACATCATCTTGCTCCTGGTCCGGTGATTCAGAAGCTAGGTCTGCCTAGGAGATTTTTTACTTTTCAGTACTTGCCCTTTCTATAATTTACTTAACTTTATCCTTTTCTTTTGTAGGAAGAGTTCTCAAATTTGGGCACTGATTTTTCATATGTCTAGGCTTCTTACATCCAAAGCAAACAACGTCAGAAGAAATCTTAACATTCTTATCATTTTTAACTTTATTACACTTTTTTTGATGCTTTATGGTTTGGTGAGTTTTTTAATTTTCTTGACAAGTTATTGCTTTCATCACCAACTAGGCCACTTTCCTCCATGTTTTCAGCGTTTAGCACTATCATTTCTCCTACATCCAAAAGTCTTTGACTCAAACTTTGCTCGTAGGAAATGAGTGAACCAACCAAATTATCAATAGAATATTCATTCAAATTCTTTGATTCATAAATAGCAACAACTTTAGCATCAAACTTATCAAGTAGACAACGTAGAATTTTATTAACTTTTTCAAGGTTTAAAAACTCTTTACCTAAAACATACAATGATGTAATAATTTGAATAAATCTAGTATACATGTCTAAGATCGTCTCATAAGATTTCATGCAAAAAGGTTCATAATCATGCATTAAAAAATTTAATTTGGATTGCTTGATTTCACTAGTGCCTTCGTATATTGTGTATAATTTATCCCAAATTTCTTTACTAGTAGTGCATGTGGAAACTAACATACAATCTTCAGAATTTAAAGCACAGAAAAAAGAGTTTAAAGATTTTGTATTCAATTGAGCATTGATTTATTCTTCCCTATTCCATTCATTAAAAAGAATACCAGTTTTAATTCCATCTATAACACGTGAAGATAAAGAATAACCAGTTGAAATCATATGCCACATTCAGTAATCAATTGATTGTAAGAAGGTAGACATGTAAATCTTCCAAAAATTAAAAGTAATATTTTTAAATAAAGATTGTCAGGTGATTGAATAACCTTCCGTGATATTACGATTACAAAAATTAGCCATGGATCAAAATTCAAAAGTTTTCAAAAACTTATTTTTATGAATCTTGCTCTGATACCACTTAAAATTTTGTTAGGGATGTTAGGCCCTTATGAACTAGCCAATGATAATTAAGATAGAGGTGAATTGGTATTTTAAAAAATCTTTCACAATAAAAAAGCCAAACCAAAATCCACTATAAAGAAAACATAATGTGGAAATTAAATATGGAAATAATAAAGGAAAGAACACACCGGATTTATAATGGTTCGGTCAAATATTGACCTACGTCTACTCCTCAGAGGCACCCTCTGAGTATTTCACTAAACTCAGTGTCTCTTCTTTAGCCCCCGCTGCTAAGCGGAGAAGCCCTTACAAAATCACTTCCACCTTCCCAGGTGCGGCGGAGTAGCCGGGTCCTTTGACACCAAAGAGATCTTCTTCTTCCCAGAACTTCCCTCAAGATAAGCCTTGAATCCGATGGTACTAAGGTACAAGCTCGCCGGAACAATAGTGTGGAATCTCCCTCCACACTCCCTTGAAACCCCCTCCAAGAATCTCCTCCCTCTCTCAAACTCTACCCTTTTCTCTCTCCCTTTCAAGCTCTCTCTTCAAGTTCACTCCAAAAGAATAAAGCTACAATGATTTCCAAAGATACTTACCAAGTCTCTTGTCAAAGCTTAAATAGAAGATCTCAAAACAAGTTCAATAATACAATTTGCCGACTTTTTTGTCCAGGACGATATAAATATCAACCTCGCCGATCAGCATAAATTATGCTCAATCAGCCCGATCGGTTAGAGACGATTAGAAGAAATTTATTTATATCATCGAGGACGATATTTATATTATCCTGGTCGATTAGTATAAATTGTGGAATATTGTCCTGAACATCACCCTGATTAAGAGTTATCCGATGTCCAATCATCCAATGGATCATCCCGGCCGATCCTGCGATCATCCAGGATGATGTGATCATGTAATAAAATATTAATTGATTTCCTTAAATACTAGATTTAATTAGGAAAAAATGTGCTAGAATGGCCGATCCACGATAGGCCAGGTTCATCCCCGAGATGATGTCTAAAAATAAGCAATTCCTAAATAGATATGGTGATAGATTCTTTTTGATTTGAGCCTATCATCCTGACCGATATAAAATCATCCAGGATGATGTGTTTAATGAAGGCTGCCTTAACAAGGATGCCCTAATTAGGGTTTTTGTTTTTGAACTGATCATCCAGGCTGATATAAATATCATCCTGGATGATTTTACTAAAAATAATAAACTCTAGGGAACAGTCAGAAATTCTTCCAAGGTGTGTGTGTGCAAGGTTACTTAGCATCAGGAGCCACACCAATTATAATAGACTCAAGAAAGGAAAAAGGTACAAACTTACTCAGACCTAGTTTATCCAATCTTGAGCTGGTTCTAATTGCAGTCTAATATTGTGGACCTGAAATATCAGTAGGCAAGGCAGTCATAGAGAAACAAGAGTGTTTGCTATCATTAAAATCATAATCCTTGAATTCAGATTCCCAACAACTTCAAATAATTTAACCTTCAATTAATCAAAACTTCAGTTAATTAAACCTTTAATTAATTCAAATATTAATCAATCCATACTTTAATCAAACTTCAAATCAAATGTAGAGTTCAATCTAAACTTCAATCAATCCTTACTTCAATCAATTCAACCTTCAATCAATCTAGAATTCAATAAAGTCAACCTTCAAATAATCTAGACTTTATACAATTCAACCTTTAATCAATTTAACTTTAATTAAATAAAACTTTAATGAATCCAAGTTTTAATCCTAGCTTCAATCCAGAATTCAATTACACCTTAAATTGACCCTTAATCAACCTTTCATCAAACACTCAATTAATATTCAATCCTATCTAATCAATAAAAATTATTCAATTGATTATGATTAATTAGGATAATTCAAATTCAATCAATTAAATCCAAAATCTAACTCAAATCTAGAATTCCAGACAAAAAATCTAGTGCTAAAGATTCTTATCATAAAACCCTTTTTGAGTGGTTTTTCAATCTCTTCAAAACCCAATCAAATGACCTTAATTTATGATTTATAAGTTGTATATTGATTAGACATGTCCCTATGTTCAACCTTCCAAATTTGAGCTCAATCTGAGATCTATTTCCCTAGAAATTGAATTGATTCCCAAAAGCTACAAAACCTTCAAATTTTTATGACCTATGCCACTCAACCTTCCACCTTATGGAATTTGACCTGGGGACCTTCCCCAAGATCTTTGATCAAGTCCATAAACTAGATTATGAAATATGAAATATTAAACCAAATTTTTGTGAACTCAATTTGACTCCTAGTTGACCAGGGGTCAAAATGATCAAAATGTCTCTAAATGGTAAAATTTAAGTTTTATTAAAACTTTAATATAACCTAGTCAAATCAAACCCTGAAACCTAGTCTAATACATCCTAAACACTGCTAAGAATGTATTGGACTCAAACCCAGATCTTGGTCAAGCCTGGTTGGCCAAGCCAATCTATTTAACCAAACTACACCTTAAGAGTTCAAATAGTCATTTCAATCTAAATGGCTTCACCTTTACATGCGACTATCTCCCTTGAACTCAAAATATCATTTTGAATCTATTGGACCCAAATCAAGGTCTTGTTCTAACATGGATGACAAAGTTAACATGGGTTAACCAAATGGCCCCTAAAAAGGTATAAATGGTTATTTTGTCAAAATGACCTTTCTAACCCAGGAGACCACATCCATTGGTCTCCAATGATCAAGTCAAACTTTTTTAATCCAAACCCAACCCTTGGTTTAACCTGGTTGACTCAATGAACCATGGTTGACCAAATCAACCATTAAGTAGTTTTCATATTGAATTAAGCTTCAAATATATTTTAAACCTCATCAAAATTCCTTGACCATTTTTTTGTGATTTGGACCTAATTGGTCCCTGTGATCGAGCCAATTGTTGACTAGGTCAACTAGACCCATGTTTAGTCAAATTTAGTAAACATAGGGTCAATTCACCATATACAGTCAAATCCATTCCAATCAAACTTTTAAACCTTCAAAACCATTCAATTGCACATCTTGAATCTCTCCAAACTCATCATCAGTAAAGTCACACTTTATTTAAGTTGTTCAAATCATCAAACTATCACTTGGTTGCCACATCACCTAATGTTGACTAGTTGACTAGTCAAATAGTCAACAAAGTCATTAAATAAGTTTAAATGGTCAATCCACTTCAAAGGATATAACCCCTCTGACTTAAATAAACTCTAGCTACTTAGGGCCCTTCTAGACCATCCCTAAGCAATTTCTAAACTTAGCTTAAGGTTTAATTTAACCCTAAGCTTCTTTTCAATTGGCCACATGTGCATGTGAAGATAAATGGCACTTTCTATGTCATTATCCTTGCATTATCCTTTCCTACAACCTTATAACTACCCTAGGACAGATGGCATGCATCCAAGGCTCCCTCAATTAATTCAAAGCCATTCAATCAAAAGTCTTGGGTTAAGGTGAAGGAAAACCCAAACCCAATATTTATTTACTCAAACCCTCTTCTCTAGTAATCTCCACTCCAGAAGACTCCTCACCAAGCTCCTCTAGCCCCTCCTGAGGATTTTCGAAGCTTTTCTCTATCATTTATAAACCTCCAAACCATTTTTTGGTGAAGAGGAGGGAAATAGAGAGAGAAAGTGGGGTTTTGAAGGCTTCTTTCAATTTAGCAAGAACCAAACTTTGGAGTCTTCAAGAAAGTTGAAGAGGACCTCTACAGATTTCGAACAATCATTAGAAAAAAAAATCCACCCATTGGATTGTAAGTTATCCCCACATTAAGGTAAATATTCAATTTGAAACTGTAGAAAATCTAAAATGTATAGAGCCTACAAACTCCAGGCATTAGATGATAAGACTCCTATGAGTCTATATTTTAAATTTTATCAATTTTTGATGGGTATTTTGAAAGTTATGTTCATTCAAAATTTAAGTTCAAAATGAACTAAAAAGCTTTATTTAGAGTAGAACCATCCGATCGTGATACACATACGATTGAACGGTCCGAAGGCCATGAGACAACGTCAATCATCTAATAGATATAATACGCAATCAACCTCACTTTGAGACATGTTGACCTGAGTCAATATGAGCCATCCACACTATATTGTCGATCCAATGGCAAATATGTTTTGCTGACATGGTTAAGTGGTAGCTGAGAGCGCAACATGTGTCTTGACACGTGTCACACATATTTTGAGATATTCATGTTAGTTTTAAGTTAATTTTTATCAATTTTATCATAATTCTATGATCAAAATGGACACAAATTTTGGTGAAAAATATTTGAGCATCTTAAACATCCCTTGCATTTTTCTTAGGTCTAGATGCTCAAATGATTGATGTGATGTGAAATTGCAAAGTAATGGGTCCATTTTGGACCCAGAACATTAAAAATTTATAACTCTCCAAATTTATAAAATTAGGCTATCTAATTATTTTTGAATGCTTGCATACGTGCAAGGGTTAGATGACCAGAGATTTTAAACCAATTGAACACTAGTTATACTTAGAAAAAATAACTGAGGTCAAGATCTATAGAAATTAAAAAAAATCATAATTAATTTAAATTAAATCCAAAAAATATAAATATTATATCAAATTGATTAGAATTAAACCCTTAACTAAAGAAAATTAAAATCTTCTATACTAGACTTTAATTTTATGTTTAATTTACTTTCAAATGAGAAATTAATATTTTATTCACTCAATTAATTAAAAATAATTAAAAATTCCAAATAATTCTGAAACACTTGAGAACACTCCCTTGGTTCATTATTGACCTTTGGGAGTGATTTCAAGAAGTTTGAAATAAATTTGGATCAAAAGCCTTAAAACCTTCCTTAATTAAACAAGTTACAAATTCAATTAATTGATATAGCATTGAAAATTCATAAGTAACTCCAAAAATTTATAAATTGATCAAACTCAAAGGCATTAGATTCCATTTGAGGACTAATAATTTTTAAAAATGTTTAACCTCGAGAATTAAGTCAATGTAAAAAACTCAACTTTTCAGTCAACTCTAATTCAAATTTAAGTCAAAACTTAAAATATTCATAGCTTGATCTAAAAAATCAAATTTCTACCAACTTTGTGTCTAATTGCTTATCTTAAGGTCTTATATTTAAAGAAAATATAGAAACTCCATAATTCACTTTAATTTAAAAACTAAAAATTTTGACCCCTTAATTTAAATTAAGTAAATAATTCAAAAAAAGCAATTACCAATTTAAATTCTAGAAAATATTAAACCTAACCTTTAAATCCAATAATCAATCTTTTTAATTAAAATATTATTAACACTCAAGCCAAATAAATTAAGTCACTTAATTAATACTGGATACTATTAGATTATCCGAGCTTACGAGTCTAATAACTTAGCCCCACATAAGGTGAAATAAATTTTTATGGAACTAGTGTAAACCAATGTAGTAATCATTTAATGCTTAAAATACATCTTTAAAATCAATATTAAGACCTTTATAATTAAATTCAAACTGAAATTTCTTAAACTTTTCAATAAATCAGAAGATGAGACAACTTTAACAAATTACCTTATATAGTACATGTCCAAACCACATAGCCTACCTCACACACTTTTGATGGTTTGTAAAGACAATCAAATCTAATTTTAGGCTAGGCCGATGTTTACTTTTTTATTACTTGTGTGCTGGATTTTCTGTGGTTTTCATTATATACTAGTAGCTAGAATTAAGTGATGTTATTATTTATTTAATTTTTTATACAATATATGAATCGATGTAATGGACATTAGATTACGCCGAGGTCAGGAATGATCTGGATGCTCACTTAATCTTTTAAACATTGTCATGCTCATACAGGGCTAAAAATCAAATGAAAGGGAGAAAATTAAGCTTTTAATTAACAGGTTTTGTGTAGGTGTTATAATTGCTAAGTCCCCCTTTTAATTAAAAAGAGCATGAAAAAGCATGACTGTGATTGAAATTTAAGCATTTTAATATATTTAATAGCTTGAGATTTATTGTTGATTTAATTTTTAATTACTTAGGATAACCCTACATGTGATCCATAATCTTTTAATTTTTCAAGTTTTAATGTAATTTAATTAAAGTCAAGTGTTGTAATGTAAAAATGTTTTTGAGGTGGGATACGAGTTATCTAACCTGAAATCCAAAGAGAAGGGTAATATCCCTAAGGGGAGATTTCCTCTTTATTTAGATATTTATGTTAGGATACTTTCAAATATCCAAAGAGCAAAAAAAACACTCATTCGGGGAACAATTTATTTCCATTTGGATATCCAAACCTGATTGATCCAAGGAGCTTACAAAATGATGGAGTTAAGATAGAGATGAATTCCACTCTCAAAATCACTTGAGTTAGTCTTAGGTGTAGAATCCATATTATTGTTAGTGGTACCCGACCACTTTTAAATTTCGCAGACCATGAGCTGTAATATTATGTGATACTTGCCACATGGGCAATAAATTTAATTAATTGATTTAATTTATTTATGTTTATTATGTAGTAGAAATGGCCTATTTTTTTAGCTTTTATTAATTGCATGCCAGTTTTATTTTTTCTTGGAACGATCGAAGGCTTGGGAGGGTATGTGAAAAAATCCTTCTACTCAAATAAATTAAAAATTTTAAGCTAACATAAAAAATCTAACAACTTAAAAAGTAATCTTGGGATTTTCAAGAGTTCTCATGCATACATCTTAATACTTTATCTTTCTAATTAGGCACCTCCCCACCTAGGGGTCATTATAGATCACCTAAATTATTAGGGTGTAGTTTTGTTAAGGGGATGTTATGCAATATCTAGGATAAAATCTATTTTTCAGCTTGATTTTATAATTGCTTCGTATTAATTTTGTGCATTTATCGAATTAATTAACATATATTGCATTAGAAACAAATTTTAATAGCACTTTATTTTAAATTATCAATTACCCTACATAAGTCAAGGGGCTAATAAGGAGTTATTTTAGATATTAGCCACTATTCCTCAAACTTAATTAAGAAATGTCCCTATCACTCTTGCATAAAAGACCAGACTCATCGATTTTAAGTGCCTATATAGTTAGTTAGCTCTCCAATCCAGAACAGGGTAAGTCTAACTTTAGCACTACATTAGCTAGGTTCGGGTTACTATAATTCAGTGCCCAAATTAGACTTAGAATCTATAACAAACTCAAAATAATAAGTCCCCACCCTTCATGAATCAACTCCTGACTTTCTAATAAATTGACAACTTAAATCAAAATTCTCTAACCAAAATTTAAAGCCATACACATAGGGTAGAACAGGACATTTCTAAATTATTTTAGAATCCAAAAATGCCTCCTACTTCTCCTTCAATGACCTCAAAAAATAAGTGCTCAAATTTTATCCAACCATGATGGAAAATTTAAACCTCACTTCCTTTAATATCACTATTTGAAAATCTGAAGAATAAAATTTTTATCATTATTTTAATTGAGAACTTTCATAAGTAAGTTAGTTTTTATACTATGTAATTAACCATGATGGATTGCGCTTGTACGAGTTAGAGAAAAATTATAGCATCAAGCCCTAGATCATGCATTAGATAATTCCTCTCATGAGGCTTTAATTATCTTGAAGCATATATTATGACCTTCTATACTGCATCAGTACACAACCCAAGCCTCTCAGTGAAGCATCACTAAACATTTGAAGGCATTTCAAATAAGTTGGAAGAGTCAAAACTATTATCTTATGAGTCAATATGATCAGAGGCTTAAAAATTTTTGAAAAAGCCCTTTCAAACATCTAGTAATATCTAATCATGCCAAAGAAATTATATACCTCTAATACTTTAGTAGTCCTTATTACAAATCTGTGCCTAAGCACGGTGATTTTGATGATAACAAATATTATTATTTCTTTACTACTCATATTCTTGCATATCTATTTTTTCCATGCTTATAAACTTTTTAGGTCCATAATTTGAATTGTAATGCAAATCAGCTCAAGATCGGTTAAACAAGGATTGAGTATGTTATAATTTCATTTTCAATATACTTTTTACCTTTCTTGAGTCAAGTCATGTATATGATGGATCCCAAGCTAAGTAAACTTTCCCACACATATTCAGGAGGAGTGATTTAGTGAGTTAGATATTTTTTAATATTTTAAACTAATCGTACAAGATGATTTCAATCATACTGGACAATCGGTTAAAAATAAAAATTCTAATTAGGGCACCCTTATATTTAAGCTTGATTAACTAATTATATTGGATGATTCAAGATCATACATGATGATCATTTTAGATAGTGAGAAATAGATGCCAATCAAAATTTAAGTAATAATTTAATTTTCTAATTTTATTCTAATCATAAAAAATAATATACATCATCCTGGATAATTTATGCCAATCATACCTAAATTGATCTAATGATTATGGGAGTAATTCTAGTTATATTGATAAATCATATCATACTGGATGATCCACTAAGATTGTGCTGGATGATCTATTATATTTTATAGGATGATCCCCTATCATACATGATGAAAAACCATAATTTTCATCTAATCATCCAGGAGAATGATATTAGACATTCCAAGAGGGTTGTGGGACGATATGAAGTTAACCACCCATTATCCCATGTCATACTAGATGATCAATATAATATCTTCAACTAATCATCCCAGACGATCGTAGGATCATATTAGGCAATCTATAAAAATACTTATATTGATTGTATATGACAAAGGTGATCGTCCTGGCTAAAGTGTTATTTTGTACTAATTATATGGATGATTTATCAATCATTCTGGACAATATTTACTTGCAAGTTAAAATTTAGGGCTTCTTTTGAAGCTCTTTATTTAAGCTCTCTCAATTATCTCTTAAGTTTTTTTTTTGTTGTGGAGGAGATCTGAGAGGAGCTTAGAGAGTGGGAGAGATTAAGAGAGAGAAATCCTTGTGAGGGGGAGTTATAAGGGATTCACTAAGGTTACTCCAAGTAAGGTGTTCATTATCTTCTTTTAGTTGCTTCTCTAGTTCCTTAGTGGCTCTAGGGAGATCTTCATCATCATTACATCAAGGTTCTCTATCTACTCCAGGAGGGATTAAAAGGATTTACGGGTTGATTTCCTTTTTTTTAGCTTTAAATGAAATTATTGATATTTCAAAAAAAATATATATATATATATATTACACACATAGGGGGAGAGATAAAAATGTTTTTTAGAGAGTTATTTTTTTAAAGAAATTCATATTGTACAAAACTGGTTTTGTACTATATGAAGTATATCGTGTGTACGAATTTAATTGGTACTGCATGAAGTAATGTTGTGTAGTTGATTTCCTTTTTTTTAGCTTTAAATGCAATTATTGATATTTCAAAAAAGAAATAGTACACACATAGGGGGAGAGATAAAAATGTTTTTTAGAGAGTTATTTTTTTAAAGAAATTCATATTGTACGAAACAGGTTTTATACTATATGAAGTATAACGTATGTACAAATTTAATTGGTACTGCCTACTCTAGGATTTCCAGGTTCTTTGCCTATTCTAGGATGGAGTAAAAGGATTCAAGGTTCTCTGCATCATCGGGTCAGTGAAAAGATTTTGTAAGGGCTTCTCCACCTTATTATGGGAGCGAAAGGAGAGTCACTTCTTTTTTGTGCAATACTTGGAGTGGGAGTCTCCAAGGAGTGGATGTATGTCAAGTTAACCAAACTACTATAAATCTTGGTGAGTTCTTTCTATTTATTTTTCTATATTTTAATTTTTATATATTTCTATGATTTAACCTGTGATCAAAATCTCTGATCTTTATTATTGATCAATTAATTTTGTTTCTACATAAATCGTTTATTTTAAAATATTCAAAAAGATTTTAAAAAGATTTTCTTTTTATTAAGAAAATTTTAAATTAACCAATTTACACCCTCTTGGTTAGTCTCGGTACTAATTTTTTAAGGTTTAACACCCCTCATAAAGTTTAAAGTGGTATTAGAGAGGGATTCATAAGATCAAGTTTTAGAAAACTTTTGAATTAACATACATGGCTAACTTTGGAAATAAAAACACCACGAATGGATATTGAATTACTAGATCATCTCTTTTTGATAGTATTCCTTTTGATTTTTCGGAAAACTTACATGCCCATATTTTTTATAATCAATTGATTATCGTATGTGGATGCTAGTTCAGGATGGTTATTCTACACCCTTTGATTAGTAAATGATGTTAAAATCAAAATCCCTTTTTCTAAATGGACTACTAATGATAGAGATTTAACACAACTGAATGCAAAATGTCTGAACTACTTTTTTTTTGCCTTAAAATCTAAAGATTATATGTTTGTTTCCACTCATACAACTAGTAAAGTTATTTGGGACAAACTCTGCATTAGTTATGAAGGAATAAAGGAAGTTAAAATATCTAGACTAAACATTCTTCTTCATGATTATGAACTTTTCATATGAAACTTAGCAAATTTATTTCTAAAATATATACTAGTTTGTATAGATTGTTACATCCCTGCATGCCTTTGGAAGAGAACTCTTAAATTATAAAAAATTCAATAAGATTATGAGATGTTTACCTTCTTTCTTTGATGCAAAAATTACTGCCATTATTGAATCTAAGGATCTGAATATTTATTCAATTGATAACTTACTTGGATTGCTCATTGCTTACAAGCAAAGAATCAACCGAAGGCAGCTTGATGCATATGAGAAGAAAAAGGAGAATACTATAGCCTTAAAGGCTAATAATTCTGACACTAATTCTTCTAGTTTTGAAAATATAGACATGCTATAATAACTAGGCAATTCAAGAGCTTTTTAAGGAAAAAGCAAAAGTATCATTAGAAATGAAACAAAGGTAGGAATAATAAAAAATTTAAAAATTTTTTTGATGTTATATATTTTGAATGCATGAGGCTAGGGCATCTGAAGTCTGATTGTACAACTCTTAAAGCTCACCCAAGTAAGGAGAATGTTGAAGAAAAACCTATATTTAATAAGGGCAAGCAAAGAACCCAAAAGACTTTCTGGGTAAACTCAGCATACGACTCCTCTGAAATTGAAGTAGAAGAGGAGGTAACAAATTTGTGCTTAATAGCTGATGATCATTTTGATTACTTTGATCAAGAAGGGGTATGTGAGCTTAACTATGACCAATTACTTGAAGTTTCTAAAAAAAATTCATTATTTATATAGGAAGTTCAAGAAATTACATGCTAGCCTCAAAATTAATTTATTAGATCTATATAAAGAGTATGGAATCCTAAGGAAAGATCACTCCACTTTGGATAATAATCACATGACTTTGTTAGATGAATTTGACTCTTTGAATAAAAAGAATCTTAAGTTATCCAAAGAGCATGGTTCCTTGAAAATGTTATATGTTGAATTAGAAAATCCATACTAGAACTTAGATACTCTTGTATATGATTTAGATAGTAGTGAGTATGCATTGAAAATTAAAAATTCAAATCTTAAAAGTGCAAAATAATTTTTATAAATCAAAATAAATGATTTCAAGAAAAATAAAAAATCACATTCACTTGAAGAATTTTTTAGTCCATCACCTTAGCATGCATTATTCAAACCTAGGAAGAGGCACCATAACCTAAATATATTAGTAAATCCTTTTCCTGATGTTAGATATTTTTCATGTGGCATGCTAGGACATATCTCTCACACTTATACCATTCACCTTAGAACATTTTTAGTGTGGAGACCAAAACTTCAAAATCTATAGTATAGCATGCTTGCATTTCATTCTTTTTTTTATAAGATGGGACCCAAACCTGTTTAGGATCCCAAATTTAACATCTGATGATTTTGTAGGTGTACTCTCATAGAAGGCATCATGAGAGCATGTAGTACATGGATAGCGGATGTTCAAGGCACATGATTGGAGATGCAAATTAGTTTATTTCACTGGAGGCCAGGGCAAGAGGCAAGATAACACTTAGAGATAACACCACTAAGAAAGTGGTTGGATCAAGAATAATTGGCAACTCTAAGAATTTCATTATTAAAAAAGTTTTATTTGTGGAAAGCTTAAAATATAACCTAGTTAGCATAAGCTAACTTTATGATAAAGGTTTTAGCATTAAATTTTTATCTACCAGCTACATGATTAGCTTAAATAGAAATACTATGCTACAAGGAAAAATAATTAATAATGTTTATATACTTGATTTAAATTGTGTTGAATATGTTACTTCTTTTTGCCTAAAAACTATTGCTGATGAATCTTGGTTATGACATAGGAGATTGTGCCATGCAAGTATGAAAAACCTTAGGAAAATCACCCAAAAAGACTTAGTAAGAGGAATTCACAAATTAGAGTTCACAAAGGACCACTTGTGTGATACCTGTGAATTAGGGAAACAAGTCTAATCCTTATTCCACTCAATCAAAGACATAAACACTAATAAATCCTTAGAAGTCCTACACATGGATCTCTTTAGACCTATCAACACTACATGATTAGGAGGGAAAGTCTTTGGGTATATAATTGTTAATGATTATTCGAGGTTTAGTTGGGTTAAATTCCTATCTCATAAAAGTGAATCATTCAGGGAATTTAGATCGTTCTCCACTTGGATTCAGAGGAAGCTAGGTTGTGATATTCTAATAATTTATAGTGATCACGGTGGAGAATTTGAGACAGAAAAATTTAAATATTTTTATGAGGCAAAAGGGATAGACTACAACTTTTTAGCTTCTAAAATCCCTCAGAATAATGGGATAGCTGAACAAAAGAATAGGATCCTGGTAGAAGCTGCTAGAGCCATGTTAGCTGAATACTCACTTCATAAATACTTTTGGGCAAAAGCGGTAAATACAACCTGTTATATTCTAAATAGGGTGAATGTTAGATGCAAGTTGAATAATACGCCCTATTAAATCCTTAAGGGTAGGACATCCAACAACTCTCACCTTTATGTCTTTAGATATAAAGTGTTCATTTTGAATAATAGGAAATCTCTACTAGAAAAGTTTGACCCCAAGTTTGATTAAGGAGTGTTCCAAGAGTGTTGGGAAATATTATAGAGTTTTTAATAAAATAACACTAGTAGTTGGGAGACCACTCATGTTGAATTTAATGAATTTGATAATTTTGGAGGGTCTAGGGGAGAAGAAGAAGATGTTATAGAAGTCACCCAAGGATTAAGGTCTACAAATCTAGAGGAAAGGGTATTACATGAAAATATCTTGCCTAGAGAATGGATAAATCTTTGAGTCATCCTAAAGAATTAATCTTAGGTGACCTATTTGAAGGTGTTATAACTAGACATGTACTTAGAAAAAAAGTAAACCACTCTACCTTTATTTCAATGACTAAACCCACTAATATAAATCAAGCCCTATCTGATGAATTCTAGATCTTGGCCATACAATAAGAGTTAAATTAGTTATAAGGAATGATGTTTAGGAGCTAGTTGAAAGACCTAAGGACTAGTATGTGGTTGAAATTAAGTTGGTTTTCAAAAATAAAAAGAGTGATTCTGGTGTAGTGAGTGGTGTGAAATAAGGCAAAACTGGTGGCTAAGGGTTATAATCAAATTGAAGGGATTAACTTTGAAGAAACCTTTGCCCCTATAAAAAGATTAGAAACCATTAGGGTGCTACTAGCCTTTGCTTATTTTAAGGGAT
Organism: Dendrobium nobile; assembly: GCA_022539455.1. NCBI lineage: Eukaryota > Viridiplantae > Streptophyta > Magnoliopsida > Asparagales > Orchidaceae > Dendrobium > Dendrobium nobile. The sequence continues at coordinate 17,207,507 of CM039724.1, read as the reverse complement.
TCAAACTGTACTAAATGGATGTTAAGAGTACCTTTTTGAATGGGGTAATAAAGGAAGATGTGTATGTTGAATAACATCAAGACTTTAAAAATTCATAATTTTCTAATCATGAGTTCAAATTAAGAAGGAATTATATGGACTAAAACATGCACCCAGGGTATAGTATGAAAGGGTAAGCACATTTCTACTAGAAAGAACCTTTGTTAAGGGGAGCATAGACACTACCTTATTTCTAAAAAAAGGTAGGAGATGAATTACTCATTGTCTAAATTTATGTTGATGATATTTTATTTGTATTTTATGATAAAATCTATGTGATAAGTTTTTAAAAATAATGAGTATGGAATTTAAGTTGAGTATGATGGGAGAATTAACTTATTTTCTTCGATTTAACATAAGGCTTAAGGATGATGGAATTTACTTTAGTCAATCAAAATACATTAAGGACATCCTTAAGAAATATGAAATGGATAAAGCCATTCTAATCAACACTCCCATGAGTTCCACTGATCAGTTAGATAAAGATTTATATGAAAAATTGGTTGATCAAAAGAAATATAGAGGAATAATTGGATCTCTTCTTTACTAACTGCTAACTAACCTGATATTATATTTAGTGTTTATCTTTATGCTAGATTTCAGGCTGATCAAAAAGTGTCCTACTTGACTATTGTTAAGAGAATTATTAGGTATCTCTTAGGAACCCCTGACTTAGGACTCTAGTATCCTAGGCATAACAAATCCTTTAAAATTATAGGATATTCTAATTTAGATTTTACTTGATATTGAGTTGATAGGAAAAACATATCTAGAACATGTCAATTCATAGGATAATCCTTAGTCTCTTAGTCCAATAGAAAATAAACTCAGCTGCCCTATCCATTACTGAAGCTGAGTATATATACTTAAGAAGTTATGTGGCCCATGACCTTTGGTTAAACAAATTTTGGATTTAAGATTACCCGTAGGTATTATTTCAATCGTATGTTATAACATTAGTTCCATATGTATTTCAAAGAACCCAATCCAACACTCTAGGACCAAACATATTTACATAAGGCACAACTTCATTAGGGATTATGTTATTAAAGGAGAAATAGAGCTACACAATGTACCGATCGAAAACAAACTTGCTGATGTAATTAAAAAACCACTGAAATTTATATCTTTCATCATCTTAAGAACTAGATTAGGTATAATAGATATTAATTCTTGAAATTATTGCTTTCTATTTTATGATGTATTATTTTTATTTTATTTGTATGTCTGTTTATATTTATGTATTTCTATTTTATATTTCTCATTTTTCTGTTGTTTTTTTTTTTCTTCCATGTGTTTTTAAAGAATCAAAATAATTTCACTTCTCATATTGATTTCTTAAATGACATTTTTTGCTTCGCTATTGGTTTTAGAAATTAGTAAGCAATGATTGACTTTCCTAAATTAGTTAAAGAAAGAAACATCGATGATTGTCTCTCTTCCTCTAACTTCCTTTGTGGGTTAATTTCTTTTGAAGCATAATCTATTTCAAATTAAAAGTTAGATTTTGAAATTGAGATCTATTTTTAGCTTCCTATAGTAATCTATCTCATATGAAGGATGCTCAAAGTCATTGAATCACTTTTTCAAGTTTTCATAATTAAGTTATTACATTTATCATATGAATATGTTTCTGTTTTATGATTTACTCTTCTTTATAGTAAATAGTGAGTTATTCTTCTCTTATATTTAGATGATAATCTCATAACTGAGAGTTCTTATATATTTTGAAAGGAAGCTAGCTTACAAAAATGACAAGAGGCACAAAATGATTCCAAAAGAAATATAAAAGATACACAATAACCACCAAATAATTATAAGATATATAAAAGCGTATCAAAAATTAAAAGATAAACAAAGTGCGCTAGATAACTAAAAAAGAGGCATAAATGAAACCATAAAGAGATAAGCTTTGTTCTCTTTCAATTCTTTAAATCTTAGAAAAATCCAAGTGCCACTTAATATTTTCAAACACTTGAACTTTAAAAATCATGATTTTACTTTACAATACTATTCTATCAGATATTTATTTGAAGATAAGGTTGAAAAGATCCTTCTTCTTATCTAATATTTTTTATGAATTAGATTTTTATTTTAAAAGATTTTTAACCTGTAAGGAGTGTGAGCTAAGGTTCACAAGATTGATTTTCTACCCTTTTTGGATTAGCATTGTTAATTAATCTCTTACTAATTTTTAATATACTCACAAAGGAAATTTATTACTTAATAGAGTTGATCGATTCAAAAAAAAATTTATGTTCTTTTATTTTGATTTATGATTTCTTTTGTTTGGTTTTATGTGTTGTTTTATGTTGTAAGTTTTTATTATTTTTATTTTAGTTTTGAAATCCTCCTGATCATCACATTCTATATCCTGAATTTTTTATGTTTTACTCACATTGTTCAGGACGATCCACATCATCCTATGCGATTTAAACAAAAATACACCTTTTTCATAACAACACACCCAACAGCTTATCTGAACCAATTATTGATGATCATACTGGACAATTCTCATTTTTTCATATAAGATCCATGCGTTAGAAATGGTTGGATAATTTGAATGCTGTTAGGCCGATCCATTATTACACATCATCCTAGATGATACACATGTTCGTCTTATACGATCCAATTATTCAATGGTCTTAAAGGCTAACTCTTCTGGAGGATCATCCTATGTCTCATCATCCAGTACGATGTCTGATCATCCTTGATGATAAAACAACCTTTTTTGATCGATCATTTAGATGAAATTATTATACCTGATCATCCTAGATGATTTTCTTGAATCTATATAAAAAACCTAACTACTGTTGGTGGAATTTTGAAAACGATTTTTGAAAAATATTAGTTCTCTTTGGGAATTTTGAAATTGAAATTGGATTCTAATTCTAGAGTCGAATCAACTCGGCAGAAAAAGTATATCACCCCGAAGGACGAAAATAAAATTTCATAACGGTATTCAGACTTAGAATTATGAAACTCATCTTGAATATCATGACCAGATTCTAAGGAGAACTTTATATGGCCCCTAGGGGACAAGGTAAAGTTTAACTAAATATCCAGTTATGATATCCAAGAAGTATGATCGTCGAATTTATATCCGAAACCTTATCAAAGAAGGATGTACCTCCCCGGAGGGAGATGACACCTTTCAATGATAATTCTTCTGATATAATAACGACGATCATTCCTTAACCTTTCCCAAAGAAATCTAAGAAGATTTTAAAAAGATTAATTTTGAAATCAGGTGTGTGTGGTTCCAAATCTCCTACGAGCGCAAGCCCTCGTAGTTAATTACATCGTAGGGAGACAGAGTCCCCTACGAAAACTCTCGATTAAAATAATAATGAAATTTTGTTAGATTTTCTAGGAGTGATATCAAAGACGAATGGAATTTTTTTGGAAAATCAAGAGGGAATGGATCAAGATTGAACATTTATTAACAAAATCGAGGGAAGAGAGGTAGGGGACACCTTGAGATTCCGGAACCATCCGGAAGTGTCCCAACTTAATCTAAGTGTTGGGCTTTATGTTTTAGGATTAAAAGGAAACTTTAATTGAAGTTGAGCGTCTTATTAGAAATTTGGGATTATATTCCCGAAATTTGGGGTCTTATGATCAAAGATCTGCCCCGGATCCTAAATCTATTTTGAACACTGGACCACAGTCATCCGAACCTAACTAATGCAATGCAATGCCTGGACTTACCCCGGCCTGGATTAGGGAGCCAGCTAACCACCTAATCGATTTAAAAGAGATGAGTCCGATCTTTTTATAAAAGAGTGGTAGGGACGTTGTACTTAAAGTTTTGGAGAGTTGGGGCCGACATCTAGAAATTTTCCTGATTGGCCCCTTCGACTTATGCAGGGTGCTAAAATGCTAAAACTGATGCAATTAAAGTTTTGACTCTTTTAATTTGTATCTAATGCAATGCATGCTGGTCGACAACTTCCAAATCAGATATGCTTAAAATTTTAAAAACAGGCTTAGAAAATAATTTTTTTAGAAGACTGGGCTTCCCCAGGTCCGGCACCTCATCCTCATAGGTCAGACTATCCGAACTCTACCTTCGGGTGGGGAAGGGTCTAAAGCAAGGAAAGAATAATGCAGAAATATGCATGCGACCCAGGGGTCGATCTCTAGATTCATTATCTTTCTATGTTGTTTAGACTCACTAAAATTTTAGACTTTTAAAGTTATGAGTATAAAACTTTCACACCCTTACGAGTCTCACGTATCCAGGCAAAAACAAAAGTGGCACACAATCGCCAAATAACTAAGAAAAGCAAGCAGTCCTAGAGGCAATCAATTCATCACATCAAATATTAATTAATCAATAAATATCCATAGGCAAAGTTGTCTTGCTTATTACAAACCAGAATTTTGCATAAAGTAAAGTGGCCGGGCACCACTGACAACAACTCGGATTCTAAACCTAATAATGATGCAAGTAATTTTGAGTGGGATATTCTCAATCTTCAAGTCTTCAATCTTATTCTTCTTTGAACTCCTTTTCTTAAAACTCCTTGGATTCTTCATGGTGAACTACCCAAATGGACAAGAGGACACTTCCCTTCAAAAGGGAAGGCCACTCTTTCCTCTTTGGGTATAAAAGAGGTATGATCTAAATTTGGATTCCCAAATAGAGAAGGAATGTTTCCCAAAGGAGCATCCTTTCCTCTTTGGAACCCAAACTTTGGACCTATATATCCCAACTCAAAATTAACTTTCACAACACTTGACAATTATATAAATTACATTTATTTGAAAATAAAATCTAGACTCACCTGTAGGGTTATTCTAAGTAGTTAATAAATAAAAAGAAATTATTCCCAAGCAGTTATATTTGTGCAGAAAAATAAGGAAACACACTGGCCACGCTCCTTTTATTTGGGGGCTTTAGCAGCTGAAGCACCTGTGCAAGCATTTATAGCAATTAATATTTTTTTTTATTGATTTAGCCCCCTTTTATTGCCCTGCATGAACGTGGCCACTTGCAGAAAACTGTGTGAACATCCAGATTGTACCTAACCTAAGGGTAGTCTAATCGCCAAACACATCAATCCATCCACAGAGTGTAGAAAAAGTAAGCAGTTAAGCAAAGCAATTTCATCCATAACATGTAGTGAAAACTACGAAAAATTCGGCACACAGCAGAAAAGTAAACACCGGCCTAACCTAGATCTAGATTTGGTTGTCCTAGCACATCATCTAAAGTGTGTGTAAAAGGTCGTGTGGCTGAGGTAGGTCTTAAAGTGGGCGATTAGTTAAAGTTGTCTAGAAAAGTTCTGAATTTGTTAAGGCTTAAAAGGAGATTTAGATTAAAATTTAAGTATTGATAGATTAAGATTTTTATTTAAACATATTTTAAAAGTTAATTGATTACTACCTTTGTTTCACACCGAGGCCGTGAAGTTTATTTCACCTTCCTTGGGGCTAAGCTAATAGCCTCGTAGGCTTGGGTTACCCAGTAGCAATCGGGGTTGATTAAGTTATTTAAATTGGTTGGAATTAAAGGAGTGTGTTGATATTAAAGGGAGTTGGTTACTGATTCTAGTGGATTAGTTGAGAAATTTTATTAACCTATTAGGAAAGTTCTGGGATTTGGGAGAGTTAACAAATTTTGGAGGTCAACTCGATAAAGGGTCAAAATTTGACTTTTAGAATCAGAGTTAATCTTAAAGGTTTCAGATTTTTTAATAAATACTAGACCTAATTATGAGTTGTTAGATAGGTGGTACATTCAATTTGGAGTTCTCTATGAAAGGTTATGATTTTTAGAAGTTTTGGCCCGATTTTGACCTAAAGTTGACCTAAAATGTTGACTCCTTGATTTTGACCAAATTATGGAGGTTTAATATTTTTAGAGAACACTAAATTCTAATTGAAGTCATTTTCCATTGAGTTTTAGTGATTTGGGATTTTCTATAATTAATTATGAATTTTGAAAGTTTGGGTATTTATTGGAATTATTAAATTACTTCAATTAAGGGCTCTTTTAATGATTTGAAACTCAAATGAGTCTTAAACTTCTTGAAATCAACTCCAAAGATCAGAAATGATCTAAGGAGAGATCAGTAAGTGTTTAAAGATTTCTTTGGGATTTTTAATAATTTTTAATTAATTAAAACTGATTAACCCTTGATCATACCTAAAGACTAAATTAAGCCAAATCTAGAAGCCAATTCAAGAGGGTTTCAATTTTCAATGATTAAGGGATTAATTAGGAACAATTATAAATATTTTAATAGATTTTATGAGTTAAAGATAGTTCATTATTAATTAATTAGGGTTAATAGGCCACTTCTAAGAGGGATTTTTGAGGCTCCTACTTGGGGAACCAAATGAACTCCAAATTTGATGAAATTTGGACCATAGGATCACCTGACCCTAAGGACTAAACCCACAAAATTTGAGATCAAATGGAGTACTCTAAGGTGGTTAACTGAACCACCCAAGGTGAGCTCTAAGTCACCTTCAAATCACTATAAGGATCTATCCTAAGATTGGATTGGGGCAAAATCAGTGGCTTTACACTTCTTACCCGACACATCATTATCACACAAAGAATCACACCCTAAATCCCATTGGATAGGTCTATACCCCATTATGAAGATAAGGGTCAAACCATGACCCTTAAACTCAAAATTTGGGGAAAATGCCCTTGAACATCTTAAAATGGGGAGATAAAAATTGGACATGTCAAAGACATGTTCAATTTCAGTCTCCCAAAATTCCAGGCCTGGTGGACTTGTATTTAAAGAGTAATTAAAGAAATTGATAAAATGCTCAAACTAAAATTAAACCTAACACTGACCTAACCAGGGCCTGGAACCATAAGGCTTTTGTAGATCTCCCTGAGACCTTTCCAATGAGCCTAAGAACACCTAATTTGGACAAGTGTGGAGGGAGTTATGATTTTTTAAAGTTCCCTTAAATTTTTGGAATTATTAATTCGGCCATTACACAGTCAGCAGCCCTTTACACGCGCCGCGCGCTGATTGGCTGGGCAATCGTTGGCGCTAACCGTTAACGGTCCGATTAACCACAGCCGTCGGATGGCGGATCGGACGACAGGGATTAAATGCGCTCCGATACCGTGGGATCTAATCCGAGCCGTTGATCGGAATCAACGGCTGAGATTACGTCTTCAACCTCCCGCTCGTATCCGAGACCATGAAGCTTCTCCGTCGTGATCCTGGCGATCCCGTCGGAGAACTCCGATGAAATTTCACAGGGAGGATCAGGACAGTGGAAAACTTCAATCCAACGGTGAAGATCCGTTGGGGTGAAGGTTTCCTTCACACTTGACCAGACTACCTAGCTAGGGAGCTCGGGATGAAGGGATTACCGTAGAGAAAGTCTCAACGAATGAGCTTCTATATCAGGAAGCTTCAGGGGATGATGGCGAATTGATCTCCTTCAGACATCGGGATCGGAGGACGGCCGGAGGTGCGACTTCGAGCAGGATGCCGGAGGCTTTCACGGGCGCTCGCTCGAACAGGTGAAGGGATCGGTCTGGGAGCTCGAAGCGAGAGCCTGGGAGGTCGCAGGAGCTCTGGGAAACGATTTTGACTGATTGAGGATGCTTCTGGCAGTCTCAGGAGCTTGAACCTATTCGACCACCTTTTTTTAAGTTTGGACGGCCGAGATTGAGCTAGAGGGGGCTCGGATTGATGCCAGGTGGAAGATGGCGACGTCCTAGGGAGGTCGTGGGGATCAAACCGGTGGGCAGCAACTTTGATCCAAGAGTTGTCTGGGGGGGACCACCGGAACTCGTTTTCCATTGGTTCCGACCGCCGCCGGCCATGGTTTGGGTCAGGTTGACTGGGGGAGGCCGATGGGGACATGTTGGAGTCAGGGGTGGAGTCAATTTGGCCTGAGAACATCTGGATTGAGTTGGTGACTGGGTTGGACCCAAACCTGCTCGGTTCGAGTTGAATTGAGCTCAATCCAGGTCAGGTCAAACCCTGGGTTTGGTATGGGAGATATGTCTGGGTCTGGTGCACCCAATGCAAGCGGCAATTGGATTCAATTTGGTCTGGGTTAAAAGATGGCTCGGGTTGATCCAAATCTGCTAGATTCGGGTCGATTTGGGCTCAACCCAGGTCAGGCTAGACCTTGGGATTGAGGTGGGAAGTGGGTCTAAGTCTGGTGGACCCAATGCAAGTGGCAATTGGGTCCAATTTGATCTGAGTTGGAAGATGGCTCGGGTCTATGTGTTTTTGGCTACTTTGGGTTAGCCTAAAACCTGACACAGGTTAGCCCAGAGCATGGGCGGGCTGGAGGAGGTGTGTTGGACCTAGGGCCACCTATGGGAGGTGTTGATCCAGTTCAATTGGGCTTAGGTTGAGAATTGTCTTAATCCCAAGTGATCTTGGGCACTTTGGGTTAGCCTAACTCTTGACCCAAGTGAGCCCAAGGGTTGGGCTGGTCAAGGAAGGTGTATTGGGTCAATGGGAACCTAATGACACCTTGATTTGGATTCAATTTGATTAAGGTTAAGAGATGGCTCAAGGGAGACCTCTCTTTGGTCACTTGGGTCAAGCTATATGGCTAACCCAAGTGAGCCCAAGGCTTGGGTCTCCAAGATAGGTCTCTTGGGTACCCAAGAGATCATCCCTTACATTCAAAAAGACTTGGAATGGATTTGATTCAAAAATTTGAAGGGGAGGGGTGTATGGGTCAAACTTGGTTGACTTGGTCAACCAGGTTGACCCAAGGTTTGCACTTAAGCTCAACAAGTTGGGTTTGGTATTTGAAACTTGTTGAAAGTGATTTCAAAGAATTTGGAGTTGATTTGAATTGAAATGGGCATTTGAAATCCCCATAGGGGTATTTTGGTCAATTTTGACCCATTGGTCAACTAGGGTCAAAAATGGGTCTAAAAAAATGCAGTTTACTACTCAATGGGTTACAATCAGGGGTTTGGAAGTGATTGGAGGCTTTGATGAGGGCTCCAAGATCAAAATCTTCAAGGTGTTAGGTCCAATGGCATAGGCTGTAAATATTTGAAGGTTTTACAGCCTTTGGATTTTTATTCAGATTCTAGGGTTAGGGACCTCAGAATGGGCTCAAAATTGGAGGGTAACCTCTAGAGACATGTCTTATCACTTTGCAAGTGATAGACCCTGAATCAGAGGTCATTTGACTGGGTTTTAAGATGTTTGAAAAATCTTTAAAAAAGGTCTTTAGGACAGGGCCTTAAGACTTTGGATTTGAGTCTGGATCTCTGGATTTGGAATGGATTTCAAGTTTGAGTGATTAATATTGAAATATCCAAATCATTTACAATCATGTGGTGATTGTTAATGAATGGATAGGGTCAAAGCTAGATCAAAGGTAGGATCAAAGTCTAAATTGAAGTTTGGATTCTCAAGTTGATTGGGTCAAAGTTTGGATATGTTTGAAGCTTGAATTAATTTGGATTTGAATTGAATGTGAAAGTTCGATGGGGATGTTAAGCCCTATGAACTTAGTCCCAAACTAACCAAGAGGGGGGGTGAATTGGTATTTTAAAAACTTCGTTTTTTTTTTTAAACAAAGAAATAAAGTTGCATAAACCAAATCACACAACGGAAATAATGCGGAATTTTAAACGTGCGGAAGCAAGAAAAGAAACACAGAGATTTATAGTGGTTCGGTCGACTCGACCTACGTCCACTCCTTGGAGGCACCCTCCAAGTATTGCACTACACAAAAAGTGACTCTCCTTTAGCCCCCACGGCTAGGTGGAGAAACCCTTACAAGAACCTCCTTTTTGCCACCCCGGCAAGGCAGAGAACCTCTCTCCTTTTGCTTCCTCCTGAAGCTGGCAGAGAACCAGAACCAAAAGCACAACTCCTTACCTCTACCGACCCTTCCACGGACGAGAAACTCTAGATGAAGACGACGCAAAGAGATCCTTGAAGCAACCCTTGTGAAACCCCTCACAAGCTCCCCCTCACAAGATCCTCTCTCTCTCTTCTCTCTCTCTTTCTCTCCTCAAGGTCTTCTTAGGTCAAGGCAGCAGCCAAAGGTCATTAAAAAACGTTGAACAAGAGCTCTTTAAATAGAAGAGCTTCAAAAGAGCTCATTAATTGCAAGTTGCCGACTTTATCGTCCAGGCCGATATGGACATCGGCCTGGCCGATAAGTACAAATTAATGAAGATCGGCCAGAGCATAGCCCTGGATGCCAGAGTGGACGATTGAAAATTAGCTTGATAGTCCAGGCCGATCTCACGATCGTCCTGGCCGATCAGTTCAAATCAGACGAAAATCGTCCTGACAATAGCTCTGAATATGGTCTGGCCGATATTGATCGTCCTGAAGTAACTTAAGGTTTTTGACTAGATCGTCCTGGCCGATCCTGCGATCGTCCAGGACGATATGATCGTATCAATCATCCTTAATTACTTCCTTGATTTCCTGAACAATTATGGCATAATCTGTTAATATCGTCCAGGCCGATCCGAGGATCGTCCTGGCCGATAATTTAAAGATATGTTATACCATACTTGTCCATGGCGGCTACTTCTTTCTGTTTTGAGCTTATCGTCCTGGCCGATACACGTATCGTCCAGGCCGATCGGTTAACGTTGGCTGCCTTAATCAAGAACCCTTAATTAGACTTTCTGTTTTAAGCTGATCGTCCAGGCCGATACAATATATCGTCCTGGCCGATATGAGTAAAAACAGAATTTCTAATTCTCTCAAGTGTGTGTGTGAAGGGTTACAAAGTATCAGTCTTTTTGATTATTACAAGTGGACTCAAAAGGTAAAAAATAAAAGTACAGACTGACTCAACCCTAACCCTACGCATTCCTGAACTTGGCTCCTTTTTGATTGTCCGATCGTCGATTCCTGAAAAGTTAGAAGCAACAAGCTGTCCAAGAAAAGTAGTGTTTGTCAATCATCAAAACATAAGACATGAAAAAAATAGATTTGCAACAATCTCCCCCTTTTTGATGATGACAAAACATATTAAAGGGATTTAATCACAACCATGAAAAAATAACCTCATAAACTTCTCCCCCTTTTGACATATCAAAAAGGAGGGCACATTAAAGCATAGTAAAAGAAATTCCCATTTCTTTTTTTTTTTTTTTTTTTTTTTTTTTTTTTTTTTTGTTTTTGTTAAGCACATCAATGATATAGTATTCCATGTGATTGTTTTAAAAATTTGTGAGTTAATGTGTTACCAATCTTATTTAATCCATAGAATAGGAGAATATCCGTTCATGGTTTACCCTTAGCCAAAACATTGTCTTAGGGTAGAATCGTCTTTTGAAATCAATAACCTAACTCAAATAATTAATTGAATATGAGAAAAAGAATCTACCCACAACTTGGCATAAGGAAAATATCTCCATAAAACAATGAGGTAGATTTGTCACAATCGAACGATAATCGAGATCAAGCCTTTGAGAATCAAAACTTCTAAGTTCTAAAAAGATATAAAAAGAGAGAATAGCTTGCTTTTGAGTGGGCTCATTTTATGCCTCTTGTCAATGTTGTGGCGCTTTGCGCATCCTTTTATAGATTTTTCAATTTTTTGGCGTCTTTGCGCTTCTTTTGTTGGCATCATTGGCCAAAATTTTTTTATTTTTGCAAGCTAGATTCCCTTTTAGACTCTTTTTTAAAAAAAACTTAGTTGTGAATATATCTTCTCAGATATTAGAGAATAGGAGCTCTCTCTCTAACATAGGGAAGAATTACCACAAGCAGGATTAATAATTGAAGACAAGAATAACGAGGGATCATGAGGTGACAAAAAAACTTTTAATCATTGTAAATATAAGATAGATTTGCTTAAGCAAGCTTTTAGAAAGAATCTTAGTTTCATAAGCAATCTTTTATTCTGAGATAGACTTTTGATTAGAAAAGAAAATTATGCCACTAATACTAAGTTAGGTAAAGAGACACAATCACAAGATATTCATACTATCTAGGGATTAAGTGGATGAAAACATATTAACTACAAATTGTTAAAGACAAGACAAGAGATATCATATCAGTGAAGATCTAAAAACTAAGGTAAAAGAAAAAGAAGACAACAAAAAGAAAAAATTTTCATGCATTTATGTCAATCACACCCAATCTGGTCCTTAAAGTGCTGAAAGTGTCGAAGGCCAGTGGTTTAGTAAAGATGTCTGCCAGTTGGTTTTCAGTTGTCACATGGTGTAACTCAATGTCTCCCTTAGTCACATGATCTCTAATAAAGTGATGCCTAATGTCAATGTGTTTAGTTCTTGAATGTTGGATAGGATTTTTAGAGATGCATATGGCACTAGTGTTGTCACAAAAAATTGAGATGGTGCTTACATGTACTCCTAGATCCAATACCTGTTGTTTCAACCAAAGAACTTGGGCCACACAACTTCCAAGAGCAATGTATTCAGCTTCAGCAGTGGACAGTGCAACAGAATTTTGCTTTCTACTAGACCAAGAGACCAAGGATTGTCCAATGAATTGACAAGTTCCAGAGGTGCTCTTTCTATCCACCTTGCATCCTGCAAAATCAGAGTCAGAAAAACCAATAATCTCAAAAGAAGTGCTATGTCTAGGGTACCAAATCCCTAATCCTTGTGTCCCCAAAAGGTATCTAAAAATCCTTTTAATAGCAGTCATGTGGGATTCCTTAGGGTTAGCTTGAAACCTAGCACAAAGACAAACACTAAACATAATGTCAGGTCGGCTTGCAGTTAAGTAAAGTAAAGATCCAATCATGCCTCTATACTTCTTCTGATCAACAGACTTACCACTTGGGTCCTTATCCAACGGAGCACTAGAAGTCATGGGAGTGTTAATTGGCTTGGCTTTGTCCATCTCATATTTCTTCAAAATGTCTCTTATGTATTTTGTTTGATTTAGAAAAGTGCCATCTTCCAATTGTTTTATGCTAAACCCCAAAAAGTAAGACAATTCTCCCATTAAACTCATTTCAAACTCTCTACTCATTGTTTTAGAAAAGTCATCACACAAATTTTTATTTGAAGATCCAAAGAGTATATCATCAACATAAATCTGAACAATGAGTAAATCATCTCCAACTTTTTTAAGAAAAAGGGTGGTGTCTACGCTCCCCTTGACAAACTCCCTCTCTAGTAAGAATGTGCTAAGCCTCTCATACCAAGCTCTAGGTGCTTGTTTTAAACCATACAAAGCCTTTTTTAATTTAAACACATGATTTGGAAATTGAGAACTCTCAAAACCTGGAGGTTGTTCTACAAACACATCTTCTTTTATCTCCCCATTTAAAAAGGCACTCTTGACATCCATTTGAAAAAGCTTAAATCTTTTATAACAAGCAAAGGCTAATAGCACTCTAATGGCTTCCAATCTAGCTACAGGGGCAAAAGTCTCCTCAAAGTCTATCCCTTCTATTTGATTGTACCCCTTAGCCACTAATCTAGCTTTATTCCTCACCACCACTCCTGAATCATTCACTTTGTTCTTAAATACCCACTTTGTTCCAACTACACTTTGTTCCTTAGGTCTTTCCACAAGTTCCCAAACATCATTCCTAACAAATTGATTCAACTCTTCTTGCATTGCTATCATCCAAAACTCATCAGAGAGGGCTTGATTAATGGTGGTGGGTTCAGTCATAGAGATAAAGGCAGAGTGGTTCACCTCCTTCCTAAGTCCATGTCTAGTCTTAACTCCACTAGAAAGGTCTCCTAAGATCAAATCCTTGGGGTGACTAGTAGAGTATCTCCAATCTTTAGGCAAAGTGTGTGAAGTTTCTCCCCTTTCATCAAAAGTTTCTATTCCTTGGTTGACTCCTTCTACTCCTCCATTGCTTAGGTGCTCATTCTCCTTCCCCAAATTTTCTACTCCACTTGTAATCTCTCCAACATCATCATCATCTACTCCATGCTTCTTATGATCAGACTCATCAAAAACTACATGGGTTGTCTCTTCCACCATCAAGGTTCTCTTGTTAAACACTCTAAAAGATTTCCCAACACTAGAATATCCTAAGAATACTCCTTCATCAGATTTAGGATCAAATTTTCCCAAGTGAGACTTTCCATTATTGTGAATGAAAACTTTACAACCAAAGACATGAAGGTGGGAAAGATTAGGTGTTCTACCCTTAAGGATCTCATAGGGTGTCTTTTCTAATTTGACTCTAACATTCACCCTATTCAACACATAACAAGCTGTGTTAACCGCTTCAGCCCAAAAGTATTTTGGAAGTGAATACTCAGCAAGCATGGCTCTAGCGGCTTCCACCAAAGTCCGGTTCTTCCTTTCAGCTACTCCATTCTGCTGAGGAGTCCTAGGAGCTGAAAAATTGTGGCTAATCCCCTTCTCCTCACAAAAATCTCCAAATCTTTCATTTTCAAACTCTCCCCCATGATCACTATGGATGGTCAAAATCTCACATCCTAGCTTCTTCTGAATCCAAGTAGAAAAAGTTTTAAACTCCTCAAAAGACTCATTTTTATGAGAAAGAAATCTAGTCCAAGTGAACCTCGAGTAGTCATCAACAATCACAAAACCATAGACTTTCCCTCCCAAACTTGCTATGCTAATGGGTCCAAACAAATCCATGTGAAGGACTTCTAAAGGTCTAGAGGTGCTAATGTCCTTTATGGGGTGAAAAGAGGAGTGAATTTGCTTTCCTAGTTGACAGGCATCACAAAGGTGGTCTTTTGTAAACTTAAGTTTGGGAACACCTCTAACTAGGTCCTTTTGGGTCACTTTCCTAAGGGTTTTCATACTTGCATGACAAAGCCTCCTGTGCCACAACCAAGAATCATCAATGACAGTTTTTAAGCAAAAAGAAGCAGCACATTCAATGCTATTTAAATCAAGCATATAGACGTTGTTTACCCTCTTTCCCTGCAAAATGGTGTTGTTGCTTAAACTTACAATGCATGAATTTGTGAAGAATTGTACGATGAAGCCTTTGTCACAGAATTGACTGATGCTGAGCAAGTTGTGCTTCAATCCATCTACAAGCAAAACATTTTCAATCATAAGGTTCTTGGAATTACCAATTATACCTGCTCCTACCACCTTCCTGGTGGTGTTGTCTCCAAGAGTAACCTTGCCTCCAGTCCTGGATTCTAGTACAACAAACTGGCTAGCATCACCAGTCATATGTCGAGAGCATCCACTGTCCAGGTACCACATACTCTCACGAGGTCTTTTGTGAGAGGCTTCCTGAAAAATTATTAACTGTTAGTTTTAGGAACCCAAGCAGGTTTGGGTTCCTTCTTATGAAGAGAAGAATGCAATGCATGTGTGGTATGCTGTGGATCTTGTACCTTAGGTCTCCATACCCAATGTGAACTATGATGAATTGTACAAGTATGTGAGATATGTCCTATCATGCCACAAGAAAAACATCTAACTCCAGGAAAGGGATTTCTTAAGTGATTTGAGTTATAATGCCTCTCTCTAGGTTTTGGCAATTGATTAATAGTAGAATTCATCCTAGATTTCTTACATGCTTCTAAATCACTTTGAATCTTCAAGTTTGTGTTTTCTAAAATTTCATTTTCAATCCTCAAATTTTTTTCTATTTCTTTTGACTCCTTAAAATCAGATTCAAGAGATATGTGTGATATTTTCAATGCATCATGCTCTTCAACTAACTTACCATGATTTTTATTCAATTCATCAAATTCATCAAGTAAAGT
This sequence comes from Dendrobium nobile, assembly GCA_022539455.1. Taxonomy (NCBI): domain Eukaryota; kingdom Viridiplantae; phylum Streptophyta; class Magnoliopsida; order Asparagales; family Orchidaceae; genus Dendrobium; species Dendrobium nobile. The sequence continues at coordinate 17,191,828 of CM039724.1, read as the reverse complement.
CATGTGATTTGAATCAATTGTTTGATGGTCCTTAATCAAAATTTCATGCTCTTTTTGTAGATTTAAAAATTCTAATTTCAAGCTAGCATGAGTTTTCTTTAATTTTCTATATGATGCATGAATTTTTTCTGAAACTTCAAGAAGTTGATCATATGAAAGTTCACATACCTCTTCTTGATCAATCTGATCTTTTCCCATGAAACACAAGTTTGTAGTTTCTTCCTCTGGTTCAGTCTCAGAAGAATCAGTGCCAGATTCTGCCCAGAAGCTCCTTTGGTTTTTCTTTTTGTCCTTCCTAGACTTTGCTTTCTCATCACCTTTTTCCTTTTCTTTGCTTGAATGATCTTGAAGTGTAGGACAATCGGCTCTTACATGTCCAGGTTTCCTGCATTCAAAACAAACAACATCAGAAGATCCTTTAATATGTTTATGATCCTTACCTTTTCTCCAACTTTGATGATGCTTTTGTTTCTTCCTTAGAAAGCTTTTGAATTGCCTTGTGATGAAGGCAACTCCATCGCTTTCAGACCCAGAAGATTCAGAATCCGATTTGTGTGCCTTCAATGCAATTGTTTTCTCCTTTTTCTTTTCACCTGTATCAAGATTTCTTTGATTCACCCCTTGCTCGTAAGCAATGAGTGAGCCAAGCAAGTTGTCAATAGAATAGGTGTTTAAATCTTTAGATTCAGTAATTGCAGTAATTTTTGCATCATAGGTTGAAGGCAAGCATCTCAAAATCTTGTTAACTTTTTCATAGTTCGAAAGCTCTTTTCCTAGTGCATGTAATGAGGTAGCAATCTGAGTAAACCTAGTGTACATGTCAGAAATCGATTCATGAGGTTTCATACGAAAAAGTTCGTAGTCATGCAAGAGAATGTTTAAACGGGATTGTTTGACTTCATTAGTGCCTTCATAAGTAATGCACAATTTATCCCAAATTTCTTTACCAGTTTTGCAAGTTGAAACACGCATGTAATCCTCAGATTTTAATGCACAGAAAAAACAATTCAAACACTTAGCATTTAGTTGAGCTAAATCTCGTTCATCAAAAGTCCATTCGGTAAAAGAAACTTCCGTTTTAAAACCGTTAATTTCACGAGAAGGTGGAGAATACCCTTCTTGTATAAGCATCCACATGCGATAATCAGTAGATTGTAAAAAAGTTGACATGCGAGTTTTCCAGAAATCAAAAGGTAGGTTATCGAACAGAGGAGGTCGGGTAATAGAATACCCTTCCGTAGTGTTGCGATTCCCAAAGTTAGACATGGATCAAATTCAAAAAGTTTTTAAACTTTAATTTTCGAATCAGTGGCTCTGATACCACTTGAAAGTTCGATGGGGATGTTAAGCCCTATGAACTTAGTCCCAAACTAACCAAGAGGGGGGGTGAATTGGTATTTTAAAAACTTCATTTTTTTTTTTAAACAAAGAAATAAAGTTGCATAAACCAAATCACACAACGGAAATAATGCGGAATTTTAAACGTGCGGAAGCAAGAAAAGAAACACAGAGATTTATAGTGGTTCGGTCGACTCGACCTACGTCCACTCCTTGGAGGCACCCTCCAAGTATTGCACTACACAAAAAGTGACTCTCCTTTAGCCCCCACGGCTAGGTGGAGAAACCCTTACAAGAACCTCCTTTTTGCCACCCCGGCAAGGCAGAGAACCTCTCTCCTTTTGCTTCCTCCTGAAGCTGGCAGAGAACCAGAACCAAAAGCACAACTCCTTACCTCTACCGACCCTTCCACGGACGAGAAACTCTAGATGAAGACGACGCAAAGAGATCCTTGAAGCAACCCTTGTGAAACCCCTCACAAGCTCCCCCTCACAAGATCCTCTCTCTCTCTTCTCTCTCTCTTTCTCTCCTCAAGGTCTTCTTAGGTCAAGGCAGCAGCCAAAGGTCATTAAAAAACGTTGAACAAGAGCTCTTTAAATAGAAGAGCTTCAAAAGAGCTCATTAATTGCAAGTTGCCGACTTTATCGTCCAGGCCGATATGGACATCGGCCTGGCCGATAAGTACAAATTAATGAAGATCGGCCAGAGCATAGCCCTGGATGCCAGAGTGGACGATTGAAAATTAGCTTGATAGTCCAGGCCGATCTCACGATCGTCCTGGCCGATCAGTTCAAATCAGACGAAAATCGTCCTGACAATAGCTCTGAATATGGTCTGGCCGATATTGATCGTCCTGAAGTAACTTAAGGTTTTTGACTAGATCGTCCTGGCCGATCCTGCGATCGTCCAGGACGATATGATCGTATCAATCATCCTTAATTACTTCCTTGATTTCCTGAACAATTATGGCATAATCTGTTAATATCGTCCAGGCCGATCCGAGGATCGTCCTGGCCGATAATTTAAAGATATGTTATACCATACTTGTCCATGGCGGCTACTTCTTTCTGTTTTGAGCTTATCGTCCTGGCCGATACACGTATCGTCCAGGCCGATACACGTATCGTCCAGGCCGATCGGTTAACGTTGGCTGCCTTAATCAAGAACCCTTAATTAGACTTTCTGTTTTAAGCTGATCGTCCAGGCCGATACAATATATCGTCCTGGCCGATATGAGTAAAAACAGAATTTCTAATTCTCTCAAGTGTGTGTGTGAAGGGTTACAAAGTATCAGTCTTTTTGATTATTACAAGTGGACTCAAAAGGTAAAAAATAAAAGTACAGACTGACTCAACCCTAACCCTACGCATTCCTGAACTTGGCTCCTTTTTGATTGTCCGATCGTCGATTCCTGAAAAGTTAGAAGCAACAAGCTGTCCAAGAAAAGTAGTGTTTGTCAATCATCAAAACATAAGACATGAAAAAAATAGATTTGCAACAGAATGAAGTTTGAGATTTGAATTGATCAAGGGTAGGGATTGATTTGAGGTTGGAGTCTATCAAAGGGTCTAGAAGAACTCTAATATCTAGGATTCAGAGGGGCTCTAGAATTTGGATTATGGAAGAATCCTAAGTTCTAGGATAGGCCCTAAGGTCTGGTTCTAGGAAAGAATCTTAAACTCTAGAGTAGGCCCTAAGGTCTGGCTCTAGGAAAGAATCTTAAAGTCTAGAGGGGATCCTAGGATCTAGGATTGATCTGGGGTTTGGAAGGGCCTTAGTGACCTCATACAAAAATGAGGTCAACAACTACATGGTCTTCTTCACTATAATTCTTCAATACTTCTTCCTTCTCTTTTAAAACCTAGTCTTCTATAATGGCTGATGGTAAAATATCTCGTGCACTCATAGGCAGCTCTTCCAGGAGTGTTGTTGATTCCCAATTTACTAAAGCAGTTGATGAAGCTGCTTACACCCACTATAAATCTGCTGGGATTAACCCATCCAAACTTGTTAATCAAGAGGTTTTGACTTATTAGGTACTAGAACTATTTGTCTGCACCACTCTTAGTTTTATTCTTACACTTGCTTTTCTGTTCAATTCTAAACTACTGATTGGCTTCAAATCCTGATTTTAATTGGGGCCCTGTTAATACCCTTCTTAGAGAAACTAATTCCCCCTATCATGACTCTGTAATTGGTATCCTAGTGAAAGATGCCTGAACCATCCAGCATATTCTTCGCACCTCCTTTATTCCTAAAGCTAGGGATTAGATTCATATTACTCCCATCATGTCACTCAATAACTACTATATAAAGGATCATCGAGATTTTAATGTGTTGATCTTTTAATCTGTTATATTGAACATCTAACAAGCATTAGGGATCCTGGCCTCAAAAGAAAGCCAAATGTAGCTTTAGGACATATCATTGCCTATGTCCTCAAATCCAAATATAACCTTTAATATCCATGCCCACCTAATCACCTCCCTATTTTCTACTCAAATAGCTCCTTCTATGTCCTTTACAGTACTCATCATCACCTTATGTATGAAGATGCTATAGAAGAAGAGGAAGGACCTATTCCTGCACCTACCCCTATCCACCAGCACTCCTAGATAGATTAGCTGGTTTGGAAGTTTGACCAATAGGAAGCAAGGTTTGAATCCTATGTAGCCGAGCAGCAGTAACATAATTAGGACTTAGCTCGGTTTGATGCATGCGTAGCCTAGCAGCAGTAGTAGCATGACCAGGATATGGCCTTATTTAGTGAGTAGTGTAGCTCTCTTCATGGTTACCTTCAGCAGCCACCACTACCACCTCCACCTGATCAAGGTTCTTATTCTTTTAGTTTGTCTATGATTTTGTTTCTATGTTTGTACAGGTCTTCCTTCCTATACTTTATTCTGTTTATTGTTTTTCTTCTTTTCACCTATTTGATGTCAAAAGGGGGAGTGATGTGTTGTTTGCTTATGATTTAATGGAATTTTCCTTCTTTAATAGGTCTCATTATTTCTTAAAAAAAAAGAGAGAAAAATAAAAATTTCCCTTGCTTTGAAATTTTTTTAATAATAATGTTTTCCATCATAAAAAAAGAAGAGATTATTATAAATCTAGGCCCAATCACAGTGATTTTGATTATAACAAATATTATTGTTTATTTACTATTGTTATTCTTGTATATCTATTTTGTTTGCCCTACTTACAAACATTTTAGGTCCAAAATATCAATTGCAATGCAAATCAACTCAAGATCAGATAGACTAGGGTTGAGTCTATCTATAATTTCATTTTGAATGTACTTTTTAACTTTCTTGAGTCAAGTCATGTATCTGGTGGCCCCCAAACTAAGTAACCTTACACACATTTAGGGGGAGTGATTTAGTGAGTTAGAGGATTTTCTATTTTTTGGAGTAATCATACATGATAATTTCAATCGTATTGGATGATTAATTAGAAATAAAAATACTAATTAGGGCATCCCTGGTAATTAAGCTTGCTTAATTAATTGTACTGGACGACTCAAGATCGTATATAATGATCAATTCAAATTATAAAAAATAGCTACCAATTATAATTTAGGTAATATTTTTATTTTCAAACTTTATTCTAATCATATAGGACGATATATATCATCCTGGACGATTTATGATAATCATGCTTAAATTGATATGGTGATTAGGGGAGTAATTATAGTTAAATATACCAATCATATCATACATAACGATCCACTAAGGTCATACTAGATGATCTATTATATTTTGTATGATGATTTCTTATCATCTAAGAGAAAAAACCATAATTTTCTTCTAATCATCCAAAAGAATTATACTAGACGTCCTGAGAGGGTTGCAAGATGATATGAAGATTGCCACCCATCGTCCCATGTCATACTGGATGATCAATATAGTATCTGTAACTAATCATCCTGAATGAATGCAGGATCGTACTAGATGATCTATATAAATACTTATATTGATCGTACAGGGCAAATGTGATCGTCTTGGATGAAAGGGCTATTCTGCATTAATCGTATAGGATGATCTATCGATTGTACTAGATGATCTTTATTAGCAACTTTAAATTTAGGTCATCTTTTAAGGCTTTTATTTAAGTTATCTCAATTGTTTCTTAAGATAATCTTTTGATGTGGAAGAGATCAGAGAGAGAGTTTAGAGAAGGAAAAGGGAGAGCTTGAGAGAAAGAGAAATCCTTTTGAGGGGGAGTTATGAAGGATTCACAAAAGTTGCTCCAAGTAAGGTGAAAATAACCTTCTTCAAGTTGCTTATCTATTTCCTTGGTGGCTCTAGGGAGATCTTCATCAGCATTATATCAAGGTTGTATGCCCACTCCATGAGAGAGTAAAAGGATTCCTAGGTTCTCTGCCTTCACTAGGTGGGTAAAAAGGATTTGCAGGTTCTCTACCTACTCTAAGAGGGAGTAAAAGGATTCATGGTTCTCTACCTCACTTGGTCGGTGGAAAGAGTTTGTAAGGGTATCTCTACCTTTTTATAGGAGAAAAAGGAGAGTCACTTCTGAAAGTTCGTTAGGGATGTTAGGCTTCTTATGAACTGGCCCAAGGCTAACTAAGAGAGATGTGAATTGGTATTTTAAAAAAATTCTTAAACCAAATCACAATCACCACAAAGAAATCAAAGTGCGAAAATTAAATACGGAAATAATAAAGGAAAGAACACACCAGATATAGGGGTTAGGTCAAACCTTGACCTACGTCCACTACTAGGAGACACCCTCCGAGTATTGCACTAAACTAAGTGTCTCTCCTTTAGCCCCCACAGCTAGGCGGAGAAGCCCTTACAAAATAACCTCTACCTTCCCAAGTGTGACGGAGTAGCCGGGTCCTTTGATACAAAAGAGATCTTCTTCTTCTGTGAACTTCCCTCAAGACAAGCCTTGAATCCGATGATACTAAGGTGTAAGCTCACCGGAGCAACCGTGTGGAATCCCCCTCCACACTCCCTTGAGCCCCCCTCCAAGGATCTTCTCCCTCTCTCAAACTCCACCCTTTCCTCTCTCCCTTTCAAGCTCTCTCTTTAAGTTCCCTCCAAAAGAATGAAGCTACAATGGTTGCAAAAGACCCTTACCAAGTGTCTTGTCAAAGCTTCTATAGAAGAGCTCAAAATGAGCTAATTAATGCAACTTACTAACATTATCATCCAGGCCAATATAAATATCAGCCTGGCCAATCAGCGTAAATTACGCTCAATCAGCCCATTCGGTTAGGACGATCAAAAGATTTTTGGTCATATCGTCCAGTCCGAAGGATATCATCTTGGACGATTAGTTCAAATAAGAGGAAAATCATCCTAAACATCACCCTGCATAGAAGCTGACTGATGTCAAATCGTCTTGACCGATCATACGATCGGCCCGACCGATGTGATCGTGCAAATCACCATTAATAGCTTTCCTTAAATACCAAATTTATTTAGGCATAATTATCAACATCGTCTAGGCTGATGATATGGATCGTCCTGGCCGATGTCCAAAAATAAATAATTCCTAAATAGATCTAGCGGCAGATTCTTTTTGATTTGATCCTATCATCCTGGTCGATACAAGGATCGTCCAGGACGATCGGTTTAATGACGACTGTCTTAATCAGGATGTCCTAATTCGGGTTTTTATTTTTGAACCGATCGTCCAGGTTGATATAAATATCGTCCCGGATAATGTTACCAAAAATAGTAAACTCTAGGGAACAGATAGAAAATCTCCCAAGGTGTGTATGAGCAAGGTTAGAAAGCATTAGGAGCCACATCAATTACAAAGACTCAAGAAAGAAAAAAATGTGTACAAAGTGACATAGACCTAGTCTACCCTATTTTGAGCTGGTTCCAATTACAGTCTGATCTTGTGGACCTGAAATGCCAGTAGGCAATGTAGTCGTAGAGAAACAAGAGTGTTTGCTATCATCAAAATCATAATCCATGAATCTAGATCTGCAACAATCTCCCCCTTTTTGATGATGACAAACATTACTGGTTGAATTTGCAAAAATAAAAATATTTTCTCCTAATCTCCCCCTTACTAAAATAAAACTTTTAAAAATAGGGAGAATATATATATATATATATATATATATATTTGAAAGAGAAAAAAAGATACAAATACAATAATACGATCTCTCCCTTCGACATTATCAAAAAGAAAGGGGCACAAACAAACAAATAAAAAATAAAACGATCCCTGATCTAATGAAAAAAAAATTCTTAAAATGAAAAAATTACCTCTTGATTTTATTCAAAAACTTAGTAAGGAATGGATTGACAACGCATAATCCAGAAAAGATTAGAAATTTAGAAATTATTAATCCAAACTCAAGTTCTTTTAAATGCTCAAAAACTTTTTAATCCAATATCTAAATCAATGAATAAATTAGAAAAAGAAACACTACTTTTTCAAAACTTCTTTCATAAAATATATCTAATAAAAGATTAATGCAAAAATTGATGAATCAAGAATCATGATTTTCAAGATCAAGCATCAAAAATATCAAGGGTTTTCTTAAGCTTTAAGTAATACAGAAAAAAGTAAGCATACTCTTTATGGGCTCATTTTACGCCTCTTGTTAATTTTTCTGCATACTTTGAGTATCTTTTACTTTTTGATACACTTTGTGTATCTTTCTCAATTTGGTGTCATTGCGTATCTTTTAATTTGGCATCATTGGCCACTTTTTTTTTTGATTTGGCAACATTGGCCATTTTTTTTAATATGCTACCCTTCTAAAAATTTAAAAATAAAAGTAAACCCATTCTATTGACACAACAAACTTCTTGATTAAAAAAATTATGAGGTAGATTCAATAACTTGTAAAAGATTCCTATGAGATAGATAAAATGTAGGGAGATGAAAAACGTTCAGTTTCAAAATCCAATTTAAAATATGATGAAGATTTTAAATCAAAAGTAGAATAAGAGAAGAAACAGAGAGACAAAATCATGAATTTCTTTCCTTTAACTATTTTTAGAGAAGTAAACCATAACTTACATAAGAGTTTAAGAAAAAAAATATGAGGTAAAATTTTCATTTTTGTAAAAGTGAACGTGTGTGTTGATCAGAGAAAACTTCATAAAAAAAGAAAAAAATAAAGATAAGTTTAAAATTATAATGTAAAAGAAAAAAGGAATGAAAAATAAATAAATAAATAATAAAGCATAAAGAAAGTACAGAAAACAAACGAAAAACAACGAATAACAAAAAATAAAAATTTCCACAAATAAGGGATTAAGCATAATCTTGCTCCTGATCAGATGATTCAGAAGCTAGGTCTTCCCAAGAGATTTTTTTCTTTTTATTATTTGCCTTTTTTATGATTTGCTTAGCTTTATCATTTTCTTTTGTAGGAAGAGTTCTCAAATTTGGGCACTAATTTTTCATATGTTCAGGCTTCCTGTATCCAAAGCAAATAACGTTAGAAGTAATCTTACTATTCTTACCATTTTTACCTTTATTCCACTTTTGTTAAGGCTTATGCTTTTGTGAGCTTTTTAATTTGCTTGAAAAGCTATCACATTCGTCACCAACTAAGCCACTTTGCTCCATGTCTTCAGCATTTAGTACTATCATTTCACCTGCATCCAAAAGTCTTTGACCCAAACTTTGCTCGTAGGTAATGAGTGAGTCAATCAAATTATAAATAGAATACTCATTCAAATTCTTTGATTCACAAATAGCAACAACTTTAGCATCAAACTTATCAAGTAGACAATGTAGAATTTTATTAACTTTTTCAAGGTTTGAAAACTCTTTACCTAAAGCATGCAATGATGTAATAATTTGAATAAATATAGTATACATGTCTAAGATCGTCTCATAAGGTTTCATGTGAAAATGTTCATAATCATGAATTAAAAAATTCAACTTGGATTGCTTGATTTCACTAGTGCCTTCGTATATGGTGTGTAATTTATCCTAAATTCCCTTATCAGTAGTGCATGTGGAAACTAACATAAAGTCTTCAGAATTTAAAGCACAAAGCAAATAGTTTAACGATTTAGCATTCAATTGAGCATTGATTTGTTTTTCCCTATTCTATTAATTAAAAGGAATATCAGTTTTAATTCCATCTATAACACGTGACGGTAAAGAATAACCCGTTAAAATCATATGCCTCATATGAAAATCAATTGATTGCAAAAATGTAGACATAAAAATTTTTCAAAAATCAAAAGTAATATTTTCAAACAAAGGTGATCTAGTGATTTAATAACCTTCCGCAATATTATGATTAGAAAAATTAGCCATGGATCAAAATTCAAAAGTTTTCAAAAACTTAATTTTATGAATCCCGCTTTGATACCACTTATAAGTTCGTTAGGGATATTAGGCCCCTTATGAACTGGCTCAAGGCTAATTAAGAGAGAAGTGAATTGTTATTTTAAAAAATTTCTTAAATCAAAGCACAATCACCACAAAGAAATCAAAGTGCAGAAATTAAGTGCAGAAATAATAAAGGAAAGAACACACCAGATTTATAGTGGTTCGGTCAAACCTTGACCTACGTCCACTCCTCGGAAGCACCCTCCGAGTATTGCACTAAACTAAATATCTTTACTTTAGCTCCCACAACTAGGTGGAGAAGCCCTTACAAAATCACTTCCACCTTCCCTGGTGCGGCGGAGTAGCCGGGTCTTTTGACATCAAAGAGATCTTCTTCTTCTGTGAACTTCCCTCAAGACAAGCCTTGAATCCGACGGTACTAAGGTGCAAGCTCACCGGAGCAACCGTGTGGAATAACCCTCCACACTCCCTTGAGTCCCCCCGCTAAGGATCTTCTCTCTCTCTCAAACTCCACCCTTTCCTCTCTCCCTTTCAAGCTCTCTCTTCAAGATCCTTCCAAAAGAACAAAGCTACAACGACTGCCAAAGACACTTACCAAGTGTCTTGTCGAAGCTTAAATAGAAGAGCTCAAAACGAGCTCACTAATGCAACTTGTTGACATTATCATCCAGGCTAATATAAATATCGGCCTGGCCGGCCATCATAAATTATGCTTAATCAGCCTGTTCGATTAGGGACGATCAAAAGATTTTTGGTCATATCATCGAGGCTGATAGGATATCATTTTAGACGATTAGTTCAAATCAAAGAAAAATCATGTTGAACATTACCCTGAATAGAAGCTGGCTGATGTCAAATCATCCTGGCCGATCTTGCGATTGGCCCGACCGATGTGATCGTGTAAATCACCATTAATAGATTTCCTTAATTACCAAATTTATTTAGGTATAATTGTCAACATCGTCTTGGTTGATGATTTGGATCATCCTACCCAATGTCCAAAAATAAATAATTCCTAAATAGATATGGCAGTAGATTCTTTCTGATTTGAGCCTATCATCCTAGCCGATACAAGGATCGTCCAGGCCAATCGGCTTAATGACAGCTACCTTAATCAGGATGCCCTAATTCGAGTTTTTGTTTTTGAACCGATCATCCCAGATGATGTTACCAAAAATAGTAAACTCTAGGGAACAGACAGAAAATCTCCCAAGGTGTGTATGAGCAAGGTTACAAAGCATTAGGAGACACACTAATTATAAAGACTCAAGAAAGGAGAAAAGGTGTACAAAGTGACTTAGACCTAGTCTACCTTATCTTAAGCTGGTTCCAATTGCAGTCTAATCTTGTGGATCTGAAATGTCAGTAGGAAATGCAATCGTAGTGAAATAAGAGTGTTTGCTATCATCAAAATCATAATCCATGAATCTAGATCCGCAACAACTTCTATTTAATGTAATACTTGGAGAAGGAGTCTCCAAGGAGTGGACATAGGTCAAGTTGATCAAAACACTATAAATCTTAGTGTGTTCTTTCTATTTATCTTTGAGAGTAAGTGACAGAGAGACTTAGGTGAGTGTTTGAGCGAGAGTTCTTGCAAGAGAAGTGTGTAAACTTATAGGTGAGAATCTCTTTATTTGTGTGATAAATCTCTTCCTTATTTCTTTGAAGATGCTTAAGAGAAGATCTTTGAAGAAGATCCGATACTCTGCCAACACTTGGAGGGTGTAAAAGGACAATGGTACTCTACCGAGACTTAGAGGGTGTGAAAGGATAACGTTACTCTGTCGACACTTGAGGTTGTGAAAAGATGACGGTACTCTGCCGCACTGAGGATTGGCATAAGAGAGGGTAATTGTAAAGGCTTCTCTGCCTTACTGTGGGAGTAAAAGGAGAGTCACTTTAGTAATAGTGTAATAACTGAAGAGATATTCCAGTGTTGAGGAGATCACATATGTAGTTTTGTATAAATCTGACATTTCAGAAGAGCCAAGGTTAGAAGAAGATCATATTTAAGATATCTCCCAAGTAATTGAAAAGACAAATTTGGAAGAGAATGTTGGAACAAAAAATACTTTGTTTAGAAAATGAAAATTTTCTAAGCATCACCCAAAAGAATTGATTTTAGGTGAACCTAGTAAGGGTGTTAAAACTAGGCATGGACTTAGCAAAGAAGTGAACTATTCTACATTTATATCAATGATTGAACCCAATAATATAAATCAAGAACTTTTAGATAAATTTTGGATTTTGGCCACGTAATAAAAGTTGAATTAATTTGCTATAAATAATATTTGGGATTTGATTGAAAGGCCTAAGGATCAAAGTATTATTAGAACAAAGTGGGTGTTTAAAAATAAAATGAATAATTTAGATATTGTGATTAGAAACAAGGCAAGATTGGTGGCTAAGAGGTATAATTAAATAGAAATAATTGATTTTGAAGAAACTTTTTCTACTATAGCCTGACTTGAAGCGATAAGGGTTTAACAAGCCTTTGTCTGTTTTAAAGTTTTAAAGTTTTTAAGTTGCATCAAATGGATGTTAAGAGTGTCTTTCTTAATAGGGTGATACACGAGGATGTTTATGTTAAGTAACCTCCAAGTTTTGAAAATTCAAAATTCTCAAATCATATGTTTAAATTAAAAAAGGCATTGTATGGATTAAAACAAGCATCTAGGGCTTGGTATGAGAGGTTAAACACTTTCCTATCAGAAAGATCATTTGTTAAAGGAAGTGTGGACACCACTCTGTTCTTAAAAGGAGTAGGAGTTGACACACTCATTGTTCAAATATATGTTAATAATATCTTATTTGGATCCACCAATAAAAATCTTTATGATAATTTTTAAAAATAATGAGTAATGAATTTGAAATGAGTTTGATGGAAGATTTAAGTTACTTTCTTAGTTTTAGCATAAGGCAGAATGAGGATGGAATATTTCTTAGCCAGCTAAAGTATCTTAAGAATATTCTCAAGAAATATGAAATGGATAATGCTAAACTAGTGAGTACACCAATGAGTTCCTCAGTGCAGTTAGATAAGGACCCTAAGGGAAAATCTTTTGATCAAAATAAATTTAGAGCAATAATTAGATCATTGCTTTACTTGAGTGCTTGTAGACTAGATATCATGTTTAATATTAATTTGTGTGCTAGATTTCAAGCTAATATAGATGAATATCTTACTGCTATTAAGAGAATTTTGAGAAATCTTTTGAGAACTCAAAACTTAGGGATTTGATATCATAAGAATAGCTTTTGTTTTGAAATCATTGGATATTCTGATTCAAATTTTGTAGGATATAGGGTTGATTAGAAAAGTACTTAAGGAATTTGTCAATTTATAAGAAACTTTTTAGCTTCTTGGTCTAAAAAAAATAGAATTCAGTAACCCTTTTTAATACTGAAGCAAAATATATTGCCTTAGGTAATTAGGTGGCATAGGTTCTTTGGTTAAAATAATAATTGATTGATTTAGGATTTTCAATTAGCACTATTCTAATTTTCTATGATAATACAAGTGCCATATGCATTTCAAAGAATCTTATTCAATATTCTAGAACCAAGCATATAGATATAAGACATCACTTCATTAGAGATTATATGACTAAAGGAGAAATTAAATTACACCATGAGAATCAACTTGCATACATTTTTACAAAATTATTGACTTTTGAAACATTTAGCACTTTAAGAACCAGATTAGATGTGATTGATCTTAATTGATGTGTTTGTTTATTTTCCTTAAGTTATTTGTTAGGATTTTTTTTTTTACAATTTTGTTTCTTTAATTTTTTATTTCTTTTTCTTTCATTAGTTTTGAGTTTTTAGCTTTGTTTTTCCTGGTAATATGTCATCAAATCTTGAGTGATTGATTTTTGTAAAAGTTTTTTATTTATCATATCTTGTTTTAATTATTTTCTTTGTATTGTATGAAATTTTTTTGTATTGTATAAATTCTATAGCATGTACATGATATTTTCTGAGTTGAGCATGCTAGACTAAAAATTTTAATGCATATTGTACTGTTCGATGGAGTCATTATTTATATGATCTTTATTTTTTATCTATATGATTAGGTAAGGTTTTCTAAAAGTCAATTATTGACTATAGATCGTGCATACAAAATTCCATTTTTGTCTATACGATCATGTTATTAGTTTCTCATGTGGATGAATCTAACAGTATGAAATGATCTTTAATATTCTGATCATCTCTGATGAATAGGTGTTCATCTGTATAATTGTATAGTCAAAAAGCATGTACAAAATGATGCATCAGGAATGGCGTTCTATAAAAAGTCATTTCATTTTTGACCGTTTCCATTTATACGTATGAAATATTTTTCGTCCCATATGATTTTGAAATCGTTTGTACCATCAAAATTTTACACTGTAAGTTGTTTGCCTTTAAATTAAAAGGTGGTGGATGATTTTTTTCTTCACATTCTCATTCAATCCCAAACCTTCTCGAGTCCAAGCTTTTGGAAAGGCCAGTAGTAGAAAATCTCCTCCTACTTCCAAAGGCTTATCTTCTCGCTCCAGTAGAGACGAGAACTTTTTTTCTAAGGAAAATGAAGAAACATTCGATCATTTTGTTGTAGCCAAGATTACCCTCTCTCGACTCCTTAATCAAAGTGACATAAACATCTCTGTTATGCAACTTTTCACCCCAACCCAGTTTTCTTTTATCCTCACCTTGATATATGCCTATCATCAAGAAACTTTCCAAACTTTTCTTGCGAACATGAAAGTGAACCAAAATCATGCTAGGATGATCTCTTATGTCTTTAAGTAGCACATTGAAATAACTAAGGAAGATTTAAGCAACTTCCTTCACCTTAGGACTCATGGGGTTAGAGCACACACCATGACCTTTAAAGAGGATTTTGATTGGTCAAAAATTAACTAGACTCTTAGAGGTGTTCTAGAAGTAAGCCATCTTTCTCATGTGTATACCCTTAACTAGAATATTAGGATCATCCAACATGTCTTAAGACCTTCGATTATTCCCAAAGTTGGTGATTGTATTAATTTTACTCCTCTTTTAACTTTTGTCATATACCTTATAATGAACGAAACCCCTATTGATGAAGCCCAACTAATCATGGACTAAATTTAAAAACAATATGATATTGGACTTCCTCATAATAGGAGGAAGAAAATATGGCTTTAGGGTACTTAGTTGCCTACATTTTAGATATTAGTATAACCTAATTCATCCTGATCCTCCCACTCAACTTCTCATTTACTTTATTGATGCTTCTTTTAGTGCAATTTTTGGTCAGATCGAAGTTCTAAGGGAGAAGATTCAGAGAGAGAAGAAGGAGCCCCAGTTTAGCACCTGCACCTACACCTACACCTGGACTCGATCAACATTTCTATCAAGAAATGGTCCAGCATTTTAACAGACTGGAATCTCATTTTGATCAACATTTTGATCAAATTGAGAATCACCTGAACCAGCAGGATGCGAGGTATAACAAAGACATGGGGTGGATCCGAGGGCAATTTGATTCAGTTAACACTAATGTAGCTACGATCAATAGCTACTTTATGAAGTTCAACCCTCAACCACCTCTAGACTAAGGCTCCTCTAGATTTTTATTGTTACTTCTATGTTGTACTTGCTGTTGAGATTTTTGTACTTATTCTTGAGATGCTTTTTTGTGATTTCAAGTGTTCATATTGTGGTTTTTTAGTTTCCAGTATGATGTAATATTTGAATGTGTTTCAAATGATGAATGAAATGATGGACCGATGTTTTGACATGTATTAAAATTACTCTTCTTGAAATGTTTATATTTTTGGAGATAAATCATTTATAGTTGATATCTAGAATGGAATTTTGAATTACTTTGCTCTATAAATTAGTTTTCTTGCAAAATTTAATTTCTCAAAATTTTAAATTAATTTATGACTATATGTAGATTACAAAATCAATTTTATGTTATTATAGACAAAAATTACTTAGCTGTAATTATTGTAAAATATATGTCTTAATTTTATTTTATTTCTTTTTCAATATGTTTAATTTTATTAATTATTAGAATTTGATTTTGAAGATTAATTGATATTAGAAAGACTGAAATAAAAAAAGATGTACAAAGCGTGATAAACTTGAAAAGATGCACAAAATGTATCACTTGTTTAAAAAGATACACAATATTCGCCAAAGTCAAAAGAGGCATAAAATTAGCCCAAATTGAAAAGATGCATAAAGTGTGTCACAACCAATTGAAAAGATGCGCAATATTGCCAATTGAAAAATTCATACAATTTTTTCCTTTATCATTCTATCTCTTACACAAGTCCATACAATCAGCAATAATTTTCACTATTGAATTAGAAACTAATTAATCTTTATTTCATAATTTTTATAATAATTATTTTTATTTGATTTTTCTAGAATGAATAGTGAGCCGGGTTGACTTTTCTTATCTTATTTGTTCTTTGATTTAAATTTTGAGTTTTTTTTGCATTAGGAAGTTAATATTATATTTGTAATTAATTTAAAATCCTCTTCTTCATCAACTATTTTGATTCATCCACAAAACTTATCTTTTCAAGATGTACTTTCCTTTTTGTTATTGTTAAAAGGGGGAGTCATTAGTTATTATTTGATATATTATTTTTTACTGTTGTTTTGTGTTTGTTATGATTATTTGTTGTATGATTTTTGTGTCTTTTTGTGTTATTTTTGTTTAAGTTTATATTTATTTTGTTTTGTTGCTTTTGTTTAAGTTTTTGGTCTTTTTAATTTATTGTTGTATTTTTTATTTTCATAGGAATCCCTTGTTTTAAATTGGTCATTAATTTAAGGGGAGCTTAAAAGAAAATTTGTCTTAAGTGTTAACTAAAATAATAATTATTTTAGTATCATTAAAAAGGGAGAGATTGTTGCAACTTAGTTATTAAAACTATACTTTATATCATGTGAATTTTTTATAATACCAAAATATTATTGTGTTGATTACTATTTCTCCTAACATATATTAGAAAAATTTTATTTGTCTTGTTTGTGCATACTAACATTTTCAGAAAAATTATACTCCAGACTGTCGAAGACTTCAAGACAAATTATATTATGGTTTCTTGCAATTGAAGCTTATGATTTTTCTATAATTCTTGAGGCTAAGAGAGTGTGATTGTATTATGCGATTCTTAATTCATACTTTACGATTTGACATGAAAGTTCCTCCAGAATGATGTTAATTGAATCATACCTTAGATTGTTTTTTGAATTGTTCGTACTGTACAAAGTTGGATTCATACATATAACATCTAGAGTACGAATTAGATATGTAACAGTTCATCCCAAACAAAATCACCATTTTTTGAACTGTTCATACTATATAAAGTGGAGTTCATACATACGACATACAGAGTACGAAATGGGTGCATACCAATTTATTTCATACGAATAGGTAAATTTTTTGAATTGTTCATACTATACAAAATAAATTTTGACAGACGACGTCCAGATTATGAAATGGGTTCGTCCATGTTCATACCATATAAAGCATGACTTGATTTAATAAGTTCATATAGTATGATGTAGGTTTTGTACAAACGTCAACCAGAGTATGAAATGGATTCATACAGAATTGAACCAGACGAACCTGTTTAATTTTGAACAGTTAGTACAATATGGTGTTTATACGTACATATGGGTGAGTATGAAATTAGTTTGTACATGAATTTTTTGAACTATTTTTACATATGAAGTACGATCGTACTACATAATCCAAGTACATTTAACTTGAATTTTTTGTTTTTCCAGAGGATTTTTCTTATCCTTCATATATAAGATTTCTAAAAACTGACTATCATATTTTTTTGCAAATTTTCTCTTGGGAGTGATAGTGAGAGTATTTTGGGAGAGTGTTTGGGAGTAAGGATTGAGATATCTTGCAAGTAAAAATTGTGAAGGGTTCATAAGGTTGCCCAAAGGTGAGAATTTCTTTATATGTTCTTCAAATCTCTACCCTACTTCTTAGAAGACTTTGAGAGAAGATCTGGTACTCTGTCATCACCAAGAGGGTGAGGAAGAATGTTGGTACTCTACCGTCGCCAGGTGGGTGAAAAAGGATGTTGGTACTCTGCCGTCACTAGGAGGGTGAGAAAGTATGTTGGTACTTTATCGTCATCAGGAGGGTGAGAAAGGATGATGGTACTCTACCGTATCGGAGTTGGTGGAAAAGAAGTTGTTGTAACGGCTTCTCTGCCTTACTGTGAGAGCAAAAAAAGAGCCACTTTGATATAGTGTAATACTTGAAGGAGTCTTTAGGGAGTGAACGTAGATCTAGTTGGACCAAATCACTATAAAATTTGGTGTTCTTATGTCTTTAGTTTTCACTACTTTTTTTAATTTTTTACATGTTTAATTTTAGTGGTTTAAAAATATTTTAAAGAAAATTTTAATTATTTAAAAAAATGTCTAAATCAAATTTCTAAATTACCAAGAGATTTTTAAATAACCAATTCACCCCCCCCTCTTGGTTAGCCTTGGGTCAGTTGTATTATATCATAATTCCTATAATAGGGATAAGTTAATAGTTGACCATGCTCATCTCATTGTAGGCAATTTTGAAGATAATATTCATTAAATTCCCTATATATATCAAGAGTTTTCCAATCTAATCATTTGTGATTAGGGAAGGGATGATGATAACATCATTGAGGGGGTTACCCTTGGATAGCTTATATCAACTACTAAAGGCAATCAACATGTTGTCGATAGGTTATGAACTTGAGGTAGTGTTACATTCAACAATGCAATGTTTTTGGAAGATGTAGAAATATTTAAACTATCACCTCCTATAATTGTGGGAACTACCCTATGATATGATTAATTAAGCTAGCCTCGGCTCATTGGCTACTTCTTTGAATGGATCCTTTCCTGGTTATTGCTCCAAATTTGTGAACATTAATTCTTTAAGCTTTTTATTTTTAGTGAGTAAAAGAACTAGGTTTTGTAAATGTCGCCACTTTAATGCCATGTTCATGATCTTCTTTAAATGTGCAATATCGGAACGTCTCACAAGTATTTCAAATGTTCATAGGCGGAGGAAGCCTAAAGAATTCCTTTTTATTAATGGCTTCGACAATCTTGACCATGGATACTCTTATGAGAGTATAAGTCACATACTCTCGAGGTCGGTGAACTTTTTTTCTATGTACCTCCTTAGTTCTTGGCATGGGTGGTCATTTACTTCCTTGAGACATCAAACATGGATATATGTCGCAGAGGTTAGGACATTTTTTATTACGCTAGAGGTTTGGTGCTTGTTTCTTTTTGACTTGAGGTTAAACTCTTTCTCTTATTCTTTTGGGAGGAAGGTTCTTTCTTGTAATGAGATTTTGGTGTGGAGCAATTATAATGGGTTTAATTACCAGGTTGTATTCTCAGTGTTTACATGGTTATTAGTAAGTTTAAGTAGCTTTTTCATCATTTATGACTATTATAAGCCTAGTTTATTGTTGCAAATTTGGACTCAGGAATTATAATTTTGATGATAGCAAATATTTCTGTTACTTCTATTTCTCCACAACTTTCTTGCCTACTAACATTTTAGGTCCACAAGGTTGAGTGCAACTTAAGCCAGCTTAATATTGGGTATACTAGGACTAAATCTATTTATAAACTATCATTAAGTTGTTTTTACCCTTTCTTGAGTCAATTGTAAATAATGTGGGTCCTGATACTAAGTAACCTTGCACAGATACACTTGGGGGAAAAATTCTGACTATTTTTAGAGTTTTTTGTTTTTGATCACATCATCTAGGAGATCCCAAATCATCCTGGATGATCAGTTCAAAACAAAAACCCTAATTAGGGCATCTTGGTTAAGGCAACCATAACTAAGCAAATTGTCTTACACGATATTAGCATCATCTAGGATGATAGGCTCAAATTAGAAAGAATCAGGCATTAGATCTCTTTAGGAATATTTTATTTTTGGACATCGTCCAGGATATTATCCTAGACGATGCAGTGCAATTATGCCTAAATTAATCTGGTAATTAAGGAAATCAATTAAAGTCTAATTGCTCGATCATATCATTCTGGTTGATCGTAGGATCGTCTGGGATGATCAGTTAAACAAACCTTAGGTCCACCTATATGACCAGAATAATACTCTGGATGATATGTACTAAATTGAACTAATTATCCAGGACAATCCAAAATCATCCTGGATGTCAATTATTTTTTCATTGTCCAAACATGAATCCAGGGCGATGTTCTAGATGATATTTATCATTTTATACTAATCAGCCTGGACAATCTTGAGATCATTTAGGATGATCAAGTTATTTTTCCATCGTCCATATATCCATCTAAGATGATGGTTTGAATGATATTCGATGACTTAAACTAATCGTACAGGATGATATCTTATCATCCTGGATGATTGGAATAAAGGAACCTTCTAATCATCCAGACTCTCCCAAATTGTCATGGCTGATTGAGCTAAATTTAAACTGTTCGTACAGAATGATCGATCGATCATCTTAGGCGATCTTTGACGATTAATTGCAAATTAGGGAAAATTTGAAGCCCTTTGATTAACGATCTCTCATTTTCTCAAGAGAAAATCTTTTGTTATTGTCCTGACCTGAGAGAGCCAAGAAGAGAGGGAGAGCAAGGGAGAGAGAGAGGATCTTGTGATGGGGAGTTTATGAGGGGTTTCATAAAGGTTACTCCAAGTAAGGATATGAGTCATCTTCTCTTGTCGTCATTCCTAGTTCCTTGGAGGTTCGAGAGAGGTCTACTTCAACAACTATTCGAGGTTCTCTGACTTCTTCAGTAGGAAGCAAAAGGAGGTGGGTTCTTTGCCTGCTTTAGGAGGAAGCAAAATGAGTTGGGTTCTCTGTCTCATCGGGGTCGGTGGAAAGGAGTTTTTGTACGGGCTTCTCTACCTTGTTATGGGGGCAAAAGGAGTGACACTGTGCTTAGTACAATACCCAGAGGAGAGGCTCCAAGAAGTGGACATAGGCCAAGTTGACCAAACCACTATAAAATCTAGTGTGTTCTTTCTTATTGTAATTTTCACACTTTAATTTCTGTGGTGATTGTTTGGTTGTGTTTGTGATTTTGTTTAAAGATTTTTAAAATACCAATTCACCCCCCCCCCCCCCCCCCCCCCCTCTTGGTTAGCCTCGGGCTAGTTCACAACAGCTTAACATCCCTAATAAAGTTTCAAGTGGCATTAATGCACTTTCAAGTGATATCAGAGTGGAATTCATAAAATTTAGTTTTTGAAAACTTTTGAATTTTAATCCATGGCTAACTTCGGTAATCGTAATACTGCGGAAGGGTATTCTATTACCTGACCACCTTTGTTTGACAATATTCCTTTTAATTTTTAAAAAACTCGCATGTCTACATTTTTATAATCAATTGACTATCGTATGTGAATGCTTGTTAAGAAGGGTTATTCACCTCTGTCATGTTAAATTAATGGCCTTAAAATTGAACTTCCTTTTACTGAATGAACTTTTAATGATAGAGATTTAGCATAACTTAATGCGAAATGTTTAAACTATTTTTTTTTATGCTTTGAAACCGGAAGATTATATGCATATTTCAACTTGTGGTAAAGAAATTTGGGATAGATTGTATATCATTTATGAGAACAAATGAAGTTAAGCAATCTAGGTTGAATATTTTATTGCATGACTATGAACTTTTTCGTAGGAAACCTACTAAATCGATTTCTAACATGTATTCTAGGTTCAATCAAATTATCAGTTCATTGCATGCCTTAGGATGAGAACTCACAAATTATGAAAGAGTCAATAAGATTTTGAGATGCTTGCCTTCTTCTTTTGATGCTAAGATTACTACAATAATTGAATCTAATAATTTAAATACTTATTCTGTTCATAACTTACTTGGGTCACTCATTGCTTATGAGCAAAGGGTGAACCAAAGACAACTTGATGTAGGTGAGAAAAAGAAGGAGAAAACTATGGCACTGAAAGCTAACAATATGGATATAAATTCTTCAGGGTCTAAAAGCGATGATGTTGCCTTAATCACTAGAAAATTCAAAAGCTTTCTAAGGAAAAATCATAAGCATCATCAGAAGTGAAAAAAAGGTAAGGATAGCAAAAATATTAAAAGTTTTTCTGATATGATTTGTTTTGAATACAGGAAGCCAAGACATGTTAAAGTCGATTGCCCTACACTTAAGACTCACCCAAGCAAGGAGAATGGTGAGGAGAAACCAAAGTTCAAGAAGGACAAGAAGCGGTTTCAAAAGCATTCTGCATCGGACTCCTCTAAGATTGAAGCGGAGGAGGAGACAATAAACTTGTGCTTGATGGCCGATGATCATCTTAGTCAGTCTGAACAAGAAGAGGTATACAAATTAACCTATGATCAATTACTTGAAATAAAAAAAAACATGAATTATATAGGAATATTAAGAAATCACATGCTAGTTTGAAATTGAAGTTTTTAAATTTGTAAAAAGAGCATGAAGTTTTCTTTAAAGATCACTCCCAAATTGATAGTAATCATATGTCTTTACTCGATGAATTTGATGCATTAAATAGAAAGCATATTGAATTAACGAATGCATATGATTCCTTGAAGGTATCTCATGTTGAGTTAGAAAAGGGGTTTAAGAAGTTAGAAAAACTCAAAGGGTTTGAAAATGATAAACTAACTTTATATGTATTACATAATTTTAAGAAGAAACATCACCACCCGAGTAAATTTGTAAATCCTTTTCCTAGAGTTAGATGTTTTTTATGTGACATGCTAGGGCACATTTCACACACTTGCACTGTTTATCGTAGTTCACATTGGGTGTGGAGACTCAAATTGCATGATTAATATCATAACACACATGCATCGCTTTCTTCTTTCCATAAGAAGGGACCCAAACCTGTTTGGATTCCTAAAACTGATATTTGATGATTTTGTAGGCTTGCTTTCACAAAAGGCCTAGTGAGAGCATATGGTACCTGGATAGCGGATTCTTGCGACACATAACTGGAGATGCTAACCAATTCATTTTGCTGGAGGCCAGAGCTGGAGGCAAGGTCACTCTTGGAGACAATACCACCTGGAAAGTGGTGAGCACAGGTATAATCAGAAACTCCAAGAACCTTTTGATCGAAAATGTTTTTTTTTTTTGTAGATGGACTGAAATATAACTTGCTAAGTATCAATCAGCTATGCGATAAGGGCTTCATCATAAATTTTTTGAAAAATACATATATTATTAGCTTAAATAACAATACTATTTTATAGGGAAAGCATATCAATAATGTTTACATGCTTGATTTAAATAATATTGAATGTGCTACTCATTTTGCTTAAAAACTATCATTGATAAGTCATGGTTATGGCATAGAAGGCATGTCATGCCAATATGAAAACCCTTAAAAGAGTGGCCCAAAAAGACCTAGTTAGAGGTGTCCCCAAGCTTAAGTTCACCAAAGACCACCCGTGTGATGCCTGCCAACTAGAGCAGCAAGTCCAATCCTCTTTTCATTTCATTAAGGATATTAGCACCTCTAGACCTTTAGAAGTCCTTCACATGGATTTGTTTGGACCCATTAACACTACCAGCTTAGAGGGAAAGGTCTATAAATTTGTGATTATTGATGACTACTCGAGGTTTACTTAGATTAAATTTTTGTAACAGAAGAGTGAGTCTTTTGATGAGTTCAAATACTTCTCCACTTAGATTTAGAAAAAGTTAGGTAGTGAGATCTTTACCATCAATAATGACTATGGGGGAGAGTTTAAAAAAGAGATATTTGGAGACTTTTATGAGAATAAGGTGATTAGCCACAACTTCTCAGCTCTTAGGACCCTTTAGCAGAATGAGATAGCTAAAAGGAAGAACCGGACCTTAGTAGAAGTCGTTAGAGCCATGCTTGCTAAGTATTCACTTCCAAAATACTTTTGGACTGAGGCAGTAAACACAGCTTATTATGTGTTGAATAGGGTGATTGTTAGAGCCAAACTTGATAAGACATCCTATGATATCCTTAAGGGTAGAACACTCAACCTTTCCCACCTCCATGTCTTTGATTATAAGGTTCTCATTCTTAATAATGGGAAGTCACACTTGGGTAAATTTGACTCAAAATTTGATGGAGTATTCTTAGGATATTCAAGTGTTGAAAAATCTTTTAAGGTGTTTAACAAGAGGACATTGGTGATGGAGGAGACAACTCATATAGTGTTTGATGAATATGATCCTAAGAAGTCTAGAGTTGAGGATAAAGATAATGTTGGAGAGATTATCCAAGGAGATGAAATTTTAGAGAAGTGGGTAGAGCCCCAAAACTTTAAAGGAGTAGGTGAGATTACCCAAGGAGTAGAAAATGCAAATTTAGAGGAAAGGGTGGGACCTACACACACTTTGCCAAGATATTAGAGATTTTCTTCGAGTCATCCTAAAGAACTGATTTTAGGAGACCCTTTTGAAGGTGTTAGAACTAGGCATGGACTTTGAAAAGAAGTGAATCACTTAGCCTTTATCTCAATAACTAAACCCACCAACATCAATCAAGCCCTATCTGATGAGTTTTGGATCTTAGCCATGCAAGAGGAATTAAATCAATTTACTAAGAATGATGTTTGGGATCTTATAGAAAGACCAAAGGAACAAAGTATAGTTGGAATCAAATGGGTCTTTAAGAATAAGATGAATGATTCTGGTGTGGTGGTTAGGAATAAGGTGAGATTGGTGGCTAAGAGGTACAACCAAATAAAAGGGATTAATTTTGAGAAGACCTTTACCCCTATAGCTAGATTAAAAGCCATTAGAGTACTACTAGCCTTTGCCTATTATAAAGGATTTAAGCTTTTCCAAATGAACGTTAAGATTGTCTTTTTAAATGGGGTAATAAAAGAGAATGTATTTGTAGAGCAACCCCCAGATTTTGAGAGTTCCCAATTTTCAAATCATATTTTTAAATTAAAAAATGCCTTATATAGATTAAAATAGGCACACAGAGCTTGATATGAGATACTTAGCACATTCTTGCTAGAAAAGGAGTTTGTTAAGGGGAGCGTAGACACCACCCTTTTTCTGAGGAAAGTAAGAGATGAATTACTCATTGTTTAGATCTATATTGAAGATATACTTTTGTATCTTGTGATAAAATGCTATTTGATGATTTTCCTAAAATAATGAGTAGAAAATTTGAGATGAGTATGATAGGAGAGTTGTCCTACTTTTGGGGTTTAGCATAAGACAATTGGATGATGAAATCTTTCTAAATCAATCAAAATATATAAAGTACATCTTGAAGAAATATGAAATAGATAAAGCCAAGCCAATGAATACTCTCATCACCTCTAGTGTTCAATTGGATAAGGACTCAAATAGAAAATCTGTCGATCAAAAGAAGTACATATGGATGATTGGATCTTTACTTTACCTTACTGCTAGCCGACTTGATATAAGGTTTAATGTTTGTTTTTGTGTTAGATTTCAAGCTGATCCTAAAGAATCTCACCTGACTGCAGTTAAGAGAATTCTTAAATATCTTTTAGGGACCCAAAACTTAGGAATTTGGTATCCTATACACAACACTTCTTTTAAGGTTATTGGATAGTATGATTCTGATTTTGCAGGATATAGGGTGGATAGAAAGAGCACTTCTAGGATTTTTTAATTCATAGGACAGTCTTTAGTCTCCTTGCCTAGTAAAAATAAAACTCTATTGCACTTTTCATTACTGAAACTGAGTACATTGCCTTAAGGAGTTATGTGGCCTAAGTCCTTTGGTTGAACTAATAAATTCTGGATTTAGGATTACCTATAGGCACAATTTCAATCCTTTGTGACAACATTAGTACCATCTATATCTCTAAGAATCCTATCCAACATTCAATGACCAAACACATTAACATAATGTATCACTTTATTAGAAACCATGTGATCAAAGGAGACATCGAGTTACACCATATATAAATTGAGAATCAATTGGTTGACATCATTACTAAATCACTGACTTTTGACACTTTCAGCATCTTAAGGATCAGATTGGATGTGATTGACATAAATGCATGAACTTGATGTTTACTAAATTCTGAGTTTTATGTTTTGTTGCTTATTGTTATTTTTCTACTCATTTGTTTGTTTCATCTTTATATTATTTTTTTATTTTTTTATTTCTATTATTTTAGTTTTTCTTTTTTTTTCTTTATGATCACTGATGAAATGATATTTTATGCTTTATTTTTATTTTTGAAAAATTATGGTCAATATTTGACATCTCTTAATGAGTTAAAGAGAGAAACACTGTTGATTATTTTTCTTCCTCTAATCTCTTTTAGCAGTGTAATTTTCTTTTCTAAATAAAAATTTATCTCAAATTAATAACTGTACTTTATGATTGAGATCTTTTCTATATTGCTACAGTAATCTATCTTATATATATAATGTTCAAAGTCTTTATATTACTTTCAATTTTTTTTGTAATCTTGTCGTTGTATTTATTATATGAATTTGATTCTTCTTTATGGTTTATTCTTCCTTATACTAGATAGTGAATTTTTCTTCTTTAATATCTAGAAGATATACTCACAAATGAGAGTATTTAAGAGTTTTGAAAAGGGATCTAGTTTGCAAAAAATGATAAGGGCATAAAATGAGCCCACCCCCACCCCCCCCCCCCCCCCCCCAAAGAAAAAAAACTAAAAAGATGAAAGATACACAAAGTGTATCAAAAAAGGGATCTAGCTTATACACATGAATTCTTCTAAGATTCGTAATGACCGCAAAAAAAATGAAAGATGCACAAAGTGTATCAAAAATTAAAAGATGTATAAAGTATGTCAATCAATTGATAAGAGGCATAAAATGAGCCCACAAAAGGCAAGTTTTATTTTCTTTCAAACCTTTAAATCTTAGAAGAATTCATGTGTCACTTGATACTTTCAAAGGCTTAATTTTGAATTTTGTGGTTGTGACAAATTACTTTGGTATATTATTCTATAAGATATTTTTCTAGAACCAAGTTGTGAACAAATCTCTTTTTCTTATCCAATTGATTTTTTCTGAGTTAGGTCTTTTGTTTTCAAAAGATAATTTGTCCTGAGAGAAGTCCGAGCTAGGGCTAACAGGATCGGCTATTCTACCGATTTTTGAATTTCAACGATGTTAACTCATTGTTCTTATATATTTTTAATTCAATCATATAAAGAATTTATCATATTTGTACTTTGATCATACTTTCATTCCTCTTTTTAATCTTTTATTCTGCTTTTCTTTTCTGATTTCCTCCTCCTTTAGTGATATCAAAAGGGGGAGTAGTGGGTAGTGTTTGAGTTGTTTTATCGTACTATTTTATTGAGTTATTTTATTATACTATTTTACTTATATTCGTATTTTATTTAGTTTTGATTGTTTGCCATCATAAAAAATGGAGAGATTATTACGAATCTGGATTCATGAATTATAATTTTAATGATAGCAAATATTTATGTTACTTTTGTTTCTTTACGACTGCCTTGCCTACTAATATTTCAAGTCCATAAGATCAAGTGCAACTCAAGCTAGATCAAGATTGGATAGACTAGGATTGAGTCTATTTGTAAACTATTGTTAAGTTAATTTTACCCTTTCTTGAGTCAATTGTAAGCAATGTGGGCTATAATGCTAAGTAACCTTGCACAAATACACTTGGGGGAAAAATTCTGACTGTTTTTAGAGTTTTTTATTTTCGATCACATCGTTTGGGATGATCCCAAATCATCCTAGATGATCAGTTAAAATGAAAACCCTAATTAGAGCATCCAAGTTAAGGCAGTCGCAATTAAGTAAATTATCCTAGTCAATATTAGCATCGTCCAGGATAATAGGCTCAAATTAGAAAAAATCAGCCGCTAGATCTCTTTAGGCATGCTTTATTTTTTGACATCGTCCAGGACATCATCTTGGACAATGTAGTGCAATTATGCCTAAATTAATTCAGTACTTAAAGAAATCAATTAAGGTTTAATTGCTCAATCATATCATCCTAGATGATCACAGGATCATCTAGGATGATTAGTTAAACAAACCTTAAGTTCTAGCTGGATGATCAGAACAATGCTCTAGACGATATGTACTGAATTAAACTAATCATCCAAGATGATCTAAGATTGGCCTAGACGATCTATTATTTTTTCATCGTCCAGACATGAATCTAGGGCAATGTTCCGGATGATATTTGTCATTTTGTACTAATCAGCCCGAACGATTGTAAGATTGTCCTGGATGATCTAGTTATTTTTCCATTGTCCAGACATCTATCCAGGGTAATGGTCTTGATGATATTTAACGACTTGAACTAATCGTACATGACGATATCTTATTGTTCTGGACGATCGAAAAAAAGGAACCTTCTAATCGTCCAGACTCTCCCAAATCGTCCTAACTGATTGAGCTAAATTTTAACTGATCGTACAGGATGATTGGTCAATCGTCCTAGATGATCTTTGATGATTAGTTGCAAATTAGGGAAAATTTGAAGCCCTTCTATTTAAGATATCTTATTTTCTCAATAGAAAATCTTTTGTTGTTATCCTAACCTGAGAGAGCCAAAAGAAGAGGGAGAGCAAGGGAGAGAGAGAGAGAGAAGATCATATGAGGGAGAGTTTATGAGGGGTTTTATAAATGTTGCTCCAAGCAAGGATCTGAGTCATCTTCTCCGGTCGTCGTCCTTAGTTCCTTGGAAGTTTGAGAGAGGTCTACTTCAGCAACTGATCGAGATTCTCTGCCTACTACAGGAGAAAGAAAAAGGAGTTTGGTTCTATGCCTATTTCAGGAGGAAACAAAAGGAGTTGGGTTATTTTCCTCACTAGGGTCGATGGAAATGAGTTTGTGTACGGGTTTCTCCATGTGGGGGCAAAAGGAGAGACACTGTATTTAGTGCAATACCCGGAGGAGAGGCTCTGGGGAGTGGACATATGTCAAGTTGATCGAACCACTATAAAATTTGGTGTATTCTTTCTTATTGTATTTTTTGCATATAATTTCTACACTTTAATTTCTGCGGTGATTGTTTAGTTGTGTTTGAAATTTTGTTTAAAGATTTTTTAAAACACCAATTCACCCCCCTCTTGGTTAGCCTCGGGCTAGTTCACAAGGGCTTAACATTCCTAACAAACTTTTAAGTGGCATAAGTGCACTTTCATGTATATCAAAAGGTAACTTCTCTTATCCCCTAAGTTAAGGCTGCTAAAATGACTATCGGCTGAAGGACTTTGGCATCAAGCATTTCTTTGTGGATTTACAATATGGAGTTCCTTGGTGACTCGCCTAGTTCTTGTCTCATTTTTAGAAAGATTTGAGAATTTTCAGAACTTCACTAGGCACTAGCCAATTATACGACAAACATTCGTTCGAAATCAAAGAAGGAGGTGATCACCATAATGGGTATGAGAGTGAACCACCTTGGCATCAAATCTTTTAAAGCGATGAAAAAGAGATTACATTAAAGGGTGTTAGCGATGTCCAGGAAGGAAGTCATGGTATCAAAATTTTCCACATGAGCTATGGGATACATTTTTCCTTAATAAAGCCTCAAGGTGAGGTACCTTGAAGTTGGGCACTCTTGTTTTGAAGATCAGTTTGGAAAAGGCATTGGTTGGTGTAATTTGATTTCTTTAGTGTATTTGGCTATCAGATAGAAGTTTTCATCTCTCACATGGAGGTGAGTGGTATTGGTGATTGGATCAGCTTGATGTTCTTCTATAGGCTTTAGGTGAGCACTGTGTTTGGATGGTTCTTTGAACACACTAACTACTGAAAGTATATGGTTAGCCATGACAAAAGCATCTTGAATGGTCTTCAAGAGGTGCTCCTCCATAGCTTGAAACTCATGTGGTGTTGTGTATTTAGGATTCATTGTATTCTATAGGGCTTAGACTGGTCCGAACATAATGGTTTTCTTACCTTCAACATTGATTCCATAATCACCACACCTTAGAGAATGTTGAATCCTATTTTGTTTGGTGGATAATATCAGGTTGTACTTGCATCAAATGTCAGTTAAGAGCCATTGGAGAGAATGTCAAGAAGGTTAAGTATAGGAAAAGATGAAAGAAGATGAATATGATTTAGATAAGATCTTTATTACCAAAGACATTAATAGAAGAACAATGTGAAAATAAGAGCTCGTGACTAGGGAGCTCAAACTATATCAGATAAAAATAATGCAAAAGAATAGGTAAAATTTCAAAGATTATAAATCTTTATATTTCTTTCCCACTCTTTGTATGAAAAGCTAACGAAATGATATGTTCTTCTGATTGAAGAGTCTAAGTTTGGAAAGGAATCTAGAAAAGGGAATCTGAATCCTAATCTCAATATTTTATTAGAATTTGAATCCTAAAATGAATTTTTTATTAGAATCTGAATCCTTCTCCACTACCACCCTCCCCCTTTTATAGGGTTCGAAAGGATAGAAAAGTTATAACATTGTACATAACTGCCTCATCAATCTGTGGTAATAGCAAGCAAGTCGACAACAAGAGGAGGCACGGAGGATGATTTGTAGTCACCCTGTCGAGATGGAAGAGGGCGAGTGTTATCCATCCCTGTTGATGAAAGATGGTGGTATAATTTGGGTCACCCTGTTGAATTTGAAGAGGGAGTAACATCTAAGGGGCCATGTGTGTCAATAACTCTTTTTCTTATTGAGTATGAAGGTCTTAGTTCTAGGTTAGATGGATAAAGATTTGCCTAACTGGTAGAAGAACTTTTGAGGTCACCTTTTCCCTAGGTTTGACGACTACTTGGAGGACGTGACAAGTCCTGGTCTTCCGCTCTTTAGTGTTAAGCTCCTTCCAGCTCCTGGGCAAGTCCATCAAACGAGATGTTTCGAGAGTGGATTGCATCCTCATATTGCTCGACTTGAACATAACCTGCAAGATAACTACAAATAGGTCCTGCATAGGTATTCATGGGTGTACAAAAACACAAGATGAAAAGATATGTAGAAGTTGTTATCGGAACTTGGTAGTAAAGGCATTAACTAGAGCATATTAATGAGTTTGAAACCATCATTTCTCCCCCTTCTTCCACTCCTATTTGAAAGTGTCAACATAAAAGAAGCAAGAATGTTGTGATAGGAAACCACAGGTAAATGCAACAATAGGTTTACATAATCTCTTTGTTCCCCAAAATTCTCAGATCTGCTAAACAACATGAATTTAGGGCCTATTTGGGTTTCTTACTATTTTGCAATCGCAATTCTATTTGGCTATTGATTTCTTGTTTTTTTTAAGAAATTTCTATGCTAATAAGCTAATTTTTACGACTACTTTAAAAAAGTTATTTTTCTCACAATAGTTTTGCCACCACTTTTATAAAAAGGTGTACCATTCTAAATAGATTCTTAGTAAATCAAGAACATAGAACTTACTAGAGATATATGAAATTTAAAAAAAAAGATTTTATTTTGATGATTCGAATAATTTGATAGGTTATTGTAACAATACATTTGGTTCCTATTTGACACGACACGAAAACCCGACCCGGACCCGACCCGGAAAATTCGGGTTGAATCCGACCCGATTTCAAAACGGGTCGGGTTCGGGTTGACCCGGCGGGTTGCCGGGTCAACCCGCCAACCCGTTTAATTTAAAAAAAATTTGAATTACCGCTCCTGCCCGAATATCCCGCGTGAGGTGTGACCGGCTGCCCGCGGTCCGGCTTCGAACTTCCCCCGCGTGACCGCTGCCCGAGGTCCGGCTGCCCGTGGTCCGGCTTCGGACTTCCCCCGCGTGACCGCTGCCCGCGGTCGCTTCATTCGCCTGACGCCGGATCACGCCCACGTCGCCCAGTGCCCGCTTCGCCGCCTGGCCCGCCTTCGCGTGACCGCCTGGCCCGCCTTCACCGCGGTCACTTCCCCGACGTCGCGGCTTCGGACTTCTCCCGCGTGATCGCTGCCCGAGGTCCGCGCTGAAGCTGATCCCGGCCATGCCGTGTCATCGGGTCGGGTCGGGTTGACCAGAACCCGAAGCGGGTCGGGTCCGGGTTCGGTTTTCCGACCCGTTTGTCTACCCGGGTCGGGTTAGGGTTGACCCGTTTGAACCCGGGTCAGTTCCGGGTTCGACCCGAACCCGACCCGTGACCCGAAATTGACACCCCTAGAAAAAAGTACTCTAAGAGGTTAATATGTGATTAAGAGTTTGTTTTATATAACTTTTTTACTAAAAAATAACAATCATCCTAAATAAGGCTATGTTTGGAATGACTTTCTTACCGCCGCTTAAAATAATTTTCTAAAAAGTTGTTTAAAGTAGTAGTAAAAAAATCGTTCTAAAGAAAGTCTAATCGTAAAATTCAAAACTCACTTCTCAAGAAGATGTATTAAAAATGCAGTTTGGCCTTTTCACAATTCCATAGTTTCATATTTTACGATTTGATAGTTCAAATTTCGAAAAAAAAATGGCGTTTGGATTCTCGTTGAACATGATATAGAAATTAGTTGGAAAGAAAGGATGGATTTTGATGTAGGCTAAAGATTTAGACTTCATTTGTGATGGCTTTCTTGTTGCTTCTTAAAGCGGCTTTCTAGTACAAAATTTTTTATTTTTATACTAGAAAGTCATTTTAAGAAGCAGTAAGAAAGTCATCCCAAACGAAGTCTTACATTAGTAATGTTGAAGTGAGGATGGCATAGATATATGATTATGAGACAGTAAATGATTATGTTTTAAGGAGGGAAAAAAAAAAGATTTGATATTCGATTGAACAATATTTCATTTTTATAATATTACTTTACCCATATTTTGATGCAGCTTGTGAGTTCAATCGCCATCCACGTACTCCGAGCCTAGCCCAGGCACCCGACACGCGTGCCCCTGCATGCCTCCGACTCGGCCCATAAACGACTCTCAAAGCAAACCAGCTGCACCCACCAAAATAAGGATCAATCTCACCACAAGCTTCAATCAAACACCCGTCAATGTCAGCCCCTGCCGCCTCTGCCGGCCGCGTTCCCGGCGATCCAACCCCACTTTCTACTACCCTCATCGAGAACGTAACTGGAGCGATACAATCCTTTGCTCCCATCTCCCGCATCCATCAACACCTCTGCGCTGTCCACCTATACGCCGACGACATGACCCGCCAAGTCGAAGCCCACCACTTCTGCTCTCACGTCAACGAAGACGTCCGCCAATGTCTCATCTTTGACTCGCCGGAACCCGGCGCACGCCTAATCGGCGTCGAGTATATCATCGCCGAGCCTATCTTTCTCACACTCCCCGATGAGGAGAAGCCGCTTTGGCACTCGCATGAGTATGAGGTAAAGAGTGGATTATTATTCCTTCCCGGCGTCCCTGGGGTCGTCGAGCGTCGGGATCTGGAGAAGGTTGCCAAGACCTATGGGAAGACCTTCCATTTTTGGCAAGTTGATCGTGGTGATGAACTTCCTTTGGGAATACCTAATCTCATGATGGCACTTACTGGAGACGGTCAGCTGCATAAGGATCTCGCCCAAGGTATTGTTGATTCGCTTGGTTTTTTTGGGGTTTTAGCGCCTGTTTGGCAAGAAGCAGGATTTAACTCAAGTAGTATTTAGGGTCTGTTTGGTAACAGATTGGATTTAATTTAGTGGAATTTAGTAAATCTTGTAAATCTGGATTTTGTAAATCCTGAGGCTTAAATCCTGAAAATTGTTCGATATGACAAATGTTAAATCTTGTTAAATTCAGAGAAGTTGTTTGATAATAGATTCTAAGATTTAAAACAGTTAGAGATTTAAATATGAATGAATAATATTGAATTACATCAATACACTGGTTATAAATTTAGACGGCTATAGACTACTACATGACAGTACACTTCAACATGATAGAAAAGTTTTTATATTTTGCATTGGAGAGTAAATTTCTCATAAGGATTGATTTCTATAACTACTTATCTGAAATCCAAAAAATATGAAATTGCTACAAAATGTATTTAAATTTGTTGGCAATATAATTCAAAACTTAAGGTGATTCGTTCATTTAAAAATTAAATTAAATGTGATATGAATTTAATTTAATTTGAGTTAAATACACGTTACTAATAATTAATTTCAATATTAATTACCCTCGATAAGAAATAATTATAAATGATACGTCATCTCAAAATTATCTTGATTGGACACGAATCTCGAGACAAAAGCTAGTTGGAGACTTCAAAAATTAAATCCGGAAGCATCCGAACTCCGATTTCAGCGAGCTTACAGTCAAACTGAGCGTCTCGAAAATACGAACTCAACGACACCAAGATCAACCTAATCCGAGCCCAAGTGAGTCAAAATCAAGGGCTCAAAGTGCTTTTGGAAGGTTCAAACAGCAATTTGAGTTACCAAACGGTCTTCGATTTTGACGAGCTTATACTCGAATCGAAGGGCTCGACGAGACGAATCCAACGAGCCCAAGATCGCTGAATTCCGACATCATTAAGGCCTCCAAATATCCAACGAATGGTGTACGATCGAAGGGTTCACTATCGGCCGTCCATTCAAACCACTCCCTATTCGCCCTCGATCTCACACCTATTTACGGGCCATGCCACTCCAGAAAATCTATAAATAGAGCCCTCATTCTTCACAAGAGGGGATCCAAGCAAGAGAGAGAAGAAGAGAAGAGAATGAAGGAGTTCCTCCTCGACAACCGCCGGACCACCGCAGGAATCTCGTCCGACCACCGCCGGACCACCGCAGGAACCTCGCCGGACCACCACAAAACCTCGCCGGACCACCACCTTAAGGCCCGACGTTCATCCCCGACGTCCTGCCAAAGACCCGACGTCTTGTCCAAGGCCCGACACTCAGTCCCTACATCCTGCCAAAGACCCGACGTCTTGTTCAAGGCCTGACACTCAGTCCCTACTTCCTGCCAAAGACCCGACGTCTTGTTCAAGGCCCGACGTTAAGCCCCGACGTCCTGCTGAAGACCCGACGTCTTGCTGAAGACCTGACGTCCTGCTTAAGACCCGACGTCCTACTCAAGGCCAGACCATCAACATCCGATCTTCCAAGTGACACTGGGACTAACACCTGACTCCTTATCTCCTACCGCCTACGGTCCTTCTGACCACTGTCGCCTAATACGGTCCGTCCGACCTCCATCACCAGACAACGGTCTCCGGCCGACTACGATCTCCGGCCGACTACGGTCTCCTGCCGACTACGGTCTCCGGCCGACTACGGTCTCCTTCCGACTACGGTCTCCGGCCGACTACGGTCTCCTGCCGACTACGGTCTCCTGCCAACTACGGTCCTTCAGGCCAAACAAACCTGTATATGTAACTCCTACCACGTAATGCAATCTATATGATGTACATTTGCTACATCAATCCAAGGCCTTCTCCTAAGGAAGGGCCTCATTTGTAATCGACTACAAATACTAGTGGATTCATTCAAATCGGGCCAAGCCCCGTGGTTTTTCCCCCTTTTCAGGGGTTTTCCACGTAAAAAACTCTGGTGTCTCTTATGAATGCTACACCCTCTCACTTATCTGCTTGTGTGCTGGATTTTCGTACAATGCTAAGACGTTAAACTAAATATTTCTCTACCGCCGCGAATACTCC
This sequence comes from Dendrobium nobile, assembly GCA_022539455.1. Taxonomy (NCBI): domain Eukaryota; kingdom Viridiplantae; phylum Streptophyta; class Magnoliopsida; order Asparagales; family Orchidaceae; genus Dendrobium; species Dendrobium nobile. The sequence goes on along the minus strand of CM039724.1, from coordinate 17,156,628 downwards.
CGGACGCAACAATAAATAATATAATTAGAAGCTTTTGATTATTAAGTAATTTAATTAATAATTTTATTACTAATTATCAATCAATGTAATTAAGTAATTCATTAATCACTTCAATATTCTATAACTAACTAATAATTTAATTATTATTTACAATATTAATTATTCTATTTCAATTTCTATACCCTAAGCTAATTATATTTATTTTTAATTACAAATTATACAACTAATTATTTATTTAAGTTTAATTAGATTACTTATTTACACTACTAACTATTTTACTAATTATTTAATTATTTTAAATAATTATTAATATTGTAGAGGCCTTTAAGGATTTGCTAATTATACTATAATTATTATGAATAAGATTAATCACTAATTTAGATGGAGGCTCTTTGGGGTTTGCTTTATGAATCTTTTCCATTTCTCTCTTGCTGTTACTTTTCCTCGTCGCCACTTATTCGTTGCTGCTTCAGCCTTACCTGCTTAGCGTGAAGTAGTGTTGAAAGAGTCGCTATAGAAGCTTTTTCGCCTCCTCCTCCGACGTCGGATCAAAAGACACGACAGGAGATCGCTCGCTGCAAAGGTAACCATCCTTTTCCACGAAAGGACGCCGCGCGAGTCGTAAATCTCCTAGTCGGTAAATACATCAAATTCGCTGAAGAATGTGATTTGGATTTACCCAGATCTACACAGATTTATGCCAAAAAATTATAAATTTGGGATTTACATCGTCACGTGGTTTACAGGCTCGCAGAAAACTGTTTGGCTTGCTTTAGGTTAAATCCTGCTTAAATATTATGTCAAATCCGATGCCAAATAGCCCCTTAGTAAATCCTGACAATTCAGTTTTTTTAATTACTGAAATCTGTTTGACAGAAAAAGTAGTAAAATCGTGATAAATACTCTGAAATTATTTACCAATGTAAATCAGAATTTAAGATGCTTAGTTGATTCTAAATTCAAATTAAAATTTAATTTATTTTTTAAAATTTAATTTATATTTTTAAATATGAGTTAATTATTAATTATAATTTTAATTATTATGATTAAATTATAATTATAAATAATATAATTAACAGTTAACTCAATTATAAAATAATACATCTAATGATTTAATTATTAATTATAATTCTAATTATTTAATTATTTATTCAAATGTAATTCTAATTAATATTTGATTACAAACTTACACTAATAATTATATAATTATTATTTAAAATAACTAATTATTGTCTATACTATTAATTATTTAAGTATTATTTTAAAAAAAATTAATTACTTATTATATTAATAATTAATTATTTATTTATTTAAGTATTCTATTTCTAACTAATTATTTAAATATAATTTATATAATTAATTTGCTAATTAATAATTATTTTTTAAGTTATATGAATTAAATTAGTTAAAATAATTTCTAATTAAGAGAACATGAATTAACATTATTCCTTTCCAATAGCTCAGGAGGTGTGTAGGGTTTGCTTTGCATCCTTTATTTCATAAATTGTTATTTGACTTCATTATGGCGTGAGGAAGAGTTTTGCAACAGTTGCTTATTCGGCTCCTTTCTTCGTTGTTCTTCAATTTCACTCAATGAGGCTTATTTTGATACTTTGGTGATGTTTCCTACTTGTCGACGTCACCACATTTTGATGACATTCTTTCTATTGGATAAGAAGTGACAAAGCAAGCTTGTTCGCTGAATTTTAGGATCTAGGATTTGTTTGGGATGGTTCCATACTGCTTCTCAAAGAAGTTTTTAATATAAAAATTAAAAATTTTGTACTAAAAAATTGCTTTAAGTAGCAGTAAGAAAACCGTCCCAAACCAAGCCTTAGTTTATCTAAAATTTATGCAAAAAGAGATTTTGGATTTATTCCGCCTTAAGATTTGTCAGCTTCTCAAATCCCATTTGGCAAGATTTAGCATAAATCGCTCAAATTCTGCATAAGTCTTCTCAAATCCGGTTTAGGATTATTGCTGCATTTCATATTAGGATTTAGCATCTCCTCTAGGTTTATAGCATTTCAAGTTGGATTTTGTGGGCGTTCTTTTGGTTCGATTTTATGTAAATAGTAATAACATCTATAATCTACATATGGCCCAACGATCAACCAAAGTGATTGTTCAAGTTAGAATATTTGCCACCATTCCATAAAATGAAATAAGTTTACTCAAACAATTGGTATGTATAATATATGTAATGTGTTTGGCTCAATACTTTCTTATTTGTAGATGATTATGATATTTTTTTTTCAGTCTTTTATTTTTTGATTGATAGCCCATATATATATATATATATATATATATATATATATATATATATATATATATATATATATATATATATATATATATATATATATATATATATATATATATATACAAATTTATAGGTAGCGTCTAAACTTAAATATCAATGTTTATGAAATTATGTTATTATTTACAACATGTTCGTAATCCTAACAAATAACTGTATTGGGGGACCCATGGATTGGTCAACCCCTCTAAATTATATATATATAGACACACACATACTGAGAGATGTCAATAAATTTTTCTCGATTAAAATCTGATTTGAAGATTTTAGTTTTGAGTTCTACAGATTAATTTTGAGCCGAGTTTAGATTGGCCTGAAATCCATAAATTAAGCCAATTATTATCCAAATTCACGTTAGATTGATTGGATTTTGAGTAGTTCAACTTGGGTTTAGTTCAATTGATTTGGAGGATCACTTTTAAAAAATAGTTTTACTCGGTTTAAAAGCATGGAATTTTTTGGAGATGGCTGGTTTAGGATGCAAACTAGTGATATGTTATAAATGACAATGTTTGATGGAGTTTGAGGGGGTGTTAAAGTGTATGAAAGAATTCTAAGTCCAACTCTCCTTAGTTTGGTCAAGAGCTTCAAGGAGTGGACTAGGGTGGATGTAAGGTTTTGGTTGCTGGTTTATTGGTCTTTGAGGATGCTTATGAAATGGAGAAGTGTGAATAATTTAAAATAGGTGTTGGAAAGGAATAGCAAGTTCCTTAAAAGAAATATAAAGATAACTATCGAACTCATTAAAGATAGGCGTTAATTGAATGCCATAAACACTAAACAAAGTATATGGTTGTACACCATGTATTAAAACAAAGGGGTATTTATAGGGGAGTTAATGATTCAAGTTTTAATCTCTTATTCACGTTTACCATTGATCATTTAGATTGTGCCGATATCTTCATTATTATCAAAAGATCTGACTCATTTCTACTTACCATCATGCTAGGTCATCATCCTAACGGACTTGAGATCACCCAAACCTAAAAAAAAGTACAGTCGACCCCATTTTGTATCGCAAGGAGTTAGGCTTGACTCGCCTCTCTTCTTGTTAATAGTCGCTGCTAATTCTTCAAATCTAGAATCATGCTCAACTCATCAGATCTTGAGTTATTCCTAACTCGCAACATCAAAGAGCTAAACAAAATCTAAATCATTTATTTGGACTTTCCGAAAATAATAAGGTGTAGAATATACATGATGCAAAAGGAGGCGCCACAACAAAATAAAGAAGATAAAGGAAAGAGCCAAAACATAGACTCACTAAAAAGATACACAAAGAAACTAAACTTAATTACTTCAAGATTTCTTACATTGCAAAAACATCACTAAAGAAGAAAGAAAAAAGAAAAGTGGATAAACGTACTCGTCCATACAAAATTTTTTACAAATTAGATCTAACACTGACTCGTGAGCCACCATCCACTTATTTATTATGTATTACAGATGAAATTTCCTTCCTATGATTAGCTGAGTTGAACTTGACATCTCCACAAGTTGATGAGTAACCACCTCTGCTTGAAGCACATCCATCTCCTGGCATGTGGGGATCTTGACGTCTCGACTAATTGGCCTCTCGGATGGGCTTTATGCGCTTTTGAAGATGACAAAGCAATGGAATCAGTTTTAAATAATGGTCCTTGGTTTGTGAACGGATGCATCATTGGACTTGACAAATGGTCCACAGATTTTGACCCCTCTTCTTTGAAGGGGCTGACAGCTCCGGTTTGGATTAGACTCCCGAATCTTCCATTGAATAGATGGGATAGAATCAATGTTTGTAGGATTGCTTCGAGAGTGGTAACTCCAGTTCTAATTGATGAAAATATGTTTCAGTGGGGTAGGCGCGAATTCGCAATAGTGTGCGTGAAAGTAAAATTTGAAGAAAAACTTCCCCTTGGAGTTTGGGTGGAGGGTGCTTCCGGCAAGTTCTTTCAGAAGATCAGCTATGAAAGATTTCCTAAAATATGCTTCACATGCGGTAAAATCGGTCATAAGGAGAAGTTCTATCCTGAAGTTATTTTGGAGGAAAAATTAAAACAAAATGCCAATGCTGCATATTTGGGAGAGAAGAAAGCAGGTTCAGCCTTCCTTGAGCCGAAAAATCAATCAGAAAAACAAGAAACAACAAATAAAAGGGATGATGTTTATGGTCCATGGATTCACGTGGACTATGGAAGGAAGAGGTCTAAATTCAACAGATTCTAGAAAAATGGGTGCGTCGAGAAGTACATGATTTGGGAACAAATAAGGAAATAGCTGTGAATCAAAAGATGACAGGAAAAGATATGGAGGATAATATCAAAGGCAAATGTGTTTCCCAGGAGGAAGAGAAGCAATTAGAGGTAAATCCAGTGAACTTGATCAATTCGGAAGCTGTTTTTATCAGCAATTCAAATGTTGAGAAAGAAGTGGTTGAAGTTTATGCTACCAGTACAAAGATTTCCAATAAGTTTCAAGCTCTAGAAAATATAGTGGAGGAAGGAGAGATTACAGAAGAATTCACTTCTTCAGAAACTACAGATGTTCCGAATAACAGTGAGACATTGATAGGAGATACAGCTGGAATAACGGATTCTCGACTGAATCATTCTGGTGGTGAATACAGTAAGATGAAAAGAAAGGAGCAAAACAACTCAAAAGCTTGGGACCAATAAAATTAGTTCCAAGGAGCAGAAGATTGGAAGGAGAAGGGAAGGAAAGGTCAGGGAGCCTTCTCCCCTCAAAACAGTAATGACTTCTATCGGATTCTGGAATTGTAGAGGAGCAAAAAAGACCAAAGCTTCTCTATATGTGAGGGAGTTCATTAAAGATTATGGGGTATTTTTTCTGGGATTGGTAGAAACAAAGTTAATTGGAATTGATAAAAAGATGATCAATTCATTGATTGGTGAAGAATGGAACTTCTTTCATGTTCCATCAGAAGGCTTATTGGGAGGAATTTTAGTGCTTTGGAAAGACAAGATGGCTGATTTCAATGTGCTGGAGGCATCCTCTCAAATGGTAGTAAGAGATTTAAATGTGGCTAACAAAGGTATTTGGAGAGTAGCTACAATATGTGGGAACAAAGATGTTTACATAAGAAGCAATTTATGGGAAAGATTGGAACAACACATGTCTAAAGATTTTCCTATGATAATAGGTGGTGACTTCAACTGCTTATTACCAAAAGAAGAAAAAATGGGTGGAAGAGAATTTGTTTTTTCTCTTGGGCCGAAGGAAATGAAGTCCTTTATCTCTTGTAATGATCTTCATGAGGTGGCAAGTATTGGGCCTAAATACACATGGTGTAATAACAAGAAAGGGGCGGAAAGAATACTTGAGAGCTTGATAGATGCCTTGTGAATTCAGTGGCTTTTAATTCTTCTCATCGGCTGTTGGTGAGACATTTAGCAAGAATAGCTTCAGACCACAGTCCAATTCTTTTGAATCTTTTGGAGTTTAATTCCTCTAACAAAAAAATATCATATTTGAAGAAATATGGGCATCCATACCAGCGTCAATGGCGGTTGTCAGGAAGGCTTGGATCATAAATTACAATGGGGATCCTGGGCAAGCTCTTATCAAAAAAATTAAGAGAACTCTTAAAGAACTATTTTACTAGAGCAAGGAAAAGTTCAAGACGTTAAACAATGCGAAGGAATTGCTGAAGAATGAAATTTTGAAGATGCAGGAGAAAAAGGCTGATGTCGGGTTCTTAATAGAAGAGGAATTATGGATCCTGAAGCAAAAAACAGAGGAGCTGAATTCCACTCTGGCGAAGATCAGCACCTGGTGGAAACAGCGGTCCAAGGTCAAATGGCTAACAGAGGGAGATGCAAATTCTAGGTTCTTTCAAGCTTATGCTAGCGCTAGAAGGAACTCAAATTATATTCATAAATAAAAGATGAAAATGGTGCTATTGTTGAAGAACAGAAGAACATTGAGGAGGTACTAATTCGGTACTTTAAAAACAAATGGAAGGATAGAAAATGTTCAATGGAGGGGTGACCAAATCTGGTGAAGAGCTTAACTGAGGAAGACAAATCCATGCTTACAAAGGAATTCACATTTGAAGAGCTGGAGAAGGTGATAAAAGATCTTGGAGGGAACATAGCACCAGGGATTGATGGTATGACTTATACTTTCTTTAAAAGCTATTGACACATTATTAAAAATGATCTTTGGAAGGCTATGGATCATTTTTTTATAAATGGAAGGATGAATGATAAATGGAAAGATACTATCATAGTATTAATTCCAAAAATAAAAAATCCTTTATAACTCCATCAAATTATAGAGAAATTAGCCTCTGTAATTCGGTTTACAAGATCGTAGCAAAGATGATCATGAACAGAATGTCACTTGTTATTAACAAGTTAATTACAAAGAACAGGCTGCATTTTTGAGGGGCAGAACTCTTTATGATCATGTTCTGGTAGCTAAAGAAACCTTCAATAAGTTCAGGCATTCGAAATAAAAAAAGGGATTAGTATCCTATAAGATAGATATGGAACAAGCATACGATTCTATGGGGTGGCCTACACTGATTAAATTTTTGGAATATTTCGGATTTCCAACATGCTTTGCTAATCTTATTGCTGATTGTGTGCTTAATCCAAGGTATTCTTTATCTATTAATGGAGTTCTTTCCAGTTGGATTGAGGCCAGGTGTAGATTTCGTCAGGGGTGCCCGTTATCTCCATTTTTGTTCATCATGTGTGCTCAACTCTTCTCCAATGCTTTCATTCACAAAAAAGATAAAATTGGTATTGGTATTCATCCCAGGGGACCAAAAGTATCCCATATGTTGTATGCAGATGGCATAATTATTTTCTCTGAAGCTAAAATGGAGATAGTCAAGGGAGTCAAAAGCTTAATCACGGATTTCTGTGATTGGACGGGTCAAAGTGTGAACTTGAACAAGTCTGGCATTCTGTTCGGGAAAGTTGTAGGGAGAAGGAAGAGGAAAAAAATCTGCAGTTTAATGAAATTCAAGGAGGTTCGGGAATTCAATTATTTGGGGGCTAAAATTGTTTTAAGAAGATTGAAAAGTGCTGACTTCCATTTCATTGTTGACAGAACAATGAGCAAGATTGGAGTTTGGGGATGCAAGTTCCTTTCTATGGCAGGAAGGATAACATTAGTTAAATCAGTTTTACTCTCTATTCCCACATTTCACTCAACTCTCTCATTGGTCCCAAAAAAAGTATTGACTAAAGTGGAAAAGCTATGTAGAAGATTCATATGGAATAAGAATGATGGAAGTGTTGGTCTTCATTATGTTAATTGGGAAGTTATGTGCAAACCAAAATGATTGGGTGGACTTGGCATCAATTCTTGTTTAAAGAAATCTGGACCTTTGAGGGCCAGATTAGCATGAAAGTATGGGCAACAAAAAGACTCTTTAATTCACAAATTTCTATTCTCAAAATATGGGAATATCAATGAAAGAGGTGCAGCTAGAAGTGGGAGATCTGAAACTTGGAGAATTCTTTGCAATGGAGAGAAATATTTGAAACCAATTGTAAAATGGTCAGTTGGTGATGGTAAATCTATACAAGCTTTCATAGACATATGGTTGCTGGATAAGAGCCTGGAGAAATGGCCAACACTTGTTAATTCAATGGTAGATTTTGTTCTATCAGTTGATACTTTTATAAGTAATGGAGAATGGGATAACATGGAACTACATAAATATTTTGGAATGGATTTGATTACTTTGATTAAATCCATTAGTTTATATCCTAACGGAGGAGAAGACAAGCTAGAACTAATACAAAAGTTTTCTGGAAAGACAAATGCAGCTATAGCATCGGAAGCAATGATAGAAGACTACAACTCTGAAGCTGTTTGGGAAGGATTGGAGAAAGTTAAACTTAATCCGAGAGTATTTCTGTTTTGGTGGAGGCTTTTTAATAAAGCAATTCCTACCGATCATTTTCTCTGTTACAGGAGGTTACAGGAACATGATAATTGTCCTAGAGGCTGTGAAGAAACAGAAAACTTTGATCATATAGTAGCAGGTTGCTGTAAACTCAAGGAAGTCATTGGAATATTAAATAGTTGGGGGTTCGGGATTCCAACTATGAACTCAATAAAAGATTGCTGTGATTGGATGGATAAAAATAGAAAATGGATGGCAAAATTGTATTGCAATGCAGTATACTATTCCTAGAAGGCAAGAAATCTATATGTTCACAAAAGGAAGAATACCAGTCCTCTGATAATAGCAACCAATGTTGTTAGTATTTTGGCTGTCATTAAGAATTTTACTTGTATAAATTCAGGTATTGAGGATGTCAATCAACCGAATAGGTTGTCCAATACTTGGATCCTCCTCCACCTGATTGGATCAAAGTCAATATAGATGCAGCTCTTTTCAAGAATTACAAAGCTGGAATTGGAGGAGTTTTCAAGGACGGGCAAGGCAGATTACTTAAGGCTTTTGGTAAGTCTTATGTTCACTGGAATGCTGCGGATATGGAGCTACAGGCAATCATTTCGATCAAATCTGAAATTAAGGATTGGATGTATGAATATAAAGGTTTGATCATTGAAGGAGACAACAAGAATGTAATGAAGTACATCAAGGGAATGGTGGATAAGGGCGGAGAAGGTATGAAAGACATTTCTTTCATCAAAGATTTTCATTATGTTTTTTTCAATTGTGTGGGAAGGGATAGCAATAAGTTAGCAGATCTCTGTGCTAACTATGATTGTCTTAGTTCTTTTTGTTGGGATACTATAGATATTAATAAAATCCCTCATTCCTTTATCAATTTGTTAAAGGAGTCGGATGAGTGTAGGTTGTAATAATTTTCTTTAGATTTCTTCATCAATAGAGCTTTTATGCTTTGGATTCAAAAAAAAAAGACTAACTGGCCTCTGAGAGGTCCCAACTTTTACACTAAGGATTCTTTGACCATTTAGAATCTTTTCCATTAAACTAACACGCTCAACAAGGCCCTCCAAAGTGATCTTTGGACATTGATCCCATCCTCAATTGAGACTTAGAAAATAGGGATTCTTGTAGTCGCCTCGACTTGCTCAAGGTTCTTGAGTTGAAGGTGCCACCAGCACTCCAACATCATCATCCTTTGGGATCTTCACGACCTTCACCATAGCCCAAAACTCCACACTTGATTCTTTGCATTACGAATTGTTAGGGAAGATGCTCCTACGGTAAATAATGAAGGAACAATAGTAGAAATTTTTTGCTATAAAAAACTTAAAAGGGACTGCTAGTAGCCCGTCTTGTAGAATAATCATCCTCATGTATAATCCGAATGACCACTGTGTCAAAACTAAGGCTTCAAACTCACTCAGTAGGTGTCCCAAAAGCTTGCTCAATGTCAAGTAGACTCTTGGCTCGCTAGTTGTTGATGATACCTTAACCCCAAGCATTGTTCACAAAAAAAATTGGCAGTATTTCTCTTTACCCTTATCTTGGTTGACAACAGGCTCGTTCACTTGAGAGTAGGTGCCATCTCAATAAAAACCACCACTTGAGTGGCCATGCCTAAAGCTATTCGCTTAGTGGGGAATCTCCTTAATTGCCTTAAAGTTAAGAGAATGTTGTTCAAACTAGATGAAAGGACCACTTTCCTTGGACTCCCTCTAAATGGTGCTGCCCTACTCATCTCTACTTTCTTGATCTCCTCCTATAAAGGCACCATCTGTTCACTCAATCCTTGTCCAACAAGCTCAATCGCTTCTATGTCCAATTTCTCTTTCTTATTATTCAAGTTATTTTTTCTCCTGACCCTCTTCCAATTTATATTTTCATAGATCGCCTTATTTAGTATCACAAGGCTCTAGTCGGATAACTTAAATGGGTCTAAGTCTTCCATTAAAAGTGAGTCGGACATAATTGAAAGACGATTCGAGAAGAGTTATAGTAGCATTGCACCCCTCACATAGATACTTAAAAGTAAAGGTAGTGCATGGGGTCAAATCAAGGCCATAATGAGGAATATGCACAATTCCAGAGGTTGCAGTAAATATAATACTAAATATCACTCTCCCTCCTTTACCATGTGCTGATAGCAATAAATACTCATGTTTAATTCACATATCATTTTTCAAACGGTCAAATGAAACGTGGAACTAAATGTATAGTTGTACATGCGCATGTAGGTACTTCGCAAGTATCTAATAGTTTTTGTTAAAATATTTGCCTTATTTTATCCCATCCCTTGGGAGAAGCACTTGACAGAAAGAAAGCTAGTTGACCAACAAATTGTTAGGAATCATTCTACAGAGTCGTGATTAATCTCCCAACGTGGCAATGATGTGAAGACTTGCTCATGAAGAACAGACCAAGGAATCATCACATCCAATAGGTCTCCCAAGAGGACTTGCTCAGGCCTATTTGAGTTTTATACACCCCTCACCTCAATAGGAACTGTTCATCCATAATCATTCTGCACTGTCAAGGCTTTTCGACCATCTTAGACAATTCCAATCCAACTATAGGAAGCACAAACTTCAAAGGCTATAACTACGATTTCTCAAAAATGAGCATCTTAGCTTGTGGCCTCTTCCACCTAAGAGGACTCACCCTATTGCTTCTAGAGTTCAGAATCCTATCCCAATGGACTCATCACAATGACCAGAGGAGTCATCTTCACGAGCTTGCCTGGTTACGGGATCTCGAGGACTCGATCAATGCTTGCGCACATAAAGACTCGCACAAACGATTCATTCCCAAAGACTGAAACATACATGGATCTATGCAGAAGTAATTAGCTAAGTCACTTTTTCATGATAGTCTGTAATAATTCATGTTACACATAGTGTTATGCTTTATTTTTTATTCTCTTAGGTATAGCATTTGCTGAAGTGATCCAAATCCTCTAAATAAAATATCAAGAAGCATATTTAGGGTTTTTTTGATTTGTTGACTTTGGTGACATTTGACTTTTGGATTTTTTATTCTTTGGAGTTTTATGATTGTTGACCTTAAACCGTGGCCAGCAAAGACAAAAAAAAAAAAAAAAGATCAAATCCTCACCTGCCCCGCCCCATCTCGCACGTCGTGGAGGCAGTCCGCACATCGTCGAAGCAGGTCGCACGTTGCTCGTACAATCGACGTCTTTTCTCCCCACGACTTCGCACGACGAGCTCGCGTCATTAAATGGCCACGAAAAGGAGACCTTCACTCTCTTTTCACACTCCTGAGCTCACATTCCCTCTCTCGCTCTTTTTCCTCCCAGCCGGATCGGAAGTTGACATTTCGATCGGAAGCAATACGGGAGCTCGCCAGCTGTGAAGATAACCTTCCACCTTTCGTGCGCTTCTTCCCTTCCCTCCTCCGACGTTCACTTCCTGTTAGGATCGGGAGTTAAGCATTTTGATCGGAAGCCACATAATGAGCTCGCTTGTTGTGACGTTAACTTCCTCCCTTCGTCGCATCTCCGGCTCCTCTGTGGAGGTTCGACTTTGCTCTTTCGTCGACCCCCCCCCCCCCCCCCCCCCCCTTCCTGTCGGATCGGAACCAACGGCGGAAGCTCGCTGGCGTGAAGGTAACTTTTCGCTTTGGCGTGCTTCTTCGGCCTATCTCTGGCCGAACCAGAGAGTAAGAGAGGGAGAGAGGGATTAGTATATATATAATTATATTTATCTTAATTAATTAAATTTAATTAATATTGATTAGTTCTAATTAAATATAAATAAATATAATTATTTAAGCATAATTGTAGTTGTCAATTAATTATGATTGATAAAAAAAAGTGCTTGCCCCTGCCTCGACATCCTTGCCCTCCACCGCCGGTCCATTGGTCCGCCGGCCACTAAAGGTATAACTTTTTGGATCTTTGTTCGCTCTCTTATCTCGGCATGCGTGTCGAGTCGGTGGTCTGCCTATACACGCTTTTCTCTAACGTGGTGGGAGGGGCAACCGGCGCGACACCCACGACAAGGTAGGCGAGTTACCCTTGGTTCCAAACCAGTTCTCGACGTTCGTGGTGCACCGGCAAACCGCCTATACACGCTTTTCTCTAGCGTGGTGGGATGGGAATCCGGTGCGACACCTACGATGAGACTGGGATATTCATAAGTACCCGCTTGCGGGGAAACAACTGCTTTTCTTGCAACAGGTATCGAAGACCCATACACGCCTTTCTCTGGCGTGGTGGGGACGAAGACTTTACACGGCCGCGGTGTCCTCGTAAGAGGGCACCTACCGTACACGCTTTTCTCTAGCGTGGTGGGAGAGGCCCAGTTTTCCGTCATTTTCCCCTAAACAGGGGAGACGCCGGGAGGCTGCCAAAATTTCGGGTGAAATACTACTACACTTGGACCTTTTTTGCACTCAAAAGAACAAGAGCCTGGACTCAAATGAGAAAGAGCAGTGGACTTTTGAACTTGATTGAAAGTAAACAGAGGACTTGTGGACCTAAATTAGAACAAACCTAAATGATTTCTAAAAAGTTCAAATCCAAATGAAATCAAGACAGAACTGAAGATCAAATTCAAATGAAATGAACTTGAAATGGGACCGAATTCAAATCAGTTTGAACAAAATTGAACTTGCAAGAACTTCAAAAGACACTGAACCGAGGACTTGAACATGCACTTTGAATTCAAACTGGAATGAAAACAAGGGACCTGTGAACTTATGGACTCAGCTCGAACTCGAGTGAACTCAGACTTGAACTCAATTTGAAGAATGACATGAATGAGACAAGAGCACTTGAACTTGTACTCTAAACTCAAGCTAAATCCAAGTTTGACATGAACAATAAGGAACCTGAACTTTCAAGGACAACAAGGCAGACTCAAGCATGAGGGGAACTTTGAATTCGGGTTCGATTGAATACTTAAGATTAGGACTTTGGATGAGCGAACCAATCAAAGTCTTAGTGCACAATCGTCTAAGCTAACAACAAGTTGCTAGTGGGAAATGAAATCCTAATGCTCACGAAAAGAAGAATGCAGCGAACTCCTTGACGATCTCTACAATTGTTTGTTTATTGAGATGGCAATACTGGAGACCAGCAATCAAAGATCTACCCCTACAAGCAAATGCAATCATCTACCCACCTGAGATTGGTGAAAGGTGGAGATGGCGAAGTTGACAACGGCTCTCCTACGAATACCTCTAGGAGGCCGTAATGGATACAACCGGTCCCCTGTAAATGATTAATTGTGGATAACAACAGTGTATTGTAAGTACAACGAACCACTGTGGACACAAGTATGGATCCCTGCGAATGGATACTTGTGGATAACAACAGTGGGTATATCATAAGCATAGCAAACCACTGTGGGCACAAGTACAAGGAATCCCTACGACAATCTCTACAATTGCCCGTTGATTGAGAAGGCAATACGGGAGACCAATGATGGAGGATCCGTCCCTATAAGCACTGCAAATTCATCAGCAAACCCACCTGACATTGGTGAAAGGTGGATGTGATATAAAAATAATGACCCTCCTACGAACACTTCTAGAAGGTTGTAGTGGATACAACGGGTCCCTACAAATGAGTACAAACCACCTGTGGATAACAACAGTGGGTACATCGTAAGCACAATAAACCACTGTGGGCACTAGTATGGCTATCACCTACTACAGTGGTGATCAAGATCTACAAGTACATCGGGTATAAAGACAACCCGATGTACGAAAAAGGACACCCCCTGATAGAAGGGATGAAATGTTTGAACAAATTAGAACCAAATTTCCTGGTGTTCCAAAGTCTCATCCTAGTTTTATACTTGAGAAGAAAATAGTTCTGGTGCCCACAAACGCGGGAAATAGCAAGTCCACTACATCGAATAGCCTAAAAAGAGTTCTTTCTAAACCAACGGTCATTGACTCCAAAGTCCAGAAAGTCCCGTCCCCGGTGATTGAGAAAGGGGAGTCAATATCAAGATGAGGAAATGCCTCATGACATCCAAATGACAACGCCGCCAAATCTGCAACACTTATACAAGCAGACAGAAGGCGTCTACAACCTACAACGCCCGCCACCGGATCCGCAACACTCGTACTAGCGGACAGAAGGCGTGTATAAGCTTTCAAATGAAAAGTTGTGTGCATCTAAATGACAGTTATACGCACAACTACAAATACTTTCAAAGTACCCCTGCACCTGCGGTATAGTTTGTATACACATAGATGCATAATGGGGTACATTCAAATCAATGAAATTATCGACCCGCATAGGCCCCGGCGAGCGTGTTATTAGTACACACGTGACGTCTAGGGATGTTGCGCGGGTCAATAAGTGAATTCTAGTTCAAGCCTGATCCATCTATACGGATCAATAGAAGTCGACAGGGTTCGAACCTTCAAACAAATACATGGTTGTGGGGATCAATGTATTTGTTTCAATACATTCATATTAGGCCTTCAATACCTACAATCAAAAGAATTCACTAAACAAAAGGTATGAAGCCTACGAAACCCGATCCTCCTAAGCAGGTCAATAGGAGTAGATAGGGTTCAAACTCTCAGATAAATATACGGTCACGAATGTGATCGGAATATTTATTTGAATGCATTCATATTCAGCCTTCAAGGCCTAAAATCAAGAAAATTCATAAACAAAGGCACAAAGCCTATAAGAAACCCGATTCTCTATCGACAGTCAGATAGAGTTGACAAGGTCCAATCAAATAAAGGAAAATAACCCCAAACACCCCGATGATGGCCGTGTTGAACGCTAATCTCAACCGGAGGGATTCATAAATATTTTTAAATGTCCTCCAAGCTCCACCCAAAAATCCAAAATTTCACAAATCCTAAAATCCAGATATTTAAATTTGAAATCAAACCATCAATCACTCAAAGCAAAATCCATCCACCTTCGCAACAGTTTGCCGAGGTGGACAAATTAAAATCAACTTCATCTCACAAAGAGCTAAATGCCTAGTCGAAAATATCACTAGGATCCATTCTCAAACAGTCTCCTGCTAGTAAAGACGTGGTACGTGTCCTCTAACCGGCGGTCTGCCGCCAAATGGCACCGCAGGATAAACGGTTACGACGACCCAGGGCCCTCTGAACCGAGTGGTTTTGCCGCCAAATGGCATCACAGATACCGGTTATGGCCAGCGCCAATACACTCCTTATTGGCATCTAATCCTTGAGATATGAATCAATAGGATATGATCGATAGGGCACAAAGCCCTCTATTAGCTAAGGTGGATTCAAATTTGTCCCCTTAGACAAACATTCACCCCAAGTCTACAAGATCCCCTTGGACGAAGCAACCCATGGTTGCCGACAAGGATCCTTCTGTCAGGTTGGGTCGACTACCTCCTCTGACTAAGTAGACCAGGGACCACGATGGCCCGGGACGACGGAACCATGGGATCTTGATCGGGCCCATCATCCATTCCCCCACCATCCGCTTTAAGTGCAAGATGGTGAAATGTCTATTTTAAATATCAAACTCTCCAGATTCCCAAATCCAAATCTAGTTCTCAAATACTCCAAACCCATGCTGCTACTATACGCTGGACAACACATATTCTCTATACATATCTGATTGACGACTAGCCTTAATCGAAAGTTCTCTCTCGTTAGTGGGAGGGGTAATTAACTATAGGGGCTTGCGCCTATAGGAAACCAGAACTCAGATCATAAAGTCCTCGCAAAATGAGGACGAAATCTCTGGGTAGTGTCTTATCTACAAACCCATCTGCCTTCCAAAATTTACCCCGGAGCATATCCGTTAAAACTCCCTCACCGAATAAAAAAGAAAAGCGTGGCGGGGAGGCCGGGGCCGAATTTTTGGAGCCCACAATGATATTTGAGATTTGTAAATTTCTTGCTTTAATTTTTCTTTTCTATTTTGCATTACTCTCTCACGACGCAAAGAGCTCTCATTCTGCAAACTCACATGAACTCCACTCAATCCTCCTAGCTTGTATTTTGAGATTACCTGTTTGCGAGGTCAGGTTTCTTCAGAAATTCAGATCCAACATAATGTTCTACTCCCATGCTTATTGCTTACCCTTCTGTTTGCCATGTTTTTGAATTCTTTCTTACTTCCCTAACGACTCATGTGGTTCTGTAAGGTGTTGAAAAGAGATATGGCGTCTCATTTGAGAAGGAGAGGGAGAGCAGGGCTTATATGAGTGGACCGGATCATGGAATCCATCCTTTGGCTAATGGAGCAGGGAAGAGATGGAAGATGGAACTGAAGGAGGTGAATATCCCTCCTTAAGCTTCTGTGTCAAGGGTCTTTTTCTGATTTAATAACCGTGTAAAAGGCGAGTCATCACTCTTAGATGCTTGGGTTGTCTCTTATTCTGCTTTAAAAGTGCTTGACAGTGAATGCTTTTCAAACTATGTTGTTTTTATAAGAATTCTGGACAAGTTTTCAGCATATTGCATGTTCAATTGTTGCAACTGTGAATATGATTAACAATTGGGCTTATTTGATTTTGGTGCTCCTGATGAATCCAAGGAATGCAAGGTGCAAAGTTTTCATTGTTTTTAAAACTATCAATATCATACGCGTAATGAGTTAAGAATAAAACAACAAAGAGAGCAGTAAATGAATAATTCATTCAAGGTTTAACTCGAAATCGATTTATTTAAAACTGGTTCAAGTTAGCAAATAAATAGATTTGAATATTTTTAAAAAAATTTAGAGGTTAAATATTTCAATTGTGAGTTCGATCAAGCTAGCTTATTTATAAACAATCAAAACTTTAAAGGCTTGATATTATATATTTGATGATCGCTAGTATGCTACTTGATTAAAATTTGAGCAAATATAAAATTTCAATTAATTATTTAAATAATTGTGTTAAAATTTAATATTAATAATGTTTTAAAATTAATTATCAATATGATATTTTTTAAATTTTTTTAAAGGATTCATATCATGAATATTTGATAAGTTTTACACTAGCTGTCGACTACCTAACGTAACCCTCCATTTTTCTCATCAACGACTTGGGACCTGGCAACGCCAGTGTATTGCTGTATGATATTTTTTAATTATGCATTTATTTTTTATGATATTGATCATGCTCATAAAATATTTGCTTATGCCTCCAAAATAAATAGCACAACACATTAAAAGATGGTTTAAGAGAAATTAATTTGATGAGCTATTAAAATAATAGAAAATATTTTTTGAGAGGCAAAAAACTATCTCACTTCATTTGAAGGGATGCATAAAATGGTTATAATTCATAGAGGTATTTAAGAAAGAAAACGTTATTAGGTTATTAGCTAGTAATTAGACAGATTGATGGAGTTATTAGGGGTCATTAGGAATTGATGAACCTAAAGGGCTCATTGACTAAGAGGCAAACTATAAAAAATTGAGAATCAGTGGTATAGTCTTGGGAGCTTTGAAACATGCTTTCAAAACCATCACAAGATAGGATATACTAGAAGAATCTTTAATATTAATTATCTGAAGACACCTTGAGAACACTAGAGGCAAACTATTAACAATGGAAAACCACAAGTATGATCCAAGGAGCATTGAAGCATGCTCCCAAAACCATCGTAGAGTGGATATGTTAGAAGAATGTTTAAATTAAATTGTTTGAAGAAATCTTATGAACACTATAGCATTAACTGCAACACTAGATATTGATATTGATGTCATAATTCAATCCAATATGACTCGATACCATACAGGTCGTATCACCATGGGCGGAGGAGGTGGGGGCAAGTGCCCCCCCCCCCCTAATTTTTTTTTAGCTGCATGTGACAAGAGCTTAAAGCATTTTTTTTTTAGAAAAGGAAGAGATTTATGTATAATTATTTAGTCACAATTTTTATTACATGTAGTATATTCAGAAAAAATATTTATCGAATTTATTGATCAATTTTTTTTTATCAAAATGGATCTTAAAAGTATTGTATTTATTTTAAGATGTGTAATATATATTTTAATTGAATTTTTATGTTTTGCACTCATTTTAAAGCAAATTTAAATGTGGAGGATTAATTTACATAAAAAAATTAGCATTATTTTTATAAATAATAAGACCTAACAATTTCATAATTTAACATGCAAGAATATGCTTTAGGCTTTGTTCAATTTCATAATTTAACATGCAAGAATATGCTTTAGGCTTTGTTCGGAATAGTTGATCGCCGAAAAATTAATCGTCTGTAAATCACCAAAAAATTAATCGTCTGTAAATCACCAAAAAAATTAATCGTCTGTAAATCACCAAAAAATTCTGCCGGCAATGGATGATTTTCCTGTAGTGTTTAATTTAGGCCCCCTCTGAATAAAATTTTTGGCTCCGCCACTGCATACCACACCCGATCGTGGAAAGAACCAGAAAGCCAGAAACTGACCCCAATATCTTGTTGGAGAATTGCTGAGAAAAATTAAACTTTCAATATATGCAACACATAAATAGTATCAAGAATAATATAAAGCGAAAGACTGAATCTCAAAAAATAATTTTTCTATATGACATTTAAATATATATGTACCATTTGAGGTCTACCTACAGCAGTGCTTAATAATAAAAAGTTTAACAAAAAATAAAAGCCAAGCCTACAGAAATAAAACAAATAAAAAAGGTATGCATACAACACAGATCAAAGCATAATGTTTGCACTAATCAGCAAGAATCTTACCTTTTTCCTAGCCTAAAAATAAAAGTAAAATAAGGATTGAGCTCACACTTCAGTAGGCTATCACAGCCTAAAACATAAATCAATAGCTTAAACAAAAAGAGGTGAAAATGTTGAAATAATCAATTGAAGTATTATATAAAAAAATGAAAGTAAAACAGATACTAATACTGAATTAATTTACATAAATATTTGAACTGAGTGAAATATAAAAAAAATATATTATAGAAAATATCAAAATAGCCCTTAGGCTCCAATTTCTAGTATATAAAAATAAACAACAAAATTCCTTCTCACCGCCAATTGAATCCATTCTCTGCCAAAATAATCCTTTCATTCTACCAATAGAATATCTTCTTAGGAAATGTCAAAATAGCCCGAAGGATTCAGAGTTTTTATCACATAATAGATAACATGAACCCTTCTCTCTGCCAATATTAGTCCACATTTCAATCAAATAAACACATATTTTAATGCATTGTAGTAAGTAAAGTATAATTGAACTAAATTCAAAACATGGAAAAATACTTTAATAGTAAGTAATCCTATCTTCAATTCATATAAATCTTTTTATATCTTCAAATGGTTTAACAATTGGTAATCCTATTTGGCTCTACACTATAATGCAGAATCGGATGAATCTCAACTTCATTAGTGTATCAACTCTCAAAATTAAACACCTACTTCCTCACAGAAGATATAAAAAATATACTGTGATTGTCTGGCATATGATTAGGTAATAATAAAATGTTAATAAAATGTAGGAAGGACCACAAAGAGTGAATATTTTATTTTGTAGGAGAAGGTGAAGGGGTTATTTGTAGGATTATAAATTTCAAACTAAAAAATTTCCTGTAGAAGAAGGGGTTATTTGTTACCATTGTAAAAAGCTTGCATATGTAAGA
This sequence comes from Dendrobium nobile, assembly GCA_022539455.1. Classification (NCBI taxonomy): domain Eukaryota; kingdom Viridiplantae; phylum Streptophyta; class Magnoliopsida; order Asparagales; family Orchidaceae; genus Dendrobium; species Dendrobium nobile. The sequence goes on along the minus strand of CM039724.1, from coordinate 17,136,848 downwards.
GAAGATTGTCCAGATCTTATTGGTTCAATGAAGAAAGAGATGGATATGGAGAGAAAGAGTGACAAGAAATAAAAGAATCATTTAAAAAAAAATGAAGGCTCTATGGGCCAACCCAAATTCAGATGAATCAAGCTCATAAGATAAAGAGGTGAACATTTTGTTTAAGGCGGAAGAGAATCTAATTGTGATTATCTAGAGGTATGTAATAATATATCTTATAAAGAATTAGATGATGCATTTAATGAATTTATTGTTGAATATTAAAAATTACAAAGAAAATATAATATTTTTTAAAAAGATCATAAAAATTTAGATACGCATTTTAATGATTTAAAAAATGAATGTGATGATTTGAAAAATAAAAATTGCTCTTTATTATGTCATTATTTAGTTGTTCGTAAACTTGGAAGAGAAAATATTCTATTAAAAGTAAGATTAGATTTATTGATGATATCATAAGTTTATTATAAAGTTCTATTAAGTTCAACATCAAATAAAAGTTCTTCTTATATTTCACATAGATATCAAGCTAAGCCATATGCAAATACTAATATTTGGTGTTATTATTATGATAGAAACGAACATATCTCATTTGATTACTATGCTTGTAGATCACAAAATACTAAATAATCAACTTTGCACTTCATATACCTGACATAATAGATATCATAGTACTCATTTAGAATGTGCATGGACTCAAAAATATTTGGCTTCTAAAAGTTAATATTTGATTTTCTTTTGTAGAAATGACTTCAAAGTAAAATTAATGAAGGCATGTGATACTTGGACAATGGATATTCAAACATATGACATGTGATAAAGCAAAATTCTCTAAATTAGAATCAAGTAATGGAGGATATGTAACATATGGAGATAAGAAAAAGGGAAATATTATTGGCATTGGATCCATATATAAGAACCCTATTACTTTAAAAAAGTTTTATTTGTTTCTAGTTTAAAATATAACATAATATTAATTAGTCAATTATTTGATAAATGCTTAAATCTTTCTTTTAGCTTAACATTGCATTATTAGACATAATGAAACTATTTTGCTTATTGGAAATGGTTATAAAAATATTTATTTAATTGATTTAGAGAATACAAATGATATTAATTTGAATTTACTTTGCATGAAATCAATAAATGATGATACTTAGTTATGGCATAGAATTCTATGTCATGCTAATATCCCCACATCAAATAAAATTTCTAAACTTGACTTAGTAGTTGTTTTACCAAAAATTAATTTTTATTTTGATTCTATATGCGATGCATGCATTCATGGTAAACATATGAAAATTTCATTTAAAAGTAAAAATATAATTTCTACTAGTAGACATTTATAGTAGACATTTCTCAAGTTCTTTAACTAAAGCAATAATTAAAATATTTTAAATTAAGTTATTAAACATTCCTATTAAATGTAATTACACTAGAGTTATTAGTTTAACAAAAAATTCTATACAACACTCATGAACTAAATATATAGAGATTATACATCATTTTATTAGAGATCATGTTAATAAGGGTGATGTGGATATATATTTTATAAACATAGATTCTCAAATAACATATATTTTTATAAAACTATTAGCTGAAGAAAGATTTTGCATATTAAGACGTATATTTGGGACGTTAAACTATAATATTTAAACTTTTTATATATTTTTGTTACTCTTTTTTAAGTTTGTCAAAGGGGATAAGAATTATATGTTGGTCATAATTATTTTGACATGCATATATTTTGGGGAAGAATTATTTTTAGTGCTAATTATATTAAAAATATTTATCAATTATTATATATGTATTTCTTTTAATGCTTAAAATTTATGATAAAAAGGTCAATTTGCACCTTTGTTATAACTTTATCAAACACAAGTTTCTTATCATAAAAAAGAGAGAGAGATTATTTATATTAAGTACCTCATAAACCTATTTTAGTGATTTTGATGATAACAAGCATATGCATGGATGTTCTAATTTATGTGCTAAGTATTTCAGGTGTAATGGTTTGATGAATGTACATGATAATTAGTTATATGAGATGTACATTGCATAACTCAAGTTCAATAAAAATTTGAGCTAATAAAACTCATGATGGACCAAGATGAATAACTAAAAGGTTTTTATATTAACATAGGAGTATATTAGAGGTCTATTGATACTTGCATAATTTGATTTGTTCACAATCTAAATATCTATTAAAATAATTTTCATATTATTAATTAAGGATAATAAGCTTGATTTAGAAATCTATAAAATTATTTTATTAAATAAATTATATATGCTTCATAGATTATACAAATTTTATCAAATATGAAAAGATACTTAATTTGGGAAATTAAAAGTAATAAGCTTATATGGTAAAAAAATTATTATGTTTTCATTTTGAATTGAACTTGTTTCATATAAATTTACTGATGTATAATTAATTTTATTTAAATTACATTATATTACCATATGAATATTTAAGATATTTTTAAATATATTAAAATATGCATAAGTTTTTATTTTGTTATATTTGATATTATTTTTATGGAAGCATAGCTTAAATTTTATTTCATTAGATTCCTTGAATTTATAGCCATAAATGGATTGGTAATATGAACCACTTTAGGGCTAAATTGAATTTATAATAATTTTGAAAATGTTATCCTATTTTAATATTATAATCCCAGTAGTCTTTTTTACCTTATTTTGAATGTATATGAAGACTTTTTTTACTTTTTCAAGTGACTAGTCATTTTATAATTGTTTGAAACTTATATTTATTTAATATTAATATTTTTTAATCAAATATTATATTATTAGTTAATAAAATAATATTATATTATTAATTTTATTTAAAGTTGTCTTTACTTATCTTTTCCCTTTAAACACCCATCTTTCTTCTCTTATGAGGGTTGTTCAAAAGAAAGAAAACTCCAGCAATCTTTTAATTTCTCTTTCCTTCTTTACATACTAATTATTGAAAAGAGAAACTTTGATCTTCATTTTTAATAATCTATACATTTGTAAGATCAAGTCATTTGTTCAAAAGCTTCAAAACATTCAACTGTGCAACTTAAAAAGTTCATAAGTTTGTTTCTTCATTCTCCAAAGTTTTCTTTGTTGTATTTTTAGTATTCACCTTACATATTTTTTTGAAAATATTTATTATTTAGTGTAATACAACTTGATAATCTTAGATTAGATTTTCTATGATTAAATCTCTTTCATGTATAAAACAAGCAAGCAAATCTTTTTATTTTTAGCATAGATCTACAATCCAAATTTAATTAAGTTTTGAAGATATTATATGCACATTTTTACTTAATTAGTATATCCATCTTATTTGAATTAAGAATTTTATAGTTTAAATTAGCAAGAAAAATTTTTTTTTTTTAAATATTATTCAAATTGATATAAATATATAAATTTATCTCAAAGTGAGCAAATTTAATATTCATTTGCAAGTAGTGAGGTGATTGAAATTAAATTATAAAAATTAACTCAAATATTTTGGTCATTTTATTGTAAGATAAATTTAGCTTGTAGTATTTACATTAAATTGTAATTTTGTTTCGTAATATAAGCCATTTGGCTTTGTAAAATTTAAATTATAATTATATTGGGTTATAATCACTCATACAGGAGAGTACTTAGGTTGTAAAAAACTTCTTTGTTTAAAGAAGTGAGGTTTGCAAGGCAAACTTGGAATTAGTAAATTCTATACTGAGAGTCTATTAGTACCGACATAAGCTAGATTGAAATTCGGGCTGAACCACGCAAAAATTTTGTGCATATTATTTTCTTTTCTTGCATCTATTTTTATTTAACATTTACATAAAAATTGTGTTGTCATTTAATTCCTTGTCAAATAGCATCAAAATTAATTTAAATTTTTTAATAAAAATTATTAAACCTAGTTTATAGTAGATGATGAAGTGGAGGATTAGAGAAGATAATTCATTGAATACTTACAATAAAATAAGCTCCCTTATGATAAATCTATTGATGATTAGATCAAGAGAATATCTTTATCATATATATTAATCAATAACACCTTATATAGAAGATCATTCGGTTAGATGTGGTTACATTATTTAAGTAAATCAAAAGCATAGAAGATTGTTGAAGTATATGCTAGATTATAAAGTGCTCACCAATCCAAACCAAAGATTGAAGAAATTGAAAATCAAATGAATGGGATATTATTAGCCATCAATGATTGATGATAGCATGAAAGTATCATATTATTATCATCAATGCCATATACATGATGTGATCTTACATAAACCCCCAAATGTATCACATCCAATAGTTATTTCATGGCAATTTATAAGTTGGGTTATGGATATTATAGATCCAACTGATTTGCCATCCTCATAAGGTTACAGGATCATATTAGCATATACAAACAATTTCTCAAAATGGATAGATATAGTTCCTTTCAGAGAAGTTAAAACTCATCATGTTTTAAATTTTTTTAAAGACCATATGTATATATATTTAGTGTTCCCAGTCTGATATATTAAATAATGGTCCATCATTGAAAAATACTAAAATAATAAGTTTTGTTAAACATCATAACATTGATTGAATATACATAACTATCTATCACTCTAAGGCAAATGGATTAGCTAAGGCTTCAATAAAATATTGTTGCAGATTCTAAAGAAGATACTATATGAAAATAAACATCAATGAAATAAAAAATTTAGGAGAAGCTTTGTGGGTGTATAGAATCACATATAGATTTCCTACTCAGTCTACACCATTTACTCTAGCCTTTGGAGCAAAGGTTGTTCTCCCTTTGGAGGTACATATGCATTTATTATGTATAGCTGTCAGTTACAAAATCACAAAAGAACAAAATGCAAAACTCAGACTAGATGAACTCCATGGTCCAAAAGAGAAGCTTCTGTAAATTCAATAAAATCTTGAGTTATACAAAGCTAAAATGATTCAAGCACAAGACAAGTTGGTTCATCCAAAAATGTTTCAAGTAAGAGACTTTATCTTAGTTCTACGAATACCCATCTTAGCCCATCAAAAGAAAGGAAATAAATTCAAACCAACTTGTTGATTATAAAGGACATTGCCCAATCTTACCTATAAATGGGAAATACCTCAAGTGATACTATTGTGGATAATATTAAAGAAAGTTATAATAAATAAAAAGATTTATTTATAGTATTTCTATAAATTACATAAATGTGTTAAAGAAATTAAAAGGAACTAGGTCTAAAAGTTAAATTTGGGTATGGAATTTAATAAGTTTAAAAATTCCTAAATATTATTAAATTATATCCTTAAATAATTGGTACAAAATCCCTTGTGGTATCCTTTCTTTTTGGATTATGATGGTTCAACCATCCAAATCTTCTCATTCAGGAGTTGCCTCTCGTTTGGGAACCATCTTCATAAAAAAAAAATCCATTGGTGTTTCCATTCTCATAGCAGCTTATATGCTTCACTAATTAAAAATAGTCATTAGGTATAAGTTCATTTTTATGGTATCCTATATGCTTCATCGAAATATGTTAGTAATTGAGCAAGCCACTCATGGCACAACTCTAGTTTAAATTCTAATCCTCTAAGATTAGGTGTAAGCATGTTCCCACAACATCTTATATAGTCAAGTATAAATACATCTATTTAAGAATTGTTATCTCATCCATATTTAAAACCACTTGTCTTGGAGACCCTATCTTAGTCAAGTATAAATCCATCTATTTAATAGTTATTATCTCACCCAAATTTTAATCCACTTATCTATGAGATGATATCCTAGTTAAGTATAAATCTATCTATTTGGGAGCCACTATCCCAACTAAATTTAAATCCACTTGTCTAAGAAACACTATCCTAATGAAGAATAAATTTATCTATTCAGGAGTCCCTATCTCATTTAGAATTAAATTCACTTATTTAGGAAATGTTATCCTATTCAAGTAAAAATATATCAAATTGGGAGTTTCTACTCCATCCAAATTTCAATCCACTTATTTAAGAGATGTGATCCAAATTAAATGTAAATTTTCTTATTTGGAATCTCCTATCCTACCCAGATCTTAATACACTGGTCTAGGAGATACTTTCCTAATTAAGTATAAATTCATTTATTTGGGAGTTACTATCTCATTCAGATTTTATTCTATTTGTCTAAGAGATGCTATCATAGCCAAGTATAAATTCACCTATTTCAGAGTTACCATTAAAAGTTCTAGCAAGTTGTTATACCTAATAGAATTGTCCTAAGGCTAACCAAGAGGGGGGGGGGGGGGGGGGGGGGGGGGGGGGGGGGGTTGAATTGGTAATTTAAAAATTTCTTGGATTTTAGAAAATTATTTTAAGAAACTTTACTCAATTAATCTAAAATATACGATTGTTTGTAGAAATAGATTTTCACAAAATATTTTTCAACCACAATAATATAAACTATGAAAAATAAAAATATAGTAAAAAAATAATAGAAGAACATAAAATTTATAGCGATTTGGTCCAACTAGACCAATGTCCACTCCCTAAAAACTCCTTCCTCAGGTAATGCACTATATTAAAGTGACTCTCCTTTAGCCCTCATAACAAGATGGAGAAGCACTTGCAAAACCTCTCTTCCACTAACCCAGCATGGCAGAGTACCAACATTCTTTCTCACCCTCCTGGTGATGGCAGAGTTCCAACGTCCTTTCTCACCCTCTAGATGATGGCAGAGTATCAGCACCCCTTCTTACCCTCCTAGTGATGGCAGAGTACCAACATATTTTTTCACCCTCCTAGTAATGGCAGAGTACCAATGTCCTTTCTCACCCTCTTGGTGATGGCAGAGTATTATGATCTTCTTTGAAAATCTTCTCTCAAGATCATTCAAGGAAGTAGGGAAAAATTTAAAAGAACAAATAAGAGATCCTTACCTTTGGGAAGCCTTATGAATCCCCTCAAAATTTTCTCTTATAAGATCTCTCACTCTTCACTCCTAAAAACACTCTCCCAAACACTCCTTTATCCACTCTTAATAGAAATTTGTAGTAAGATAAAGAGCGTCTATTTTTAGGACCCTTATATACGAAATATAAGAAAACTATCTAGAAAAATTGAAAATTACAATTGGAACATACTCAGATTGTATAGTACAATCGTGGATCATCTATATGAACAATTTAAAAATCCATGTACGATCCTGAATGAACTTTATTTTGTACTCTGGCAGTTATTTGTATGAACTGACATCATGCTGTATGAACAATTCAAAACTGAACTAACTTATTCGGTACAATCCTGTATAAACCTCATTTCATACTCCATCAATCATCTGTATAAACTAACATCATATAATACGAACAATTAAAAAAAATCATGCCTTATTTGGTATGAATATGGACTACCCCATTTCATACTCTATGAGTCGTCTATATGAACTCAACTTCATACAATACAAATAGTTCAAAAAATGATGATTTCACTCCAGATGAATTGGTACACACCTATTTTGTATTCTATGCATCGTTTGTGTGAAACGCCATTGTGCAATATGAATAGTTCAAAAAATGATGAGTTTATTTGGGATGAATTGGTATGCACCTATTTCGTACTCTATAAGTCATCTATATGAACAAAAATCATACAATATGAATAGTACAGAAAAAGTTCTAGGTATAATTTGATTAAGTTTATTTTAGAGAAAATACCATCATAAATCATCCAGTACAATTTGAAACTAAAAGTTCGAATAGGTTGTCATTCCTAATAAATTTATCCCAAGGCTAACCAAGAAGGAAGGGGGGGGGGGGGGGGGGGGGGGGGGGGTTGCGGGGGTTTATTTGGTTATTTAAAAATCTCTTGGTTATTTAGAAAATCAAATTTAAGTTCTTTTCTACAGTGATAAAATTTTCGAAATAATTTTTTAACCACTGAAATTAAATGTGTAGGAAATAAAAAATGTGATAAAAATAAAGATAGAAGAATACATAATTTTTATAGTGGTTTGGTCCAACTAAACCTATATCCACTCCCTGAAGATTCCTTTATGTATTAAACTATAACAAAGTGACACTCCTTTTTCTCCAACAATAAGGTAGAGAATCCCTTATAATAACCTCTCTTCCACCAATACTAGTGCAGTAGAGTACCATTATCCTTTCTCACCCTCCTGGTGACAATAGATTACCAACATCCTTTCTCACTCTCACAGTGATGATAGAGTACTGGCATCCTTTCTCACCCTCCTGGTGACGATTGAGTGATGGCATCCTTTCTCACTCTCCTGGTGATGGTAGAGTACCGAGGTCTTTTCTCCCTCTCCTTATGATAGCAGAGTACTAACATCCTTTCTCACCCTTCTGGTGATGGCAGAGTACCAGCATCCTTTCTCTCTCTCCTGGTGATGGCATAATACCAACATCCTTTTTCACTCTCCTAGTGATGGAAGAGTACTAGATCTTCTCCAAAGATCTTCTATCAAGAGTCTTCAAATAAGTAGGGTAGACATTAGAGGAACATACAAAGATATCCTTACCTTTGGACAACCTTGTGAACCCTTCAAAGATTCCACTTGCAAGATCTCTCAATCCTTACTCCTAATTACTCTCCTAAAACACTCTCACTCTCACTCCCAAGAGAAAATTTATAGAAGAAGTAATGGATAGTCAGTTATGGGACTCTTATATATATGAAGGACAAGAAACACCATCCAGAAAATTAAAAAAATTCAAGTTAAATGTACTTGGATCATATAGTACGATCGTACTACATACGTACGAACAGTTTAAAAATTCATGTATTATCTTGTATAAACTTGATTTCATACTCTGTCAGTCGTATGTATGAACTGACATCATATAATATAACCAGTTCAAAACTAAACAGATATATCAACTATGATATCATATGAATTCATTTTGTGCTCTGGTGGTCATCTGTATGAACCTTACATCATATAGTATGAACTATTAAACCAAATCATGCTTTGTATGGTATGTACATGGATGAACCCATTTTGTACTCTAGATGTGAATGTATGAAACTAATTTTGTACAGAATGAACAGTTAAAAAAATTTGCATGTTTATATATGATGAACTGGTACAAAGTCATTTCGTACTCTGGGCATCATTAATACGAACCTCACATTGTATAGTATGACCAGTTCAAAAAATTGTGAGTTTATTCGGGACAAGCTGGTATGTATCTGTTTTGTACTATGAACATCATCTTTATGAATCCAACATCGTACCGTACAAACAGTTCAAAAGAAATTTTCCAAGGTATGACTTGATTGACTTAATTCTACAGGAACTTATAGGTCAAATCCTTTAGTACAATTCTAGAATTGTATAGTTTGATTAATTTAAAAATAAAATTTTGGTCTCAGTCCCCTAGTACGTGTGTGTGCATGATTACCTAATTACAACCACACTCTCTCATACTCAAGAAAAATAGATTAAGTATAGACTTCAATTACAAGAAACCCTAATCTAATATATCTTAAAGTATTCAACAGTCTGGAGTATGATTTTCCTGAAACATTAATTCACACAAGAAACACAAACAAGATTTTTCCAATATATGTTAGGAGAAACAATAATCAACACAATAATATTTTGGTATCAATAAATACTCAAATAATATAAAAATATAGTTTTGAAAACTATGTTGCAACAATCCCCCCTTTTTTATGATGACAAAATAGTTATTATTTGAGTTAACACTTAAGGTATTTTTCTCCTAAGCTCCCCCTGAATGAATGACCAATTTAAAATAAGGGTCCAATGAAAATAAAAAAAAACTTAACAACAAATTAAAAAGATCTAAAAACTTAAGAAAAAATAACACAACAAACAATAAAAGACTAAAAATTTTAATCATAACAAAAACACATCACAAAAATCACACAACAAATAATCATAATAATTATCAAACAACATCAAATAAATAATACATCAAATAATAACTAATACATCAAATAATAACTAATGACTCCCACTTTTGACAACAACAAAAATGGAAGTACATCTTGAAATGAAAATTTTCTTTGGATAAATCAAAATGGTTGACAATGAAGAAGATTTTAAATTAATTACAAAAACAACATTAACTTCCTAATGGTAAAAAGAAAAACTCAAATTTTAAATCAAAGAACAAATAAGATAAGAAAAGTCAACCAGGTTCACTGTTTGTTCTAGACAAATCAAATAAAAAATAATTATTACAGAAATGATGAAATAAAGATTAATTATTTTCTAATTCAGTAGTGAAGATTATTCCTAATTATATGGAATTGTATGAGAGATAGAATGATAAAGGAAAGAACAATATTAATTTTCAATTGGCAACTTTGCGGATCTTATTATTTTTTGTAGGAAACTTTGTGCATCTTTTCAGTTTGGGCTAATTTTATGCCTCTTTTCATTTTGGTTAACATTATACATCTTTTTAAACAAGTGGAACATTTTGTGCATCTTTTTAAGTTTAGCATGCTTTGTGCATCTTTTTACATTTTTGGTCTTTGCAATATCAATGAATCTTAACACAAATTCTAATAATTAACAAAAGTAAATATATTGAAAAAGAAATAAAATAAAATAAAATACCTATTTTATAATAATTATAGCTAAGTAATACATATCTATAAGAACATAAAATTGATCTTCTTATCTACATTCAGTCATAGTGTAATTTAAAATTTTGACAGATTAAATTTTGCAAGAAAATTTATTTGTAGAGCAAAATAATTCAAAATTCCATTCTAGTGATCAACTATAAATGATTTCTCTCAAAAAAATATAAACATTTCAAGAAGAAGAATTTTAATGCATGGAAAAACGTCATTCCATCATTTCATTTAATTCAAGAACCACATACAAACACATCTTTTCATTTAACATCATCATATTAGAAATGGAAGAACAACAATATAAAGAAACCAACACATAAAATCACAAGAAAACATCTCAACAATAAATACAGAAATCTTAACAAAAAGTATAACTATAATCCAAAGGAGTCTTGGTCTGGAGGTGGTTGAGGGTTAAGCATCATAAAGTAGCTATTGATCGTAGCTACATTAGTGTTGAATGAATCAAATTGTCATCATTGTACCTAGCATCCTACTAGTTCTGGTGATTCTCAATTTTTATCAAAATATTAATCAAAATGAGTTTCTAGTATGTCAAAAATACTAAACCATTTCTTGATAGAAATTTTGATCAGGTCCAGGTGTAGCTACAAGTGCTGGAGCAGGAGCTCCTTCTTGTCCCTCATAATCTTCTCCCTCAAAACTTTGATTCCGACCAAAAATACATGAAAAGAGGTCATGGTGTATGCTATAACCCCTTGAGTCCTAAGGTGAAGGAAGTTGCATAAATCCTCCTTAGTTATTTCAACATGTTTCTCAAAGACGTAAGAGGTCATCCTAGTATAATTTTGGTTCACTTTCATGTTCACAAGAAAAGTTTACAATGTTTATTGATGGTAGGCATAGATAAAGGCAATAATAAAAGAAAACTAGGTTCATGTGAAAAGTGGCATAACATAGATGATTATATCATTTTGAATAAGGAGTCAAGAGGGGGTAATCTTGGCTGCAATAAAATGATTGAAAGCTTTCACATTTTCCTTAGAAAGGAAGTTCTTATCTCTACCAGAGGTTGAGTCCTTATAAGTACGAAGATGTTTTCTACTGCAGGCCAATCCTAAATCTTAGACTTGAGATAATTTGGGATCAAATGAGAATGTGAAGAAAAAAATCATCCACCGCCTTTCAATTTAAAGAAAAATAACCTATTGCATTGTATGAAATTTTGATCATACATATGATTTCAAAATCGTCAAGGAAAAAAAATATTTCATACGTATGAATGGAAATGGCAAAAAATGAAACAACTTTTTGTAAATTGCCATTCTTGAGGCATTGTTTCATACAAGCTTTTTGACCATACGATCATATAGACAAACACCTATTCTTTTGGTACGATCAAAATATTAAAGATCATTTTATGATGGTTAGGTTCATCCACATGAGAAACTGACAATAGGATTGTACAAATGAAATGCGATTTTGTACATATGATCTTTAATCAGTAACTAAAGTTTTAAACACCATCACCAATCATATAGATGAAAAAAAACAAATATCATACAGATGATGAGATCATACAGTATGATATGCATTAAAATTTAGTCTTCCATGCTCGACTCAAAAAATATCATGTGCATGCTATAGAATTCATATAGTACAAAAAAGGTTATATAGTATGAAGATAATAATTAAAGTAAGACATGATAAACAAAAAACTTTTCAAAAACCAATCATTCAAGCGCTAACAGGAAAAACAAAACTAAAAACTCAAAACTAATGAAAGAAAAACAAACAAAAACCAATGAAATAAAAACACACAAATAAACAAACCCTAAAAAACAACATAAGAAAAACAAACAAACACATCAATACATTACAAATCTCATTTGCAGAATTTCAATTTTAAGCATTAAGATTAATCACACCTAATCTAATTATTAAAGTGTTAAACATTTCAAAAAATAGTAGTTTTGTGAAGATGTCAGCAAGTTGATTCTCAGTAGCAACAAGGTGCAATTCAATTTTTCTTTTAGCCACATAATCTCTAATGAAGTGATACCATATATCAATATGCTTAGATCTAGAATGTTGAATAAAATTCTTTGAAATGCATATGACACTTGTATTATCATAAAAAATTGGAATAATACCAATTGAAAATCTTAAGTCAATCAATTGTTGTTTTAACCAAAGAATCTATGCCACACAACTACTTAGGGCAATATATTTTACTTCAGTAGTAGAAAGGGCTATTGAATTATATTTTATGCTAGGGTTTAGGGTTTAGGGTTTAGCATTTAGGGTTTAGGGTTTAGGTTTTAGGGTGCCAAGAAACTAAAGAGTTTCCTATGAATTGATAAGTTCCAAAAGTACTTTTTCGATCAACCTTGCATCCTATAAAATTTAAATCAGAATATCTATTAATTTCAAAAGAATAGTTGTGCTTAAGATAAAAAATCTCTAAGTTTGGAGTTCCCAAAAGATATCCCAAAATTCTCTCAATAGCAATTAGATGTGATTCATTTAGATCAGCTTAAAATCTAACACATAAAAAATACTAAATCTGATATCAGGTCTACTAGTAGTTAGATAAAAAAATGATCCAATCATTCCTCTAAATTTCTTTTGATTAAAAGATTTTTTTCCTTAGGGTCCTTATCTAACTGCATTGAGGAACTCATTGTTGTACTCTCTAGTTTAGCATTACCCATTTCATATTTCTTGAGGATGTCCTTAATATACTACCTATTTCATATTTCTTGAGGATCCACCATAGTATCACTTGAGGTATTTCATATTTCTTGAGGAAATACTGTAAGATGTTCCTTCCTCATTTTTTTATGCTAAAACCAAGAAAATAACTCAAGTTTCCCATCAAACCCATTTTATATTCACTATTCATTTTTTTTAAAAAAATCATCACAAAGATTTTTATTGGTATATCCAAATAAGATATCATCAACATATATTTGAATAATGAGTATATCATCTCTTATCTTTTTTAAGAAGAGAGTGGTATCTATACTTCCTTTAACAAAAAATCTTTCTAATAGGAAAGTGCTTAAACTCTCCTATTAAGCCTTAGGTGTCTGTTTTAACTTAAACACATGATTAGGAAATTTTCAACTTTTAAAACCTAGTGGTTGCTCAATATAAATATCCTTTTTATCACCACATTAAGAAAGGTACTCTTAATATCCATTTGATATAATTTAAAATCTTTAAAATAGGTAAAAGCTAGCAAAATCCTTATCATTTCAAGTCTAGCTACAAGGGAAAAAGTTTCTTAAAAATCAATCTCATTTTTTTTATTATAACCCTTGGCCACTAATCTTATCTTATTTCTAATCACAGTACCAAAATCATTCATTTTATTTTTGAATACCCACTTAGTTCCAATAACACTTTGATTTTTGGCCTTTTAACAATTCCCAAACATCATTTCTAACAAATTGATTCAATTCTTCTTGCATGGTCAAAATCCAAAATTCATCTGAAAGTGCTTGATTTATATTAGTGAGTTCAATCATAATTATAAAGGCATAATGGTTCACTTCTTTGCTAAGTCCTTGCCTTGTTCTAAAACCCTCACTAGGTTCACCTAAAATCAATTCTTTAGGGTGACTCTTAGAAAATTTTCATTCTCTAGGCAAAGTATTTTATGCTTCAACATTTTCTTCCAAATTTGTCTTTCAATTCCTTCGAAGATATTTTTAATATGATCTTCTTCCAATCTTGGCTCTTCCGAAATACCAGATTCATCAAAAATTATATGTGTATTCTACTAAACTACCAATGTTTTCTTGTTAAAAACTCTAAAAGATTTACTAACATAAGAATATCTTAGAAAAATTCCTTCGTCAGATTTATAATCAAATTTTTTTAAAGGAGTTTTCTCATTATTATGAATGAACACCTTACATCAAAAAACATGCAAATATGAAATATTAGGTGTTCTCCCCTTAAGAAGTTCACAGGGTGTGTTGTTCAATTTAGATCTAATGTTTACCCCTATTCATAGCATAATAAGCCGTACTAATCGCTTCATCCTAAAAATATTTTGAAAGTGAGTATTCTGCCAACATGGCCCTAGAGGCTTCTATCAAAGTTTTATTCTTTATTTTGATTATCCCATTCTACTGAGGGGTCCAGGTGTTGAAAAATTGTGATAAATTCCTTTCTTCCTACAAAATCTTCAAATGTTTTATCTTCAAACTCTCCTCTATAATCACTTTGAATTGATAAAATTTCAAACCCTAGTTTCCTTTGAATCCAAGTAAAAAAGTTTTTAAATTTATAATTCACTCTTATGAAATAAGAATTTAATCTAAGTGAAAGTTGAAAAATCATAAACTATTACAAACCCAAAAACTTTACCTGCTAGACTTATAGTGCTAACTGGTCCAAAAAGATCCATGTGTAGGACTTCCAATAGTTTGCTAGTTCTAAGATCCTTAATTGAATGAAAGGATGACTTCACCTATTTTTCTAACAAAAATATATCACACATGTGATCCTTAGTGAAGTCAAGTTTGGGTATCCCACTAACCAAATCTTTTTGGGTAATCTTCCTAAAATTTTTCATGCTTGCATGAAAAAGTCTTCTATTCCATAACCATGATTCATCAGTAATTATTTTGACATAAAAAGCAATAGAAGATTTAACAAAATTTGAATCAAGCATGTACACATTATTTACCCTATTTATATGTGACACATCAATTACATTTTGGCTTAGTATGATGCTTGTAGGAAAAATTTAACGTTATAACCTTTATCACAAAGCTGTTTAATATTGAACAAGTTATATTTTAAGTCTTCAACCAATAATACATTTTCAATGAAAAAAATATTCTTATTGTCAATCATACAGGTACCTACCACTTTTCTTGTGTTATTGTCTCCCAATGTCACTTTGCCTCCATTTTTGGCTTCTAGTGATATGAATTGTGTTGTGTATCTAGTCATATGCTTCGAACATCCGATGTCCAGGTACCAAATATTCTCACGAGGACTTGTATGAGAGCATTTCTTCAAAATGATCAAACATTAGACTTGGGAACCCAAACATGTTTGGGTTATCCTCTTGGCAATAATACTATAGATGTATGTTTGATTTGCTGTGATTTGTGCATCTTTGGTCTCCACACTATATGTGTTCTACTATGAATCATGAAAGTGTGAGAGATCTGACAAATCATTCCATATCAAAAAAATTTAACTCTAGGAAAAAGATTTATCAATCTATATGAGTTATACTATCTTTTTCTAAGTTTTGAAATTTGAAGCTTTTGATCAGGATTAGAAAATTGTTCAAGTGTTGGGGGTGTCTTGTTTTTCTCAAAAGCTTTTAGTTTCTCTTTAAGATATGAGTTTGGACTTTCTAAAACAATATTGTCAACTCTTAACTCATGTTTTCTTTTGATTATTTCATCTATTAACACCTTACATGTGAGAGAGTTGCTACTTAGCTTTGAATGTCTTACAATCTTGCAACATGTATGTTTTGATGATTCCAAATATTATTGTTTTGATTATTATTTTCTCCTAACACATTTTGGAAGAATTGTTTTTGCTCTTGTATGTACCAACATTTCGGGGAAATCATACTCAAAATTATTGAATACTTTAAATCAAGATTTGTTTAGAATATTTTATAACTTGAAGTTTGTATTTTTATTTTATTTGAGTATGAGAGGGTGTGATTATAATTGAATAACTTAGCACACACACATTGGGGGAGAGATTTAAAATTCACAATTTTATAATACTGATCGTATAGTATGAATCATGTTCGTACGGGACGATCTGGTCAGTTATACTCCCTAAAGAGTAATGGAACGAATAGAACGGGCAAAATTTTTTCTAAGTCCTAATCGTCAGACGAACTAACCAATTCGTCCCAGGATGATGTCCTTTGGACTTGTGCTCTTGAACTAATCATCCAGACGAACTAACACATTCATCCCAGGATGATGTCCTCTAGACATGTGCTCTTGAACTAACCAATTCGTCCTAGGATGACTCTGGACTTGTGCTCTTGAACTATTTGTCCAGATGAACTAACCCATTCATCCTAGGATGATGTCCTCTGGACTTATGCTCTTGAACTAATCGTCTAGACAAACTAACCCATTTGTCTTAGGATGATGTCCTCTAGACTTGTGCTCTTGAATTAATCGACTAGACGAACTAACCCATTCAATCCAGGATGATGTCCTCTAGACTTGTGCTCTTGAACTATTCATCCAGATGAACTAACCCATTTGTCCTAGGATGATGTCCTCTAGACTTGTGCTCTTGGAATATTCATCCAGATGAACTAACCCATTCATCCTAGGATGATGTCCTCTGTTCTTTGAAATTGTGGTCTGTTCTACATTTTTGTTCCAACAAATCTTGAGAATAACTGTTCGTACTGGATGAACCATGTTCATACGGGATGATGATCGGGTTCAAAGGTAATTCATTCCAATGTACATTGAGTTCGTACGCAATAGTTTTTATACTATTCATACGTACGAAATGAAATTGTACGGGATGATCATAAACATACAGATTTGAAAAATTGCCATTTTTGGATAGTTTTTTGTGTCTTTTTTATAAAAGGTTCACTTAAGACTGTCATGAAATCTTGTTATCATTTGATCTTCAGGCATACTAAAGAGAGATTGAAGGAGAGAGTGAGAGAGAGTGTTTGAAGGAGAGTTCTTACTACTGGAGCATGAAGAATTCACTTGGTTACTCAAAGGTAAGGATCTTTATTTATTATTTGTGATTACTTCACTCTTTTCTCTTATCCTTTCTAGATTTCTTATGAGAAGATCTTTTAATGAGATTTGGTTCTCTGCCAACAATCGAGGGTGTGAACAGCCGAAGGTTCTCTGCCAATTCTTGGAGGGTGTAAAAGGATGAACGGTTCTCTGCCTACACTTGGAGAGTGTGAAAGGACGAAGGGTTCTCTACCTACACTTAGAGAGTGTGAAAGGATGAAGGGTTCTCTGCCTATACTTGGAGAGTGTGAATAGCCATGGTTCTCTGCCGACACTTGGAGGGTGTAAAAAGATGACGGTTCTCTGTCGCATCGGGTAGTGGTGGTGGAAGAGAGTTTTTGTGAAGGCTTCTCTGCCTTGCTGTGGGGGCAAAAAGGAGAGAAACTTGTTGTAATAGTGTAAAACCTGAAGTGGGAGACTTCAGGGAGTGGGTGTAGGTCATGTTTGACCGAACCACTATAAATCTTGTGTCTTTTATTTTTCACTGATTTTTATTTTCTTTCTATTTTTATTTTTATCTGTGGTTGAAAAATTATTTTTAAAAATCACTAAATTTAAATTGGTTTAAGAAGAAATTTTTTAAATTGCCAATTCACCCCCTCTTGGTTAGCCATTGGGACACAAGCTTAGGTCTAACAACCTAATTCATAATTAACAAGTTTCAACAAGTGGTATTAGAGCATTGTTTCAAAACCATAAGTTTAGACTACTTTTTGATTAACGACTATGGCTATATTTGGAAACCAAAATACACCTGAAGGATATTCGATAACTAGACCTCCTTTATTTGATAATATCCCTTTTAATTTTTGGAAAACATGCATGTCTATATTTTTATAGTCACTTGATTATCACAGGTGAATCTAGTACAAGAAGGGTATACAAAACCAACTAGACTAATTGATGACATTAGAGTAGAGACACCTTTTGCAGATTGGACTCTAGAAGAATATGACTTAGCATAACTAAACACTAAATGTTTAAATAATTTCTTTTGTGCACTTAAGTTAGAAGACTACATGCGAGTTTTCTCTTGCAAGAGTGGAAAGAACATATGTGATAGACTTTATATAACATATGAAGGGACTAATGAAGTTAAATAATCCAGACTTAATATCTTATTGCATGACTATGAATTATTTTGCATAAAACTAAATGAATCCATTTCTGACATGTACATAAGATTCACACAAATAGACACTTCTTTGCATGTACTAGGTAGAGAATTAACAAATATTGAAATGGTAAATAAGATTCTCCTTTATTTGCCTATTTCTTATGATGCAAAAATTACTGCTTTATCAGAGTCTAAAGATTTAAATATTTATTTTATTGACAATCTTCTCAGATCACTAATTTCTTACGAGCAAAGAGTGAGTCAAAGAAAGATTGATGCAGGTGAATCATGAAGGGAGAAGAACATAGTATTGAAAGTGGAGTCGGAGAGTGATCTATCATAACTTGAGGATGAAGATGATATTGCACTAATGACTAGACAATTTAAAATCTTTATGAAAAGGAAGCAAAAGAGACGCCAGCAATGAAATCGAGGTAAGTTTAATAGAAATATTAAGGTTTCAAATGATGTTATTTATTATGAGTACAGGAAACCTAGACACATTAAGTTGGAATGCCCAAAACTTAAAGCCACTCCTAGCAAGGAGAAGGTAAAGGAGAAACTAATGGTGAAGAAGGGCAAGAAGAAATTCTAAAGAGCTTTCTCGTCGGACTCAGCTTCAGACTCATCAGAGACTAAAAAGGAAGAGGAAGTCACCAATCTATGCTTGATGGCCAATAATCTTGATCAGTCAGATCAAGAAGAGGTATGTGACTTGACTTATAATGAACTTTTAGAAGTCTCTGAACGTATACATGTTGCATATAGAAAGTTAAAGAAAATACATGCTAGTCTGAACTTAGAGTTGCAAGAACTACAAAGAGAACAAGAGATCCTTAAGAAAGATCATGCTTTAATTGATAACAATCACATGAAATTACTTGATGAGTTTGATAATTTGAATAAGAACCATGAAAATTTAAAATCATCCTATGCAGAACTGGCAAAAGAATTTAAAGATTTTAAGGATGAATCTGAGAGCAAAAATTATCGGATAAATTATACAAATCTTATTTTGGAAGATACGAATACCTTTTACAAATTGAAGATAAAAGCTCTTGAGGATAATAGAATACCCCAACACTTGAAGATTTTATAAATCCTATTTTATATCCAAAATTTTTAAAGCTCAGCAGGAAATATAATAATTATAAAAAATTAAGAAATCCATTTCCTGGAGTTAAATATTTTAATTGTGACATGTTTGGACACATAGCATACACCTGTACTTTGGATAGAAAAACCCAATTGGTGTGGAAACCTAAGATGCATAAAAATATACATATCATACGTGCATCCATTTATAAGTTGCAAAAAGGTGAACTTAAACCTGTTTGGGTTCCCAGGTTTAACGTTTGATGATTTTGTAGGATCGCTCTCACACAAGTCCTCTTGAGAGTATATGGTACGTGGATAATGGTTGCTCAAAGCATATGACTGGAGATGCTGCATAATTCATATCGCTGGAAGCTAGGAGTGTAGGCAGGGTTACACTTAGAGATAACACTACAAGGAAGGTGGTTGGGTCAGTTATGATTGGAAATCTTAAACACTTTTTTATTGAGAAGGTACTACTTATAGAAGGCTTAAAGCATAATCTATTAAGTATTAGCCAGCTATGTGATAAAGGATACTGTGTTAAATATTTCCCTACTAGCTGCATATTAAGCCTAAATGATGATGATGTTTTGTATGGTATACGGGTAAATAATGTTTATATACTATATTTGAATTATATCGAAACTCCTACTGCTTTTTATTTAAAAGCTATGTCTGATAAGTCATGACTTTGGCATAGAAGACTTTGTCACTCTAGCATGAAAAACCTTAAGAGGATTACCCAAAATAACTTAGTGAGAGGTATATCAAAACTAGACTTTTCTAAGGATCACCTTTATGATGCTTGTCAATTAGGAAAATAGGTGAAGTCCACTTTTCAGTCCAATAAGGATCTTAGAACTAGTAAACTATTGGAGATTTTGCATATGGATTTTTTTAGATCAGTTGGAATTGTAATTCTAGGAGGGAATGTATACAAATTTATAATTGTTGATGATTTCTCTAGATTCACATGGGTTAGATTTCTATATCATAAGAGTGAGTCATTTGATGAATTTAGAATTTTTTTGACTTGGATTCAAAGAAAACTAGGATGCAAAATTTTGACAATTTAAAGTGATCATGGAGGAGAATTTGAAAATAAAAAATTTGAGAATTTTGGTAAGGAGAAAGAGATTGATCACAATTTTTCTGCACCTAAAACCCCTCAGCAGAATGGGGTAGTCGAAAGAAAAAATAGAACATTAATAGATGCCGCTCGAGCCATGTGGCAGAATACTCACTTCCTAAATATTTTTGGGCTGAGGTAGTTAGCACAGTATGTTATGTTTTAAATAGGATGAATGTTAGATCAAACTTGAATAAAACACCTTATGGATTACTAAAGAGGAGAATACCTAATTTGTCACATTTACATGTTTTTGGATGTACGATGTTCATACATAACAATGGAAAATCTGCCTTAGGAAATTTTATCCAAAATCAAATGAAAGAATTTTTATAGGATACTCAAGTTTTGGAAAATCTTATAGAGTATTCAATAAAAGAACTTTGGTAATTGAGGAGACCACACATGTTGTATTTGATGAATCTAGAATTTTGAAAGAGCCGATTATTTAAGAGGATGAGATAGAGATTAACTCCCAAAAGATTGAGATAATAAATTTGGATGAAAATTTGGAGATAGAAAACCCAATGTCTAGAGATTTGAGATTTTCTAAAAACTACCTAAAGGAATTGATTATAGGTGAACCTAGTGAGGGTTTTAAGATTAGGCGTGGACTGAACAAAGAAGTCAATCATTCAGCTTTTATTTCAATGATAGAACCCACAAATATTGATCAAGCACTTTCAGATGAATTTTGGATATTGGCTATGCAAGAAGAATTAAATCAATTTGTAAGAAATGAAGTTTAGGAATTAACTGCAGGACCAAATGATCAAAGTGTGGTTGGAAGTAAGTGGGTATTCAAGAACAAAATGAATGACTCAGGAGCAGTCATTAGAAATAAGGCCAGATTGGTGGCTAAGGGGTATAATCAGATTGAAGAGAATAATTTTGAGGAGACTTTTTCCCCTGTAGCTAGACTTGAAGTAATTAAAGTTTTGTTAGCCTTTGCCTATTTTAGAGGATTTAAATTGTATCAAATCGATGTTAAAAGTATTTTTTTAAATGGGGTGATTTAAGAGAATGTTTATGTGAAACAATCTCTAGGCTTTGAAAATTCTAAAAATCTAAATCATGTTTTCAAATTGAAAAAGACATTATACGGATTGAAACAAACACCTAAGGCTTGGTATGAGAGGTTGAGCACCTTCCTACTTGAGAGATCTTTTAAAAAAGGAAGTGTGGACACAACTCTCTTTTTGAAGAAATTGGGAGAGGATATACTCATTGTATAAATTTATGTTGATGATATCATCTTTGGATCTACAAATAAAAATCTTTGTGATGAATTTTTAAAAATAATTAGTAAATTTGAGATGAGTCTAATGAGAGATTTGAGTTACTTTTAAGGCTTTAGCATTAAGCAAATTGAGGAGGGCACATTTCTTAGTTAATCAAAATATGTTAAGGACATCCTCAAAAAATGTGAAATGGACCATGCTAAACCTGTTAGTACACCTATGAGTTCCTCAGTTCAGTTGGATAAGGATCCTAAGGGAAAATCTATTGATCAAAAGAAATTTAGGGGAATAATTGGATCTTTGCTTTACTTGACTGCTAGCCGACCCGATATCATATTTAGTGTTTGTTTATGTGCAAGATTTCAATTAGATACAAAAGAATCACATTTAATAATAATAAAAAGGATATTAAGATATCTCTTTGGAACTCAGAACTTAGGAATTTGGTATCCTAAGTTTAGCTCTTCATTTGAAATAATTGGATATTCAGATTCAGACTTTGCAGGTTGTAGGGTTGATAAAAAGAGCACTTCTGGAACATGCCAATTTATTGGAAATTCTTTAGCATCTTGGTCTAGTATAAAATAGAATTCCGTAGCCCTATCTACTATTGAAGCTGAATACATAGGCTTAGGAAGTTGTGTGGCACAAGTATTTTGGTTGAAACAACAGTTGATTGATATAGGATTAATATTAGGTACTATTCCCATTTATTATGATAACACTAGTGCCTTTTGTATTTCTAATGAAACATATAGACATTAGACATCATTTCATAAGGGATCATGTATCCAAAGGTGAAATTGAACTCAATCATGTTTCAACTGAAAATCAACTTATAGATATTTTTGCAAAACCACTAGCTTTTGATACTTTCAGTACATTAAGAATAAGGCTTGATGTGATTTATTTGAATGCTTAAATAAAGATTTCTGCAACATTGATATGTGTTTTGTTAGTGTGTGTTTTGGTTTTGAGATTTTTCGTATGTATTTTTTAGTTTTTGTTTGTGTTTGCTTTTATAATCTCTTGTCTGTTTGTTTTATGTATTTTCACATCAAAATTCTTATTTTTGAGCAATGTTATAAAAATTTCTAAATGTGACATTCGTCTGTACAAAAATATCTTCGTACGGGATGAATTCTGTAGCGTATTAATTGTTGAAGTTGAATAGTTTGCATGTAGTTTTTTAGTTTTTTCATTAACGTTCATCTGTATGATCCACAGATCGTTCGGACAATGTGTATGCATTCGTATGTACGCATGTAGATGGTTCTACGGATAAGAATAGTTTTTATTTTTGATCGTACATATATACATTCAGTTTGTACATATGAACACATGGCATTTTTGTGTGTGGGATGTTTCAAACCATCATAAAAATGATCTTAAATAATAGATTATCCAGGATGAACACCTGTTTATCTGTAAGATCATTTGGTCAAAAGTCTGTATGAAAGGACGCCTCGTAACTTACATGTTTACGAAAAGTCATTTTATTTTTGGATTTATTCATTCATACATATGAAATTTTATTTTATACGTATGAACCCTGTATCGTACAGGACAAAATTATTTATATACGTACGAAAGTTTGTTTTTTCTTTAAATTAAAAGGGACTAGAACTCAAACTTCATTCACTTCAAAAGCCTTTTCAATCTTCTATTCCCTTTGATCTTTTCTATGGAAAGTTTAGGCAAGAGGGTTAGGCATGCTAAAGAACTGACTAGGGGTCCTTCCTCTAAAAATCTAGGAGAAAACTTTCTGTCCAAAGAAAATGAAGAGTCTTTTCCTAGGCTCGTATCCGCAAAAATTAGTCCCTTTAGAGTCCTTCTCCAGGAACAACTTACTTTTAAAGTGATGGACCTTTATGCTTCTACCCAGTTTGCTCTTATTTTGACTCTAATCCACCTTTGCAACAAGGAAATATTTCATTACTTCCTTGCAAACATGTCTTTTAATTCTGACAAGAGTTTGATTTGATCTTATATTTTTAAGAAGAGAGTTGAAATAATAAAGGAGGATCTGGGGATATTCTTAAATTTAAGGACTAAATGGATTAGAGCCCATACTTTGACTTCTTCCTTTAACTATGATTGGACTGCAATAAATCAAGTTATTAGAGGGATTAGAGGAGTAGGTCATATGCCTAAGGTGGCCTCTCTTAACTGAAGTGCCTTAATCATCCAGCATGTTCTTCGTACTTCCATTATTTCTAAAGCTGGTGATCGAGTGAATATTACACCTCTTCTTTCTACCGTGACATATCTGATTATGACTAGCCAACCTATAGATGAAGCCCAACTGATCATTGACTACATGTATGGATTTTCTAAGATTGGCCAGGTCTCCCATAAGAGAAAGAAGAATATAGCCTTAGGACATCTTGTGACCTACATTTTGGAAAAGAAGTATGAACTAGTTCATCCTGTTTAAAATCTAGAGGAGCCTGTCTACTACAATGATGGATCATTGCGAGCTATCTTTAATAAAGATGCTCAATTTGAAAGTAGTGACTCTAAGGAAGAAAGGAGAAGACATCCACCTGCACCTGTTGGTAGTCAGAACTTTCAGGATATGGTCCAGCGATTTGATCATCTTGAGAGCCACTTTGATCAACATTTTGATCAGATAAAAACTCATCTTTAGCAACAGGACTATGGGTTAGAGGTCAAATTAAATAAGCCAACATGAATTTATCTATTATAATATATTCAACCAAGCACCTCCTCCAAATAAGGGTCCCTCTGAGTGATGATTTTACTTCTTTTATGACTCTCTTTACTAGATGCGATGTGATGTGATTGTTGTATTTTAGGTTTTTGATGTTTTATGTGATGTGATGTGATATTCAGTGAACTTTTTTATTTTTATGTTTTATGTGTTATTAATATCTGTGAATTAATATCATTCATGCTCAATGTAATATCATTCACTATGATATCAATAAAAATTATCCTATCCTATTTTTAGTGTTTTTTATCTCTTTCAGAAATGTGTGTTAGCCTACATGATTATCCTTAAAATATTGATCTAAAAAATGCTATATTTTGAAATGCAATACAAAATTGAATTCATTAGGAAATAAAAATTTTCAAAAAATTTAAGTTGTGTTATAACTCGATCTAGTTAAGGATATCAATCTCATGTCTCTTGTTTGACTAACATAATTTTAATATTATTATTGCAATTTTGATAATTTTTTATTTTTATTTTTCTTTTCAATATAAATATTATTGTACTTAGAAAATTTTGAGATTTTAGAATATTGATTCTAGAAAGATCAAGTAAACACTTGAAAATGTACAAATGTATAAAAATTAAAAGAATACGCAATGGTTCGCAAATTAAAAAAGAGGCATAAAATTAGCCCACAAATAAAAAGATGCACAAAGTGTGCCACAAATATTGCAAAGATATGCAAAGCACCGCAAGTATACGTTCTTTCCTCAATCTTTTAATCTTTAAATTCAAATTAATCTTCCGTTCAATTTTATTTTGTATTGAAATATGAAATATACAAATTTTACATTCATCTACTTTACAATGATTTTGCTTATCTCATTGTCTAAACTGATTCATGATTTTGATATTTTTTCTTGTCTATGTTATATATATACTTAAATCATATGAATATTTCTATTTCTCTAATGACATTTATCTTTTTTATTGCAAATATAACTCAATCTCTTTATGGATCAATTATCAAAGGCTTTTCATATGACTCCTTACATTTCTGTATTTGTTCGTTTCTTTTTCTCTTTTGTTGTTGTCAAAAAGGGGGAGAAATATTGTTTGACATTTATGTGTTATTTGTGTTTTTGTGTTTTTTTTGTATTGTTCATATTTTTGTCCTTTTCGTTCATTTCTTTTTAGTTTCGGTAGTTCAGTGTTACTATTTTTGTGAGTGAAAAACTTAAAAATTAAAAAACTTTAAAATTAAAAAATATGATTAGTTCAATAATAATGCCCCTTATTCTCACATGCTTATTCATTTAGGGAGAGTTTAGAAGAAACTCAAATTTATACAAATAATAATTATTTTGCCATCATAAAAAAGGGGGAGTTTGTTGAGAGAGTTGCTACTTAGCTTTGAATGTTTTACATTCTTACAACTTGTATGTTTTGATGATTTCAAATATTATTGTTTTGATTATTATTTTCTCCTAACTCATTTTAGAAGAGTTATTTTTGCTCTTGTGTGTACTAACATATCAGGGAAATCATACTCAAAATAATTGAAGACTTCAAATCAAGGTCTACTTAGAATGTTTTGTAACTTGGAGTCTGTATTTTTTTTATTTGAGTCTGAGAGAGTATGATTATAATTGAGTAACTTAGCACACACACATTGGGGGAGAGCTTTAAAATTTGTAATTTTATAATATTGATTGTATAGTACAAATCATCTTCATACGGGATGATCTGGTCAGTTATACTCCCCAAAGAGCAATGGAATGAATAAATCGGGCAAAAATTTTTCTAAGTCCTAAGCATCTAGACGAACTAACCAATTTGTCCTAGGAGGATGTCCTCTTGACTTGTGCTCTTGAACTAATTGTCCAGACGAACTAACCCATTCATCCCAGGATGATGTCCTTTGGACTTATTCTCTTGATCTAATCGTCCAAACAAACTAACCCAATCGTCATAGGACAATATCCTCTGTTCTTTGAAATTGTGGTATATCGTGCATTTTTGTTCCAACGAACCTTGAGAATAACTATTCGTACCAGATGAACCATATTCGTATGGGACGATGATCAGGTACGAAGGTAGTTCGTAATAATATACATTGAGTTCATACACAGTAGTTTTTACACTATTTATACGTACGAAATGAGATCGTACGGGATGATCATAAATATATAGATTTGAAAATATGTAATTTTTGGATGATTTTTTGTGTCTTTCTTATAAAAGGTCCACTTAAGACTATCATGAAATCTTTTGTCATTTGGTCTTCGTGTATACTAAAGGGAAATTGAAGGAGAGAGTGAGAAAGTGTGTTTGAAGGAGAGTTCATATTACTGGAGTATGAAGAGTTCACTTGGTTACTAAAAGGTAAGAATCTCTATTTGTTATTTGTGATTACTTAACTCTTTTCTCTTGTCCGTTCTAGATTTCTTGTGAGAATATCTTTCAAGGAGATTCGGTTACTGTCGACACTCGAAGAGTGTGAACAGCCAAAGGTTCTCTGCCTACACTTGGAGGGTGTAAAAGGATGAAGGATTTTCTGCCTACACTTGGAGATTGTGAAAGGATAAAGGGTTCTCTAACTACACTTGGAGAGTGTGAACAGCCGACGACTCTCTGCCGACACTTGGAGGGTGTAAAAGGATGATGGTTCTCTACCACCCCAGGTAGTGGTGGATGAGAGTTTTTATGAAGTCTTCTCCGCCTTACTGTGGGGGCAAAAGGAGAGACACATGTGGTAATAGTGCAATACATGAAGTGGGAGACTTTAGGGATTGGATGTAGGTCATGTTTGATCGAATCACTCTAAATCTTATGTCTTTTATTTTCCACTATTTTTTATTTTCTTTCTATTTTTGTTTTTATCTGTGGTTGAAAAATTATTTTTAAAAATTACTAAATTTAAATTGGTTTAAGAGGAAATTTTTTAAATTACCAATTCACCCCCCCCCCCTCTTTGTTAGCCATTGGGACATAAGCTTAGGTTTAACAACCTAATTCATAATTAACAAGTTTCAACATTGCATTCATTTTCAAGATCAGTATAAGATATTTTTAATAATCATCTTTATAGTTCAAAGCATTAAATTCATCCAAGAATTTCATATGGTTGCTATCAATTGATGTGTGATCATTCTTAAGAATTTCATGCTCTTTTTGTAAATTTGAATACTCTATGTTCAACTTAACATGCAACATTTTAAGTTTCCTATATGTAGTATGAATTTTCTCAGAAACTTCAAATAACTCATCATAATATAAATTACATACCTCCTCTTATTTTAAGTGATCAAAATTTTCTAAAATTAAGCACAAGTTCGTGACTTCCTCCTCTTCTTCTATTTCTGAAGAATTGGATATTGAGTCTACTTAGAATGCTCTCTATAGTCTTTTCTTTCCCTTCCTAAAACAAGTTTTCTCCTCAACTTTCTCCTTATTAGGATTAGCTTTGAGATTCGAGCAATCACAATTGATATTTACAGGCTTCCTGCATTCATAACAAATTAAATTATTAGAAGCTTTTGCATTTTTGTGGAACTTACCCTGATTCTACTACTGACATCTTCATTTCTCTCTTGTAATGAAATTTTTAAATTGCCTCATCATGAGTGTAATATCATCTTCATCCTTAGGCTGTGACTGATCACTTTCTGAGTCATCCACTTTCAATGCAACATTTTTCTCCTTCTGCTTATCACCTGTATTAATATGTCTTTGAGTCACTCCTTGCTTGTAAGTAATTAGTGATCCAAAGCATATTATCAATAAAATAAATAGTTAGGTCTTTTGATTAAGTTATGGAAGTAATCTTTACATCAAAAACATCAGATAAATAATGAAGAATTTTATTAACTTTTATAGAATTCATTAGTTCTCTACCTAAATCATACAATGAAGTAACTATCTGTATAAAATGAGTATACATATCAGTGTTTGATTCATTCAGTTTCATGAGAAAAAGTTTGTAGTCGTGTAATAAAATGTTCAATCAAGAACATTTCACTTCATTTGTTCCTTCATACATTATGCAAAGTTTATCTCAAATTTCTTTTCCTATTTTACAAGTTAAAACACGCATATATTCCTCATATTTAAGGGCACAGAAAAAGATGTTTAAACATTTTATATTTAATAGATCTAGTTCTTTTTCCACTATTATCCAATCAATAAATGGTGTTTCAGTACTAATGTCATCAATAAGTCTAGTTGGCCTAGTGTAGCCTTCATGTACTAAAATCTACATGCGATAGTTAAGCAATTGAAGAAAAGTAGTCATACAAGTTTTTTAAAAGTTAAAAGGGATGTTATCAAATAGTTGTGGTCTAGTGATCAAATATCCTTCAAGAGTGTTATGATTTTGATAAGTAGCCATGATCATTTTCAAAAAAATTATCTAAACCTTAATTTTTTAATATAGTCTCTAATACCACTTGAAAGTTTAAATAGGTTGTTGGACCTAATAGATTTTTCCCAAGGCTACCATAAAGGTGGGGGGGGGGGGGGGGAGGCTGAATTGGTTATTTAAAAATCTCTTAGAAATTTAGAAAATTGATTTAAGTTCTTTTATACAATGATAAATTTTTCAAAATAATTTTTCAACCACTGATATTAAATGTTCGAAAAATAAAAATACAGTAAAAATAAAGATAGAAGAATACATAATTTTTGTAGTAGTTTAGTTCAACTAGACCTACGTCCACTCCCTAAAGACTCCTTCTTTATGTATTGCACTATACCAAAGTGTATCTCCTTTTGCTCCCACATCAAGGCGAAGAAGCCTTACAATAACCTTTCTTTCACCAACCTCAGTGCAACAGAGTAATGTCATCCTTTCTCACCCTCCAATGATTATAGAGTAGTAACATCCTTTCTCACTCTCCTGTTGATGGGAGAGTATCGACATCCTTTCTAACCCTCCTAGTGATGATAGAGTTCCAGCATCCTTTCACACTCTCCTTGTGATGGCAGAGTATTGGCATCCTATCTCATTCTCCTGGTGATGGCTTAGTATTAGAATCCTTTATCACCCTCCTGGTGACGGCAGAGTACTGGCATCCTTTCTCACTCTCCTAGTAATGATAGAGTACCAACATCCTTTTTCACCCTCCAGTGATGACAAAGTATTGGATCTTCTCCAAAGATCTTCTCTCAAGAGTATTTAAAGAAGTGGGGTAGAGATTAGAAGAACATATAAAGATATCCTCACTTTTGGGCAACCTTATAAACCCTTCACAAATTCCACTTGCAGGATCTCTCAATCCTCAATCCCAAACACTCTCACTCTCACTTCCAAGAGAAAATTCACAAAAGAAGTATTGGATAGTTAGTTATGGGACTCTTATATATGAATGATAAGCAAAACTATCCATAAAACTAAAAAATTCAAGTTGAATGTATTTGGATCGTATAGTACAAACATACTTTATACGTACGAAAAATTTTAAAATCCATGTACGATCCTGTAAGAACCTGATTTCATACTCTGTCATTCATATGTATGAACTTATATTATATAGTACGAATAGTTCAAAACTAAATAGGTTCATATGGTATGATATTGTACGAACCCATTTCGTACTCTAGTGGTCGTCTGTACAAACTCTACATCATATAGTAGAAATTGTTAAATCTAATTATGCCTCATATGGTATAAATATTGATGAACCCATTTCTCACTTTGGATGTCATATGTATGAAACTAATTTTATATAATATGAACGGTTCAAAAAATTTACCTGTTTGTATGGGATGAACTGGTACTCACCCGTTTTGTACTCTAGACATCATCTGTACAAACCTCACTTTTTACAGTACGATTAGTTCAAAAATTGGTGATTTCATTCGAGATGAATTGTTACATATCTATTTCATACTCTAGATATCGTCTGTGTGAATAAAACTTTATACAGTATGAATAGTTCAAAAGAAATTTTCTAAGGCATGATTTGATTGACTTGCTTTTGGAGGAACTTGCAGGTCAAATTGTCTAATACAATTCAAGATTCATTTAGTATGATTAGTTTAAAAAAGAGTTTCAACTCACTCCCCTAGTGTATGTGCATGGTTACCATATTACAATCACACTCTCTCAGACTCAAGAAAAAAAATGCATACTTCAATTACAAGAAACCCTAATCAAATTTGTCTTGAAGTCTTCAGTAGTCTGGAATATAATTTTCCTGAAATGTTTGTACACACAAATAGTATAATTTTTTTTTTATAAGTATTAGGAGAAACATTGATCAACACAATAATATTTTGGTATCATCAAAAACTCACATGATATAAAAAAATAGTTTTGAAAACTAAGTTGCAACAGAAATTATACAGTATAATTAGTTTTAAAATTTTAAGTTTTGACTCACTCCTCCAGTGTATGAGTACGTAGTTACCCAATTACATTCACATTCACTCAGACTCAAGAAAAATAAAAAATTTATAGACTTTATTACGTAAAACCCTAGTCTACTCTATCTTGAAGTCTTCATTAGTCTTGATTATGATTTTCCTAAAATGTTAGTACACACAAAAAATAAAAAGAAAATATATCTAATATATGTTATTAGAAATAGTAATCATAAAAATAATATTTTGTTATCATCAAAAAATCACATTATAACAAACTCAATCTTGAATTCTAAGTTGCAATAATCTCTCCATTTTTTAATGATAACAAAAAAATTATTGTTTGGGTTAACATTAAAGGTCATTTTTCTCCTAAGCTCCTCCTCAATGAATGCTCAATTAAAAATAAGGGATTTCAATCAAAATCAAAATAAAAACATAAAAATTTCAAAACATAATAACAAAACACATGCACACCAGACATAACAAACACACACGATTAAATCAAATAGTTAGTAAAATAATTATTGTTTGAGTTAAAATTAAAGGTCAATTTTCTCCTAATCTCTCCCTCAATGAATGCTCAATTAAAAATAAGGGATTTCTATCAAAATCCAAACAAAAACATAAACAAATTCAAAATACAAGAACAAAACACATACACACCAAACTCAACAAACACACACGATTAAATCAAATAAACAAAAAACACACAAGTATAAATTAAACAAACAAACAATAAATAATGACCTCTGGTAAAGATAAATTTTTATTGACAAATCTAATAGATTATGAAGAAGAAGATTTTAAACTATTTACAATTACAACATTAACCTCCTAATGTGAAAAGAAAAGTCTCATATTTTAAATCAATGAATAATTAAAATAAGAAAAGTCAACCAAGTTCATTATTTGTTCTAGACATATCAATTAAAAATAATTATTACAAAAATGATAAAATAAAGATTAATTAGTTTCTGATTCAATAGTGGAGATTATTGTTGATTAAATGGATTTGTGTGAGAGCTAGAAATATAAAGAAAAGAACTCTATGAAACTTTCAATTGACGATATTTGCATCTTTTCATTTTTTGCATGCTTTGTGCATCTTTTTAATTTGGGCTAATTTTGTGCCTCTTTTTATTTTTGGCAAAAATTGCATATTTTTTTAAACTTGTGGCACATTTTGTGTATCTTTTTAAGTCTGTCACACTTTGTGCATCTTTTTATATTTTTGGTCTTTCCATCATCAATAAATCTTAAGACAAAATCCCATAATTAATTAAAAATAAACATATTGAATAAGAAATAAAATAAAAATAAGATATCTCTTTTACAACAATTATAGCTAAATAATATTTTTCTATATAAACATGAAGATGATCTTCTAATCTAAATGTAATCTTAATTTAATTTAAAAAATTTGAGAAGTTAAATCTTCAAGGAAATTAATTTATATAGCAAAGAATTTTAAAATTTCATTCAATATATCAACTATATTTGATTAGTCTATAGAACCTTAAAATAGTTCAAAAAGATTAATCTCAACACAAAATAAACATTATTTCATTCCTTTTTTAAAATAAACTAAGGATACAAAGGCAAATATAGCAAAACAAAATACATAAGCATCAAACTACTATCAGATGAATACTAAAAAGTAAAAACATACAACAACTATAATAGAAAATAATAACTAATACCCTAAAGGACCCTAATTTGGAGGAGGCTGAGACATCGTAAAATAGTTATTGATGATAGCTACTTGAGTGTAGACCGATTTAAACTATCCTCTCATCCACCCCATGTCTTCATTATATTTTGCATCCTGCTAGTTTAAGTGAGTCTCAATTTGATTAAACTGTTGATTAAAATGAGATTCAAGTCTATCAAATCTCTGGACAATTTCTTGATATAAATGATGATCAGGTCTACGAGCAGGAGCAGGTGCAGGTGCAGGAGCAGATGCAGGAGCAGGTCCTCCTCCTTCATCATATTCTTCTCCCTCATTCCCTTGGTCCATATTAAAAATAGAATGGAAGGAAGCATTGATGAAATAGATTAGAAGCTCAGTAGGTGGGTTGGGATGAATCAAATTGTACTTCTTTTCTAGAATGTAGGCGACCAGGTGTCCTAAAGCCACATTTTTCTTTCTTCTATTGTTAGGATGCCTAATAGCAATAAGTTTATTTACGTAGTCCAAAATCAATTTGACTTCATCTATTAGAGTATTTATCATAATAAGATATGTTACTGTGGACAACAAAGGAGTTAGGTTAATACTATCACAAGCCTTTGAAATAATTGAAGTTCTTAATACATGCTGGATGATCCTAACATTTTGATTAAAGGTGTACACATGAGATAAATGACTAACTAAAGCAACACCTCTAAGGGTTTGATTGATGGTAGACCAGTCAAAATCAAACCTAGAAGTCATTGTGTGTGCCCTTACCCTTTGAGTTCTAAGATGTAGGTAGGTGCCTAAATCTTCTTTGGTGATCTCTACTCTCGGTTTTAAAAATATAGGATGACATCTTGGTATGGTTTTCATTCATTCAAAGGTTGACCATGAAATAGTGAAAGGTATCTTGATGGAAATCATAGATTAAAGTGAGAAAGAAAGAGAATCAGGTAGATTCAAAAAGAGGCATTATTGAAAAGTTCATGTCTCTTTTGATGAGGAGACGAGAAAGAGTCATTTTTGTCTCAAAGAAGTGAAGGTAGGCTTCTTCTTTCTCTTTGGACAGAAAGATATCATCTAGTTCTTTAGAATGTAAGGAAGTTCCTATGGAAAGATGAGCCCTCTTGGTGCTGCTTGCCATTTGGAGTGTTTTAGACAAAACATTTGTGATTAAAGGTGATTGGTGAAGAAAATCAACAAATGCCTTCCAATTTAAAGAAAACAACATGATCGTATAGTATGAAATAGGGTTCGTACGTATGATTTTGCATTCTTACAGGACAAAATCCTTTCATACATATGAATAAAAGTTGACAAAAATGAAATGACTTTTCGTAAATTGTCATTCCCGAGGAGTCATAACATATAACTTTATGACCAAAGTGTTCGTACAGATGAACAAGTGTTTGCCTGGGATGATTAGAATAACAATTATTATACCTGGAAGTTAGTTTCATTTAGATGCAAACTAAACACATGATTGTATAAACGAAATGTGATTTAATACGTACGATTTATGAAAATAGCAGTTATTGGAAAACTCATCCCATCCATATATATGAAAATTAATGAATTGTACAATATGAAGATGTCATTATACAATACGATATGCTTACAAAAAATCTCATTTTCATCTGCTTAACTTAAGAAAAATATCATACACAGTCTATAGGCTTTGTATAATACAAAAGTGGTTCATACAGTACGAATGAAAAAGTAACTCAAGACATGATAAATAAAACTCTTTTCCAAAAAAACAAATCAACCAATATTATGACATGCAATATTGAAAACAAAAATAATACTAACAAAAAAAACAAACACAAAATAGGGGAAAAAATTAACCATTAACAAAAAAAAAAAATGAAACAAACCAAACACATCAACATACATGAAATACATTACAAATCCAATTTGTAGAATTATAATTTTTAAGCATGAATATCAATCACACCTAATTTGGTTCTTAAGATGCAAAACATTTCAAAAGCTAGTGGTTTTGTGAAAATATATGCAAGTTAATTCTCAGTAGCTATATGATGTAGCTCAATTTCTCCTTTAGTGACATAATATATAATGAAGTGATGCCTTCTATCTATATACTCGGTTCTAGAATGTTGAATAGGATTCTTTGAAATGCATATAACACTTGTATTATCACAGAAAATTGTAATAATTCCAATAGAAAATCCTAAATCAATAATTTGTTATTCTAACCAAAGAACCTATGTGATGTAACTTCCTAAGGCAATGTATTATGCTTCAATAGTAAAAATTGCTACTGAATTCTATTTTCTGCTAGACCAAGAAATAAAATAGTTTCTTATGAATTGACAAGTTTTAGAAGGACTTTTCCAATTAACCCAACATCCTAAAAAATTTGAATCAGAATATCCCATGATTTCAAAAGAAGATATATTCTTTGCATACCATATCCCAAAGTTTTGAGTTGCCAAAAGATATCTTAGAATTCTTTTAATAACAGTCAAATGTGATTCATTTGGATCAGCTTAAAATTTAGCACACAAATAAATACTAAACATGATATCTAGTTTGTCAGCAATTAAGTAAAGTAATGAACCAATCATTCCTCTAAATTTCTTTTGATCAATAAATTTTTTTTAGAGTCCTTTTCTAATTAAACTGAGGAACTCATTGGTGTACTCACTAGTTTAGCTTTATATATTTCATATTTTTTGAAGATGTCCTTAATATACTTTGAATAGCTAAGAAAAATTTCTTCCTCTTTTTGTTTTATGCTAAAACCAAGAAAATAACTTAACTGTCTCATGAAACTCATTACAAGTTCACTAATCTTTATTTTTGAAAAATTGTCACAATAATTTTTATTGGTGGATCCAAACAAGATATCATCAATATATACTTAACTAATTAGTATGACATCTCTTACCTTTTTAAAAGAGAGTGGTGTCAACAATTCCTTAAACAAATGTTATTTCTGGTAGGTAAGTGCTTAGCCTCTCATATCAAGCCCTAGGTGCATATTTTAGTCCATATAATGCATTTTTCAATTTAAACACATGATTAGAAAATTTTGATTCTTCAAAACCTAGAGATTGCTCAACATAAAAATCCTCTTATTTTGCCCCATTAAAAATGATAATCTTAACATCCATTTGAATTAATTTAAAAACATTAAAATAGACAAAGGCTAGTAACACCCTTATTGCTTCAAGTCTGGCTACTAGGGAAAAAGTTTCTTCAAAATCAATTTTTTATATTTTATTTTATCCCTTAGCCACCAATCTTACCTTAATTATAACCATTACACCTGAATCATTCATCTTGTTTTTGAACACCCACTTAGTTCCAACTACACATTAATTTTTAGGCCATTTGATCAATTCCCAAACATAATTTCTAACAAATTGATTTAATTCTCTATGCATGGCCAAAATATAAAATTCATCAAAAAGTGATTGATTTATATTAGTGGGTTCAATCATTGAAATAAAGTCAGAATGGTTCACTTTTTTTTCAAGTCTATGCCAAGTTCTAACATCTTCACTTGGTTCACCTAAAATCAATTCTTTAGGATGACTTTTAGAAAATTTCCATTTTTTAGGCATTATATTTTCTATTCTAACATTCTCTTCAAGATTTATTTTTTCAATTCCTTAGAAAATCTCTTCAATATGTTCTTCCTCTAATCTTGGCTCTTTAGAAATACCAAATTCATGAAAAACTACATGTGTGATCTCCTGAATTATCAAAATTCTCTTAGTAAAAACTCTATAGGATTTGCCAATACTAGAATATTCTAGGAAACTTTCATCACCTTATGATCAAGTTTTTCTAAAGGAGTTTTACCATTATTATGAAAGAACACCTTACATCCAAAGACATGTAAATGTGAAAGATTAGGTGTTCTCCCCTAATGAACTTCATAGGGTGTCCTGTTTAACTTGGATATAATATTCACCCTATTTAGAATATAACAAGCAGTACTAACTACTTCAGCCCAAAAATATTTTGAAGTTGAATATTCAGCCAACATGGCTCTAGTGGCTTTTATTAAAGTTCTATTCTTTCTTTTAACAACCACATTCTACTAAGGGGTCTTAGGTGCAGAAAAGTTGTGATCAATTCTTTGCTCTTTATAAAAATATTCAAAATTTTATTTTCAAACTCTCCTCCATGATCACTTTGAATTAAAAGAATTTCACACCCTAGCTTCCTCTAAATCCAAGTAGAAAATTTTCTAAATTCATCAAATTTTTCACTCTTATGTGATAAGAATTTGACCCAAGTGAATCTTGAATAATTATCAATGATTACATACCCAAAAACCTTCCCTCCTAAACTTATAATGCAAACCGATCCAAAAAGATTCATGTGTATGACTTTTACTGGTTTGTTAGTTCTAAGATCTTTAATTGAATGAAAGAAGGACTTCACCTATTTTCCTAATTGACATGCATCACATAGGTTATCCTTAGTGAAATCTTATTTGGGTATCCCTCTAACCAATTCTTTTTAGGTAATCTTCCTAAGATTTTTCTTGCTTGCATGACAGAGTCTTCTATGCCATAACCATGATTCATCAGTAATTATTTTGCAAAAAAAAAAAATTAGAAGATTTAACAAAGTGTAAATAAAGCAAGTATACATTATCTACCCTATTTCCATGCAACACATCAATTCCATTTTGGCTAAAACCATTATAATAAAGCTGACTAATATTTAACAAGTTATGTTTTATATCTTCAAACAATAATACATTCTTAATAAAGAAATTATTATAGAAGAAGCTGAAATAATCGAGAGAGAAGCTCCAGGAAATCATAGAGAGAGAAAGTTCTATTTTTTTTCAAATTTTTCTTTTCCGTAAAATTGGCAAGTCTTCTCTTGATGATGGAGGCTGCAACCGCGTTCGCCGCTGATCATAGAAAAGCTCCTGGTAGTCCATCTTCAATCTTCATTCAGTCTAATGGCTCAGTTAAATCATTCAAAGCATGCCCTTTAAAGATCAATGAGCCTTCATCTGTTGTTCTTAAAAAATTTCCTCCTATTCTCAGCAAAGGTAAAGGAATTATGATTCAAGCTCCAACAAAGTTTCCTCACCCAGTTAGCGGGAATGAAATTATTTTGATGCTTCATCTTCTTCAGGAATGAAATTATTTGTGAATAGGTTTAGTAACAATGTTATGAAACCTCTGTTTTTGGAGAATGGTGTTTCCTTTCACAAAAACTAATGGAGAACACTTCCGATGTTTGTAATAATGCTGATGAAGGATTCCCTAAAGAAATTTCAGATAGAAATCAAGGACAAAATATTCTCAATTCATGGGTTAGGAAACCTAAAATAGAAGTAAATTTGTCAAGGGATGAATCCTTCATTTTAGAAGATGGAAAAGAAATTAAATTGAATAAATCATGCATTAAGGTGAATGCTGAGAAACTACAACATTCGATTGCAGTGAAGGTATTTGGAGAGAATGCTCCTGTCAATGTGATAGCTAGAGAACTCTGTCATCAATGGAGTATGTTTGGGAAGTTTCATATTACTTCTCTCGGACTTGGATGGATTCTGTGTTCCTTCTTTGCTATGAAAGCTATGGATAAGATTTTAGAAGGAGGGCCTTGGTATGTTAATGGGCATATTGTGGGAAAAGATAGGTGGTCTCCCCTATTTTTCCCCCTTCATCATTAAAAGGATTAACTTCTCCAATATGGGTCAGATTTCCACACCTCCCATTAATTTGTTGGGATGAAGATAATGTGGCTTGAATTGCTTCAATGATAGCCCAGCCCTTATGGATCGATGGTAACATGTTTCAATGGAGCAAGAGGGAGTATGCTATAGTTTGTATTCGTATGGCTCTAGATCAGCAATTCCCAACTGGTGTTTGGGTGGAAGGATCTTGTGGTCGCTCCTTTCAGAAGGTAGATTTTGAGAAAGTTTCCACTTTTTGCATTAAATGTGGAAAGGTTGGCCATTTGATAGATAAATGCAAAGATGGAATAACTGTGAGTTAGGAAGCAAATCAAATGATTTCAGAATTGGGAAAGGACCTCCTCAGTAGAAAGGAAATCCATACGAGACTTACGGGCCTTGGATACTTGTCAAAAATGTGAGAAGAAGAAGGAAGGTGTTTCCTACAACGGGCAATGCAAATCAGAAGGCTGCCAACTTCAAGAAAGCTAAAGCAGTGTTTATTCAAAAATAATCCAACAATTCCTCTCTTATAAGGGATCAAATCTCTGAAGAAATTCCAGTTCAAAATGTAGATGAGGTAGTAGAAGCTGCTGTTTTTTTGCAAGCATTTAAGGAAGGCAACTCTGTAGGTGCTATAAACGGAGTTGATTTAGTTGTGGAGGAGGCTTTCAAAGAAAATAAAGAACTAGCAGCAGCTCCTGTAAGCTCAGGAACCACTCTGTTGATCCATAATCTAGTTGATGACAAGAATAAGTTTGGTATTCTTAACCTCTATTCAGAAGAAGTAGAGGGATTCCTTAGCTCTAAAACAGGGGATGGAGAACAAGAAGAAGGGGAATTACAGAGCAAAGATATGAAGTATGGTAATACAGATATAGATTTGTTGATGGCTGAATCTAGAAAAGTTAAAGGTAAGCTACTTAAAGAGCTTAATTCACTGGGCAGAGACAATATAATAACCCAAAGAAGGAAAGGAGAAGTAACTAAGAAGATTAAGAGTGGGAGTAATCCCATTTTTAATCTTAAATGACATCCCTAGCTTTTTAGAATTGAAGGGGGGTCAGGAAGTTAGAAGCCTCACACTATTTAAGGGAGTTTGTGAAAGAGTTTGATACTTTCTTTGTTGGGTTAGTTGAAACGAAGGTTTCGTCATTTGATAGACTTGAAGTCAATAAACTGATTGGAGATAGTTGGGATTTATTTTGTGTTCTAGTAGAAGGTCTTTCAGGAGGTATTTCAGTTTGCTCGAAGACTCGAAGACCAGCATTTGTTCTTTTTCAGTGATTCATACTTCATCTCAAGTTGTGGTTAGATCGTTTAAAATTCCAAATAGAGGTGAGTGGTTGGTAGCCTCGGTATATGGAAGCAAAGACATTTATAAGAGAAGATAATTGTGGGAAAGAATAGAAATTTATTCAAACACCCATGTTCCTTTCATTATGGGAGGAGACTTCAACTACATATTGTCTCAAGAGGAAAAGAGGGGAGGTAAGAGGTTCATTTTTTCTCAAGGACCTCAAGACATGAACATATTTATGAATAGTTGTGATTTCCATGATATTGGCATAAATGGTCCTAAATTTTCTTGGTGCAATAATAAGAAGGGGGTAGTACGCATTTTAGAAAGACTGGATCATTACCTTCTCAATTCGGTTGCTCTGAAAGTTATTCAACCAGCAGTCGTCCAACATCTTGGTAGAATTGCTTCAAACCACTGCCCGATAGTGATTAGAATTTTGAACTCTAGATTCTGTAAGTTTAAAAAACTTTAGTTTGAAGAAATCTAGCCCTTTTTTCCAGCTTCTAGACCTATAGTAGTTAACTCATGGATGAAATTTGCTGGAGGGGATGATGTTTATGTACTGAATCTAAAATTTAGAAGAGCTCTGAAGGCATTATTCCATTGGAGCAAAGCTAAGCATTCCAATCTCAACATTTTGAAAGATAAATTGAAGGAAGAGATCCTCGGGTTGCAAGAGGAAGAGGCCAATTCTGGTGGACTATCGGATGAGAAAGTATGTTTGCTGAAATTCAAGGTGAAGGAGTTAAATTCTACTTTGGGTCGGCTTAGTTCTTGGTGGAGAAAAAGAGCAAAAGTCAAGTGGAATAAAGATAGTGATTCAAATTTAGAGTATTTTCACTTTGTTGCTTCAGTAAGGCGAAACAACAACTTCATCAATCAAATCAAAGATTCTAATAGAAGATTGACAGAGGAGCATAGCAAAATTGAAGAAACTCTTTTTGAGTATTTCAAAGAAAAATGGAAAGTTAGAATATGTTCTCTAACTGGTTAGCCAAAGCTGTGTGGAGTTCTGGACAAAGGAGATAGAAGTATGCTCAGGTCTGATTTTTCTGAGGAACTAGAAGCAATTATCCGTCAATAAGAGGGAAACATATCTCCTTGTTTAGACAGTATTTCATACTCCTTCATAAAATTTTATTGGATTATCATTAAAAATAAAGTATGGAAGGATGTCTGTCATTTCTTCAATTCAGGAGTTATGTGTGAGGAGTGGAGAGAAACTTCTTTAGTTCTCATTCCCAAGCTTAAGAATTCATTGATCCCTTCAAATTATAGACCTATTAGTCTTTATAATTCCATATACAAGATTGTAGCATGAAAGTTATTGGGCCGGTTGGTTTGCTTTATTCCTAAAATGATCTCGGAAAATCAAGTTGCTTTTATAAGGGGCAGATCCATATCTGAAAATATCTTTCTTACTCAAGAAATAATTAGTAAGTTTAGATATTCTAAAGCAAAAAATGGTATGATGGCTATCAAAGTGGACATGGAACAAGCATACGACAGTATGGGATGGGAGACCTTGAAGCATGTGTTAGAGCAATTTGATTTCCCATTGAAATTCTTGAATTTACTACTTCAATGTGTGGTTGATACTAAGTATTCCATTCTAATTAATGGCTTTAATACTAAATGGATTCGGGTAAAATGTGGTTTCAGGTAGCAATGCCTATTATCTCCCTATTTGTTTATCATGTGTTCTCAACTATTAACTGAAGCCTTTAATCAAAAAGGAGCAAAGATCGGAATCAAGGTTGCCCCCTATGCAAAAAAAGTTTCACATTTGCAGTATGCCGATGACATCATAGTTTTTTTTGTAGCCAATTGCAGGAATGCAAAGAAGATTATGAAGAATTATAGTAGTTGGACTGGACAAAGAATCAATGTGTAGAAATCTTCATTACTCTTTGGAAATTTGATGAGTAGAAGTAAATCCAAGGTCCTCTCTAAAGTTCTGGGAATAAAAGAAGTAAATGAGTTGACTTATCTTGGTGTTAGAATGACACTGATAAGATTGAAAGCTTCAGATTTTCAAGGTTTGATAGAGAAAGTTTATGATAAGCTAAATATATGAGGAAATCAGTTCCTAACATTATCAGGTAAACTTCAACTCATTAAGTCATCATTCTTAACTTTTCCTATCTTCCTTTCAACTCATTCTTTGGTTCCAATGGGAGTGTTGCAAGAATTGGACAAGTTGTGTAGGGAATTTCTATGGAAGAAACTAGATGGAAGCAATGGACTTCATTATGTTGATTGGGAAATTCTTTGTAAACAAAAAAGGCTGGTAGGTCAAGGAGTTGCTTCAACTTTTGAGAAACTAGGACCTTGGAGAGCTAAATTTGCAAGGAGTCTTTTATCTAATCCCTTTTCCTTGCTAAATAGAATCTTAATTACAAAATACGGGTCAGATGTATGGAATTCTGTATCTAAAAGTAGAAATTCTTCTACATGGAAGATCATTATCAATGGAGCTAAATTTCTAAAATAAATTGTGATATGGAAGGTCTCGAATGGGAAGAGTATTGATACAACAAAGGATATTTGGATCCTAGATAAATGTATTGATAGGTGGCCAAACTTTGTTACTAAATTACAAGAAGAACAATGATGTTTGAAGTTTCTTATTCATGAAGGCAGCTAGAATGTCTCCAATCTACAGCAGGTATTTGGAAAGGACCTGGTGAAACTTATTTGCTCTGTTCTAATTAATGTTGAATCTCAAAATGATGAAATGGATGTTAAGAGAGTTGCTATTTGCATGTTTTACATTCTTGCAACTTTTATAGTTTTGATGATTTAAAATTTTATTTTTTTATGTATAGTTATCTCCTTACACTTTTTGGAAAAGTTATTTTTGCTCTTGTGTGTACTAACATTTCAGAAAAATCAAACTCCAGACTACAAAGACTTCAAATCAAATTCATCATGAGATACTTTGTGGATTTAAAACTTGTATTTTTTTCTTTGAATTAAGTTTTGAAAGGGAGTGATTGTAATTGAGTGAATACACACACACACTTAAGGAGATCTTGAGAAATTTGTACTAATCGTATGGGACGAACATAGTTCGTACGGGACGATCAAGTCAGTTATCTCCTCAGAAGAGAAATGGAATGAGCAGGAGTCGAAGGAAATTTTTCTAAGTCCTGATCGTCCAGGATGAAGTGTATTCGTCCCAGGACGAAATGTTGTCTGGAAAATTTTCGTTCAAAAATGAAGTGTATTCGTTCCAGGATGAGTTGCTCTCTGAATTGCTATCATCCAGGACGAAGTGTATTCATCTCGGAACGATTTTCTCTCTTTAAAACTTTCGTCCGGATGAACCTCAACTTCGTACCAGGATGAAGTGAATCGACTTTGATAATTAAGTGCCGTTCTGCAGTTTTTGGGAACCGACCTATGGAATAACCGTTCATACCGGATGAACCTAATTCGTACGGGATGATGTGTGTGAACGAAGTCATTTTGTACCCATATACATTAGGTTCGTTTCCAACGCACTTAAGTAAAATCGTCCAGGATGATCCACGATCGTACGGGATGATCCAATTCGTATTGACTTGAAAATTTGTAGTTTTTGGAAGGTTTTTTTTGTCTTTCCTATAAATAGTCTAGATCAAACTGCCATATAATCTTTTTGTCCACTGATCTTCGTGCCTATTGAAAGAAGAGTCAAGGAGAGAGTGCAAGAGAGTGTTCAAGGAAGGATTCCTACTACTGGAGCGTGAAGGCTTCATTTGGTATTCAAAGGTAAGAATCTCTACTTGTGATTTGAAAATTACTTCACTCTTTTCTTTCTTCCTTTCTAGATTTCTTGTGAGAAGATCTGTCAAGGAGATCTGGTTCTCTGTCGATATTTGGAAAGTGTGAATAGCCGAAGGGTTATCTGCCCAAACTTGGAGAGTGTGAATAGCCGAAGGGTTCTCTGCCCATACTAGGAGAGTGTGAAAGGACGAAGGGTTTTCTGCCCACACTAGGAGAGTGTGAAAGGACGAAGGGTTCTCTGCCCACACTAGGAGAGTGTGAAAGGATGAAGGTTTTCTTCCAGCATTGGGGATAGTGTAAAAGGATGATGGTTCTCTACCGCACCGGGTAGTGGTGGGAAGAGTGTTTATAAAGGCTTCTCCACCTTGCTGTGGGTGCAAAAGGAGAGTCACTATTGGTATTAGTGCAATACTCGGAGTGTACCTCCGGGGAGTGGATGTAGGTCTAGTTTTAACCGAACCACTATAAACCTCATGTCTTTATTTTTCCACTGCCTTTTATTTTTATGCTTTTACTATTATAACTGTGGTTGAAAAACATTTTTTACAAAACTCATTAAAGATTATTTTTCAGTTTAAAATTTAAAATAAAAACAAGGAGAGGGGATTAATTTTTAATTACCAATCCACCCCCCTCTTGATTAGCCGCTAGGACATAAGCTTAGGTTTAACAACCTAATTAATAGTGAATGAGTTTTAAACAATGGAAACTCTATTTAAGCATTCTAGAAAGACATTGGCATCTTTGATTTATGAACAAAGTAGTAGATATGAAGAGGAGGATGGTAACTAGAGATGGTTAAAAATTTTAAAATTGAGACCGAGGGTTGAATTTTTTTGGTGGAGATTAATTCACAAGGCAATTCCATCTAATGAGTTCTTGATGTATAGAAGACTTATTAACCATAATGGTTGTCCGTGAGGATGTAGTGCAGTTGAGGACTCTGAGCATATAGAAGTTCATTGCTATTTCATTCAAGAAGTAATAATGTTCATTAATAAATGGGA
This sequence comes from Dendrobium nobile, assembly GCA_022539455.1. Lineage (NCBI taxonomy): Eukaryota > Viridiplantae > Streptophyta > Magnoliopsida > Asparagales > Orchidaceae > Dendrobium > Dendrobium nobile. The sequence continues at coordinate 17,092,442 of CM039724.1, read as the reverse complement.
TTTTAGAATCCCTTTCTTATCTGATTTGGTGAATTGCTATAAGGATCTGGCAAAAATCTCCAAATCAAACCCTTTCATGGGTAACTTATATTGTTCAGCTGTCTTCTTATCTTGGAAAATCCGAAACAAGCTTGTGTATGGAAATAAGGAGGATGGCCTTAATGTTATTGCAGCAAATGCACTCTGTTTTGCTTCATCTTTGATTAACTATGATATAGTTTCGGTTAACTAGGAATCCAATCCGCTAAGGCTATTTTCTTTCGCTTGGAATCCCCCTCTAACCGATTGGATCAAAATTAATGTTGATGCATCTCTTGGCAAAGCTTATATTGCAGGCATAGGAGGAGTAATAAGAGATATCAAAGGCAGGTTTTTATTTTCCTTTGATTTCAAAAGTTTGCATTAGGACTGCACGGTCTTGGAGATGGAAGCAATTATTTCCTTGAGAAAGGTAATTCAATAAATGATGTATGAGGCAAAAGGAATCATTATTGAGGGGGATAACTTTAATGTTGAAGCACATCCAGAACATCTCGAAGGATGGAATAATCAAAGATAGCTCAAGCATTGATGACTTCATTTTTCTTAGAAATTTTAATCAAGTGATTATTCAATTTGTGAATAGGGGGTGCAATAAGTTAGCAAACTATTGTGTTAACTATGCTTGTTCTTGTGATTTTGTTTGGGATAGTTTGGATAACAATAACGTTCCTCCTCTTTTTTTTTTAGATTGTTAAAGGAGGAATGTGATAGGTTTTTCTTCACCTAGGTTCTTGTTTTGTGTCTTATTATAATAAATTTGCTTAGAGCATTTCATCAAAAAATTAATAATAGTAAAGAAATTATTCTTCTTTACAATCATACATGTACCTACTACTTTCTTAGTGGTATTATCTCCTAGTATCACTTTGCATCCACTCCTGGCTTCCAGAAATATGAATCGAGTTGTATCTCCAATCAACTGCTTTGAACACTTATTGTTCAGGTACCAAATGCTCTCACGAGGGCTAGTATGAGAGCATTTCTACAAAATTATCAAATGTTAAACTTTGGAATCTAAATGAATCTGGGTTCACCTCTTGGCAATGATAATATAGATGCATGTTGGATATGATGTGATTTATGCATCTTAGGTCTTGATACTAGATATATTCTACTATAAATTATATAAGTGTGAGAGATATGTCTGATTATTCCACATAAAAAATATTTAACATCAGGAAAAGGATTTACTAATCTATGTGAGTAATAATATCTTCTTATAGGTTTTGAAATTCAACACTTCTGATCAAGATTAGATAATTGTTCAAGTGTAGGGGGTGTCCTATTTTCCTTAAAAGCTTTCAATTTTTCTTTAAGATATGAGTTTATGCTTTCTAGAACAACATTATCAACTTTTAACTTATTTTCACTTTGATTTGCTTTTCAATAAACACCTTACATTCATTCTTAATATCACTATAGGATCTTTTCAATAAATCATGTTTCATATTAAAATCATCAAATTCATCCAATAATGCCATATGGTTGTTATTTATGGATGTGTGATCATTCCTAAGAATTTCATGCTCTTTTTGTAAATTTAAATATTCTATGTTTAGTTTAGCATGTAGTTTTTTGAGTTTCCTGTATGCAGTATGTATTTTCTCAAAAATATCAAATAATTCATCATAGGATTAATTACATACCTCCTCGTGATCCGAATGATTAAGTTTAACTACCATAAGCATAAGTTTGTGACTTCATTTTCTGCTTTTATTTCTTAGGTATCTGAAGCTGAGTTAGCATAGAAAGCTCTATGTAGTCTTTTCTTTCCCTTCCTTACATTGGTTTTCTCCCCAACTTTCTCCTTATCAAGTTTAGCTTTATGATTCGGGCAATCAATTTTAATATATCCAGGCTTGCTGCATTCAAAATAAATGGCATTATTCGAAACTTTTTCATTCTTGTGGAACTTACCCTTTTTTTACTGTCGATGTCTCTATTTCTTTCTTCTTAGGAAACTTTTAAATTGCCTCTTCATGAGTGCAATATCTTCTTCATTCTCAGGCAGTGATTGATCACTTTTTGAATCAACCACTATCAACATGATTTTCTTCTCCTTCCTCTTGTTACCTGTATTGATCTATCTTTGAGTCACTCTTTGCTCATAAGCAATATGTGATCCAAGCATATTATCAATAGAATAAATATTTAGGTCTTTTGTCTTAATTATGGCAGCTATCTTTGCATCATAAGTAGTAGGTAAACAACATAAGATTTTTTTAACTTTTTTTTTAATTCATTAGTTCCTTACCTAAAGCATGCAATGAGGTAATAATCTGCATTAAACATGTATACACACCATTGATTGCTTCATTTAATTTCATGCAAAAAACTTTGTAGCCAAGTAATAAAATGTTCAATCTAGGTTGTTCCACCTCATTAGTTCCTTCATACTTTATACAAATTCTATTCCAAATTTACTTTCCAATTTTACAGGTTGAAATACAAATATAGTCCTTAGATTTCAGGGCACAGAAAAAACTATTTAAACATTTTGCGTTTAACTAAGCAAAATCTTTTCCCTCTAATGTCTAATCAGTAAATGGTGTTTTAATCCTAATGCCATCAATAAGTCTAGTGGGTCTAATATAACCTTCTTATACTAAAATCCACAAGCGATAGTCAAGTGATTATAGAATAGTAGACATATGAGTTTTCCAAAAATTGAAAAAAATGTTATCAAATAGCGGTGGTATAGTGATCAAATATCCTTCAAGAGTGTTTAAGTTTCCAAAAGTAGACATGATTAGTTTTTAAAAAAGTTGTCTAAATCTTAATTTTTGAAATAGGCTCTAACCCCACTTAAAAGTGATGGTGAGCACCATATCCCAAATTATTATAACCATCCTAAATTGGTTTTTAAGCTGCATATAGTAACTCAAAGAATTTTTAGGTTTCTGCATTTGGTGGCTCTTTCACACTAGCCCTTAAATTAGGACCTGCTACTTCAAAAATAAATTCTTAATATGGTCTACTCATTTGATCTTCATCAAATGTTTCATAAGCTGTGGATGGACCAGCATGAGTATCTCCATGTAGCTCGTACTCGCCATGTGATGTCCAAATCCAATAGTCTGGAAGAAATCCCCTACGATATAAATCAAGCTTCCCATCATCGGACTTGAGGAATGCTTGATTTTTATGCTTCGAACATGAACATCTAAACATTTTATCAAACTTAAAGGAAGGCAGTTGAGATGCAACTTGAATGAAAGTCTAAACTCCCTATATAAATTCATCTGTCAATCCTTTTCGACTCGGTAACAATCTGTTATACATCCAATATCTCTCTTCTTGGACAGTCATTTGGACGTTGAAGCAAATGTCCCCATCCATAGTTATGAAAATAATTATTATAAGATATGCACCCTTAACAAGTGTATATGCTATACTTTCAAACAAGTGTACTTTACTTGAATTGGAATGCATTGTAGGTCTCATAACCATCTCATATGATATTTATTGATTTTGAGAATCATAATACTAAGTTAAGTGTTGCAAAGATGAGGATGCTTAGGTCTACCTCTACCTTTCTTAACATAAGTCAAATCTAATACCTCAACTTTTCTTACTGGGTCTTTAGAAGGCCTTCGTTTAATGTGACCAAACCATGTAAAGCTACCCTCTCTAATCTTATCTTCCACTCATTTCATGTCCTCTCTCTAAGGGTCAAGCCACTCATCCAACCAAGAAAAAAAAAGTTCAAAATTTTATGGTGCCGAATGTTGGACATTAAAAGAGAAGCATAATACTAATTTAAGTATTGCAGAGATGAGGATGTTAAGGTCTACCTCTACCTTTCTTAACATAAGTCAAATCTAATACCTTAACTTTTCTTACCGGGTCATTAGAAGGCCTCCATTTAATGTAACCAAATCATGTAAAGTGACTCTCTCTAATCTTATCTTCCATTGGAGCTACTCTAACCTTGTCATGTATATGCTCATTTCATATCTTATCTCTAAGGGTCAAGCCACTCATCCACCCAAGGAAGAAAAGTTCAAAATTTTATGGTGCCGAATGTTAGACATCAAAAGAGAAGCATAATACTAAGTTAACTGTTGTAGAGATGGGATGATTAGGTCCACCTCTACCTTTCTTAACATAAGTCAATTCTAATACCTCTACTTTCCTAACTGGGTCATCTGAAGACTGTCATTTTATGTGACCAAACCATCTAAGGCGACACTCTCTAATCTCACTAGGTCTATTACTACTAAAATTACACTTCATATATTTAGTTTTATATCTAATAAAGCAAAAACCTTTAGACTCTATGGTTGACCTCCATAATTCAAGTTTACCATCAACACCCTCTCTAATTTTATCAACAAGAATAATATCATCAACAAAAAGCATACAATAAGGTACATCCTCTCACAAATGTCTAGTGAGAACAAGGCACCATAAAGCATTGCAAATCTCACCACCATCTTATAGAATTTTCCCTTAAGTTTGAGGGGGACTTTTCTATCACACAATAACCCCGATTCATTCCTCCATTTTAACCATCTAACTTGAATTGTGTTGATAATATCCTCTTTTATTTCACCATCACTCTAAAAAAAAGATCCAAGATATTTAAAATGTGTACTTTTATTAATTACTTGATCGCCTAAAGTCACAAACCCCTCACTAGGTCTATTACTAATAAAATTACACATCATATTTTTAGTTTTAGATCTACTCAAGTGAAAAGCTTTAGACTCTATGGTTGACCTCCATAATTCAAGTTTACCATCAACTTCCTCTCTAGTCTTAACAACAAGTAGAATATCATGAACAAAAACCATACAACAAGGTACATCCTCTCTTTAAATGTCTAGTGAGAATATCTATGCTAAAGCAAAAAGATATTGGCTTAAGAGTGATCCTTGATGCAATCTAGTTTTATCAATAAGTAAAATATCATCAACAAAAAGCATACAACAAGGTACATCCTCTCACAAATGTCTGGTGAGAACATCCATGACTAAAGAAAAAAGATATTGGCTTAAGACTGATCCATGATGTATTCTAACAGAAATCAACAAGAAGAATATCATCAACAAAAAGCATACAACAAGGTACATCCTCTCACAAATGTCTAGTGAAAACATCCATGACTAAAGCAAAAAAATATTAACTTAAGACTGATCATTGATGTAATCTAACACAAATCTAAACAAAATGCATAAAAAAAAGACACAATCTTCAAAAGCAAAGCGATGGCAGTGGGGAGAGACTTCGGTGGCCAGAGTGGAGGCTTCGTTTGGAGGAACTTCTCGATGGCCGGAAGGAGCTCGTCGACAGATGGAGGGAGCTCGTCAGCGGCCGGAGGATGCGTCTCGAGAGGGAGAGGTTGGAGGAGATGGAGGCAAGCGTCGCGTAGGAGATAGAGAGAAAACATAATGAAATGAAATGAAAGGCTCGAGATGGATTATTCTATGGCCTTTTCTGGAGGCTATCCAGCAGTTCAGACCACTAGAAATAAATACACTTAACACCGGTGGTTTGAGCTGTCAGTTATGCGAAGGTAAGAATTAATGCCGGCAGTTTAATCCACAGTGTCTGGACGCCACTTTTTCTGGCGGCTTTATTTACCATAACAGCCGATTTGACCGCCGGTAAAAACCGACAACCACACCGCTGGGTAAACCGCCGTTACTAACGGCGGTTGGAAAAATGTTGGTCAGGACCACCTGTAATTGATGAATTTCTTGTAGTGTATGGTATCAAGTATATAGTAGTATCAATGGGCCTGGAATTTGAAGGCTGATATTTAAAATTAGAAATTTTCTCATCTTACACTTAAAGCGGATGGTGGGGAAATGAATAATGGATTTGATCAAAATCCCATGGTTCCATCATTCCGGGCCATCATGGTCCCTGGACTACTTAGTCAGAGGAGGTAGTTACCCAACCTAATGAAAGAATCCTTATCAGCAACCATGGGTTGATTTTTCTAAGGGTACCTTATAGACTTAAGGGAATGTTTGTCTAAGGTGACAAATTTAAATTTACATTAGCTAACAGAAGGCTTTATACCCTATCGATTATATCTTATTGATTCATATCTTAAGGATTTGATGCCACTAAGGAACGTATTGACTCTGACCATAATTTCTATCTATGATGCCATTTAACGGGAAACCACTAAGTTCAGAGGGCATCGGGTCATAACTATTTATCCTTTGGTTACATTTAACATCAAAATTATAGGTCAAAGGACACGCACCATGTCTTTATTGTCGGGAGATTATTTGAAAATAGATCCTGGTGATATTTTCGACTAGGCATTACCTCTTTGTGAGGTGAGGAAAATTTTAATTTTTTTTCCCCGGCAAACTATTTTGGGATGGAGGTGGATGGATTTTTCTTTAAGTTATTAATGGTTAGATTTCATTTTCAAATATTTGGATTTTGATGATTTTTATAAATCTTAGATTTTTCGATTTTCAAGTATTTGGGATGATATTTTGAATCATTTGGAATTAACCCCTATGGTTGATACTTACATTTAATATGTCCATCATCAGGGTATTTGGGGTCATTTCTATTTATTGATTGAACCTTATTGACCCTATCAGTTTGTTGATAGAGGATCAGGTTCATCATAGGCTTTGTACCTTTATTGATGAATTTTAATTGTTATATGCCTTGAATGCCTAATATGAATGTATTGAAATAAATATCTAGGTCAACCTTGCGACATCATATTTGTTTAATAGTTTGAGCCTTGTCGACCCCAATCTACCTATATAGGAGGATCAAGCACAAACTTACATTTATTTATTGACCTACGTAGCATTCTTAGAAGTCATGTGTATACCAATAACACACTCGTTGAGACCCATGTGGGTTTTTTTAGAACATTTTACGATTATTTTATGAACCTTATCAACTCCTACTTATATTCTTAGGAGGATCATGTTTAAATTTATTAACCCGCATAACATTCCTAGATGTCACATGTTCCTATAACACACTCATCGAGGCCCATGCGATTGTTTAGGGGCATTTTATGATTATTTAATGAAACTTGTCGACTCCTACTTACCTACTTAGGAGGATCATGTTTAGATTTATTGACCCGCACACTATTCCTAGATATCAAGTGTTCTTATAACACGCTCGTCTGGGCCCATACAGGTGTTTGGGGGCATTTTATGATTATTTGATGAACCTTGTCGACTCCTACTTGCCTACTTAGAAGGATCATATTTAGATTTATTGACCCACGTATCATCCTTAGATATTACGTGTTCCTATGACACGCTCGTCAAGGCCCATGCTGGTTGTGAGTGTATTTATCCCTTTAATGTACCTATGTGCATACATATTATAGTGCATGTACAAGGATATTTTAAAATATTTAATTAGTCTCATTTGGTGACCTGTACAAGTTTACATCCGTTGTATGCCTTTCATTTCTATTTACAAATGACATATAGTGCCTAAAGTGAGTCTCCTATGACAACTTGGAGAAACTTACATCTATTATAGCCCTCTTACACTTGCCCGTAAAAAATATGCTGAATGTATGAGTGGATGCCTAAATTTGTAGAGAATTCATCACTTCTACATCATTTCAATCAATGTTACTTGTGAGTGAATTGCCAGTTTTATTTGTATTGATTTCAAACATGCCATAACATTCAATATGTAGTGCTTGTAAGTTGGACCATTGCATGCATTTTCAGTATTCTGTGAGCAAGTTGCTTTGAACGTAAATCTCCTAGCATCATCTTCGTTGTAGTTATTTACCCCTTTCGTTTGTAGATGACATTTTACATATTATAGCGGATCAATAGACACTTTTGTTTGCTACATACCACCTGGTGTTTGCTTGCAATGGATCGATTTATCTACTCAACATTGAAGCGTGATTGATTGTAATAGTGTCGTAGCATTCATTGCATATGCTACGATAGCTTATAGATGTATAAGTATCATAACAAATCCCCCATCCTTATTAGCAGGTGTTAGTGTTCATCATATGCTGCAATGTATGTATTATCCTCTTCTTTACACATTACTCATCGTATTCACCAATTACTCCCTTCATTAGTGCTTTCAAGTCTTCTTTAAATGAACTCATGGACTAATTGACATAGACTTCAAAAGCTCTATGTTTTTCATGCCATTCTGTTAGGGGATCTGTATATCCATCAGAGGCCTTTCTAGTGAATTAATGTTGTCATCGTGTGTTAGATATGACCACTTATATGTAGCTCGCTACATCTACGATGAACCCTCATGCATTATGATCATATTTTTATCTTGGAAGTTCTTTTAACCATGCATGTAGATAGTTCACATTCATCAGATGCTTCTTTTCATATGTGCATATGACATATATGTCTTTCATAAATTAACCAGCATTAAGGGTATGCTTGATATTTTGTTCACATTTTTCTTTCACTTGTACACAGGTATGTTGCATTCATTGCCACTTTCTGACCTATACTTGCAAGACTTACTATACCATATTGCATATTGATATTGAATTCCCGGTATTGCTTCTTTTGCTAGTGTATTGATTTTCAACATTCGTTGGAGGCTGTTATGTTTACTTTGGTTAGTACCAACTGTATTGATGTTGTAGCATTCATTACTTGGCCCTTGGGCTCATTTGTATGTTGGCAGGCTATTGTATTCTCTTATCACCCCTTCACAAAAAACTTAAGAATGCTTTGTGTGTCCACTTATATATCTTTCTTCTATTAATTGTGGGAGGATGACACTCCAACTTGCACTTGTCTGTAGATCGCTTGAAATTTTCCAAATGTTTTTTCATTAAATCAAAGTCTGGTGCCAAGTGTTCCATTCAAATTTCATTTTTTTAATCATCATATATCATTTTATTTGTTCACATGATAATGTTTGTTGCATTCATTATACATCCTTGTGGTTAATGAAGTTGTCCCAAATCAATAAATTGCATGAGTTTCATAATCACTTGTGAGAGAAATATCCCACATATGAATTGTAATATTCATTAGAGTATCCTTGTATATGTATTTGTAATTTTGATTACTATTCTTATTAACCAATGATAGCATTTGGGTTATTGTTACTCATTTAATGTTCAAGTTCTACTTAATGTTGTATAGTTTGAGTTCAATGTCCATGAGTGCATACTTCAAGTTTAAGCTTATGTAATTCAAGTTCAATTTGTCATCATCCGCTATACGAGTTCCCTGTGGTCCAACTCAAGTCTTTGCTCAAGTTCAAATATTCAAGTCATTTTTAAATTCAAGTTAAGCTCATATGATTTGGGTCCTTTTTAATTAAATTCAAGTATTCTTATTAATCATTTTATGTTCAAATACAAGTCCAAGTCCTTATATTTTCAGTTTAAATTTCGACAGCATCCCGTCGTCTCCCCCATTTAGGGGAAATTTCAAGATTCTGGGCCTTCCCACCATGCGCAATAAAGGCATGTATGGTAGGTGTCCTTAGACACCGCAACCATGTATTTACTTCCACCACGTGTAATAAAGGCGTGTATGTGGTCTACTAGGGTACTAGTTTCAAAAGACTTTGCTTTTCCCCATCTCAAGGAAACTTATAAGTGATCCCGCCTCACCGTAAGCATCGCACCGGGTTCCCATCCTACCACGCACAATAAAGGCAAGTATACGCAGTTTTTAGGTGTGCCATAAATGCCAAAATGTTGCTTAAGGTGATTTCCCTCCTCGTCGTAGGCGCCGCACCGAGGTCCCATCTAACCATGCATAATAAAGGTGTGTCTGGGCAGTTTTTCAATGTGCCACGAACTTCAAGAGTGATAATCTGAGTTTAGAAGAATTCATACCTTTGTGGGGTTCGATGGTGTTGGCTCGTGGATCAAGGAAAAAGGAAGCACTTGCCTTTTCTTTCCCTTCTTATAATTAATTATAATTAATTATGATCAAAGATAATTAATTAGAATTAAGAAAATTAGTTATTGTTAGTTTTAATTTTGTATAATTAATATATAATTATAAATAATTAATTATAATTAAAAAATAACTAATCATAATTAAACTTAGTTAATTATGATTAAAATAATTTTAATTATAAGTAATTATAATTAAATATAATTAAGTATAATTAAGTTTAACTAATTATAAAAAATTTATAATATTAAAAAAATTATTATTATTATCAAATATATTCAATTATAATTAATTAACATGCTTTAAGCATAATTAGGGATAGATTTGAGTAAGATTTAGGCAATCGTTTAATCTCACAGTGACTTAAATCCTTGGTTGCCCTTCTTTTCCCGTCGAGTTTATGGGATTTGGACGAAGAAGCGGGCGAAAGGAAGGAAGTTACCTTCTTAGCGGTGAGCTCCCATCATTAGTTCCAATTAAAATGTCGTAGCATCCAATTAAACAGGAAGGGTAGGTCATTGACGGAGTAGAGTCGGTCGTTCCATGGCTTGAGAAGAGGTCAGTTTCTCTCCTTCTCTATCTATCTATCTAGCTATCTATCTATCTCTCTTTCTCTCTAGTCGACACGATAAGTGTTCTATGGGGCTAGGAGAGTTATAAGGGAGAGGTTTGTTTAGACTTTGGGATGAAGAGGGAGGTCAGTCGTGGGAGGAGGTTGCAAGTGAAAGGATCTCATGGCTAGGGAGGTAAGGAAGTGGGGTTGGGTAGAGCTCCTATCATTTCTCCCGATTCAAATGGCTTGAGGTCATGGGCTATGGAGGTCAGCACAGTAGAGGAGAAGAGGAAGTGGCTATTGAAATTTGAAGGCTTTGTTTGTGTAGAAGAGAGTCACAAATGAGAGATTTGCTCTCATTTTAAAGATGCAAAGGGTAGCGATTGAGGTAAGCATGGATGACTGCAACGGTGCCAAATTGTAGAGCTTGGGTAATGTAGTATAGGCTTCGACAGGTATGGCAAAAAGTTTTTTTTATTCCTTTTTTTTTTTTTGATATGCTGTGCAGATCACAAATTTTCCCCAACAAATATGGTATGTATCTAGAGTGAATCACATTTATTGTATGTTGATTGACCCTGTTGAATCTTGATTAGGCTGTTAAACCTAGACTAATATCCCAAGGCTAACCAAGAGAGGGGGTGAATTGGTAATTTAAAAAATTTCTCTTGGATTTAAAATTTCAAAGCCATTGATTCTCAAAGCAAGTTAATTAAAGTTTCAAAATAACATTTCAACCATAGAAAAAATAACTTGCAGTAAGTAAATGCAGAAATTTAAAAGACATAAAGATTTATAGTGGTTCGGGCAAACATGACCTACATCCACTCCCTGAAGACTCCCTCTTCAGGTATTTCACTATTACCAAAGTGACTCTCTTTTTACCTCCACAGTAAGGCAGAGAAGCCTTTACAAAAACCTCTCTTCCACCAATCCCCAGTGTGGCAGAGAACAGACATCCTTTCACACTCTCCAAGTGTCGGTAGAAAATCGTCATCCTTTCACACTCTCTAAGTGTATGTAGAGAACTGTCGTCCTTTCACACCCTCCAAGTGTAGGCAGAAAACCTTCATCCTTTCACACTCTCCAAGTGTCGGTAAAGAATTGGATATTCTCCAAAGATCTTCTCATGAGCAATCTAGAAAGACAAAAGGAAGAGTGATAACAAAAATTACAAAGAGATCATTACCTTTGAGTAACCTTGTGAACCCTTCCCACTCCACTTGCAAGAAATTTCTCTCAAAAACTCCCTCACACTCTCTCTTTTAATTGCCCTTGAAAAATCACATAGGAAAGACTTTTTTATGTCAGTTTTTAGTAGACCTTTTATACTAAATACACAAAAAACCATCCAAAAAACTAAAATTTTCAATTTTAAGTGTACACGACGATACAATACGATTGAAGTTTGTACATACGAATAGTCAAAAACTTTTGCGTATGAACCTATTGTGAATCGTTATGAATCAGTTCATACATGATTATTGTTTGGCACAAATTCAGTTCGTTTGGTATGAACAGTTAGAAAATTTTCATATTTGTTGGGACAAAATGTTGAGACAAAAAGGGACCTCATAATTTTGAACTCTGGAAGGCATGTACAAACTGGGTTCGTACAGTACGATCTATACTTAGAAAAAAGATTTTTGAGCGAACAGGGACATGTCCATTTCATACTCTAGAATGCATGTATAATTTGGGTTTATTACAATATGATCCATACTTAGAAAAAATACTTTTGTGTGAAAAAGGACCGTCCATTTCATACTCTGGAAGGCATATACGAACTTAGTTCATATAGTATGATCCATACTCAAAAAAATTTTCATTTTTATTTGTTTGACTGCTCATCAGGAAAATAACAGAATAAATTATCTCTTACTAAATTCATTCGTATAGTATGATTAGTTTAAAAATTATAAATTTTAAACTCTCCCCCGGTGTGTGTGTGTGTGTGCTCAGTTACTCAATTACAATCACACTTTCTCAAAATCAAGAAAATGAAAAATACAGACTTCAATTATAATAAACTCTAAACTGATCTTAATTTGAAGTCTTCAAAAAATTCAGAGTATGATTTCCATAAAATGCTAGTACACAGAAGAGCAGAACAATTCTTCCAAAATATGTTAGGAGAAATAATAATCAAAGTAATAAAATATGGAATCATAAAAAACATACAAGTTGCAAGAATATTAACAATCAAGAACTAAGTAGAAACTTATCTCAACAATCTCACCCTTTTAGATGATGACAAAATAGTTATTGCTTGAGTAAAATTTGAATACCCTAAAATTCTCCTTTACTCCCTCTAAATAAATAAACATGTGAATATAAGGGAATTCCTTTAAGAACAAACCAATTTTTTTAATTTTTCATAAAATGACAAAACACAAAAGCATAACACAAAAGAAAAACAAAAAAAAAAAAAAAACAAAATAACATCAAACAATAAACGATACTACTCCCCCTTTTGACAACAACAAAAAGGGAAAAGGAAGTTTGAAATGGAAAAAGTCATATGAGAATCCTTAATAATTGATCTTGAAAAAGATTGAACGATAATTATAATAACAAGATTAATGTCCAATAGATAAAAATAAAAATTCAAAACATTTAAATTAAAATATAACATAGACAAAAAAAATAGATCAAGGTTATGAAACATTCTAGACAATTAGATAAGGAAAATTATTGCAAAAGTGACAAAATGAAAATTAGTTAAATTCAATTTTCAATATAGAATATAATTGAATATTAGATTGATTTGAATTTGAAGATTAAATGATAGAAGAAAAAACATATTCAATTAGAGACATTACACATCTTTTTCAATTATTTATGGCACACTTTATGCATCTTTTTGTATTTGGGCTAATTTTGTGCCTCTTTCAATTTGTGAACCATTACGTATTCTTTTTTATACTCCCTTTTTTTTAATTGATCTTTCCAAAATCATTAATCTATTAACTCAAATTACTCTAATTACAAAAATAATTATATTGAAAAGAGAAATAAAAAAAAAATAAGATATCAAAATTGCAATAATAATATTTAAATTATGTATGCCTAAAAAGAACATGAGATTGAGAGCCTTAGCTTGATCGAGTTATAAATAAACTTACATTTTTGAAAAATTAGAATTTATAGTAAAATGAATTTTTGTATTGCAGTTTTAATTTATAATACTTTTTAGATCAATTAAGATAGGATTAACATATACAAACTAACATTTCTCACAATGAATAAAAGCAACTAATAAAAATAAGACGTATTTTATTAATATCAATTTAATAATGAAATATATTGAAGCACAATTAATATCAAATCATAATATAAAGACAACAAAATGTCAACACAAAGGCTAAATAAAGACAAGTACACAAAGCATCTAAAACATCACTAAGATCAATAGATCTCAAAGGACTGGCAAAGACAACACATAAGAAGTACAGCTAGAACTCTAAAGGGTCCTTGTCTGGAAGAGGAGGCTGGTTAAACACAGAAAAATAGCTATTCATCATAGCCACATTGGTATTCATCGAGTCGAACTGACCTCGGATCCAACTCATGTCCTACTGGTACTACAAATCTTACTGATTTAGATGAGTCTAAATTTGATCAAAATGTCTCTCCAACTGGTCAAAGCACTAGATCATCTCCTGAAAGTCAATTCCATAAGTAGGAGTAGGTGTAGGAGCTCCCCCTTCTTCCTTAGTATCTTCACTTGTATTGCCATTCTTCCCAAAAAGGGCATGAAATAAAGCATTGATGAAGTAGATTAGTATCTCAAGTGGAGGCTCAGGATGAACAATATTGTACTTCTTTTCTAGGATATAGGTCACCAGATATCCTAAAGCAATATTTTTCTTCCTATTGTGAGAAACATGCCCAATTTCAAAAAGGTCATGAATATAATCAAGAATAAGTTGGGCTTCATCTATTGGTTGTCCAGTCATGATAAGATAGGTAACAGTGGATGGAAGAGGAGTAATGTTAATGCAATCACCAGCCTTAGGAATTATTGAAGTTCTAAGGACATGCTGAATGATCCTTGCATTTTGTTGTAAAGTATAGAATCTAGGCAAATGACTTACTTGTGCAACCCCTCTAAGAACTTTATTTATTTCAGACCAGTCAAAATTAGATTTGGAAGTCATTGTATGTGCTCTAATCCCTTGTGTTCTTAAATGTTAAAAGATTCCCAAATCTTCCTTAGTGATTTCAACCCATTTCTTTAGGACATAAGATCTTATCCTACTCTCAACAGAACTAAAAGACATATTTGCTACAAAATAGTGAAAAGTTTCTCTGTGGTAGGCATGAATTAAAGTTAGAATGAAAGCAAATTGAGTGGTGACAAAAAGAGGTAGTACTTGAAAGTGAATGTCATCTTGGATCAAAAGTCTAGATGGAGTAATTTTAGCATAGGCAAACCTAAAGTAAGAATCCTAATTTTCTTGGATAGAAAATTTTCATCTATACCCCTTGAAGATGAACCCTTAGAGACTCTACCACGCTTGTTTGAACTGGCCATTGCTAAGAGAGAATGATTGAAAGAGGCTATTGAAGTGAATGAAAATGAAATCTAAAGAGCTCCTAGATAAAGAAAAATGCTCTTTCGTACGTACAAAAAGGAGTTTGAACTGTACGATAGATGGTTCATACATGACAAAAATAATTTTGTATGTATGAACAAATATGTTAAAAATTAAATTACTTTTTGTAATCACTCAAGTTACGAAGCATCCTTTCGTATAGACTTTTTGAACAGATGATCGTATAGATGAACAGGTGTTCATCCAGGATGATCAGTTATTTAAGATCATTTTAATAATGGTTAGGTTCATCCCCCACATCGAATGACACGTGGTTCGTATGTACGAAAAAAAAAATCATACATACGATCAATTATAATAACTGATTCTACCTGTATAACCATCTATGTATGTATATATGAATTAATATAGATCATCCGGGATGATATAAAAATTGTACAATATGATATGTATAAGAAAATGAAAACTTTATGGGTTCAATCCTAAACAACAATCGACATGCTACAGAATTCGTATGGGACAAAAATAAATTTGTAGTACGAATAGAACACTTAGAAAAATCAGTACGAACAATCAGAAATCGGAATTTCAATGTGTGAAAAATATGTCCAAAACACACAAAAACATAAAAATAAAAGCAAAAAACATGCATACGAAAATAAAACACAAACAATCACATTGAAACCAAAACAAAAAACACATAAAGACTTATATCAAGTTTGCAAAAAAAGTTTAATTAAGCATTAAGATTGATCACACCAAGACTTATTCGTAATTTGCTAAAAGTAACAAATATTAGTGGTTTTATAAAAATATCTGCAAGTGTACTTTCAGTAGAAAAATCATTCAATTCAATTTCTCCTTTGGATATATGATCCTTAATAAAATGATGCCTTATGTCTATATGTTTGATTCTAGAATATTGAATATGATTTTTTGAAATGCAAATAGCACTAGTGTTATCACAAAAAATAGAAATCATACCTATTGAAAATCATTAGGCTCATCTCAAATTCACTACTCATTATTTTAGAAAAGTCATCACAAAGATATTTATTTGAAGATCCAAAAATGATATCATCCATATAAATTTGAACAATGAGTATATCCTCTCCCAATTTCTTTAAAAAGAGAGTGGTATCCAAAATTCCTTTTTCAAAATATCTCTCAACTAAGAAAGTATTTAACCTCTTATACCAAGCCCTAGGTGCCTATTTAAATCCATATAATGCCTTTTTCAATTTAAAAATATGATTTGGGTATTTGAATTTTCAAAACCTGGAGGTTGTTCAACATAAACATTTTATTGTATCAACCCATTTAAAAAGGCATTTTTAACATCTATTTAAAATAATTTGAACCCTCTAAAACAGCAAAGGCTAACAAAACCCTAATTTCTTCAAGTCTAGCTACACGGGCAAAAGTCTCCTCAAAATCAATCACTTCAATTTGATTATATCCTATAGCCACCAATTTAGCCTTATTTCTAAAGATAACTCCTGAGTTATTCATTTTATTTTTAAATATCTACTTAGTTCCAACTACATTTTGATCCTTTGGCCTTGCAATTAATTCCTAAACCTTATTTCTCAAAAATTGATTTAATTCTTCTTGCATTGCCAAAATCTAAAATTCATCCAAAAGTGATTGATTTATATTTATGGGTTTTATCATTGAAATAAAGACAGAATAATTGACTTCTTTGCTTAGTCCACGCCTAGTCCAAATACCCTCACTAGGTTCACCAACAAATTTTTAATCACCAATTTCTCTTCCAAATTAATCTTTTTAATCATTTAGGAGTTATTTTCTAAATCATCTTCTTCCAAAATTGGCTCTCCTAAAATTTCAGATTCATCAAACATAACATGTGTGGTCTCCTCAACTAACAAAGTTCTTTTGTTAAATATTCTATAAGATTTTCCTACATTAGAGTATCGAAGAAAAATTCCTTCATTTAATTTTGGATTAAATTTTCCTAAAGAAGAATTTTCGTTATTATGTACGAACACCTTACATCCAAAAACATGCAAATGAGACAAATTAGGTGTTCTACCCTTAAGAAGCTCATAGGGTGTTTTGTTTAATTTAGATCTAATGTTCACCTTATTTAGAACATAACATGTAATGCTAATTGCTTCAGCCTAAAAATATTTAGGAAAAGAATATTCAGCTAACATGGCTCTAGCAGCTTCAATTAATGTTCTGTTCTTTCTTTCGACTATCCCATTTTGCTTAGGGGTTCTAAGTGCAAAAAATTTTTGATCAATCTCTTTTTCTTTACAAAAGTCCTCAAATTTTTTATTTTCAAATTCATCACAGTGATCACTTTAAATGGATAAAATCTCACACCCTAATTTCTTTAAATCCAAGTCAAAAATTCTCTAAATTCCTCAAATGACTCACTCTTATAAAATAAATATTTAACCCACGTAAACCTTTAGAAATCATCTATAATGAAAAATTCGTATACCTTCGCTCCTAGACTAATAGTGCTAATGGGACCAAAAAGATCCATATGTATTATATCCAAAGGTTTACTAGTTCTAAGATCCTTATTGAATAAAAAAGAGGACTTCACCTATTTTTCTAATTGACATGCATCGCAAAGGTGATCCTTAGCAAAGTCTAGTTTTGGTATACCTCTAATCAAATCCTATTGGATAATTTTCCTAAGGTTTTTCAAGCTAGCGTGACAGGGTTTCCTATGCCATAACCATGAATCATCAGAAATAATTTTCAAATAAAAAGTATTATGAGAATTAATACAATTCAAATCTAGCATATAAATATTATTTACTATAATTCCATACAAAACATCATTTCCATTTAGGCTTAATATGCAGCTAGTAGGAAAAAATTTTACACAATACCCTTTATCACATAGCTGGCTTATACTTAACAAATTATTTTTAAGCCTTCTACAAGTAGTACATTTTCTATGAAAAAGTTTTGCTGGTTTTTAATCATACCAATTCCAACCACTTTCTTAGTGGTGTTATCTCCAAGTGTAACCTTGCCTCCACTTCTGGCTTCTAATGATATAAATTGCTTAGTGTCACCAGTCATATGCTTCGAGCAATCACTGTCCAGGTACCAAATACTCTCATAAGGCCTTATATGAGAGCGTGCCTGCAAAACTATCAAACGTTGGACTTGGGAACCCAAACAAGTTTGGGTTCTCCTTTTGGCAATTTAAAACTTGATGCATATATAATATGGCTTGATTTATATATCCTATGTTTCTACACTAAATGAGTTTTTCTATCCAAAGTACAAGTGTGTGTAATATGTCCAATCATCCCACAAGAATAACATTTAACTCCAAGAAATGAGTTTCTTAATCTTTTATAGTAAATATATCTTTTCTTGAGTTGTAAAATTTTTTACTTCAAAATAGGATTGCTTAAATCTTTAAGTCTTGGGGTTATCCTATTTTCTTTAAGAGCTTTCACTGTTATTCTAAGAAATGAATTTGCATCCTCTAAAATAGTATTATTGAATTTCAAATAGTGCTCTCTATTTTTAGATTCATCCTTAAAGTTTTTAAATTCTTTTTCCAATTGAGCATAGGATGTTTTCAAAAAATCATTCCTTTTGTTCAAGTCATCAAATTCATTAAGTAAGCTCATGTGCTTATTATTTATCAACGCATGATCTTTCCTAAGGATTTCATATTCTTTTTGCAATTATTGTATTTCAAGATTTAGACTAGCATGCATTTTCTTATGCTTTCTATATACATCATGAATTCTTTCAAAAACTTCTAACAATTCATTATAAGTCAAATCACATACTTCTTCTTGATATGGCTAATCAAGATTATCAGCCATTAAGCACAATTTGGTGACTTTATCCTCCTTTTCTATTTTTGATGAATCTGAAACTGAGTCCGCCCAAAAAGCCCTTTAAAATCTCTTCTTGCTCTTCTTCACATTTTCCTTCTCCTCTACCTTCTCCTTGCTAGGAGTGGCTTTGAGATTGGGGAAAACTGATTTTATATGTTCAGATTTCCTGCATTCATAGTAAATCACATCATTAAAAACTATAATATTTTTGTTAAACTTACCTCTATTCCACTGCTAATCGCCTAGTCATCAAAGCAATATTATCCTCATCCTCAAGTTGTGACTGATCACTCTCTGATTCCTCCACTTTCAGTGCTATGTTCTTCTCCTTTCATTATTCTCCTGCATCAATCTTTCTTTGACTCACTACTTGCTCATAAGTAATTAGTGATCTAAGAAGATAGTCAAAAGAATAAATATTTAAATCTTTAGACTTTATAATCATAATTATCTTAGCATCATAAGAAGCAGGCAAATAATAAAGTATTTTATTCACCATTTCAACATTCATTAATTTCCTACCTAATGCATGCAAAGAAGTAAATATTTGAGTGAATCTTGTGTACATGTCAAAAATAAATTCATTTGATTTCATGCAAAATAATTCATAGTCATATAACATGATATTTAATCTAGATTACTTTACTTTATTAGTCCATTCATAAATAATATAAATTCTATCCCATATGTCCTTTCCACTTTTTTAAGTAAAAACTCGTATGTAATCTTCTAACTTAAGTGCACAAAAGAAATTGCTTAAGTATTTCATGTTTAGCTGTGCTAAGTCACGTTGTTCTATAGTCCAACTAGTAAAGGGTGTTTTAACTCTAATGACATCAACTAATCTAGTTGGTTTAAAATACCCTTCTTGAACTAAAATCCACATGCGATAATCTAATAATTACAAAAAAGTAGACATGCGTGCTTTCAAAAAATCAAAAGGAATATCATCAAATAAAGGAGGTCTAGTGATCGAATACCCTTCAGGTGTGTTTGAGTTTCCAAAAGTAGCCATTCATATTTTTTTAAAAAAGTAGTCTAAACTTATAATTTTGAAGTAAAGCTCTGATACCACTTATTGAATCTTGATTAGGTTATTAAACCTAAACTAATGTCCTATGGTTAACCAAGAGGGGGGTAAATTGATAATTTAAAAAATTTCTCTTGGATTTAAAATTTAAAAACCGTTGATTCTCAAAGTAAGTTAATTAAAGTTTCAAAACAATTTTTCAACCACAAAAAAATAACTTGTAGTAAGTAAAAGTAGAAATTTAAAAGACACAAAGATTTATAATGGTTCGGTCAAATATGACCTACATCCACTCCCTGAAGACTCTCTCTTCAAGTATAGCACTATTACCAAGTGGCTCTTCCTTTGCCCCCACATCAAGGTAGAGAAGCCTTTACAAACACCTCTCCTCACTACAGGAAAACCCGTCATTACCAGCGGACTAAATCCGTCGGAACACACAAAAATCCGACTGTAATACAAGTTTCTGGCGCACGATTCGGCGGAAATTCCTATGCCAGTTTAGGTCTCGTCAATAATTTTTTTCCGGCGAATCTAATTCGCTGGAAAACATTCTGGCACACTTTCCGACGCATTACCGGCGTAAAAATTTGATTGGTGCCGACGACTTCCAACCAATAAATTCTGGCACCATATGCACCGGTAAGTTTCCATCGTATCTTCCGTCGGTCCTTACCGGTGGAAAAAATGCCACAAGTTCGCCGTAGACAACCCACGGCTTTGTTAGCGGCGCAACGTTTTCCGCCGGTACGTACCGACGACAATAGCGCCGGAACGTTCGCCGGTAGTTTCCGATGGAAAGAAGGCGTCGATATGTTTGATACAATTCGTTGTATCGTCCTTTCCGGTGAAGTTCCGGCATACAATCCCTCGGAAACCTGTAGCATTGACAAAAAAAAATTGCCTTCCCAGCCAACAATCAAATTTTCACACCTGCAAACCTATACAAATATCAATTCCACAACATTTCAATAGTAACACTTCAACATATCAACATTTTATAATAAATTCACAACAGTTTCACAACAATTTATAACATTAAAAGAAACAGTTCAATAGTAACAATCAACAAAAAACATCACATTAAAAGAAACTGTTCAATAACACCTGTTCACTGAAATAAACAAGTTCATATAAACTAAATTAAACTACTCTGACTTCGTGGACTCCTCCTCAGGTGGAGCTACGTCTTTTCCACTCAGCTGTTCCCTCATCTTGCTCATTTCATCCAACAACTGATTTTGTTGCTCCGTACTTGTTTGAATATGTGCTTGCAGCTGAGCTTGAACTTGTGCTTGCAGCTGAGCTTGCCAATCAGCTTGTGATTTCCTTACTTATTCTAGCTCAGCTTGATGGGCAGTTATTTGTTGAGCTTGTAAGGAGTCATGAGAACTGGATGCGAATCTGGATGCAGTAGAGGAGGTCATCCCCTCGTATTCCTGAGCTTGCGCACCTAAGCCATATACTCTACCATGCTGCATTCCTCCGATGGCCTGCGACCAGATGCGATACTCAGAATACTCCATAGAGCCGCCAGAAGAGCCCTCACCTGATGCGGCATAAGTCTCTCGAAGCCGTATATAATCCTCCTGTGAAAGTAGAATATAAATATATATAGTTAAACTAAAACTTAGAAAATATTAAACATATATAAAAATATACTTACATAGGCTTTTCTTGATCTCTCATCAATCCATTGTTGATCCTCTTATCGCTTATGAGTGCGACTATGCAATTTAACAGGAGTTGGTTCTCTACCAAGCATCGTTTTCTATTTGAATTAAGAATTTTATTAATACAGATTAAAGAACAATTTTAAAAAATATTTAAAATTCATTACCAAACGATGCATGTGCTCAGTATGTGGAACAGAGCCGCCTGTATGAAGTGAACTTCCCAACCCACCAACATCAGAAGCTCTGTTCTGTCAATTTTGATCCCTCCTCCTACTGTACTCTTCGCTGCCCCAAGCTGCATTCAACTCAGCCCATATAACCTCTCGAATCCATAATGGTCGCTTCCCAGACTTTCTAATATCTATGAACATGTCGCGCATCCGAGTAGACCCACTCTTCTCAAAACTCTTTCTAATTCTGTCATTGTGTTAGGGTAGCCAACAAAACTCTTTCTGCAATCAAATACATATGATATATAATATATAATATTATTAGCTTAAGTAAGAAAGAATAAATCATTTAACATAAAAACTAAAACCCAAAAATACCTCAAACTCTCTAAACCACATCTCCCGGACTTCTTTCAGGACTTTCTTCCAAGAAACATAAGGAGCATCAAACCTGCTCCGTATGATATTCCGTATTTTATGTGAAACAAATATAAAATATGTGAAACAAATATAAAATAAAAAATAAAAATATTCATTAGTTTAAATAAAAGAGACTGTACGTACGTGTCACCCTCAGGTGCTATCAACATTCTACCATATGTCTCCTGCTCTGCTGCAGCTGCTGTCGAAGGTCTAACTGTAGCAGGCTGATGGGGTGGTGGGGGATAGTATGGTGGAGCATATGGTGGAAATTGATAAGCAGGAGGGGCACCAGCATACGGTGGGGGTGTGTGGTATGGGTAGAAAGGAGTACTCTTCCCGGGATTTGGTGAAGGAAATCGGGGGTCTAGTGAGTAAAATTGTGGGCTACCGCTTCCATGAGTGGGTAAAGGCTGTGTAGCAGGCTGAGGCTGTGTAGCAGGCTGAGCCGAGGTGGTCCCCTCAGTACGTAGTGGCCTAGGTGGTCCAGCTGTACTCTTCTTAGTGCGCCTGTTAAAAATATTTTTTATCAATCCTCTACTAGGCTCCTTACCTGAAGCCATCTGCATATAAATAAAAAAATATATTAGAAATATGGTTAAAAAAAAAAAAAAGATGCAGTGCAGTAGCTAAAAAAAATGCAGTGAAGTAAAATACAGTGAAGTAAAATAAAATGCAGTGCTGTAGCTAAAAAAAATTTAAGTTACCTTATGTTGTTAACTCATCATTTGTTGATTCACTTGCATAAGATGATACACTCCCATTACTATCAGATTCAACATTACTTTCCTCTATGGTTAGATCTACCTCCTCTAACTCCAACTCGCTCTCATTAATTCTGATTTGGTCATCTACATTGATTGGGAGATTTTTTAAATTAGACATAAACTCTTCTTGATGTGCTGATGGTATTGAGGTGGTTTTCTCAATTACTCCCCTTGGTTTTGTCTTCATAACTACCAGCCAATCTTGTTTGCCTCGTATTCCTCTTGGATAGTTAGCATAATAGACTTGAGTTGCCTGACTAGCAATGATGAAAGAATCAAACTTTGCATATCTCCTAGCCCGCTTTACTTCTGTTATACCGTAAATTGGATGAACTTTCGTGCCTCTATTTGGTACTGGATCAAACCATTCACAATTGAAGAGATACACAGTATTCCTCTGACCGGGATATTCAACCTCTAAACTGTAGTATTCAGAATCATCCCCTATATGGGTGTTTCCTCTTACACATACACCTGAATTTTTCTGTCTTCCTACCTTCACACCAATTTTTTGTTTGGAATTTATAACCATTGACCTCAAATACTTGATAACATTTTACTAATCTATTTGGTCCCCAAGCTAACTCAGATAACCTTGAATACTGCGAACTATCTTCAGTGTGTACCTTTAAATGTACAAGATGTTATTGTTACTAATATTAATTGTATAAATAATTAACTCATTAAGTAAGAATAATTATTCAAAATATACCGTATTTTTAAACCAAGCAGTGAATTCTTTTTCCACTATCTTCTAGACTTCTCCTTCTTCTGATGTACGAAGACCATCAATGAACCTCCTACAAATTCATATATTGAGTTTAGAACAAAGTTTAAAAGAAAATCAAAAATATAAACAACTTAACTCATACTTACTCGAGATACGGCTCAACTTCATCACAGTTAAGCAAGATGTACAATGTGATAACTAGCATCTCCTTATCGGTCAAATAGTGCACGGTGCTAGCGCCTAGAGGTCCCCAATTCCACTGAATATAGATATATTAGAGGATTTACCAACATTTTGAGATGCTGAACTTTCACCAGATTGAGATATTGTTTCAAAATAATATGAGCAAAACTGAGTTGTCTCATATGTTAAATATGCTTCACAAATAGAGCCTCCGGGTCGTGATTTGTTCTTAGCGGTCTTCTTAAGTTTATTTAAATATCTCTCATAAGGATACATCCACCTATACTGAACAGGTCCACCAACCATAGCCTCATATGGTAAATGAACAGGTAGATGCTCCATAGAGTCAAAAAAAGCCTGGAGGAAATATTTTCTCAAGTTGACACAAAATGAATGGAATTTGCTGCTCCATAAGAATCAAATTCTCCACATTTAATTTAGAAGAGCATTAATCTTTGAAGAAGACACTTAGCTCGATCAGGGGCTTTAAAATCTGATCTGGTAGATAACTAAAAGTAGTGGATAGTAGACATTGCATGAAGATGTGACAATCATGACTTTTCAATCCGAATAATCTCCCTGATCTTATGTCAACACACCTGCTTAGATTGGAAGAATATCCATCAGGTACTCGTAGAGTCTTCACCCATTCACAAATTGCTCGTTTTTGCTCTAAAGTTAATGTGAATGGAGCTTTTGATTTGAGAAATTTTCCCGCTCCACCATCCTTCAATTCCAAAGCTTTCCTTCTACAAATCTCCTTTAAGTCCATCCTTGCTTTTATATTATCTTTCGATTTCTCTTTGATGTCCATAACTGTATAGAAAATATTATCAAAAATATTTTTCTCTATATGCATAACATCCAAGTTATGTATAATCAAATTTGTTCTCCAATATGGCAATGACCAAAAAATACTTTTATTGGTCCAATTATGGTTGACACCATATTCTGGCAATCTAAACTCAGCTAATGTTGGAGATTCCATTATGATGGGCAAGAACTCTACTCTTTTAAAAATTTCTTCACTACTGAACCTTGGAGGAGGCTGAAACATCACCATTTCATTTTTAGTAAATGCTTCTTTATTTCGCCTGAAAGGATGACTTTGAGGCAAAAACATTCGATGACAATCGAACCAAGTGTTCTTCCTACCATACTTTAAAGTGAATGATTTTGTATTTTCCATACAATACGGACAAGCTAACTTGCCTGAAGTGTTTCAACCCGAGAGCATACCATATGCAGGAAAGTCACTAATTGTCCAAAGTAATGCTGCTCTTAGTGTAAAATTCTGGTTAGTGGAGATATCATATGTACTTACTCCCTCTTCCCATAATAAACTTAAATCATCAATCAAAGGTTGTAAGAATACGTCAATCTTTAATTTTGGATTATATGGCCCTAGAATTATAAGTGACAGAAACATATAAGGAGTAGTCATACATAACTCTGGAGGAAGATTATAAGGAGTAAGTATCACAGACCAACATGAGTACGGTGTAGCCGACTGACTGAATGGAGTAAAACCATCTCCGCATAAATCTAATCTGACATTTCTTGGTTCTTCCATGAATGTGGGATGTGTACGATCAAAATGCTTCCAAGCCTCTGCTTCTGATGGATGTGTGATAACACCTTCTTGAGGAATGTGATCATTATGCCATCTCATGTGTGCAGCAGATCTCATGGATGCATATAGCCGTTGTAGTCTCGAATTATTAGAAAGTAGAACATCCTACTAACAGGCACATCCTTCTACTTCCTTCTATTTCTAGATTTTGGTTTAAATCTTAGTGCATTGCAATGACGGCATACAATTTCTGTGATATCTTCTTTAAAGTATAACATGCATCCATTCACACAATAATCTATCGTTGTGTATGTCAAACCAAGTTTGGAAACTAACTTCTTTGTCCGATATAGATCTGTAGGAATTAAATTATCTGTCGGATTGGTTTCCTTAAGCAGTCCAATGAATTGATTAAAACATTCACGAGCAACATTATATTCAGCCTTGATGCTTAACATCTTCACAGCAACAGATAATTCTGAGTGAGTCGTGCACCCTTTCTAGATTGGTTGCTGGGCAGCATGTAATAAATCATGAAAATTTTGTGCCTCCGTATTCGATAACTCTTCTGTATTTTGTTCAGTTTGTATTCTAATTGCATCATGAACTAATTCCTCAAGATTTGGTCGGATGTTTTCAGCCTCAGCAACATTACTACTTATAGAAGGACCGCATTGATAATCAAATTGTGGCTCTTACTCACCATGAGAAGTCCAATACTAATATCGTGGCATGAATCCTCTGCGATACAGATCAACAGTTACATCTTCTGGTTCTAGGTGCACTAGATTTTTGTATTTAGAATATGGACATCGAAACTTTCCTTCTGATATAAAGCTGGGCAGCTATTTCGCTTGCTGAATGAAAAAGTTCACCCCATTGATGAATTCATCTGTTAATGTCTTCCGACCTTGAGATAATCAGTTATACATCCAACTTCTTTAATTTCTAATATCCATAACCTATATATAAGAGTAAAAAAGTAATGGATTTATATATATAGATCTAAAAAGACATTAATAGATGTTCATATGACCAAACCATCTAAGGCGACTTTCTCTAATCTTATCTTCCACTGGAGCTACTCCAACCTTTTCACGTATATGCTCATTTCGCATCCTATCTCTAAGGGTCAAGCCAATCATCCACCTAAGCATCCTCATCTCTGCCACACTTAACTTAGTATTATGCTTCTTTTTTAATGGCCAACATTCGGCTTCAACCATCCAACTTGAATTCTTTTGATAATATCCACATCTATTTCACCATCACTCTGAATAATAGATCCAAGATATTTAAAAAGTGTTACTCTTATTAATGACTTGATCGCTCAAAGTCACAATCCCCTCACTAGGTCTATTACTACTAAAATTGCACTTCTTATAATCCGTTTTAGAACTACTCAATCGAAAAACTTTAGTCTCTAATGTTGATCTCCATAATCCAAGTTTACCTTCAACTCCCTCTCTAGTTTTATCAACAAGAAGAATATCATCAACAAAAAGCATGCACCAAGGAATATCCTCTAGCAAATGTCTAGTGAGAACATCCATGACTAAAGCAAAAAGATATGGACTTAAGGCTGATCCTATATGTAATCCAACCGAAATAGGAAAAAAAAATGAAACAAAATACCTTCCGTCGGCAAAGAACCACCCTCGACGGCGCACGAGCAGGAAAGAGAGGATGCTCGGTGAAGTCCGGTGACCATCGGCAACGCCAATCCACGGCGAGCGACGGACGGCGACGGGCGAAACACGCGAGGTGAGAGAACGGAAGGAAACGAATGAGCGGCCAGAGGGGCTCGGTGACAAAAAATAGGGCTTTCACCAGCGGACGTTCTGGCGGCGTAAACGTCGGTAACATTGCCGATGCAATTTGCGATGGAACAAATTCGTTGAGTTTAAATACGCCGACGTAATATCCGCCGGTCATTTGCGCCGGTATTTTTCCGCCGTAATGTGCGACAGAAATGGTTCAGAGCTCGTTTTACCGACGCATAGACCGGCGTATGGTTCGCCGGAAGGTTTTCGGCGTATGTTGTGCCGTAAAATGCGTCGTAAAGTTTCTGTCGCAGTAATCCGCCGTTATCTGCGCCGTTCGTACCGGCGCAAAATTTTCCGCCGAAAAATCCGACGATAATCGTGTGTTTTCCCGTAGTGCCTCCACCAATCCCCAGTGCGGCATAGAACTATCATTCTTTCACACTCTCTAAGTGTCGGTAAAGAACCATCATCCTTTCACTCTCTCTAAGTGTTGGCAGAGAACCTCCATCCTTTCACACCCTCTAAGTATAGGCAAAAAACCTTCATCCTTTCACCCTCTCCAAGTGTCAATAGAGAACCAAATCTTCTCCAAAGATCTTCTCACGAGCAATCTAGAAAGATAAGAGGAAGAGTGATAACCAAAATTATAAAGAAATCCTTACCTTTGAGTAACCTTGTGAACCCTTCACACTCCACTTGCAAGAAACCTCTCTCAAAAACTACCTCACACTCTCTCCTTCAATTGCCCTTAAAAAATCATAAAGATAAGAATTTTTTACGTCAATTTTTAGTGGACCTTTTATACCAAAGACATGAAAAATCATCCAAAAAACTAAAATTTTCAATTTGAGCGTACACGATCATACAGTATGATCAGAGTTCGTACGTACGAATAGTTCAAAAAATATTACGTGCGAACCTGTTGTGAATTGGTATGAATCAGTTCATACACGATAATTGTGTGGTACAAATTCAAGGGACCTCACAATTTTGTACTATGGAAGGCATGTACAAACTAGGTTTTTACACTACGATCTATACTTAGAAAAAATATTTTTGAGCGAACAGGGACCCATCCATTTTGTACTTTAGAAGGCATATATGAATTGGGTTCATATAGTACGATCCATACTTAGAAAAAAGTAATTTTGAGCGAATAGGGACCCGTTTATTTCATACTCTGGAATGCATGTACGAATTGGAATCATACAGTATGATCCATACTTAGAAAAAATATTTTTGTCTAAAAAGGGATCTGTCCAATTCATACTCTAGAAGGCATGTATGAATTGGGTTCATATAGTACAATCCATACTTAGAAAATTTTTAATTTCTATTTGTTTGATTGCTCATTAGGAAAATAACTAAACAAATCGTCCTGTATGAAGTTTATTCGTACAGTACAATTAGTTTAAAAATTATAAATATTAAACTATCCCCGGTGTGTGTGTGTGTGCTTAATTACTCAATTAATATCACACTCTATCAGACTCAAGAAAATAAAAAATACAGATTTCAATTATAATAAACTCTAAACTAATCTTTATTTGAAGTCTTCAAAAAATTTGGAGTATGATTTCTCTGAAATGTTAGTACACCTAAGAGAAAAAAAATTCTTCCAAAATATGTTAAGAAAAATAATAATTAAAGCAATAAAATTTGGAATCATCAAAAACATACAAATTAAAGAATATCAACAATCAAGAATTAAGTAGCAACTTATCTGAACAGACCCTATGAATCTCCATATATTTATTCTGAATGTCACACAAATATTTTCATTTAGCAAATCTCCAAATGCTTACCTGGATGTCAAATTAATATTTTTATTTAGTGGATCTTCAAGAGTCCATCTCTATTCCTTTGTGGACCTTTAGATGTATTTGTAATCTTCAATATAGTTGATATATTTTCTCTTAGTCAAGTAGAGATCCCTAGAGTGTTACTTAATTGATTAATGATAGTATATAACACTACCACTTTTTAATCTTCTTTTGGCACCACTATCACTTTAGTTTATAACCTTTCTGTATATGCTCAACATTCTTTTTTACCATCATTATGTATGGAGGTTATATTTCTGCCATATATATACAGGCATTGCTCAGAATTTGTCCGAGCTTTATATATTCATCATAGGGTAGGACTTTGTAACCTCCAAAATGAGTTATATCTTGCTTAAAATATACTTTATGCTGATGGTACATCTGGTTTATAGAGGCTCTCCTATTCTTCCCTCTTTTAGTTATATTTTAGAAAAAAATTTTAAATATTTATTTAGGGATCTTGGCATACGTTATGATGTCAATCCAAATAAATATTTAAAATGCCCCCAGTCTTTAGGGACACTTGTAGATGTCTTCCAGGGTGCTTCATTTCATAGTTTTAGATTTAGTCCTGAGATTTTGATTTCTTCTACCCTGTGCTTTGTGCTGCAGACATTGATGGAGAATCACCTAATTTACCTTTACTAACTTGTCAAGTGGTTTTGCCTACCTTCTGCCATTTACTTTTTTCTTTGGCGGGCTTGGTGAAGGAGTGGATGTTAGTGACCTGAACTAGTTAGGTTCATATTAGGTTGATGGCGAGAAGTCATCGGTTTAGAGCTTTGTGCATGATGGACTTATTGATGACAATATCCTCTTAGTTCATCCTTAGGCTTTATATAAACTTTAGAATATTTCCTTCAGTCCTATACTTTATGCTTTACTGGACTTGTTGAAGAAAATTTTCTTCGAACCTCACTTTATGCTTAACGGATTTGTTGAAGGATTTTTATGTTTTGGATTCGATTGATAATACCAAATGTGGGTAGTATCTTGATCCTTAACCACTTGAGGAGACTTTAATCTAAGTTATTTGAGTTCATCAGATTAGGAGAGCTAGGATTTCATAGCTCTTCATTCTTTGGTTATTGAGATGAGGGTTCCTATAATACAGCCTTTCTTATAGCTTATTGAGTTGGTGGAGCTGCCAGTGATCTGGCTATATTTGAGCTTGTTGGATCTGACCTCTTACACCCATTCAGGATTCAGACTTGAGCTATGGAAAATTTTCTCCCTAATGCTGATCTACTAAAGTTCATAGATTTTGAGTTCTTCTTTATGCTTGAAGATTAGGGCCTACAAATATTTGGTAATTGCTTACAACTCTTCCTTCCTATCAGAACTTTGATTATCCAATCAATTAGGAGAATTTAGTATACTATAATAACTTGAACTTTTTGAGTTGAATATGCCTTCGTACTTCCTACAGTACCTAATAATGGGTTGATAAATAGGGGGTTCCACTACTATGGCCTTTCTTATAGTGTGTAGAGTAGACGGAGCAACTAGCGATCTGATCATATTTGGGCATGTTAGATCTGGCCTCTTATATCCATTCAAACCATAAGATTCAAGTTGTTAAAAGACATCAAGTTGTTCCGGCCTAATTTGTTAGAGTGTGTAGTCGTAAAAGTTTTTTTTCTAACCTTTGAAATCTTGTCATGTTAGAGAAGGTGGTTTCCATAACTTTTGGAAGATCACCTGCACGTACTTTAAAAAGATTCATTATATTTCTAGCATGAAATAATATTTGTAATGATAATTTTAAAAATTTATTCGAGGTTCTCAGCATGCAGTAGGATATCGACCCGAATAAATATTTAAAAATGCCCCTATCTTGCAGTAACATTTCAAAGTAGAATGAACTTGGACTTTTGAAATTTTAAATATTTATTTGGAGATCTCGGCGCATAGCACGATGCTAACCCAAATAAATATTTAAAATGCCCCTATCTTACAGGAATATTTTAGATAGGCTTTGTATTTTGAGATTTTGAATATTTATTTAGAGATTTTGGCATGCGGTGCAATGTAGACCCGAATAAATATTTAAAATTCTCCTAGTCTTAAGGGGGATTTTGAAATGCATTCTTATGACAGAAGAGAATTTTAAAATATAAGATGTACTTATATATATATATATATATATATATATATATATATATATATATATATATATATATATATATATATATATATATATATATATATATATTACATGATAGTTTAATATATAGTCATTCTTATACATATTATTTCTTTAGTTATCAATTGTTAATTGGCGGCAAAGTTCTTTGACCATTCAGATCGATTAACTGATAAGATCCTCCTTGAAATACCTTCTCGATGATGAAGGGGCCCTCCCAGTTGGATACGAATTTATCACCAATTTTTTGATGTGGAATGATTTTCCTTCTCAGCACCAGAAGCAACTCCCCTTCTTGAAATGCCCAAGGATGCACCATGCAATCAAAAGATTTTATCATTCTTCCTTGATAGATTTCTAGGTTTTGTTGAGCTTGCAGTCTAACTTGATCTAGTGCATCGAGCTCTTCCATTCTTAGGCGAGCATTTTTCTCTTGAGTGATATCATTTTGTATAGTTTCCCTAAGTGATGGTAGTTCAATATCTAGTGATAATATGGCTTCAACTTCGAACACCAATGAATAAGGAGTGGCTTTGGTTGACATCTTATAGGTTGTACGGTATGCCTATAGTGCTTCTATCATCTTCGTATGTCACTCTCTTTTATTCTTGTTGAGGATCTTCTTCATTAATTTCACCAACATCTTATTGAAGGCCTCCGCCAGTCCATTTGCTCTTCGATTGTATATTGATGAGTATCGCCAATCAATCTTATGTCGATCAACAAACTTGTAAATTTTTTTACTTTTGAATGTAGTACTGTTGTTTGATATTATGTGGCATGGCACACCAAATCTGTAGATGACATTATGCGTGAAGAAGTTGATCACATACTCAAATGTGACTTCTTTGAATGGAGCTACTTCTATCTACTTTAAGAAGTAGTATGTTGCTTCCAGAATAAAGCAGTGTCTCGCTGATGAAGGTAGATTTATTAGCTCAATTATATCAGTGCCCTAGCATTCAAATGGCTAGGATGCTACTATTAGGTATAGTGGATTTGGTGGTTGATGTATAACATCATCGTGGATTTAACATTCATGACACCTTTTGGCATGGTAAATATAATCTCTTATCATTGTCGGCCAATAATAACCCATTATCTTATTTTTAGTGACCATCTTGGGACTTGATTGATGTAAACCACAAAGTTCTTCATGGACTTCTGCTACCACTTTATCAGCTACCTTGATCTCTAGGCACCTTTGCCACATTAGACAAACGCATGTCGTAACGCCCTTTTTCAAATTTGTTTAGCAATAAATTTATTTGTTGGGAGTGTGTTTTTTTTTGAAGTTATCAATGAAGGTTTTCCTCAAATCATCACCTTCCTCAATATTGAGGCAATATAACCACGATTCTGAGCATCTACTAGTTTTACACCACTTGAGTATATGGGGTTCATGTCATTGATTTTAAATAATGATTTGTTTAAGACGTGAGGATCAATTGGGGTTGCATCCTACTAGCTTAAATATAGTATTCCCTCTGCTTATGGGAATTACAAGATTGTTGGCTCTAAGACTTGTCGGCCATGAACCATAATTGGTATAGGCATCTCTTCATTGGTGTTCGTCACATTCTTGGCTAATTTAGCTAGACAATCTTCCTTAGCATTTTGACCTCGAGGAACTCAAACTATTCTAACATTTGACGCCTATTTTAGAAGCTTCAGATCTCGTTGGTGGTAATGGGCCAATTCAAGTTTGCTAACCTTATAAATGGCGTGAACCTGATTTATTACAAGTTGAGAATCGCTAAAGATTTGGAGATTTTGGATTCTGACATCGATCACAATCTCCAGTCCTACTATTATAGCTTGATATTCGGGTTTATTATTTGTCCGATGTTCAGTTAAACTGAATGAAAATCTCATTATGCCTCCCTAAGGTGTTGTGAAAGTGAGACCGATACTAGCTCAGGCTCTTATAATATTTTGAGGTTGGTCAGGTTTAATCGATGATACCCTATCAAAGTATATCTCCCAGAATGATAATTTCCCCTTTTCCTCGACCTGCACAATTTTTTCATTAGATAGATTATAATTAAGTGGGGAGTTTTCTAGGATAGGATGTGCGGCGAGAAAATCTGCCAAGGCTTGCCTCTTTATTGCCTTATATGGCATGTATGTGATATGAAATTATAGTAGTATCACTTCCCACCTAGCTAGATGACCTGTCAACATTGGTCTTGTTATTAATAACTTCAGCGAATTGATCTTTAATATCAATGTAACCCTATAAGAGAGTATGTAATGGTGGAGTTTTTGAACTACGAAAATCAACACTAGGAAATATTTCTCAATGGGAGGATAGCTGATTTCTGCTTCGATCTACCTCTAATTGATGTATTAGAGTGCATTTTATTTGTCATCTTTATTCTATTGGGCCAATAATTCTCTAAGGGACTCTTCTAATGCTACCGTATATAGTATAAGAGGCTTCCTAAGAATTAGCACTACAACAATGGGTGGATTTAACAATTATCTTTTGATATCGTCGAATGCTTCCTGACACTTTTCATCCCACTTAAAATGAACATCTTTCTTCATTAATTTGGATAAGAGTTGGCACCTACACGACGGGTTCGATATAAATCATTGAATGAAAGCCAGTTGTCCTTGTAAAGAATAAAGTTGGCATTGATTTATGGGAGGCGGCATCTCCATAATTGCATTGATCTTGTTGGAGCTAATTTCAATTCCTCGATGGTGAATAATATACCCCAAGAAATTTTTGGATGAGACCACAAAAGCATACTTGAGGGGATTCATTTTTAGATCATACTTCCTGATCCTTTCAAATACAATCCTCAAGTCATTTAAGTGGTCTTTATGATCCATGCTCTTGACAATAAGGTCATCCACATAGCAATTGACCTTTTAATGTATTAGCTCATCAATGTTATATGTCATTGCCTATTGATAGGTGGCGCCAGTGTTCTTCAGGATAAAGGGCATGACCGTATACCATAAAATACTGATGAGTGTTCTAAATAATGTGTGTTTTTATTCTCAGGTGTCATCTTGATTTGATTGTATCCTGATGATCCATCCATAAATGAGAACATGTTATAGTTTGATGTATTATTCACTAGTAGTTTAGATATAAGTAGTGGAAAGTTATTTTTAAGGCACGCCTTATTGTGGTCTTGAAAATTAATACAGATACGAATCTGTACATTCTTCTTCTTCATAGGGATAATATTAGCAATCCAATCAGCATATTTTTCTTAAAAGATGAAACCTTCCTCTATGAGCTTCTTCTTTTTTGCAATCATCTATTATCTAATCTCCAATCTTATTCTTCTTGAAGCTTATTTAATGGGTGTTGCATCTAGTTTAATTGTCAATCTATGAACTGCTACATCATGGAATAAGCCGGGTATTTCAGCATTTATCCAGGCAAAGTAATCCCTGAATTCATAGATAATTTCTTTTATTTCTTCTATTTGTTCTTCGGGTAGAAGAGAACTAATGAAGTTTCAGTGAGGGTCCTCCTCAGTTCCCAAGTTTACTTCTTTTAGCTCATCCATAGTGGTTGTATGTCCACCATTTTCATGCTCTTCTGGTGTAGGCTTGGCCTCTATGGGTTGATCATCATAATTATCAATTATGTATGTCTCCTTAGCATCAACGTCATTGAATTCAATTTCCCTGCATGTGATGTCTCAGCTAGTCTCTTCCCAGAAGAATTTTTGCTTGATGAATCTGATAACCTTATATGCAGCTATATCCTTCTGTCGTAATGGATGCAAATTCCTTCCATACTAGAGGCCCAGGCTTGTATGAAGTTATTATTTGGTCATAGGAATATTGATTTGCTTTTGTAGAATTCTTTGAATATCTTTAATATTAAACCTAGGTAGCCTCGTATGTATTAGCTCTTCAAAATCGATGAGCATACAACACTAATCATTATTCTCTTCTTCATGCATTCTCGTAGAATATAATATGTTCCCTAGTACAGTCCCCTTTTTAAGTGGAGGTAGATAAAGGGTGGTGAGTTATTCAACCTTATGTATCTCGTATTAAATGATTTCTTTCAAGTATTATAGGGCAATACGTATGACTATAAATATGCTATTTGAAATCAACAAGCTACTTATCCTAATAGAGAATACACCCTGCTCCGTGTTCATATAGATAGAGTCATAATCATAATTATCATTTGAATATTCAACATCCCTACTCCATTCAGCCGTAGACTGGCATACTCATCGAGATTTAGTATGAGTGACATTATTTTTATCTGTGTCACTCCCTAGATGAGGTATATGTTTCTTTTCTTTGGAAATAGTTAGTTCTTTGGGAATTGTTGGCATTGCCTCCTTTCTCCCCATATGCCTCTTCTCACCTTCTTGTTCAGGTTGCTTTACAACCTTTGAATTTGATGCCTTAGCCTCAAAGGAGCTCGACGGCTTTAACTTCATTGGCATGAAGTATATGACATCTTTATATATTGTTACTTCATAGATTGCAAAGGGTTGGTTGTC
The DNA here is from genome assembly GCA_022539455.1 of Dendrobium nobile. Classification (NCBI taxonomy): domain Eukaryota; kingdom Viridiplantae; phylum Streptophyta; class Magnoliopsida; order Asparagales; family Orchidaceae; genus Dendrobium; species Dendrobium nobile. Next base: position 17,056,794 of record CM039724.1, on the reverse strand, counting down.
GCCAAAGATCTCGAATTCTTCTCCAATCATGAGATACTTCATACACTTGAGTAGTGTCGATGGGAAAATGTCATATTCATGTAATTAGGGGCGATATAGTAGTGCCTTGAATGAAGTGTCTGCATTAATTACATGGAACCTAGCTTCTATATGAAGTTTTCCAAATATAAGAGGGAGCATGAATGATCCAAAGTTCTTCTACCCTTTTTTATTGAAACCATGCACCATCAACTTATCTAGCCCAAGGTGTTCCACATCGAGGTAGAGTGATCTCAGTGCTTTAAGGATCATGAGATTTATAGAAGATCCAGGATCAATCAGGATCTGACTGATTATCATCTTATCACTTTCTGCAGTAATATAGAGATGATAGTATGGTCGACAGTCCTGAGCATCATGTCCTCTTTGGAGAAGGTGATGAATGGCTCATTATGAGCTTATAGGACCTCAATCATATTATGTTTAGTAAAATATATCACGTATCTTTTAGGATCTTTAAGAGCCTGAATTAAAGTCTCCCAAAGGTCCTTAAACATTACCAGAGCATCACATATACTGAGTTGTGTTGGGATCTTCGTTAGATGGGATAAAATATTATAGTCTATCTCTTTGGTTGAAGTATTCTTTTTCATAGAATCTTTAGGGATAATATCATCGTTGATGACTATTTCTTTCTCCTTATCCTTATTTGAGATCCCTTTCTTTGTTAGAGGCAGTAATATCTAGCCACATTTCAGCTACACTTGAGCAATATCCTTTAGCTCAGACTCATTTAGTAGTGCATTTTCCTCAGAGTCGATCATTATTGCGTCTAGAGATTCATATGTTGATTCAGAGTCTCCACCCAGGTTTATATGTCCCACCTATGATGCTATGCTAGGGTCTGATTAATCTTCTTTTGGAAAATATAAGTCTTCTTTCGAGCTATAGTCCATCGATGTCACCATCAGACAAAATTCAAAAGCAACTTCTTCAGCGTATCATTTTTTTATCAGTGCATTTGGTGCCATAGAGATGACCCAACATACTTCTATAGGAAAAGAATTCCCATCTTCTTCTTCGGCTTTATCTATTTTAAGCTCTAACATAAAGTCAATGAGCTTAATAGGTCGCCTCACAGTTTGGTAGTATTCATCCAAACTATTGATAACCCTTTTAGTTGATAAATTTTTCTCCCTAGGTTTCTTTAGCTTGGCTTTCTTTTTAGAATATTTTATCTTTCCAGACTTTGAAGAACCAGCTTGGTTGGAATGTTGTCTGGATGTCGATGCTCGCATATTAGGAAGTGCCTCGGGATCTAATATCGATTCTGTAAGAGACTCCCATTTAACACTTGAAACTCATTTAAGCTACCTTAACATTTTTAACTATTTTCTTAGAGATAGTAGTCTCCCACTATTCTTCTTATTTTGACTTCTTTTCATTTTTTCTTTCATGAACCGAGGATATATAAGAGGACATGATCACCTGAGATGATTCTTTCCTGGGGTGAGTTAATACATTATCTGATAATGTGAGTTCTCCTTTTTGATATTTTCTTTCGACACAATCCTTGAAGATGTAATTATCTTCAATAGGATAACTGAGTATCTGATGGTATGGATAGTAATTTGGGTCGCTTGTATGTTTAGACTCCTTGGGTCTCTTGCATTATGACAGTTTTAAGCTCACCTTTACTACCTATCAAAATAACTTGGTGGTGCCCTCTCTTTTAAATGAATATTCTTTATTCATATTGTCTTTGAGAGATGGGAACGTTATTTCATCAGTTCCCATTGCTTGCCTCAGGCATTCTCCTCCACCTTGGAAGGTTTGTGGCCTATCATTTTCCCCAAGTATCAGCTTTGGTTGGGGGTTAGGGTTATAAGCCTTCTTGGGCTTTTCTTCATATTATATTAGCTTCTTGCTCTTGTCTACATTATAAACCACCTGCATTTTTTTATTGGTTCTAGGGAAAAAATATAGAATCGGCCTCACCCCTTCTGGCACCCAGGGCCTTAACCTTTTTGGGTTTATTAGAATGGCTCTATGATCTAGATAAGTTTAGATTCTCAAACTTAGCCACTCTATCCAACATGTCTTGAAATGTGGTTTTGGTAGCCATGCATAAAAATGGTTGCATCTTATCATCCATATTTCCCATTAATAACTACACAGCATGCTCTTCTTTAAGTTGTTGTTCACATTTCATACTTAGGTTGCGCTAGTGAGTGATGTATTTAGTCACTGATTCTTCACTTTTTGTCTTATCTAGAGCGAGATCAGTGATGTGATCTTCTCGGTCATGCTAGAAAACCTCTTTTTGAATACAGCTTCCAACTCTATGAATGTCTTCATAAAATCATTTGGCAATTTGGCATTCCATTTGAAAGCCGTTGGTGTCTGCTGACGAATTATCAAAAGAGTAAGGCATCGTTTCCTCCTGTGTTCATGCATGTAGCCTTAAATTATTCCAAGAGTTACATGGGGTTATTAGTACCATTGAAACTATTGAACTTTGGTACATAATATCATTTCAGATATGGCACCTAATCATATTCAGTGGGATATGGATGACCCTTTCCGACTAGGTTCTCCGCATAATCAACAGCTATAATATCCTTGATTTTCTCGGTGATGATTCCCTCGAGCTATGTAGCAATCATAGGCTCAGAGGTACTTGCAATGTTCTACGGAGTGGGTTGGTAATTAATGTTATTGACTTCATTATCGCTCTCAAGAATGCCTCATACTCCTGAGACTTAAGAAATTTTGAAGTTTTGAGGATCGGCAGGGGGATTAGGTATGACACTAATAACAATAGTTCTCTACATCATCTGCATCATTTCCCCCATCTGAGCCATGATCTCAGTTATCTTTTTATTTAATTGAGATATTTCTATATCTTTGTCTCTCATCTGTCACCTCATCTGCCTTCTCATGTCGGGGGGATTCTCCACTACTTCCTCCACTTTGTCTTCTCCTTGGGAATGACCACCTCTTCTAGTAGTAGATCCAGCTTCATGGTGACGTCGATATACTCGCCTAATTGGTTGTTATTGATCATCCTCATCTTCACCTTCATCATAATAGGCTTCATCATTTATGTTAGTGTTCCTCACCATGTAGACAACTTCCATATTCATGGTATTGTTTATTTCTTCTTTTGTATCTTCTTCTATATTTTTTCTTCTTTTATATTTTCTCTTCTTCTATATTTTCTTCCCCTTCCATTTTTTTTCTCCTCTCTCCTCAAGTACTTGGACCTCCAAACTGCGATGCAACTGGATCTCCGGTTCTTGATTTAGCAAGGGGACTTCCTCGACTAGTGGGCTATGGTCAATGTTGGTTTCTTCTTTTGGAGGGGTTGGAGAGTGACGAGGTCCCTTGGAGAATTCTTTAAAGTGTCCTCCATCGAGATGGGCATCATTATGGGTCTTCTTTGGGACCCATCTCTGACATTATTTGTAGGCAGGGGTGGGTCTCCGAGAAGACGTACTGAATGTCACCCCCAAGTCAAATCTTCTTTGGTTATTCTCTTCTCTGTGAGGCCTTGGCCTCTATATTTATTTTCATTTATGTTGGGACCTTTCGATGGTAGATCCCTAAACCAAATGTTAAGGTGTCACACCCCGATACCCATCGCATGGGGCTGGCTTGAATTTTCTTCGATCTTCCACAAGAAATGATTCCCATGGTGGGGACGTCGGGCCTCAATTATTAATCGTTATTAGAATTTCTTCTTCTTCAGTACCCTATCCTTTACTGCCTTTAGTACCCAATACACTCGAGCTGATAGGGTTTCAAGCTCTTTCTTCATCAGAGGGGCAGGGGCTTCAGGTTGTTAATCCCAAAAAGTCTTCTTCTACTCCCCAGAAGAGATGTTCCTTCTCACCAACCTTAAATAGAAACTTTTTTCTAGTGGGAATGGTTGCCTCAAGCTCTTGGGATGACAAATTCGATGGGTATATAGGCACTAATTGCTGCTGAGCTCGGTGCTCGACATTTATTTTCTCCTGTCTCCTTATTAGCTTTCCTCAAGATGAGGAAGCTTCAGTATTATTCTTCCCCGATGTAGGTAACTTGACTGGTAGAGGTGTGGTGTTTGTAGTCACCACAAAAATTCTTCCTTCGGCTACAACCCTCTTGATGGTCGGGGCTTCTTCCTACGATAGTCGTTCAAACATAGTAATCCTCCTATGAGGATTTTAGGCCATAGGCCATTGTGCCAGCAGATGCACATGATGGGTAGGAGCTTCAGTGGTATTGAGTCTCCTAGAAGACCTCTTGGCATTCTTGCCATTTATAGGAATGGTGGTAGTCCTTGCAATAATTACTAGAAAGTTAATGCTATCGAACTTGATGGTAGCTCTAGCATTTCCAGTATTAATTAGAGCATTTGTCAACTGAATGTTGGCTCCACCACCTAGTTAAACAGTGAAAGCAATGTTCTGTAGATCCATCTGCACAAATGAAAGGAAAAAGTTTGTAATTAGAATCTCATACATCACCCTACACTTTCAAAATGCAGAGCTTATACAGAACAAAAGATAAAAGCAGATAATCCTTTACAAGAAATTAAAATAATATAAATTTAAAACCCTTGCAAAATTTGCTATCTCAAAGAATAATCGAATGATCATTTTAGAATATTTTAAATTGAATGATTATTTTTAGAATATTCAAAATTTTATTTTGTTAAAAGACCATTTTGAAAGATCCAAATTTTAAATGCAGATTGATACGGTTGCTACTATAGCACTGAGATGACTAGCCAAAGATGAAAAGAGAAACCAGTCTCTAGTGGAGTCATAAAAAATCTGTGGGTTCCAAAAATTTAGCCCCAGCCTCCGCCCGCTGCATTTTTCTGTTAAATGGAATTAAGTTTCAAGGTAAATTTTTGAAAGGCAGATATGTTTGTAGATAAGACATTACCCAGAGATTTCGTCCTCATTTTGTGAGGACTTTATGAACTGAGTTTTTGTTTCCTATATGTGCAATCCCCTATAGTTAATTACCCCACCCAATAATGAGAGAGAACTTTCAATTAAGGCTAGTCGTTGGTGAATATATCGTTTCCGTAGATATATGGTATTAAGCGTATAGTAGCACCAATGGGCATGGAATTTGAAGGTTGATATTAAAAATTAGAATTTTCACCATCTTGCACTAAAAGAGGATGGTGGGGGATAGATTATGGACCTGATTTAGATCCCATGGTTCTGTCATCCCAGGCCATTGTGGTCCCTGGTCTACTTAGTCAGAGGAGGTAGTCGGCCCAACCTAAAAAAGGATCTTTGTTAGTAGCCATGGGTTGCTTCATCCAAGGGTACCTTATAGACCTTAGGGGAATGTTAGTCTTAGGGGACAAATTTAAATCTACCTTAGCTAATAGAGCGCTTTATTTCCTATTGATTATATCCTACTGATTCATATCTCAAGAATTTGATGCCACTAAGGAACGTATTGGCTCTGGCCATAATCGTTATCTTTGGTGCCATTTAGTGGTAAAACCACTCAGTTCATAGGGCCACGGGTCATAATCATTTATCTTGTGGTGCCATTTGGCGAAAAAACTATCGGTTAGAGGATATGAACCACATCCTTACTAGCATGAGATTACTTGAGAATGAATCCTAGTTATATTTTTACTAGTCATTTGCTCTTTATGAGCTGACGTAAATTTTAATTTTTCCACCCCAATAAACTATTGTTGGAGGTGGATGGATTTTGCTTTAAGTTTTTAATGGTTAGATTTCTTTTTTAAATATTTAGATTTGGATGATTTTTATAAATCTTGGATTTTCATATTTTCAAGTATTTGGGATGGTATTTTGTATCATTTGGAATTAACCCCTCCGGTTGAGATTTGCATTCAACATAGTCATTATCGGGATGTTTAGGGTCATTTTCATTTATTGATTGAACCTTTTTGACCCTATTAGTTTATTGACAGAGAATTGAGTTTATCATAGGCTTTGTGCCTTTGTTCGTGAATTTTCATTATTATTAGCCTTAAAAGTCTAATACGAATATATTGAAATAAATATCAAGATTGACCTAGCGACTGTATATTTATTTAATGGTTTGAGCCTTGTCAACCCCTATCTACCTGCTTATAGGAACAGGCTCGAACTTGGGTTCATTTATTAACTCGTGCTACATCCCTAAACATCACATGTGTATCAATAACATGCTCGTCGGGGCTCAAATAGGTGTTTGGGGCTTTTTATGATTATTTTATGAACCTTATCGAATCCTACTTACCTGCTTAGGACGATCGGGTTCAGATTTATTGACCTGCACAGCATCCCTAGATGTCACGTGTTCCTATGATACACTTGTCGGGGCCCATGCGGGTGTTTCAGCGCATTTTATGATTATTTGATGAATCTTTTTTACTCTTACTTATATGCTTAGGATGATCGGGTTTAGATTTATTGACCCATGTAGTATCCCTAGATGTCACATATGCCTATGAAACGCTCGTCGGGGCCCATGAGGGTAATTTGGGGTATTTTATAACTATTTGATGAACATTATCGACTCCTACTTACCTGCTTTGGAGAATTGGGTTCATATTTATTGATCCGTGTAGCATCCCTAGATGTCACGTGTTCCTACGACACACTTGTCGGGGCCCATACGGGTTGTGAGTGTATTTACCCTTTTAGTGAACTTATGTGCATACATATTATAGTGCATATGTTGAGATATTTTAAAATATTTAATGAGTCTTATTAGGAGATCAATAGGAGTTTACAATTGTTGTATGTCTTTTATTTCAATTTACATATGACCCATAGTGCCTAAAGCGAGTCTCCTATAACAACCCATAGAAGCTTGCATCTTTTATAGCCCTCTTACACTTGCCCATAAACAATATGTTGAATGTATGAGTGTATGCCTATATTTATATAGAATCCATCACTTCTACATCATTTCTACCAATGTGACTTGCGAGTGAATGCCAGATTTATTTTTTTTAATCTCAAGCATGCCATAGCATTTAATATGCACTGCTTGTAAGTTGGGCCATTGCATGCATTTTTAGTATTTTGTGAGTAAGTTTCTTTGAGCGTAGATCTCCTAGCAATATCTTCGTTATAGTTATTTGCCCCTTTTGTTCTATGATGACATTTTGCATATTATAGCGGATCTATAAACACTTTTGTTTGTTACATACCACCTGGTGATTGCTTGCAATGGATCGTTGTATCTACTCAACATTGAAGAGTGATTGATTGTAATAGTGTTTTAGCATTCTTTTCCTTATGCTACGGCAACTTATAGATGTATAAGTATCATGAAAAATTCTCCATCCTTGTTAGCAGGTGTTAGTGTTCATCGATCATATGCTGCAATGTATGTATTATCCTCTTCTTTACACATTACTCATCGTATTCACCAATAACTCCCTTCATCAGTACTTTCAAGTCTTCTTTAATTGGACTCGTGGACTAATTGACATAGACATCACAAGCTCTATGTTGTTTGTGCCATTCCCTTAGTGGATATGTATATACATCAGGAGCCTTTCCAGTGAATTGACGTTGTCATCGTGTGTTATATATGACCACTTATATGTTGCTCGCTACATCTACTATAAACCCCCTTGCATCATGAGCAGATTTTTATATTTCAAGTTCTTTAATCCATGTATCTAGACAGTTCACACTCATCAAATGCTTCTTTTCATATGTGCATATGACATGTATGTCTTTCATAAATTAACCAGCGTTAGTGGTATTCTTGATATTTTGTCCACATTTTTATTTCATTTGTTCACAGGTATGCTGCATTCATTGCCACTCCTTAACCTATGCTTGCAAGACTTATTATACCATATCACATGTTGATATTGAATGTTCCGTGTTGTTGCATCTTCTTGTGTATTAATTTTTAACATTCATTGTAGTCTATTATGTTTGCTTTGGTTAATACCTACTATATGGATGTTGTAGAATTCATTACATAGCCCTTGGGTTCATTTGTATGTTGGCAAGCTATTGTATTCTCTTGTCACCACTCATAGAAAACTTAAGAATGCTTTGTGTGTCCACTTGTATATCTTTCTTCTATTAACTGTGGGAGGATGACACTCCAAATTGCACTCATTTGTAGATCTCTTGGAATTGTCCAAATATTTTTTCATTAAATAAAAGTATGGTGCCAAGCGCTCCATTTAAATTTAAATTTTTTTTAATCATCATATATCATTTGTCTCACCCATTTAGGGGAAATTTCAAGAGTCTGTGCCTTCCCATCATGTGCAAAAAATGGGTGTATAGTATGTGTCCTTAGACATGCGGCCATGTTTTCACTCCCACCACATACAATAAAGACGTGTATGGGGTTGGCGATGGCACCTTTTTCAAAAGATAGTTGGTCCCCCCACCCCCCACTTGAGGGTACTTATAAGTGACCATACCTCGTCCTAAGCATCAAACAAGATTACCATCCCACCATGCACATTAAAGGCATGTATAGATGGTTTTCCTGTGCTCTGCGAATGACGAAATGAGGCTTAAGGTGATTGCCCGCCTCTTCGTAGCTGTCGTACTAGGATCCCATCCCACCACGTGCAAAAAAAGCGTGTAAGGGTGATTTTTTGGTGTGCCACAAACTTCGAGAGAGGGAATCTGAATTTTAGAGAATTTATACCTTCACGGGGTTCAGTGATGTTGGCTCGTGGATTGAGGCAAGAGAAGGCACTTGCATTTTCTTTCCCTTCTTATAATTAATTATATTTTAAAAAAATTAATTATAATTAAATATAATTAAAAATAATTAATTAGAATTAAAATTAATTAGTTACAATTAGTTTTAGTTAGGTATAATTAATATATGATTAATAAATAATTAATTATAACTAAAAAATAACTATTCATAATTAAGCTTAGTTAATTATGATTAATATAATTTTAATTATAAGTAATTATAATTAAACAATATTATTATAATTAAGTTTGACTAATTATAACCAATTTATAATTAATAGTAATTATTTATAATTTAAAAAAATAATCTTTATTAAATCTATTTAATTATAATTAAATAACATTTTTAAGCATGATTAGGGCAGGATTTGAGTAAGATTTAGGCAATCGTTTAATCTCACACTGTTTTAACTTTGCCCATCAAATTTATGGGATTTGGATGAGGAAGAGGGTGAAATGAAGGAAGTTATCTTCTCAGTAGCGAGCTCCCATCGTTACTTCCAATTAGTATGTCGTAGCGTCTGATCGAATAGGAAGGGTAGGTCATCGAAGTAGCAGAGTTGGTCGTGCTAAGTCTTGAGTAGAGGTTGGTTTCTTTCCCCTCTCTCTCTCTCTCTCTCTCTCTCTCTCTCTCTCTCTCTCTCTCTCTCTCTCTCTCTCTCTCTCTCTCTCTCTCTCTCTCCCTCTCTAAGTCAGCACGGGCACGGGCTCAACGGGGCTAAGAGAATCATAAGGGAGAGGTTTACTTAGACTTTGGGATGAAGAGGGAGGTCGGTCATGGGTGGAGGTTGCAAGCGAAAGGATCTCACAACTAGGAAGGTAAGGAAGAGGGGTTGGGTAGAGCTCCGGTCAGGTCTTCTGATTCGATGGCTGGAGGTCGTGGGCTATGGAGGTCGGCACAGTATATGAGAAAAGAAAGTGGTTACAAAAATTTGAAGGCTTCGTTTACATGGAAGAGAGTCACAAATGAAACCTTCACTCTCATTTTAAAGATGCAAAGGGTAGCGATCGAGGTGAGCGTGGGATGATTGCAATGGCACCGAATCGTAGAGCCTGGGTACTGTAGCAAGCGGCGGGTATGGGCTTTGACAGGTATGGAAAAAAAAATTCCATTTTTTATTTAGATATGAAGTGTAGGCCAAAAACATATTAAACAAACCCAATATCATATAGTACGATCAATTTAACCAAAATCATGCTTCATTTGGTACAAAAAAGGATGAGTCTATTTTGTACTCTAGATGTTGTATGTATGAACCCAAGTTCATAAAGTATGAATAGTTCACAAATTTTACATGTTCATATGGATGAACTGGTATGCACCCATTTTGTACTCTGGATGTTGTTTATATGAACCTATGATCGAACAGTACGCTCAGTTCATAAAATTTTGAGTTCATTTTGGACTAACATGTATATAGTTATTCTATACTTTGGACATCATATGTATGAATGTAAACTCGTATAATATGAATAGGACTTAGAAAATTTTCCTGGCATGATTCGATCAACTCCATTCTAGAGGAACACTCAGGTCAAATCATCTTGTATGATCCATGATCATATAGTATGATTAGTTTTAAATTTTTAAGTTTTTACACTCCCCAAAAGTGTGTGTGCACGGTAACCCAATTACAATCACACTCTTTCAGACTCAAGAAAAATATAAAAAGTACGTACTTAAATTACATTAAATCATAATCTAATCTATATTGAAGTCTTCAGCAGTGTAACGTATGATTTTCCTGAAATATTAGTACACAAAAAAAATACAAATAATATTTACAATATATGTTAGGAGAAATAGTAATCAAAATAGTAAGATTTTTTTTTGAAGAAAATGTAACAAATTGCATTAAAAAAATAAAGAAATACAACCTATGAAATGAAAACATTAGATTCCTCCTTTAACAAAGACCAAAAGTAAGGAGGAACCTTATTGAAGCTAAACTCATCTCAAACAAAAGAACACATAATTCATAGTTAGCATATAAATTTGCTAACTTATTGGACCTCCTATCTATGCAATTAAAAATTACATTATTGAAACCATTGACTAAATGAATATCTTCATACCTTGGTTCACCACTTGTCTTAGCTTTATGCAAAAACTTCATAATGTTAACATTGTCACCTTCAATTATAATCCCCTTGTATTTAAACATATAATCCTTAATCATCTCCTTGACTGATTGGGTAGCCAAAAGCTCCAATAAAGAAATATCCCAATGAATTAACGGTTTTCCAAAAGTCAGTAGTAGTCTTCCTATATCGGCTTTATAAGAAGAAAGAAGAGTTGCATCCACATTTACCTTTAACCAATCGGGTGGTGGAGGATACCAATGCAAATTCGAAAGCCTAGAAGACTGATTAGCATCCCATATACCCAAGAATTTACCATTTCTGTGAGTTGATATAGAAGCAAAGCTCAATGCATTAAAAGTAATAATCAAAGAGCTGTCTTCACCACCACTATGAATCAACTTATTCCTTGACTTCCATGTAAAGAATACCACACTATAATACAAATTAACCATGAAAGGATTCTTTAGACAGCCAAATACAGCATTTTGTTAAAGAATCAGATCTCAAAAAAGTAAACCACCATTTTCCTAGATGAGTTAACACATCCTTCAGCTTTGCACATCTAACAGCAACGTGGTATTCATCCTTTATTTCATTACAACCCCTTCGGCAAATTCTCTCCCTTGGCAATCTTCAATATTGAAGGAATTGACAAGTAGGAAGGGCTTTGTTAAAAATCCTCCACCAAAATGTTTCCGCTTTTGGGTTCAAATTACTTTTTCTGATCCAACTCCAGAACTACTTCAAATTTGTATGCATAACCAACACCTCAAACACCATAGAAGAAATGGATTTCCCTATTTTTTGATACAGCAACTCCATCTTGTCCGTCTCCATACTAGAAAAAAGTTTTACTAGAGAAATTAGACTTACCAGATCACTTCCCACATACTTCCTTATTTCCTCCACATTCCATCTACCATTAGCAATGAAATTTGAGACAAAAAAACTACTGCTGTCATAAGGGACTACAAAAGTTGGCCATTTGCTAATACTTTTATCCAATATCCATGTGTCATTAAATACATCAATATCCTCTCCATTAGCAATATTTCATCTAATTAAAGGCCTAAGAGATTTACCTCCATCCTTGATGATCCTCCAAGCTGATAAACCCATCCTCCTTGTGTTATTCTCCCACAAATTCCCATATTTTGGATAGAACACTTTATGATGTAAAGAGTCTTTTTCATTCACATACTTCCATGCTAATTTAGCTCTCAACAGTCCCACTTTACTCGAGTAAGAGTGAAGAGCTCTACCTCCCCATTTCATTGTCAAACATATTGTTTACCAATTGACATAATGAATACCATGTCTCCTATTTGCTTTATTCCAAATAAAGCTTCTACAAATCTTGTCTACCTCTTCAAGAATACTCTTAGGAACCAAAGAGTTGGTACAATGGAAAGTAATGTAAGATAGCAAATAGATTTTATAAGTAAAATCTTACCAGGTAAGGAAATAAATTTCCCTCCCCATACATTTGTCATTCTTATTTCCTTCTCAATGATAAAATGAAAGTCTTCTCTTACTAACCTCCTTAATGCTAGCTTGACTCCAAGGTAAGACAACTCCTTCACTATGTTGTAATCCATGACCCCTAATTTGAGATTTAGATGATGATAAATAATGTCATCTGAATTACTATTTATTGAATACCTTTGATTTATGCTATTATCCATGAGTACAAACATTTCAGGAAGATCACAAGTTACTCAGGACAACAAGAAGACTCAAGACTGGATGAGTATGAGTGTGAGTTTATAACATTATAATTTTTCATTTGTTATTTTTCCTTTTTTTGAGTCTGGCCATAAATTATATCTAAGACTGAGCAACCATGTACACACACAGGGGGAGAGAGGTTTTTAAAAGAAAATATTGATCTTTTTTTTTCTCTGTTGATTGTACTGTATGAGTTTATATCATTTTGTACGATCTAATCTGGCTAAAACATCTTTCTGTGAATAGGTCGTACTGTATAATGTGTTACTAACCCAAAACACTAGCCGCTAGATTAGTTTGAGTAAGTTTATTAGCCATTAATACTGTACGAAAAGATTCATATTGTACTATTTATTTTGAATACTTATTTAAATTAACCCGTAATTAGTGGAATAAATTAAGAATTAATTTAATATTGGTAATCATACTGTATGAACCAGTTCGTACTATACGAGGAACAGAGGCTATTTTTGATCATCTCGGAGTTCGTCCTAGACAATCCCTTGATTTTGACTAATCGTGCTATACGAAGTAGATCGTAACCTATGATATACAGAGATGAGTTTTGATCATCACGGACTTCATCCGGGATGATACCTTGATTTTGACTAATCATACTATACGAAGTAGGTCGTACCCTATGATGTACTGAGATGAGTTTTGATCTTCCCGGCTATCATCCTATACGAATAGAAGAGTTTTCCCTATCGTTCTGTATGAGTTTATATCATACTGTATGAACTTATTCAAAAGTTCTAACCTGTTCGTAAACCTTTGTACTAGGATGAAGCTCATTTGTACTAATCATACTATATGATATGGAATCATACTATACGATAGTAACAGCTACTTTAAAAAATTTAGGGTTTTTGGAGCCCGTTTTAAGTATAAAAAAGTTATATTTTTGGTGTGTGACTAAGAGAGGGGAACATAATTAGAGAGGGTTTCCTTGGGAGAGAGCTCTTGAGTGTATTTTAGGGTTTAAGAGAGGAAGGAGAAGGTGAGCTTGATGAGGGAGAAATAGTGTGAGGGAGATCACACGGTTGCTCCGTTCTTGTTATACTTTGTTCCTCCTGTTGCCCGAGAAGATCTTGTGGGAGGCTCTCTGAGGGGGAAACTCTTCTATATCCATGTCCTCTAAGGTACTCTATCTTCTCTAGGAGGGAGAAAAATGAGAAGGTAATCTGCCTTCTCCATAAGGGAAAAAAAACAAGAAGGTACGCTGCCGTCACTAGGAGGGTGACAAAGTGCTTGGCACTCCGCCATGCTAGGTTGGTGAAAGTGAGGTTTGTAAGGGCTTCTCTGCCTTGCCGAGGGGGCAGAAGGAGAACTATTGTTTAGTAGTTAAATTCATAGAGTGGAGGACTCTGGAGAGTGGACGCAGGTCAAGTGACTGAACCACTATAAAATCTCTGCTGTGATTTTTCCTTTATCACTTTTATTTTTGCTTGTATTTTATTTTCATTATAATTGCTTAGTGAAATTCAATGTGGGATTCATTGTTGCTATTTGTGTTCAAGTACTCGCTTCCGCATTAGTTAAATTTTTTGTTAAAATTTTAAAAAACACAAAAATATTAGAACTCCTGTTTAGGATTTTTTATTGTAACAAGTTTTTTCGCAATTCACACCCCCCCCCCCCCCCCCACCCCTCTTGGCGCATCTCGAAACTTTAATTGGTAATAGAACAGGGTTCAAAAATAGCATATTAGAAAACCTTAAAAATCGATCATGTCTCATTTTGGTAATCAGAATACTACTGAGGGTTACTCAATAACCCGTCCACCTCTTTTTGACAATATCTCGTTTGATTTCTAAAAAAATAGAATGTCTACTTTTTTATAGTCTATTGATTACCGCATGTGGATGTTAGTTAATGATGGTTACGCTGCACCATTTAAACTTGTAAATGGAGTGAAAACTCAAGTACCTTTTAATGAATGGAGCAATGAGGATAGGGAGTTAGCACAATTGAATGCAAAGTGATTAAGCTGTTTCTTTTATGCATTAAAATCTGAGGACTATATGAGAGTATCTACCTGTGCTACTGGTAAGGAGATTTTGGATAGATTGTGCATCACGTATGAAGGAACTAGTGAAGTCAAATAGTTTAGGCTTAATATTATATTACATGATTATGAACTCTTCCGTATGAAACCTAGAGAAATAATATCTGACATGTACACTAGATTCACCCAAATCATGACAACCTTGAATATATTAGGTAGAGAAATATCAAATTCTGAAATAGTTAACAAGATTCTTAGAATCTTACCTAATTCCTACCATGCTAAAATTACTGCCATCACTGAATCTAAAGACCTAAACATTTATTCTATTGACAATTTGCTTGGGTCACTCATTGCATACAAGCAAGGAGTGAGTCAAAGGCAAAGTGATGTAGGTGAAAAGAAGAAGGAGCAGACGGTGGCCTTGAAAGTAAACAATTTAGAAACTGAAAGCTCTGTAGGGGAAGAAGAAGATGACATAGCCTTGATGACCCAATAATTCAAGAACTTTTTGAAAAGAAAATAAAGGCGTCATCAGAACAACTGGATAAAGGTAAAAGCTCGAGAACTACTAAAGTTTCATCTGATACAATCTGTTTTGAGTGCAGGAAACCAGGTCACCTTCGAGCTGATTGCCCCAACTTAAAGAGCCAACTAGCTAAGAAAAAAGGCGAAGACAAAGCCAAGTACAAGAAAGGGAAGATGAAGACATAAAAAGCTTTTTGGGCCGACTCTACCTCAGAATCATCAGAAGAAGAAGCAGAGGAGCAGGTAACAAATTTGTGTCTAATGGCTAATGATAATCTTCATCAATCAAATCAAGACGAGATATGTCAACTTTCATATGAAGATTTACTGCTTATTTCTGAAAAAATTCATGACTCGTATAGGAAATTAAAAAAGATGCATGCTAGCCTTAATATTGATTTTAGTACTTTACAAAATGAGCATGCTAACTTAGTTAAAGAACATTCTGATTTAAATAGAGATCACATGTCCCTGCTTGATGAGTAATGCATTAAATAAGAAGCATATTGAATTAACATAAGTACATGAATCCTTAAAAACAATGCATGTTGAATTAGAAGAGGCTTTTGACAGACTAGACAAACTTGTATTGGAGGTAGATCATAGTGAACATTTGTTAAAATGGAAAGTTCACGTATTGACATATCAAAACAACACATTTAAAGAAAAAATCAAAGAACTAGAAAAATAAAATGCATCACTCACATTAGCCTAATCTAGCAAACCCCCAACATTGCATACATCACAAAACTTTAGGAAGAGGCAACACCACTCACATAGGTTAGTAAACTCATTTCTTAGTGTTAGGTGCTTCTCTTGTGGGCTATGTCACATAGCCTGCACATGCACGATTCACCATAGGACACACTTGGAATGGAGACCTAAATTGCATCCATCATAGTATAGCATGCATACATCTCATTCATGTAAGTAGAAGGAGGAACCCAAACTCACTTGGGTTCCCAAATCTAACCCTTGAATGAAATTATAGGGATGCTCTCACAAAAGACCTAGTGAGTGAATGTGGTACCTAGACAGTGGCTGCTCATGACATATGATTGGAGATATGAAGAAGTTCATTTTACTGGAGACCAGGACTAGAGGCAAAGTAACATTTGGAGACAACACCACCAGGAAAGTGGTGAGCTCAGGTATTGTTGGTAATGCTAAGAATTTTTTAATTAAAAATGTTTTATTAGTTGATGATTTGAAGCATAACTTACTAGCATTAGTCAATTATATGATAATGGTTTTGACATAAAATTTCTCTCTGACAAATGCCTAATTAGTTCTGAAGCTTCTTCCTCATATTTGAAATTTTTTGTTAAAAAATTTGGATATTCAAATGCAATCTCTGACCCATGGCCAGCGATAAATGCGAATACCTCCAATGATGTTAACGAAAATTCTAATTCTGTGGATAAGCTACATTCGGTTCCTTGTTCTGATCCTTTAATCAATCCTTGCTTGCAATCAGATTCTAGAAGATTTTCTTCCATTGACAATTCTACCAAGGATGTGGAAACAGGTTCAAAAACTTATACTGGGAATGCTTGGATTAAACCTCAACACATTAAACTAAATTATAAAATGGATTCTACTCCGTTATCTGAAGACGGAATTGCAGTTTTAATGGACTCTGTTTCAGAAAAAGCTAATTCACAAGTCCTGAGAAACTCTCTGGTCATCAAAGTGCTGGGTAGTAACATCCCATTCCCAGTTTGCAGTAGAGAACTGAGGAAACAATGGTCTAGATATGGAAATTTTCATCTTACAACCTTGGGACTTGATTGGATTCTCTATTCCTTCACCAAGCAGGAAGCAGTGGAAGAAATACTTGAAGGAGGACCCTGGTATATAGGAGGCAATATCATTGGGTTGGACAAATGGTCACCCAATTTTTCACCAGAAACTCTTAAAGGACTTACAGCTCCTATTTGGATTCGCCTGCCTTGCCTTCCCTTGCATTGCTGGGATGAGGAAAATATTTGTAGAATTGCTTCCAAAATAGGCTCCCCAATTTATCTATGGTAATTCATTTAAATGGGAAAAAGGGAGTACGCATGGGTCTGTGTTCGGTTAAATTTGGATGAGAAGATTCCTAAAGGATTTTGGATAGAAGGGCTGCACGGAAGATCATTCCAAAAAGTTGAATATGAAAGGATCTCTTCACTATGCTATCATTGTGGCAAATTGGGACATACAAAGAACCATTGTTCTTTACTTATCAATTCTTCTCAATAACAGCTCCTGAAGTTATTAAGAAGAAAGTAAATTCAGCATAAGAAATAGATAAAGACTATGTTCATGATGAATTGGGACCCTGGATACAAGTCAAATTAAGGAAAAACAGGCCGTCAGGAACAGCATATTTAAAGCAGAAATCATATTATTTGAGGACAACAAGTATCAAGAAGAAAACTGCTAGGCAAATCTATGTTCCAGTTCAGGCTAATCTGTACAGAGAAGAGGGAGAAATAATTGAACAGATGCAGGTGCAAATTCCTGTTAATAAGGCCATAAAATCTAAGGTGGAGAACTTGATTCCAGATGTTACTCTGAATAATAATTTCAGTGCTTTAGAAGAATAAGTTCTAGATTATACTGAAGAAGGTTCAAAAAGCATTGATCACTCATTGGATAAAGGTGCTTCTAAATCCTTGTTAGAACCAATTAAAAACTGTCCTACTCCAGCAGTAGAGGGAAAAGATATTAACATTGATTGTAAAGATAAAAATGTTAATATTAGGAGCATCATTGAGGCTGATTTTATGGAAAAGACAAATTCTCATTCAGAAGATATCAAGGGGGTGGGTTTCTTGCAAACACTTATAAATCCTGAGGGATTACTTGCGAACTCAAGCATACCCTTTCAAAAATCTGACTTCAAACTTCAAAAGGAACTGAAATCTTTGGGAAATGATAACATTATCTCTCATGGTATAAAAGGAGGAGGATCTACTAAAGGTAAGAAAGGGAGCAATCCCATTTCTTATCAATCATGACTTCCATAATGTTTTGGAATTGTAGGGGGGCAAGGAAGAAAGAGGCCTCCCACTATTTGAAGGAATGCATTAAAGATTTTGATTTGATCTTTGTTGGTTTATCTGAAACTAAGATATCCCTTTTTGATAGAAAAGACTGTGACAAGTTTATAGGAAAGCTTTGGGACTTCTACTGTTTTCCGGCTGAAGGTATTTCAGGTGGACACATGGTTTGTTGGAGGAAGGATCTTGCCACTTTTTCCATCTTGGTGGCTTCTCCTCAAGCAATTATTGGGGAATTGTACATTGCTAACAAAGGAAAATGGATTATTGCTTCTGTATATGGAAACAATGATTTATACAAGAGAAAGAACCTATGGAACACGTTGGAAGGCATTTCCAACTCAGTTTTTCCAATAATCATTAGAGGTGATTTCAACTGCATTCTATCTCATAAGGACAAGCTAGGAGGTAAAAGATTCAAATACACTCAAGGAGTCCAAGACTTCAACAATTTCATTAGTTCATGTGATCTTCATGAACTAAAGTTTATTGGTTCAAGGTACACTTGGTGCAACAACAAGACAGGGGGAGCTAGGATCATGGAAAGATTGGATAAATGCTTCTTGAATTCGGCTACTTTGCATTCTATTATAAATCCAGTGATTAAACATCTTCCTAGAATAGCGTCTGATCACTGCCCCATTCTTGTAAACTTGTTTAATCCAGCTATTCGAAGAAAAAGGTTCATCAAGTATGAAGAAGTTTGGTCCTCTTATGCCGCATCTACAGGTATTGTTAAAAACTCTTGGAAAAAAATATGGTTGGTGATCCATCTTCTGCTTTAAATAAAAAGTTTAAGAGAGCGTTGAAAGCTCTATACCACTGGAGTAAAAACAAACATCAAGACCTGTTCGAATTGAAAGAAAGGTTGAAAAAAGATATTTCAGAACTGCAAATAGAAGAGGCAGATGCAGGGGGATTGACTGAAGACAAATTACAATTGTTGAGATCCAAGGTTCTCTTGTTAAATATAACATTATCTCGTTTGAACACCTGGTGGAAGCAGAGAGCAAAAACGAAATGGCTGAGAGACGGTGATTCAAACACCAAATTTTTTCACACCTATGCGACGGGAAGGAGGTGTTCTGACTAGATTCATCAAATCAAAGGAGCTAATGGCGAAATTACATCTGATCAATCAGAAGTGGAAGATATCTTTATCAGCTTTTTCAAAAGCAAATGGAAAGAAAAAGATTGTTGTCTTTCTGGTTGGCCGAATCCATTCAATGTGCTAAATGAATTAGACAAGGAACTCCTCTTGAAAGATTTTAAAAAAGAAGAGCTTGATGAGGTGGTTAAACATCTAGAAGCAAATATTTCTCCTGGTATAGATGGGATTTCTTATTCATTCATTAAAACCTTTTGGTCCATCATTAGCAATGACGTATGGAAGGCTATTCTATCTTTTTTTGAGCTAGGAACCATGTGTCCTAGTTGGAAGGAGAACTTGATAACATTAATCCCAAAAATAGAAAATCCGATCCTTCCTTCTAATTTCAGACCTATTAGTCTGTGCCTTTCAATTTACAAGTTGATAGCCAAGATGTTATTAAACAGAATGTTATTTATTATTCCTAAACTCGTTTCAGAAGATCAAGCTGCTTTTATCAAAGGCAGATCTAGCTCTAAACACATTATGTTAGCTCAAGAAGTTTGCAACAAATTTAGATTCTCCAAAGCTAAAAAAGGGCTAATGGCTATCAAAATTGACATGGAACAAGCTTATGATAGTATGAGTTGGTCTACTCTCTCTCAAGTCTTGAAGAATTTGGGATTCCCAGATAAGTTTGCTAACTTCCTCATCCAATGTGTTACAAATACTAAATTTTCTATTATTATTAATGGAAATTATTCGGATTGCATTGAAGCCAAAAGGGGGTTCAGGCAAGGTTGTCCTCTATCTCCCTTTCTCTTCATTTTATGCTTACAACTTCTCTGAGATGGGGTTAAGCAAAATGGCAAAGAATTGGGAATTAAGATAGCTCCTAATGTTGAGAAAATTTCTCACCTTTTTGATGCTGATGACATAGTTTTCTTCTTGAAAGCTAATGGGAGTTGTGTGAAGAAAGCAAAGGAAATTTTAAATCTTTACTGTAAATGGACTGGAAAAAGAATCAATATTCAAAAATCTTCCATTCTTTTTGGTAAGTCGGTTAAGAGAAGAAGGAAGAAAAGATTGTCTAAAATCCTGAAATTCAAAGTGGTGCAAGAGCTGAAATATCTTGGGATCAATATTATGTTAAGGACTTCTAGGATGGATTTCTCTCATCTTTTAAACAAAGCTAATGAGTATATGAATGTTTGGGGTAACAAATACATTTCTTTGCCAGGGAAAATTCTTCTAGTCAAATCTATTCTGACCTCCTTTCCAATCTACCATATTACTCACTCTTTCGTTCCATTGAGTTTACTCAAAGAACTTGATAAAATGTGTAGGGATTTTCTTTGGAATAAATAGGATGGTAGCAAAGGTCTTCACTATATTTCTTGGGAGGTTCTATGCAAGCCTCTTAATATGGGAGGTCAAGGCATTCAATCTATGATTTCTAAAGTTAATCCTTTAAGAGCAAAGTTCACTTGGAAACTCATTTCAAGAGACTCATCTATTCTTTACAGAATTCTAGCTGCCAAGTATGGTTCTATACCTTGGAACACTCAACTTAAAGCTCAAAGTTCTCCTACAATAAAAATTATCGTTAGTGGATCTCAAGCTCTTCAAGATGTCTTGAGATGGAAAGTCTCTAAGGGAAACAACATCAACATAATTCAAGATGTTTGGATTTATGACAAACCAATTTTAAGATGGCCCACTTTTATAGCAGATTTGGGACAGCAAATCCAGCATCTGGACTTCTTCATACAGGAAGGAAATTGGAATGAAGAAAGATTAAAACTCTTCTTCGGGCCTGATTTGATTGATATAGTTAAAAATATCAAAATTTGTCCTGATTTTATACAAGATCATCCGGAACTTAAATTCAGATTCTCAGGTAAATCAATTTCTTCATTAATTACTAAAAGTTCTGAAACATATAAAGATGAAGATCCCACATGGAAATGGAGGAAAAAACTGCTGTTGAATCCACGTATAAATCTTTTCTGGTGGAGACTTAGTATTAATGATATTCCTTCTTATAGTTTCCTTAAATCTAGAAATATGTCAAGATTAATAGAATGTCCGAGAGGATGTACAACTGAGGAAAACAACTTGCACATTGCGATCAAATGCCAAAAATTGATTCAGATTTTCAATATCTTGAGAAAATGGGGAATAGCTAATCCAGTTTTTAATTCCATGAAAGAATGCTTTGAAGCTTTGTCTTTAATGGCTTGTAAAGATCCTTTTACTGGTAACATCTACTGTTCAGTGGTTTATTTAAATTGGATCAATAGAAATAAAGTGACTCATGGAAGTCAAGAAGACTGCTCCTCTTTCATAGCAGCCAATGCTTTCAGTATGGCTATAGCTTCATTCAAAAATAATTTGGTTTACTGGGAAACTAACCAGCTTACACAGCTGTTAAGTCATTGGTTTCCTCCTCCAACTTAATGGGTTAAATTGAATATAGATGCTGCTGTTAAAAGTAACTATGATGCTGGAATAGGCGGGGTTCTACGTGATCATAAAGGAAGATTTCTTTGTGCATTTGGTATTAAACATAAGCATTGGGATTCAGCCCAAATGGAAATGAAAGCCATCTTATCAATAAAGGATTTTATGCTTCAAGAGAGATATGATTTCAAAGGAATCATAATAGAAGGTGACAATAAAAATATTATAGATTTTTTCAATAAAATCTATAATAAGCAAGCAGGATTTGAAGAAGATCTTGGCAACTTGGACTTCTCATTTATTTCTGAATTCAATCAGGTTTTCTTCAACTTTGTCAATAGAAATAACAATAAATTAGCTGATTTCTGTGCTAATTATGCTTGCTCCTTACACTTCTTTTGGGATAGTCTCAATTGTAATAATGTTCCTCCTAGATTTTCCTTGTTACTCAAGGAGGACTGTGATTGTCGAACAATCACTTAGTTTCTTTTGTAATTTCTTTTTAATAATATTTTACTATATGCATTCCCTCAAAAAAAAATGCCTATTTAGTTTAAATAACAAACTTGTTTTAAAAGGAAAACGAATGAACAATATTTACATGTTAGATCTTAATTGTATTGACAGTTCAAATTCATTTTGCTTGAAAATAATTGTACATGACTCATGGTTATGGCATAGCAGACTATGCTATGCTAGTATGAAAACACTTAGAAACATTACTCAAAAAACCTAGTTTGAGGCGTACCTAAGTTAGACTTCACTAAGGACCATCTATGCGATGCCTACCAACTAGGAAAACAAATCAAATCATCCTTTCATTCAATCAAAGATGTGATCACCTCTAGGCCATTATAAATCCTTCACATGGACTTATTTGGACCCATTAGCACAGCTAGCCTAGGTGGGAAAATTTATGAATTTATGATTGTAGATGACTTTACTAGATTCACTTGGGTAAGATTCATAACATACAAGAATGAGTCATTTGAGGAATTTAAGGTATTCTCCACTTGGATTCAATGAAAATTAGGATGTGAAATCTCAATAATCCATAGTGATCATGGTGGAGAGTTTAAAAATGAAAGATTTGAATTATTTTGCCAAGAGATAGGAATAGAGCATAATTTCTCAGCCCCTAGAACACCTCAACAAAATGGAATAGCATAAAGAAAGAATAGAACCTTGGTAGAAGCTGCTAGGGCAATGTTAGCTGAGTACACCCTTCCTAGATACTTTTGGGTAGAAGCAATAAACATGGCGTGTTATGTTTTAAATAGGGTGAACATTAGATCAAAGCTAAATAAAACTCCTTATAAACTCCTTAAGGGTCGGACACCGATTCTTTCACACCTATATGTCTTTGATTGCAAGTGCTTCATCTTGAAAAATGGCAAACTTCCCTTAGGAAAATTTGATCTCAAGTATGATGAGGGTGTCTTCTTAGGATATTCATCTGTAGGTAAGGCCTATAAAATCCTTAATAAAAGAACCCTAGTAGTAGAAGAGTCCACCCATGTAGTATTTGATGAATCAGATAAACCCTCTAAATCTAAAATTGAAGAAGATGAAATAGAGAAAATTCAAGGAGTAGAAACTATGACTATAGGAGAAAGGGTAGAACCTCAAGATGATTTGCCTAAAGAATGGAGATATTCTTCTAGTCATCCTAAAGAGTTAATTTTAGGAGACCCTTCAGATGGTGTAAAACTAGGCATGGACTTAGGAAGGAGGTTAGTCATTCAGCATTCATCTCTATGATAGAACTCACAAGTATAGATCAAGCTTTAGGAGATGAATTATGGATCCTAGCAATGCAAGAAGAATTAAACCAATTCACTAGGAATGATGCTTGGAAGTTAGTCAAGAGACCTAAAGAATAGAGTGTAGCTGGAACAAAATGGGTCTTTAAAAATAAGGTGAATGAGGGTACAACCAAATTGAGGGAATAGAATTTGAAGAAACCTTTCCCCCATAGCTAGACTAGAAGCCATAAGAGTGCTCTTAGCTTTTGCTTTCTTCAAAAGTTTTAAACTTTATCAAATGGATATAAAGAGTGCTTTTCTGAATGGTGTAATCAAGGAGGATGTTTATGTTGAGCAACCCTTCGGATTTGAAAGCTCACAATTCCAAAACCATGTATTCAAATTAAAAAAGGAACTTTATGGATTAAAAAAAGCACCTAGAGCTTGGTACGAAAGACTTAGCTCATTCTTATTGCATAGAGGATTTGTGAAGGGTAGTGTGGACACTACACTCTTCTTACAAAAGGTTAAAAATGAAATTCTCATTATTCAAATCTATGTGGATGACATCTTATTTGGATCTTCAAATAAAAATTTGCGTGATGAATTCTAAAAAATAATGAGTAGTGAGTTTGAAATGAGCATGATGGGAGAACTAAACTACTTTCTTGGCATTAGTGTAAAATAAATGGATAACAGAATATTTCTTAGCCAAATAAAGTACATTAAAAATATTATGAAAAAATATGAAATGGATGGTGCTAAACACATGAAAACTCTAATGAGCTCAACAATTCAATTAGATAAAGATCCAAATGAAAAATTAGTAGACCAAAAAAAATATAGAAGAATGATCGGATCTCTCCTTTACCAGACTTCCCATAGATCGGACATTATGTTTAGTGTGTGCCTTTGTGCCCATTTTTAAGCTGATCCTAAAGAGTCTCACTTAACTTCGGTCAAGAGAATTCTTAGATATCTACTAGGCACCCCGAACTAGGAATTTGGTATCCCAGGCACAACACTTCCTTTGAAATCTTAGGATACTTAGATTCTGGTTTTGAAGGACATAAGGTAGATAGAAAAAGCACCTCTGGTACCTGCCAATTCATAGGATAATCTTTAGTTTCTTGGTCCAGTAGAAAGAAAAATTTGGTAGCCCTCTCCATGACCGAGGTAGAATATATTGCAGTAGGAAGCTGTATTGCACAAGTACTATGGTTAAAATAACAAATTCTTAATTATGGATTAACTGTAGGAACCATCTCAATCATGTGAGACAACACAAGTACAATTTGTATCTCTAAAAATCCAATTCAACACTCTCGAACAAAACATATAGACATTAGACACCACTTCATAAGAGATCATGTTGCTAAATGAGATATAAAATTGCATCACATCGCTACAGGAGATCAATTGGCGGACATATTTATGAAACCACTAGCATTCAACATCTTTAGCACTTTGAGGATGAGACTAGGTATCATAGAAATTAATGCATAAAACAAAAAATATATAAAAAAATAAAAAAAAAATTCCTCTAAGGTTATTCTCGATCATCACACATCCACCTCCACCTCCAAGTAATTAGGATCCTCCTTTCTGATGTGTATTTATTTGTATTATGTTTTTTTAGTGTTGTTTGTGCCTCCTCTATTTGGTGATGTCAAAAGGGGGAGAAGTTTATTGTAGTTTGTTGTCTTGCTTGCTTAGGCTTATGTTCACATATGTTGCTTATGTTTACTTATGTTTCAATGAAATGCATTTTTCCTTTATTTTCCTTTCTGTCTATTTCGTGATATTTCTATTAATAAAAAAATGTCATTCAAATTTGCCTGTAACAAATATTATTTGACATAATCAAAATGAGAGAGATTGTTGCAATCCATGACCCCTAGTTTGAGATTTTGATGATGAAAAATAATGTCATCTAAATTACTATTCATTGAATACCTTTGATTTCTACTATTATCTATGAGTACTAACATTTCAATAAGATCACAAGTTACTCAGGACAACAAGAAGACTCAAGACTGGATAGAGTAGGAGTGTGAGTTTATAACATTGTAATTTTCATTTGTTATTTTTCCTTTTTTTGAGACTGACCACAAATTGTATATAAGACTGAGCAACCATACACACACAGGGGGAGAGGGTTTTTTAAAAGAAAATGTAGATCTTTTTCTTCTCTGTTGATCGTACTGTATGGTTTTATATCGTATTGTACGATCTGATCTAGCTGAAACATCTTTCTATGAACAGGTCATACTATATGAATTATATCATACTCTACGATGTGTTACTAATCCAAAACCCTAGCTTCCATATTACTTTGAGTAAGTTTATTAGCTATTCGTACTGTATGAAGAGATTCTTAATGTACAATTTATTTTGAATACTTACTTAAATTAACCCGTGATTAATGGAATAAATCAAGGATTAATTTATGATTGGTAATCATACTGTACGAACCAGTTTGTACTATATGATGAATTGATGCTATTTTTTATCATCCCGGAGTTCATCCTGGACGATCCCTTGATTTTGACTAATCATACTGTACGAAGTAGATCATACCCAATGATGTATAGAGACGAGTTTTGATCATCCCAGACTTCATCATGGACGACCTTGATTTTGACTAATCATACTGTATGAAGTAGGTCATACCCTATGATGTACAGAGATGAGTTTTGATCGTCCTGGCTATCATCCTGTACGAACATAAGAGTTTTCCCTATCGTAATGTATGAGTTTATATCGTACTGTATGAACTTATTTAGAAGTTTTGACCTGCTCGTAAACCTTCATACTAGGATGAAGCTCGTTTGTACTAATCATATTGTACGATATGGAATCGTACTATATGATAGTAATGGCTACTTTGAAAAATTCAGGGTTTTTGGAGCCCGTTTTAAGTATCAAAAAGTTATGTTTTTGATGTGTGACTAAGAGAGGGGAACGTGATTAGAGAGGGTTTCCTTGGGAGAGAGCTCTTGAGAAGATTTTAGGGTTTGAGAGAGGAAGGAAAAGGAGACCTTGGTGAGGGAGAACTAGTGTGAGGGAGATCACACGGTTGCTCCGTTCTTGGTGCACTTTATTCCTCCTGTGGCCCGAGAAGATCTTGTGGGAGGCTCTCTGAGGGGCAGACTCTTCTAAATATGTGTCCTCTAAGGTACTCTACCTTCTCCATGAGGGAGAAAAATGAGAACGTACTCTGCCTTCTCTAGGAGGGAGAAAAATAAGAAGGTACAGTACCCTTGCTAGGAGGGTGACAAAGTGTTTTGGCACTCCGCCATGCTGGGTTGGTGAAAGTGAGGTTTGTAAGGGCTTCTCCGCCTTACTGAGGGGGCAGAAGGAGAATTATTATTTAGTAGTGAAATTCCCATAGTGGAGGACTCCGGGGAGTGGACGTAGTTCAAGTGACCGAACCACTATAAAATCTCTGGTGTGATTTTTCCTTTACCGCTTTTATTTTGCTTGCATTTTATTTTCATTATAATTGCTTGGTGATATTCATTATGGGATTCATTATTGCTATTTGTGTTCAAGTACTCGCTTCCGCATTAGTTAATTTTTTTTGTTAAAAATTTAAAAACATAAAAATATTAGAACTCCTATTTAGGATTTTGTATTGCAACAAGTTTTTTTGCAATTCACCCCCCTCTTAGCGCATCTCAAAACTTCACACTATTTTGAACCCCATTAACCGAGAGATCTTCTTCTTCCTTCTTCTATTAACCATTTTACCAAAAATCATACAAGATTTATTGGTATTAATTCTTTGTCCCGACCAGCCACAGAAGTTATCCATAATTTTTTTAATCCCCTTGACTGCTTTCATATTAGTTTCTGAGAAGATAATCACATCATCCACATATAACAAATAAGAAATTCTTGATACATTTAAACACAACTGAACACCAATAGAATCTTCTCTTTGTTTAAAAGCATTAGACAACAATTGGGAGCATAAAATAAATAGAAATGGGGACAAGGGGCAACCTTGTCTGAATCCACTTCTTCCACTTATTTAATTAGAAAGATTACCATTAATCAAAATGGAGAATTTTGAATTTATTATGCACTCCAAAATCAGCTTAGAAAAAATAGATGGAAAACCAAAATAATCCATTGCTTTCTCCAAGGTTGGCCATCCCATCGAATCATATGCCTGTTCCATATCGATTTTAAAGGATACAAAACCTTTGGATGAATGATAATTTTTGAATTTATGCATAATCTCTTAAGCTATCAACACATGGTCTGATAAAGCTCTTCATTTCATGAATGCAACTTTTTCTTCAGATATAAGTTTAGGAATAATAGGAGACATTCTATTCATAAGCATCTTTGCTACCAATTTATAAACAGAGTTATATAAGCTAACCGGTATGAAATTAGATGGAGTCAAAGGGTTGCTTACTTTTGAAATAAGCACAATAATTGTTTCCTTCCATTTTGAATCCATAACCATCATTTGAAAAAAATAATTGATAGCATTCCATAAGTCAACTTTAACAATCTCCCAATATGCTTTAAAGAAGGAAAATGTAATGCCATCATTAACTGGAGAGATGTTATTTTCACTAAGCTTGATCACTGCTTCCATTTCTTCAGTTGTGAAAGCTTTGTTTAACATATCTCTGTTTCCATCATCCAGCATTCTCCATGGGTTAGGCCAATCATCCAACTTACAAACTCTATTCTTCCATTTGTCTTTGAAAAATTAAACCATCACTTCCTCTATTTGTTGTTGCTCCTCCACAATCCCTCCATTTCCATTTTTAATCTTAGCAATAAAATTGGAATTCCTTCTAGCCGAAGAAAAGGCTTGAAAGAATTTAGAGTTTTGATCTCCCTCCACCATCCACTTCACCTTAGCTCTTTCCCTCCACCAAGTATCCAACTGAGCAAATGTTGAATTAAGCTGACAAACTTTTACTTTTAACAACCAACTATCATCCTCAGAAAGACTACCTTCATTTGTTTCTTTTGTTTGTAGATCTTTAATTTTCTTCAATAGTTCCTCCTTTAATAAAACTAGATTTTTGTTTTTAGCTTTGCTCCAATAAAAAAGAGCCTTTAGAGATTTCTCCATTTACAATTCAAGATATGGGAGAAGCTACCAACCAATTTTTTCACCCATATCCCTCTCACTATAGCAGTCGATGCCTTATTGGAAGCCCAAACATCTTCAAACCTGAACACCTTCCTAGCTGACGGCTGAACCAAGAGATTTAATATAATTAGGCAGTGATCTGAAGCTACCCGAGCCAACTGTCTCACCACCAACCTATGAGCAGAATTCAATGCAGCCGAGTTTAAGAAGCATCTGTCTAGTCTTCCAAATATCCTATCCACAACTAATTTATTGTTACACCATGTAAACTTTGGTCCCATATATCCAACTTCATGGAAATCATTATAAGCTAAAAAAGATTTCATCTCCTTTGGTCCAATGGAAAACATGAATCTTTTTCCTCCCCTCTTGTCTTCTTTAGAAAGAATATAATTAAATTCTCCTCCCAATACCATAGGTAGCTCCTTTAAGGAATACAATTCCATCCTTTCCCAAAGCCTTCTTCTTTGGTAAACATTGTTGTTACCATATATTGAAGTAATCCTCCATTTGCCTCTACTAAGAACCTCCAAATCACCAATTATAAATTGGGAAGAAAATTCTAAAATCTTAAATTTGGCAAAGCTATTCCATAACACAAGAATACCACCTGACAATCCTTCTGAAGAAACATGAAAGAATTTCTATTCTATACCAATCAGCTGATAAATTTTTGTTTCAAGTAAACCAATAAAAAAAACCCCATGATCTTTAACAACCTCCTTCTAGTATAGAGAATCCTTTTTCTTCCTAGCTCCTCTACAATTCCAAAAAGCTATGGAAGATGTCATTGAATAAGAGGGGATAAAGTCCCCCCCAACTTATCTTTACCATCCCCTTAAGCTCACCTACTCCTATGAGCCAAATTAATTGGTCTTAGACCTTTTAGTTGTTTAGAACCTTTTCTTTTAACATTAGAGGAATCACCTTCCTTCATCTCAACCACATTCATTTCTTCCAAACTAACTTTGAGGTTGACATCTGCTTCTTTATTAACCTCACTCAAATCTTCAAGTTTATCTGCAACAACAACTTCCTTTGTACTTACTATCTCTCCTTCCTCCACCAATCCATCTAGAATATTAAATTTATTCTCAAATGCAATAGAAGATGTATTGGAAGACATACCATTAGCTTTAGTGACATATGAAGCTACAATATCCACTGTTTCCTGCATTACATTCTTATCAGAGCTTTCAAGTTGACTTGATTTCCCTGTTTGAACCGAGACAACCTCTTTCCATTTGTACTTCTCAGCATCAACCAATCTATGCTTTTGATTTTCTAAAACTATCACAGCATTTTTTACCACCATTTCAACCTTTTTCCGTGGGTTATTCTTCCTGAAAACTAAGTTTTTATTTATTCTTTTTCCATAATTCACTTGCAACCATGGGCCATATCCTTCATTAGCAACACTTGTAGTCTTAGCTTGCCATTTATTTTTTTCTGTTTGAATGACTTCCTCCCTTTGCTTATGTGTATTGCCAACTTCTTTTGAAACAGTATTTCTTTCCATATTATTTTCTAAGCAATCTTTCTTCAAATTTCCGATTTTACCATAGCCAAAACAAAAGTTCGGGATCCTTTCATATTCTAATCTTTGGAAGAATTTTCCAGTGCTTCCTTCAACCCATACTACAAGAGGCAATTGAGCATCCAATTTGATACAAACACAAATCCTCCCAAACTCCCTCCTTCCCCATTGAAACATGTTCCCATCAATCATGTAAGGTTTCCCAATCATCAATGCAATTATGTAAATATTGATTTTGTCCCAACATTGTAAGGGAAGATAAGCATCCTAACCCATATTGGAGTAGTTAAGCCTTTTAAAGAAGTGGGTGAGAAATTTGGCGACCATTTATCCATACCAATAATTTGCCCATTGACAAACCAAGGCCCATTAAATAGCACAGCATCCAATATTTCTACTTCATAGAATGAACATAGAACCCAGTCCAAACAGAGCATAGTAAGATGAAATTTCCCAAAAGAAGACCATTGCCTCCTTAACTCAATACTTACTACAGGAAAAGGAACATTACCTCCGAAAACTTTAACTACTAGAGAGTTTTGGAGCTTTCTAGTATTCTCCAACTCCTTCTCTACATGTAATTTAACTGATGTACCATCTTCTGATAAGAAATCTCCCAACTCTAGGTTTAATACCTTAATATTCTCTTTCTTACTCTAAGCATTTTGCTAGTTTAAATTCATCGATCTTACTGAAACAGCATTCTGAGTTCCATAACACATTCTCAAGTCTCTTGGAATGCATTCGTGAATCATGACCAAATTAGATTTTTTATTTTTGTCAATGTCTTCACTATCAACAACATTTTTCATTATCAAACTCACCGAATCTTTCACAGCTTTAGAATCACATTCAGGGAGCAAATCATTTGTATCAGCATCAGTTCTTTGAATAATAAAACCTTCCTCCACCCTCAAGTTATCGTCAAACCTTTTAGAAAATTATTTTGACGACGGAGAAGCATCATCATTTGATTTTGAATCTATTAATCTTCATAACATTCTTTCCCTTTCCGTTCACTTCATGAATTTTCTTAGATGAAAGCAATCCTCCTTCATTGATAACCAGAGGCATACCAGTTCTCACCTTACATTTTTTTCCTTAAGAAAAACCAGGAACTCCATCACCAAATGCTGGAGGAGATTATGAGAATGTCCGAACAGGAATCTGAGAATTCTCCACAACTGCTCGTCGAATATCTAATAGACCACCTGCCATAGATGGCTGGTGACCCTCCGTCACCATTAACCTTTCCAGAAAACCCGTGAACTTGAAATTTAAAAAACAACGCTGAATCCACTTGTTTCCTCAAACCTTCTCTCTCTAGTTTAAACAATAAGATTTTGGAATCATAAAAAATACACATGATATGAAAACACATTTATGAAAACTAAGATGCAACATGTTTTGGAGGAAATACCATGACAAATCATCTAGTATGATTTGAAATTGTACATTACGATTAGTTTTAAAATTTTAAGTTTTAACTTACTCCCCCAGTATGTGTGTGCATGGTTACCCATTTACAATCACACTCTCTCAGACTCAAGAATAATAGAAAATTTACATCATTATACGAAACCCTAATCTTCTATCTTGAAGTCTTCGGCAGTCTAGAGTTTGATTTTTCTGAAAATGTTAGTACAAAAAAACAATTAAAAAAAATATATCCAATGTATGTTAGGAGAAACAATCATCATAATAATAATATTTTGTTATCATAAAAAAATCACATTATATCAAACTTAATCTTGAATTCTAAGTTGTAATAACCATCCCATTTTCAACCTACTTGTTTAGCATATACTAACCTAATCAAATATAAACCTACTCATTTTGAAACCCATCTCGCATTCAAAAATTAAAATCATTTATTCAGGGGCCAATTTCCCATTTAAATCCAAATCCATTAGTGGTGGAGCAAGCCCCCTATTGAACCATTATAGTTTAAATTTCAAACTCCCTATTTAGGTCATGCCCTCATTATTGAACATCTCTTCAAATTATATTGATTGTTCTGGTCAATGCCAACAAGTGTAATTTATTTTTCAAGTTCATCACACCTATTAGGAATCCGTTTATTAACCTTATTTTTTAGTGAGGTTAATTCCCCAAATAAAAAATTTAATCTCCACATACAAATCATTGAATCTCATTCCAAACTTTAAATCCAATTGAGCATTGTGCTATAGAATAGTTATCAAATCATTGACTTTAAAATCATCACTTAACAATCACCCTTGATTATCATCAGATCATTTAATTAATCACATGATAATCACTAAATAACTGTTAGTGATATGATCATACCAAAATTAAAATATCCTTAATCATTGACCTCTATAATCAACTTCACAATCTAAAGCAAAATTAAATTTCAAATCTTTTAGTTGATAGTCATTAGTGATTGCCACCTAATCATATGTTCAATCATTGACAATCATCAATGATTTTCAAGGACATGACCATGTCAAATCCAATACTCCATTCAATCATTGATCAAATCAAATCCAAATAAACCCCATTAGGCAAACCAAATAAAAACTCAAACCTCAAAATCCAATGTTTAAAACAAAACTAAAAACCCTATGGTCTATAACCTATATTTGGTGAATTTTTAATCACATCAAACCAAACCAAATGACCTTGGAATTATATTTGGTTAGTTACATATTGATTAGAATATCCTTAGGGTTAACCACATCAATTTAGAGGCATTTCAAGTTCTCTATCCCCTTAAATTCAAAATATTTCCCAAGGCTATAAAATATTCTAATATTTATATCCTATGCCACTATACATAGCACCATATGAAAATTGACCTTAGAATCCTTCCCAAATCTATTAAGCATGATCATTGTGATTGACATGATGCATTGAACCCTTGGTGGGCCATGGTTGATTATGATTGACCATAAAATTGTAGAAACCCTATAACACAAAACCTCCTAAACTTGAATTTCCCTTAAACCTCAACATAGCTAAGTCAAACTAAAGCATAAAACCTTTTCCAACACATTTTGTATATGATTTGGAGTGCAATGAATCTAAACCTAATCTGTGGTAAAGCTTGGTTGACCAACTCAACCTATGTTTACCAAATGGAACTATTAACCTTAAACATACATTTTATACATTCATGCTTCACCATTGCATGAAACCTACTCCAAAATGCCAAAAACATCATTTAGAATGAGTTATCTTAGTTGACCAAGTCAACATATGTTAACCAAATCAGCCCTTAGGAACCTTTCTAACACATGTTAGCTCATTCCCAGCCCATATGGTGGTCAAAACCCACTAGAATATAAGAAACATGCATATGTCATATGGGTTCAAGGCTACCTATCTCCATATGTGATCCAAAGCCATCTAACTTCCCTAAAACCTCCCTAGAGCCTCATTAAACCATCTCTAACCATTTTGGTGGCTTAACGTGGCTGGAGGTGGCCGAAAATACATCCCTATACATTTTTGAAACTCTATAAATCGCTCTCAAATTCTTTGAAAAAGAGTTACATCTATTGATTCAAAAAGCTTCTTAAGAGTGTGAGCTTCTAATCCCTAATCTCCCCGCCTATATTGTGGTGGTTTCTAATGAGTTTGACAGAGCTTTAGTGATCCTCCTCCATTTAAAAATCAAATTATCATTCACTGCTCCTCTAGCCTTGCTTCCTAAAGGATAGATATTTTGTATACCCAATCGAAGTTGTATGAGCTCAAACCTTAGCAATTGGAGCCTTATATCAGGTATTCTTCCAATCCCTAAATGTTGCTCTTGATGAATTTTAAATGAAATCCATCTACTCAATCTCTTGGATCTAGCTAAAATGTGCTTATGCATGAGAAATCTAGTGGAAGATTGAAGATGAAATCACATCAATTTATTTTGATCAACGACTTTGATTTAATCTCCTCTAATTTTTTGATTTCATTTCACTTTAAATCATACCTGATTGATCTTCGATCAAATGATTATAATTAATGTCACATGATTCTGTTACCATGGTATTCATTAGCAATCATTAGCCCGCCAATTAAATAGTCTAGCATGTAAAAGTGCAGTTGACGTTTTAAAAGCACAGCATGATTCTGTAAAAGTGAGACTAACTATGTAAATCTAACTTCAAGAATTTATACCTCCTCATAAAATTATCCAAATAGGGTAATCTTAGGCTCTATGGATTTAGTTTTGGAGTATACAAAAGCTTATGATTGATTGCTTTAATTATTCCTATATTGAAAGTAATTTTAGAAATACTCCCAAGGGTATTTCTAAAATTTCTCCTCAAGTATAATTCACCATGAGGTAAAATTGGCACGGATGATTCTTAGGCATGTATTCATATATCCAAAAACTTTCATGTCAATTAAAAACCTATAAGAGCTTCAATTGGCCATCTCAAGTTCATAAGTTGATTTTTGACATATAACTTAGAAATTTCACATACATGAATCCATAGAGATTTAGGTCCTTAACTTTTGCATGTTAATTTTTCTCTATGTAAGGGTTAGGATACCAAAGAATGCAAACCAATCCCTTAAGTAGATTGTCCAAATTAAATCCCATAAGGTATAGATATATTTAGCTTAGGGGATTAATTATGAAACAAAGGAAGACTTTGATGAACTAAATTTTAGTCGATTTGAAGCACAAGTTTAGATGAACTTATGTTTGAAATTTAACTATATTTGGAGTTCATTTGGACTATCAATTAGTGAACCCAAGTTTGAGCTACATAATTTACTAATGATATTCATTAACTCATAATAAATACAAATAAAATCATAAAAATACATTCTAAGTTTTAGCTTGCTCAAAATTAAAGGGTTAATAGAGGAAAATTAAAATCCCCTTGATATTAATTTATAATAAAAGAAATTTAAAAATTAAGATCCCCTTGATAAAAAATAAATAATTCTTCATCTTTTGAAGATCATTGTCTTTTAAAATTCTATAGAAGATTTAAAAGCAAGAAGATTGAAGACTAAAATAAACAATCATATTCAAATATGCATTTATATAGGAATAGATATTCAGGCTTATTTTTAGTGGAGCTCGATCACCTTTACTTTACATTAGACTCTGAATTGTACTATGATCAATTATGAATTAATAAGCCATAATTTTATTACATGATAATATACATATTGTAAAGTCTTGACCAAAGGTTTCTAAATTATAATTCCTTGATTCAAAGAATAGAGCCATCTAATCTTGCAGTCATGAAATGATCATTTGTCCATAAATTTATTACCTAGTGGCTCACTCTAGATAAGTTTACATCTATATTGTATATACCAATGCATTTAGTCTCTTAAAATTCCTTTATATTCTATTCTTTTATAATTCAAAATCTAAAGTCTAAATCTAAACACTAAATACAACTTAAAGATTTATAATCTAAAGTATGTATACTAAAATCATGATAGTTTAAGCCTTCCTTTAAATCTATAAGAATTTGAAAACTTTAGTATTCACTTTAATCAAGAGTATTCTCTTTTTGAGGTGTAATTAACTTTAGGGGCTTGCCCTTAAGGAAGTCTACAACCTAGAATTAAAATAAACCCTGCATTATTTCCTTTCTAAGATAGGTGAAAATTTTATGGATATCGACCTAGAATTAAATATTGGTTTAGTTTCATGATCAAAATGATAAGTGAATATTCTTTTTACCCTTCGCAATGAATTGAATATTTCTTATTTTTTTTTACTATAAAAATAAATACAATGATTTAGTTTCATAGTAAAAAATAAGTGAATATTCATTTTATCCTTTGAGATGAATTGAGTATTTCTAATTTTATTTTATTATAAAAATAAATACATTAATTTAGTTTCATGATCAAAATTATAAGTGAATATTCTTTTTATACTTCACGATGAATTGAATATTTCTTATTATATTTGACTATAAAAATAAATACATTGATTTAGTTTAATGTCAAAATAAAATGTGAATATTCATTTTATCCTTTGGGATGAATTGGTTTTTTTCGTTTGATTATGAAAATAAATAAATTGATTTAATTTCACAATCAAAATGCTAAGTGAATATTCTTTTTATCTTTTGAGATTAACTGAATAATCCTTATATTATGTTTGATTATAAAAATAAATTAAATTTCTCTTTTCAAATTGATGGTGAAATATTAGTCTATCTCTCGGGATGGTATATTATTAATCTATGTTGATTTGATTGAAGAAGCATTTAAAGCAAATCATGTGGCAAACAAAAATCCAAAAAAAAAAAAAAATCCACATTCAATATGGTATTAAACATAAAGATAAATGCTTATCTCCCTAAAAGAGTGATCAAGGTGAAATTTCTAATATAGAGATTAAATGCATTTTGGAAAATGAACTATAGATCCTAATAGGAAGTATTGGGCTTTGAAGTCAAATAATACACTTGGGACTTATAGGACTACATTTAAGACACCTACTAGAATGTCACCCTATAAACTGATTTTTGGAAAAGCTTACCATTTATCTTTGGAACTCGAGCATAAAACATTTTTGGTTGTAAAAGAATTAAATTATTATTTTAAGGATGCTAAAGTGAAGCAATGATACAACTGAATGAGTTGGATGAATTTAGGCATATGGCTTATGAAAATGTAAAAATGTATAAAGTGCAAATTAAGTAGTAGCATGATCATATGCTTTACAAAAAGGATTTTGAGCCTAGACTAAAAGTTTTAATGTATAATTCAAGATTAAAATTATTTAAAAATAAAATAAAATTTAGGTGGTCAGGACCGTTCATTATAGTTAAGGTGTACCTATATATATTGATTGTTATCTAACACCATCAAATGCATCAAATTTTAAAGTTAATGGTCATAGGTTAAAACCTTATCGAAGAGGAGATATTGATTGCCTTAGAAGCTCTATAGAGCTGGCTCATCTTGAATAGAATGTTAACATAGTTTGGCTGAAGACTATATACTTAGTGATATTTGATAGGAAACCCAATTGGTATCTATATTTTATGTTAAGAGAATAGTCTAGCTATAAACTATAAACATAGTTTTGTCTACAAGATAACCTAGTTGATCATGTTATTTATTATTTATTAGGGTTATAAGTGTTTTTGTTAAGTTTAAAAATTTTTTGTGGCTTATTTAGAGCTTAGATATATCCATGTGTATGTGTTTTAGGTTAATTTGGGAATATAAATTAATTTGAAAATTTTAGCCCAACACTACAGCATTGCTGCCTAAAGTGTAGTAACATTATATCGTTTATTAAAATATTTAATTTGATTGGTCACATTACAACACCATTTCACCAATTAGAGTGCCGAAATGCTACCCCGTTAGTGTTGTATCATTAAACTCGCTAATCATTTTGAAATAATAAGCATCACAGTGTCACTCATATAGTGCAATAGCACTTGGTTAAATATTAAATAGGTAGATTAAATATAATGGCAGTGATTTCTTCTAGCGCTATAATATTGTTATGTGTCTAGCGCTATAACAATCTCACAGTTAAAAAAATTTGCAATTTTAATTTGCAAGGGTAGTGTCATAATGCTACCTATCTTCAGCGCCACAACCCTTATAACTTATTTGCCAAATTTGATTGAGCAATGTAATACCATTCAAGCCAACACCATAGCGTTGTCCCAATTATAAATAGGGTAGGGGCTAAAATCATCATTTTCATATGCACTCATCTTCTCTTATGTTCTACATACTTAGTGCATTTCATCCCTAGGTCTCTTGTCTAGTTGTCCTAAGTTAGAAATGGCCCCCAAGGTTAGCATTGGTAGGAAGAGGGGAAGTTCATCATCTCATGACTTCTATAAGTTTGTTAGTGTGGCCACCAAGGAGTGATAAAATAATTTGATAGAGATGTCCATTATTTTATAGAAAGGTTTTGATAAACATGTAGGGATTATCTAGGTACAAATTACTAAGCATGATTAGGATTACCATGTTATGTAACCTTACCAAGCTAATGATGTTGTTGTTTAGAAATTCTTCACTAAAATAAAGGAGCCCCAGAATGAGTGTCTTTATCTTGGATAAATGGGTTTCTTTCATGATCGCCTCTATTAGCCAAATCTTTCAAACCCCTAACTTTTAATTTAGTGGGGACAAGTATCTAAATTCTTGCACCAAAGCCATTGACAATAAGGAGATTAGTAGATTTCTAACCTGGAGGATTTCTAATGCTAGTGAATAAGGAGAGACAAAAAAATAAATAATTTTTCTATTTCTACCCTCACCCAATAATCTAAGGCTTAGGATTAATTCATATCTATGAAGTTAATGCTAAGTAAAATTATTATTAAGGTAACAAAAGAGTAGGCATTCTAAATTACTATACTCAAAAGGATATTATTATGGATTTTAGGAAAATTATTTTTATTATATCCAATACAAGCTTAGGGGGTCAACTCTTGTGGGACTAGGTTATCTCCATTTAATTTCTGCCCATTGTAAGTTTGTTGGGGTAGTAAGGAGCCTAGGATAGTAGAAAGTCACATATACTTTCACCCTAACTTAATCCAATATCTTGTCCTTCAAAATCACCACATCAGAGTATGATGAGGGATCTTACCATTTAAACCGACCCACCTAATAGCAAGGCAGAGATCCTATTATGCTAGGAAATCAGGTGGTGAACCTCTAACTGTGTAGATCAAATCATAGTTTCTATAGATCACTTTGGGAAATGACTAACCAAGTTAGAGCAAGGGATGTACAATTGTTACAACCATAATGCTCTAGCAGCAACAACTATATCATTATCAAGCTAACTACAATGCAACCCTAATTGGCAAGAGAGCTAGGAGATGAACTCCCATGATTAGCAAAACTTCTTTCCTAGACCACCCCTCTTTGTAATGCAGCCAAGAGTAGGAGTAAGTCCCTCAACATCAACATCAGTAGTAGCACATGAAGGAGGAGGAGGAGGAGGAGATGAAGATTAGGAGTATAGCGAGAGATCCCTTTTGTTTACCTTGCACTTTTTAGTTTTTAGTTTTTATTTAGTTTATTTTTGTAAGTACAATTTGTTATTAGTTATTTAATTTTACCTATTATAGAATTTTCTTTTGTTTATCCATTTTGTAATTCATGTTTTTATTTTATTACATTTTTTAATTTTTAATTATAAAAATTTCCTACAGTTAAATATGCTCTATAAATTAAGAAAAAATAATAATAATATTTTTATAAATTAAGAAAAAATTAATGAAATAAAACATTTCTAAAAATATTGACTTAGTACTTTTCTTACTATTGCGCTTTTTATTTGAGATATAAATTTAAAAAAAAAAAAGCAATATTAAGATTCTTAGGTATTTCATAATATATAAATTGTAAAATTTTCCTAATAAAATAATTACAAAATCACAACCAATCTCTTCATTTAAAAAATTAATAATTCTGGATAAGTAAATTTCTAGAATTCACATAACTGCTTGACTACTTATGAAGGAATATTCACTTTTAAGATTAATGTAAATTAAATTATTAAATCAATCCTAGATCACCTAAAGGTAAGTAATTATAGAATTAAGATACCTCTAATAAATTTTAATTAGTAAATTGTGTGAATGTAAGAGAAAGGTATTCAGAACCAAAAATAAGGTATTTTAGCATATAAAAGCATATTAAAATAGACTCAATATAAAAAATTACTTCTTGTAATGTCTAGTCCTCCTTAAAAGTAATAAGTAAAGGTAATAGATAGGCATTCAAAATAAATATTATTTCTTAACTAAATAAAAATGAGGAAAAATTAAAAAGTGTTAATACTTGAATATTATAAATTTGTATTGCAATATCTAGCCCTACCTATATACTTCTAAAAGCAATTATTGGAATCTTAATACTTAAAGAAAGCTAATAAAATGATTTGAACATTAAATAAATGAATAATTTCATTAATTTTAAAGTATTCAATAAATCTAAGTAAGTTAGTCAAAAGTATTCACAAAAAGGAGGGATTTTATAAACGATATTAATTTAAAATGAGGGATTAGGATGTTATAAATTAATTTATTAGAGAATTTTCTAACTTATGTACTATATAAATACTTAGATTATTAATTTTATTTTTCTCCAAAATTTAGATTCAAGACGAAAGATTTTTTTTTTAATCCCAGTGTAATGTTCATTACTTGAGGAGAAGTAATAGTTTAACGTTTTGGGCAATTTTATAATAAAAATATTAGCATGTTGTTTGCTTATGCTTATGTTATTTTGTACTTGTAATCCTTATATTTTTAACAAGAAATTAAAAAAAAAAAACCAATGCCACAAATTTAGTGGCGTAGCGCCAGAACGCATTCTAGCATCGTAAGACCACAATTTAAGTGCTACAACAAAGTGCTTGACAAAAAATATGCAATAGTGCATAACATTGAGGTGCTACCCACTTAATGTCGCATTGCAAAATCACCCATCACCACAATGGGAGTCAGTTGGACAAGTGAATGAAGTGACTATTAGTGAACTGATGCATTAACTCAGCAATGTTATAATGCCACCAAGCTAGCATTGTAGTGCTAGTTCAGTTAAATTTAAAAATTATAAATAATAATCTCATTCCTTATGGAAAGAGATTGTCAACTTGGAGGAGTCATTTCTAGTGTCAGTTTGTGATAGTGTGTGTGTCTAGGAGTTATATACTGGTGTGTGTACCTTGTGTTTATTGTATTTAAGTCTTGTATTAAGGTGGAGTAAAGCAAAGGAGTGAGCAAAGGATTGTAGAATTATTTCTCATTTCTGAACTTTACTTTCTTATCTTTGAATTTGTATTATGAATTTGTACTTGTGAAACAACTACTATAATAAATTATTTATGTATTTTTATTATGCTTAATATAAATTCAACGCTTCCATATGTAGCTAATCAATATTTTTGAATTTGCGATGAATTAAAAAACATGAACTGCTTATGGTAGGGTTTAAAATTTATTATATGAACTTTGTTTTTATTATATCTTTATACTTATGTTGATTTATGTATAGGTCTTACATAAATTCAAAATATAGTGTAAGATTTGGATCCTCGATGGATGGACTAGAAGAATAATTTAAGAATTTAGAATGTTGCCTGGCCATGCAAAGATATGGTGGTTAAGGTTAAGTGGCCTAAAGGAGATAGTTTAAATATAGTTAGTGAGGATCCTAACTTAGTCTCTGAAGAGCTCAACAAAGATGAGAAGCAGAATTGCTCTAATCAACAACAACCATAAGAAATAACTCTCTAATTCAATCATGTTATTTTATGGATTCATAATTTCAGAACATTTAAAAAACTCATAAACTTTTATTCCCACATTTTGAAACTTTTACTTTAAAACTACAAATACCTTTTATATTAGCTCACTAAGGCTTCGTTTGGGACGGCTTTTTTATTGCTTTCTAAAACGGAGTTTTAGTATAAAAATAAAAAAATTTGTACTAAAACTCCGTTTTAGAAAGTAGTAAAAAAGCCATCCCAAATGAAGCTTAAATAAATATAGCAGTCTGGAAAGCAGTAATAAAGTGAATGTAGGATAATTCTAATAGTTTCTCATGAAAT
The DNA here is from genome assembly GCA_022539455.1 of Dendrobium nobile. Lineage (NCBI taxonomy): Eukaryota > Viridiplantae > Streptophyta > Magnoliopsida > Asparagales > Orchidaceae > Dendrobium > Dendrobium nobile. The sequence continues at coordinate 17,015,188 of CM039724.1, read as the reverse complement.
CAACACTCTCTTCCTAATTGTATTACTTGATATGATGACATACATTTACATTGTGAACAAGATTTACACCTTAAGAAAATTGAACTTCCTTAAGTTAAATAATAGCTACAACAATGTCTTATTTTGTACCAGTCAACACATCAAAATCTTTCATGCTATTTTATAAAATTGATACATATTTAGTCACCAATTTAATCAAGAGTTTTTATAGGAGTTTATTCTAAGATGTAATTAACCATAGAGGCTTACATTTATAAGAAACTTAGAACTCTAGTAAAAAAAAAAAAAAAAAAAACCTACTTTAGTTGACTTAAGTAAAGATAAAATATATGCGTGTAGACAATCTTACCCTTGTTTATTTTTATTTTCAAAATGATAATTAATATTATTTTATCTTTTGAGTTATAAGGATATCCGTTATGCTACGTTTGATTATGAAAACTATAGAATTCATTTATATTCTTAAACCAATAATAAAATAACATTTATGTCTTTCAAGATGGTATGTTTTGAGTTGTACGTATTTGATTATAGGAATATACACTACAGGAAAAACGTCATTTTCCGACGTCCATTTTCGCGGAAAATGGCCAAAATCCGTCAGAAAATTGCATTTCCAGCGGAAAAATTTACGCCGGTTTCACGCGTGTCGGAAAAGAACTTCCGGCGAAGATTAATTCGACGGAAACATTTCCGGCGAATTTCCGACAGATTTTCCGCTGGAAAAATATTTTCGTCGAATTTTTAAAGCGCCGGAATGTCAAAAAACAAAAAAAAAATTCATTTCCGGCCGACTGCTCCCCCATCCGGGCCACCCCAGGTCCCCCAGCCAGCCCAAACCGGCCCCGTCCGCGTTCCAGCCGCCCCAGCCCGCCCCGCCCGACCTCCCCGCTCACGAACCGTGCGTGGCGCGCCTACCGCCTTCGGCGGGGTTCGAACCCCGCCCATCTCTCCTCGCGCAAATGCAGCCGCGCCTTCTGCCATATAGTCATAGACCAAAAACTGTTATAGTTGTTACTTTTTATTTATTTAACCTATTACTTATTAATTATTAAATCGGTTAATTTAATTTAACAAACAAAGTTAAAATTATTTAACATAATTTAACAAAATAAATAATTTAAAAATTTTATTATAATTTAAGATTAAATTTAAATCATTTACTTTTTTGTTATTAAATAATTAAATTAAAATTTAATTTATTATAATTTAAGTTATTAAATTCAATAATTTAAGTTAGTAAATTCAATAATTTAAGTCATATTTTAAAATAAAAAATATTTAATTTAAATAATTTAATTTGACAATAAGTTATTACAATATAACTTAATTTTTTTAATTTATGTTGGAAATCCGCCGGAAAGTCCGCCGGAAATGTCCTTGGAAAAAAATCCGTCGGAAAATCAGTCAAAAAATTTGTCGGAAAATCGTTGGAAATTTTCTGTCGGAAATCCGCCGGAAAATCCGCCGGTATTTGCGACGAATTTACTTCCGCCGGAAATTCTGTCGGAAATGAGCTATTTTCCTGTAGTGATAAATTAAAATTCAGCGGCAATATATTTTCCCATAGTTGTAAACATGTTATATAATCATTTAGGAATGGGCCTTATGGGCCTACTCTTGATTGATTATGATGTCAATGAATGTGACTATGTGAGACATTATTAACTCGATGAGTGATGGAACAAGTTTATGTTGTAATTGCAAGTTCATCATGAATCTAGTTAGTTCATTTTAAAGCAAAAGAGTTCATTATTCTCATCGGTCTATCATTAATCAGATGTTCAAAATATTTGAGTGTACAACAATTTTAATAAGAACAAATTTTTAAATTAGGTTTAATGATTTAATTAAGTATCAAAATAAATAAATTTTAAAATATGTAAAGACGTGCGACTTATGCTGGCTCAGACTATGTGTCAATCGCAAAACTAACATGCAACTTATTTTAAAAAATAACTATTGCAAGTTGTCCGTTGAACAGGGGACTAGCTACAATAAATTCTAAAAAATAACTTAAAAATAATTTAGGTAGAAAATTTATTAGATAAATATATTTTAAAAAAAAAATTAAATTAGTGAAAATATAATTTCTATATTTCGAGGGAAGTCCAACAGTTTAAAGTTGATGAAATCCTACAGCCAACAGAAATCATACTGATTACACGATAGATTTGCCTTCTTAGATGGGTTTTAAAGGCACGGGTAAACCAAATTATGCTGGTGGGTTCACCTAACGCCAATTCCCTCACCTAAATCCAAAATCAAATCACCAGCTCCATCTGAATTTTGAAGGCCTCGGGGCCAAAAAGTAGGTGGGCTGCTTCCCATGTTGAAAGTACGCATTCCAACATCCTTCCATCGATGCCACGTGTTCACATTAACGGTCAGGATTTAACATGAGCTCCCTTTTTATTTGGGCAACCTTTTCCTTATTCGTTAAGACAGAAATTGAATATTTGTTCAGTTCACACAAATCTTCACGTAGCTGATCATGGGAAAGGTACATGTGGCATGGTTCGTTGAGTTCCGTTACCGACTCCTCGTGTAGCGGAATCATGACCTTTTCATTCCATTTTATTTATTTTCTTTTCATTTAAATACCAAAAATTATGGTAAAAATCTAGAAAGGAGATTAACCCCGAGATGGGAACTAGCTACAATAATCCACTATAGAACATAATATTAAAAAAAAAAAAATCTTCTATTCCTCACAGTTGAAGAATAAAGGATTATGTTATTCTCGTTTGTAGGGATTACCATAGGTTGACAATTAAGAGCCAAACAACTGGGCTAGAGTTTAATTGGAGTTTGAAGATAGTGTTGGTAATTGTTGGTGGTGATCATTCAGATTGATAATCAGATTGATAATTGAAAAATACAAGAGAGCTCTTTAGTTCCTTCAGCTTTTGAATCTTCCATTCTATAGAGAATGAGGTCATATTTATAGCCATTTTGAGATAGCATTTAAGTAAATTTGGTCATAATCAAAAGACTATTGTATGATGCATATTGATCCTCATGATTGTAGATCTTTTATTAAGCATTTGAATGCCTTAATGATTCTAGAATCAGTTGATCTTAGGCTTGTTTGATTCATCTCGTCAAGCCACTCAGTTTAACTATAAGCCTGCTATAATTGGAGATTTTGTAGTTTACTAATTTATGTTTAGATGTTTTCAAACATAATTGTCCTTAGCAGATTAAGTATTTAATCTCGTCTTCAATTTAAATCATTTTTTTTTATTAAATGCTTTCTTTAACAAAAGAAGTTATAATATTAAGATTGATCTCCCCCGTTCAAACTTCTTAGAGGCTTTGTTCATTGGAGGTGTTTAGAATTTTGAATCTCAATAAGAATATTAGCATTGAATATATTTAAAGGGGGTATAATTAAGTGGCATTGGCAAAATTTAGTGTAGTTGATTTTTACACTACTGCTTTGTTCATTGGAGAGTGATCAATTGTTTATAATTTTTTATAATTGGAGAAGAATTTCTTCAAGTGCTTTTGATGAGCATCAATGGACTCATTAGTACTTATTTGATCTTCTACTTAATGAATGAAATTAGCATACAAGCGAACAATCTTGTCACATTAGTGAAAAGTAGAAATATCCAAGGCAAGGTCCTCCAAGAAAAACACCTTTTAATAACTTTGGATATATTCCTAGGATTTGGCATGATTTAGAAGAATTTTTTTTTTAAATACTTCTTAAGGTTCTCTCCCTCATTTTGGCAAATCGTAGTAAGGTGGGATGAGTCCTTGACTATTCTTCAATTGACAATAAATTATTCAAAAGTATGAATAATTTTACCCAAAAGAGAATAAAATCATGTACGGGCATATCCTTAAATATTATAGAGAAAACTATATAAATAACTATATTAGAGGAATGTAAAATGCGCATGATGGTCATGTAAGGATTTATATGCTCATAATTGTCAGAAGTTTCATCATACAGATCAATTATAGTTAACTTAAACCCCATTGAAATAGGATAATGGAGAATTATATCAAATATGGGTAAAGTTTCTTGAAAGTTATGTAGATGAGTAAAATTATTTCTTTTCCTCAAAGGGCATTTCTCTTGAATAAGACTTTGCATAACATCTCTTATAACATCACGAGAGGACTATGGGTTGGCTGAAAAACATGAAGAGAATGTGTTAAGCTGATAATGTTGGAGAGAACTTGATGACCTTGTAGTGGGGGTGCTATAAAATAATGTAGTAGTGCTTGGTTCGTATTATTTGTGTAGTATTGTTGATTTTATTAAGGGAGAACTCCATTATATTATGATGGTGCACTTTGTAGTCCATCTCCTCCAAGAGTTGTCATATTTAACTAGAAGTTCTTCCATCCTATATATTCACTCCTCCAAAGTGATGCATGGGAAGTCTTCACCACCTATATTATTTTATTATTGATTGAGAGATTGTTTTTTAACTATTTAAAACATATAGTATGTTAGGATTGTTCACACAAATATTGTCAAATTATTACATGCTAAAAATTTACAAGAGTATATGTTTTATATCTTAGCTTTGGATAAACAATTAAGCATGTATGGATTAAAGTTGTAAGATTAAAAAAAAATTTAAATAATAGTTAAGTAAGAGAAAAAACGTGAGGTTTAACCTAGGTGAAATAATACATTAAAGAATATATGATACAAAAATCCTCCTTTAATCAAAATTGAAGAATAAAGGATTATATTATTCTCATTATAGTGATTACAGAATTCAGATGTCACACATGGACAAATAAAAAACCAACATAAGGTGAGGGTTAGAACAGGACTAGTGTCTATATATGATAGCAATGATCGTCAACAATAAAAACAAGAAATGCTAGAGAACTCTTTAGTTTTCTCAACTCTTGAACATTTACATTTGTAGAGAATGGTGTCATATTTATAGTAAATTTGAGATGCATATTTTGATAAATTTGGCCAAATTCAAAGAACTCCATCATCCATATTGATCCCCAGCCTTTTTATTATAAATTATTTATAAAAATTTGAATTCCTTAATGATGTCATAATAAAGTGATCTTAGGCTTGTTACATTCATATTGTCAAGTCACTCGATCTGATTATAATCATATTATAATTGATCATTTGGTCTATCAATTTATGTTCATAAGTTTTGAAATATAATTTAAGTGCTTGATTATAGCTCATTTGGAGTTGGATAAGATCATTTATAGTGTCGATAAGTTTGTCTCATTGAAATGTTTAGATCAAATATAAATTTGTTGAAATCAGAGTTCAAATGATTTTGAATTCTAAAATTTTTGAATTCAAATATTACATCAAGATTTATGTTGATGATGTGAATTTGTGGAGTGGTACTAGATAAAAAAAAATTATGTGAAATATTTTAATATAAGATATACAATTAAGCATATCATATATAATAGTACTCTTATTATAAGTTGGATGATTTTAAAATTCATTATAATATATTTTGTATATCTATATATATTAATGTAGGTAACTCGTACATACCGTACAGATCCACACTCAAAGAACTCCACTATTATGAATGCTCTTCCAAAACAAGTCTCGCCTTGAGCTGTAGTCACTAGAACTAAGCTATGAACAAACAAGTGCTGTCCCTCATGGATCTTGCAGTATATGAGCTCACCCATAGATGATCATATCAAAGATGCACGTGTTCCTCATGAGTTCAACCAAAGAGCTTATCTCAAGATGCTTTGAATGGAAGAGGTGTTTGCTTTAAGAGGATTATGCTTTCTTAGTAGTTGTCCACAACTAATGGTATTTGCCTTCCACATATACTTCATCCAATCTAAAAGAGGCTCATGTCTATGAAGCCTATAATTGTGGCTCTATCAACTATGTTCATCCCCTAGCTTATATTTACACTCACGATGAGGGACTCTCCCCCGACACTAAATCCTAATTACCCACAATACTCACCAAAGGGTGTATAGAGCCATGTAAGAAGTAGATGGTCATATGTATACATCCCATTTTAATCCGCGTGTCTATACAAGTTTATATTTATCAGATCATGAAATAGTTCTTTAATTTTTAGGAATAATATTTCATGTATTCCTATTATCCAATAACTAAGGAGTTACGAGATATATTTTGAACTTCATATCTGTTGCATCCTGGAGTATTTGCAGAGGTAGAGAAATATAAAGTTTAACATCTTAACTCTTTACGAAGATCCAACACACAATCAGATAGAGAGAGGGTGCAATATTTATAAGAGACACCGAGATTTTTATATGGAAAACCCTTAAAAAGGGGGAAAACTATGAGGCCTAGCCCAGTTTGAATGAATCCACTAGTATTTGCAGTTGATTACAAATGAGGCCTTTCTTTGGGGGATCTCCTTAGGTTGATATATATTATGTAGAGTACATTACATGGTGGGAATACAAAGAATCACTGTCGATATATTTGTTTGTTGGAAGGACCGTAGTCGGTGAGCGACGTAAGTCGAAAGGATCATAATCAACGGGCGACGGAGGTCGAAATGACTGTAGTCGATGAGAAACGTAAGTCGAAAGAACTGTAGTCGGCGGACGACAGAGGTTGGAAGGACCACGTCAGGTAGAAATCCAGTGATGGACATAAGTCCAGCGTTAGATAGGAGTTCGATGAATATCCGACGACGGACAGAAGTCTGGCCACTGTTAGAAGAAGTTTGACGATAAATAGAAGTCCGGTGTTAGGTAGAAATCTAGCAATAAGCGGAGGCCCGACGTTAGGTAGAAATTCGACGACGAGTGAAGGACCGACGTCAGGTAGAAGTCCGATGCCAATCAGCGACCAGGCAAAACTCCAGCATTATGTAGAAGTCCGACGTCGGGTAGAAATCCGGCGACGAGTGGAGGTCTGATGTTGGGTAGAAATCTGACAGAAGTTCGGTGATTGGCAGAAGTCCGACGACGGGAAGAAATCCGGTGACAGACAGAAGTCTGTCAATGGATAAAAGTCTGGCGTTGGATATAAATCTAGCGATGAGCAGAGGTCTGACATCGGGTGAAGTCCGACGTCAGTCGGCGGCTAGGCAGAACTTCAGCGTTAGGTAAAAGTCTATTGTCGGATAGAAATTCGGCGACGAGCGGAGGTCCGGTGTGGGGTAGAAATCCGACAGAAGTCCGGTGATCAGCGGAAGTCCTACGACGGGAAGAAGTTCAGCAATGAACAAAAGTCCAGCGTCAGGTAGAAATCTGGCAATGACCGGAGGCCCGACGTCAGATAGAAGTTCGACGTCAGTCGCCGGTTGGGTATAACTTTGGCTTTAGATGGCATTCGGGCAGAACTTCGATGTCGATAAGCTGTCGGGTGAAAGTCCGGTGGTGGTCGAGGAAGAGTCTCTTCCTTCTCTTCCTTGCTTCCTTCTCTCTCTTTATTGCTTGGGACTCCTTTTTCCTCTCCTTTGGGGTCCCTTTCTATAAGAAATGAGAGGGTCCATTTATAGTTTTTTGATAGTGACATGACCAGTAAATAAGAGGAAGATAAGGGGTAAATTGGGAGTGGTTTGAATGGATGACTGATGTTGAATTCCTTGATCATGAATCATTTTATTAGGCATTTGAATGCCTTAATGATATCAGAATTTTATGATCTTGAGCTCGTTGGATTCTTCTCGTCGAGCTGCTCGATTCGACTATAAGAATGTCACGTTAGAAACCCATTTGGTAATCCAAATTATGATTTTAACCTTCCAAATGTGCTTCATGTCTTTGATTTGGACTCATTTGGCCTCGGATTGAGTCGAATATGGCGTCGTTGAGTTTGTATTTCCATGACATTCAGTTTGACCATAAGTTTGCTAAAATTGTAGCTTAGATGATCTCCAATTTAATTTTTGATGTTTCCAATCTTGATTTTGCTTCGAGACTCGTGTCCGATCGAGATAATTTTTTGAGGATATATCAATATTATTTTTATTAATTATAGAGATCATTTAACACCTCCTTTATTTTCCAAACTTAAATGAGTGTCTAAAGTTATTGTCTCATCTCATTTTCTTGCTCTGATTAACTAAAATTTTTAATAAAATGATGCGCCTCCGACAAACAAATTAAGACCCAACATATTTTATATAGAATATTTCTTATATAATTTATTTTTCTCTTGATATATATATATATATATATATTAAAAAATTAGAATTCAGAAAAATAAAATTTATGTTTACTGCATCGGAACTCTTTGCATATTGATTTTAAAATAAATTTAAAGATTCTGTTGAGCCGCTCATCCTTTTTAAAAAAAATTGTTTTAATCCAACATGAGCAACCTGCTACGAGGGTAGCGAGGCTATGATCTCTTAAAATACTGCCAAGTTTAATTAGAAGCAGAAATAGTCCCAACTATTTAATTCCCAAAGGGAACATCATCCCAGAGGTGGCTCGGCTTCCTTCAAATCCCTCCGTCCAGCGACGCCAGCCCCTCTCTCTCTCTCCCTCCCCCCTCATTCCAGTTTTTGGTCGAAAAAGTTGAAAATGGAAGCCTCTCCTTCTTCCTCGAACTCGAATACTGCGAGTGTCTTCCACCTCCGAAACACAGCCTTGGATGAATCTTATCGGTCTCTCCCATCGCTGTATCTTGGATTTTTGGCGATTTGGTGCTTCTTTACAGTCTCCTGGGCTGTCAACACTTGGAGAAATCGGCATTTTCAGGTTCGTAACCTCCTTTCCGAACATATATCTTAAGTTAAATTTTGACAGTGATCTTGAATGATACGTGATTGGCACCTGAAAGATTACCTTTTGTAGCATAAATTGTTTGGTAATTTGTATTGCAGAAGTTTTTGGTTTATTTTTTTTTCCCTAGCTCATTTCTTGAGCTATAGATTCTAGGGAAAATGAATAGCTTGGATTTTTAAAACTCTTTTCTTGTTTCAGATCAACAATCTGCAATGTGTTATGGCGGCTGTTCCTCTGATCAAGGCCGTGCAGCTAGGATTATCCTTTTCATTTTGGTGAGTAGCTTCCTGGAGTAAATGTTACTCGATACTTGAGTTGCTTGATGCATTAATTGTTCTCTCGTTTCATTAATTTTGATTTAAATTAGTTCCGCGTTTTCTTTTGCGTGCTTTTTCGAGTTCATTTAGGAAGAAACTAATGATGCCAGTGGAATTAATTTACTACCAGCGAACTGTTCTTCCTTTTTTTTTTCCAAAATGTTCTATTTATACAAAGGTGCATATGGATAATCTGGAATGTTCATAAATCCGATGCCACTATGAATTCTGGATGGTTATAACTTAACATGGTTTCTTTCATAGAAGTTCGGAAACCATTATGCTGATTAACTTGTTGATTGGTAACAGACTAAAAGATTAACAGTCATGCAGGCAATGATCAATGAATTTAGTTTCATACTGTAAATAGAAAAAGGAATTTTCAATCATATTATGGAAACAAATTTTTTTAGCTTTTATACGTAACGATATTCTCCGGCTGAATCTACTGGGCCAGGTATGTGCTAAAAGGCTAATGATGATGAATAGTGGATTCTTTCAAATTATTGTATCTTGATTTGAGCCCAGGCTTGGTTTGTACTCAATAGACTGGTGGGTCAGAGGTGCCAAACCCCCAATTAGTGCACAAAATATCCCTATAAACTTTTTTATGACTGAACAACAATATGCTGATTTTTTTGGTTCGAATTAAACAAAGTTGATCGGTGTTCACAGATGCCATTAAATAAGGTTCATATTCTTTGGTATCCATTTTATTTGATATATATAATATTTTCGTTGATATTGTATTGATCAAGTTAAAGTTGGTACATATAATGATTAATCAGAGTTTACCCTGTAGCTGCTCTCGACGGGTTTCTAGCATAATTTTGTTCTTATAACTTGAAACATGCAAGTTCTTTTAACATCTGAAAGCAGGAGTTTATATATATATACATGATTTTCAGTAATTGAAAAAAATCAAAGCATAATTTTCCTAATGCTATCTTAATTGCTTCCTTGTTATCAGAATTCTGTAATTAATGACTCATGCAGGTATTCGTGCACTAAACTTCAGATCTGCTCTTTGTGGATGTCTTTTGGAGTCTATGTAACTGGTATACTCTTCCAAACAGCATCATTTATGTCGTTTATACTTATATCACATGGTTACTGCATCATGTATGAGCGTCTTTCTGTTTTTGAACGGCGCTTGACTGCGGCATTTGGTTGTGGTCTATATTTGACTCTTGTTGGCTACAAAGCTGCCATTCCTTACTTCACAGTAAGTTCCTACTCTCTCCGTTTTCTACTTCTAGCACCAACAAGCTCTTCATCTGTTTAATCTCCATTTTTATAAGACTATTAGTAAAGCTTATTGCAATTAATTATTCGCTTGACTGTTTCTTGTTGTTTCACCACTTTCTTATAAATTGGACTTAATGTTATTTGCAGGTATTTGCTCTGTTCAACTATTTTCTATCTTTTTATTTGATCTTTCGCCGCATTTCTCAAAATCTCCTAGTTTTGCGGGAACAGTTAAATTCTATGGAGTATGAGAATGTTCAAAGCATGCACAATACTCTACGCATGAAGTACACTATGTTCAAGTATGTGGTATAAATTTAGTGCAGCAAATTTTCAATATACAAGAAGTTTTTTTTTTCTTGATTATTCTGATGCTGTACCGTTGATATTGAAACTTCTCAACTAATCAGGAAGTTCCAAGGCACGATGCAAATTTTAGCTGTTGTTGAATTTCTGGTAAGAAATGCTTAGTTTTCATTATTATTTTTAATGATTTTGAAAGTCTTCAAGCAATACTAAAATCTTAAGATTCAGGTCTATGTGAATGTTGCCGAAGCACCAAATAATTACTGGTTACGTTTATTAGTTCGGGAATCTGCACAATTCTGCATTTTCCTTTACATCGGGTATGCTTGTTGCTTCCTTTGAGCGTTCTATTCTCTAATATCTCTGGTCAAAGGCATCTATTAACTTTTTCTGTTCAACTGACGGTTATTCGCTGATAATTATTTTCCGATATCGTAGAACCAGAGAAATTTTATGATTATTTGGGTTTTCCTTACGATAGTTTCTTTATGATGCTTTTGAACTTGCATAGTTACTCTGGCATAATTACTTCAACTTCTGTTCAGGTGGACTTTCAGCGCATTAGGAGCATCATCCCATTTCTCTGTTATGCCTACCATGAAGTCCAAATGGGAGATGAAACTACCCCCCGTGTATAGCATCGTATGTTACCTATCCTTTATCAATATCAATTGTTTTCATTAACTGTTGAATGAGGTTCAACCTCAATACTACATTTAACCTTCATTTGAGACAACTTTTTTGCTGCTTTCTAAAATAGCTTTTTAATACAAAAAATTTTGTACTAGAAAAATCGTTTTAGAAAATAATAAAAAAATGTCACAAATGAATGCTTAGTTTTAATGTTTATTTATATTGCTATCTTGAAATTGTAGACTAATTATAATTTATAATACTCTATTTTTTACTTTAAGGCAACCTTATCTTAAATAAATTAAAATATATTGAGCTTCAAACCTTTCCTATTAAAGTTGAAGTGGACTTTCAGATTAGCACAGAGTCATGAATAATATATTGATAAAAACATATTGGGGTGCATGTGCATTTAAACAGTAGTGTTTTTGCATTGATTAGTGGGCTATAAGATAAAGGATTATATTGTCAATGTTGAAACTTATGCTGATGGCTAATTGGCATACTGTTCTACTACTTAGCAAGTTAACATATTTGCCATATTATAGAAATTTTGGGAAAAAAATTATAGATTCTATTTATGTAATAAAACATTTCAACCAGGAATTAGCTTTAATTACCATAAACAAATTTGTTTTGGATAAATTCAGCATTTTATTAATTTATGTTAAGGTAAATTGACTAAAATGTTAGGTTTCTGTTATAATTTTTGTTCATTTAGGAAATGGACGCTGCTGATTTCAATGATCTGGCGTCTAGAGATTGGCAGTTTGGTGTGGTAAGTTACCTAAACTGTACTCTATTTAATTCACGAACATTTTAGATAAAGTCCTGTCAACCGCTTTTACCTAATGCTGGCATTATATGTTGACCCGCGTATTGCATTTTTTGCAGCCAACTTATCATCCAGCACAGTTCAAAAGCTCCGTTGATCCATTGCTGGTTTTAGTTCAAAATCCTCGTTATGTAAGCAAAGTAACTCCAGATATTCTCATGAGGTCAAAAATCCCAACATATTACACTCCTGCTGTGGAGCCTCTTGATGATGGCCATCAGGTTTAGTTTCAAAGATGAGGATATGGAGCTGAGTACTAACCAACTCGGTGGACCTGCGTATGATTTAGAAAAGCCTTAACAAAGTGTGGAAACTGTACTTTAACCTGTTCATTCTTCTGTCATATATATATATATATATATATATATATATATATATATATATATATATATCTGTTCAAGCAATTATTTTGAGTAAAAAAGACAATGTAACACTTGTACATATACTGCAGCGTCTTATTCATTTTTAGGCTTAGTTTGAGATGACTTTCTTACTGCTTATTAAAGCAATTTTTTAGTGTAAAAAAATTAAAATGTTTTTTTAAAAAGCAATGGAAAAGTCATCCCAAATGAAACCATGAGTTTAAATTGTTTAGTAATTTTCTTTTGCAAATTCTTCCTTCCTAGAATGATCTTGTAAATTTCATATCAGGACTAATTTACTGGAAATGTTTTGCATCCAATTTCCTCAAAAATTCATGTAATTTGTCTTCATGTAATGCATCAGAGAAGTTTAACTCGTCATGATTTTGTGTGCTTTGCCAGTCAAACTGAAATTTCTGTGATTTAGAAGAATATAGGAGATTTTTTATGCATTTCACAAAAATTTTATACATTTACATATTTATTATTTATATATACAATATTTAATTCTCCAATTAACATAAAAGATGCCACCAAAATTTATTATTTTTAAAGTAAAATACATTTTTTCATAAAACTATTGTCTAATTAAGACACTATAGTGATATATAAATATTTAGGTGTTAAATATATGCATACATAACAATTTCCTCATGTGTAAATGCCCCTATTTTATGTTACAAATTTCATATTCATGCATACCACTTAAATAATTTAAATCGAAGGCTTCTTTTCTTATGCACGTACCTTCTAATGTTATCTGCTATTAAAATAACAGGTAGAAGAATGACAGATAATACTGGGTCATAAAAAACGAGTTCAATTAGTGTTTTATTGCTGTCAAGTACTGGTTGAACATGATGTTTCTTACCTAACAAATAAATAAGTAAATTGCTCCCACAAGATCAAATGCTCATAAGTTACATGCCTTTGGCAACCATAAAGTAAGAATGCGAACGTTTATGTGAATGATATATTCGATTAAAATTTTGACCTCTTGTGTTTTATGATGATTTCATCATCACTGTCACTATAATCGACTCTTTTCTTTGCTTTTGAGTCGCTGTTCTTCGATAGTTGCGACTTGGAGCTTTCTGGCCTGTCGGACTTTTGAGATTTAATTGGAGTTCCTGTTCGCAGCTGATGTTGCTTCCTTTGCTTTCTTTCGTATGCCTTCTTGGCTCTATCAGGAGACAGCATGCCATGTTCCATCATCCTGTGTGTCAATGGACAAATTCCATAACATATGTTGCTTTGGGCAGTAGTCAGAAAATCTTTTATCTCAAGCAATAAGTGCACACAATATTCATACATCATTGGTTTCAATAATATGATTCAATAAAAAAAGATATAGACAATTTTTACATATAGTGACCACCACTGTTGACCGCCTCCGGTCATCTGGTCACCAACTCCGGACAGTAACGGCCACCGCCGCTGCTGCTCCACTGGTGACTCCCAACAATCACACAAATCAATTGATTTAATATTCAATAGAAGTACAATTATATTTTAAGATATCAAATATGTTTTATTTTAAATTAAAACATAAAAAAAATAAATAAATAAAGATGACCCAAATAGCCTCTAAACATTTCTATATCTTCAAAAAGACGTATCATTTTTTAGCTCTTTCAAATGCTTCATGTTGAACAAAAGAAGGCCGAACAGGTGAACCAGATAAATGGTTGGTTAATTTACATTAACAAACTCCAGGCGAATTTTGACTTCAAAATAACCCAACACCTGATGCAAGGTTTGAAGCTTGCTTTAGTCAAAACAAAATATTCCCAAACAAAGACTTAATCTTAAGGACAGCTTAAGACTGACTCAACATGAAAAAAAAAAAAAAAAAACAACTATGGCACCTTGTGGAACCACTAATTATCTAATCCAGTTAAGTACACCACAGGGCATTATAATCGAAACTTAAGAAATAACATTTGCCTAACAGAGATGCAGTGGTTACCAAGAAGAGAGGTGAAATAGTCACACTGGTTATTGTTGAATACTTGTATCTTCATGTTACTATCACATCTTAATTCATCAGTATTTTTGCAACTAAATGAAGGTCAAATGCAGTTAATTTGGTATTACGAATGAAAACACATGCTATGCTAATGTAGTAGTATTGGCAAATTACTTGAGAATTTACACTTTATAATGTAGGACATGGCCCCACTTTTCATTATGGTGTAATGAAGCAGTCAAAATTTTTACTTGTTCCACTTTTATAATTACCAAGGCCAACAACAAGCTGTTTACAAATATAAAGTTTACTTAAAAATGATATATAAATTGTAGAATATTCGTATCACCATACATATATATTCGAGCAAAACACAATTGAGCAGAATATTATTCATATTTGTCTTATTAAATAAATGAATTTATAAAAATTAATAAAATTCGTCCTAATTATCGGGATGAACATGAATGACTTGCTTTATAACATATTTTCATTGATACAAAAAGGCACAACCATGAATGCAAAATTCTATACCAGGATACTTGGCTTATGTTTTTCAACTTTTTATTGATATCAGGATGCAAAATTTTATCTTCTCAGTCACAATTTCTAGTATGTACTCCCACAAGAAGCATTTCCAAAGAAAATCATTAGAAAAATTCATAAAAAGCTGCCCAAAATTCCCTTCTAAACATAACCAATTTTCCCTATATCACAAAAGAAGACAGCATAAACCAAATAAAGAGTCAAAATACGAGTCAAAAAACACGTGTCATTATTATGTTACCAAAAAATTCTATGACTTGTTTCTCTTAAATATTCAACAAAGAAAAATATGGGCTAACTATATGAATTAGAGTGTTAGGGGTAAAAAAGTCATTGATAGTTAAGTTATTCTTAGAGAATGCTGAAATGAATGTGGCAAAATTAAGGAAATGTATTAAAGGAAGAGTAGGAGTATTAGATTCAAATTTATCCGAGTGACATCAAGACCTTGCTGACAAGTAAAAACTAAGCGTAAGAGAGAAAGAGAGTTTAGAGAGAAATGCATTGAGAATCACACTAGATTGGTGTCAGAAAAGAACAAATTGATATCAGAATATAAATTGATTGTGAGACTCATTCTTTTACCTTCTATTTATAAGTTTATGTCGAGGTCTAATGTTACGGGGAAGGCTACATTCGAGTTTTACAAGTAAACTTACATAACAATACCAAATAAGTGAATGATGAAAAATGAAAACATTTAACTAACTTACAGATATCAAAGTACCCAGAGAATCCTTGATGAGTTCCAAATAAAGGACGAGATCTTTTGAGAATGATTCCTGGATAAAGTATTCAATGGTCTTTAAAGTTGTGAGTATCTTTCGCAGATTCAGAATATATGTTATTTCCTTTTTTTATAATAGTTTCTCAAATAAGAATCAGTATTCCATCCTTTCTTCTCTTTAAACACACAATCTTTCATTTTCTAATATGTTGCCCTAACATTCTTCAACCCAAACGATAAGATGTTGTAGCAGTAAAAAAAAAAAAAGATGTTATTGTCAATTATAAAAAAGAAAAAAAAAAAGGTTCTCGCAATCAATATGATGTATTTTTATCTGATAATAACTAGAGAAGATTTTAAGAGCTCATCATAGAGAAGCCAAGTGCTAAGTTTTTTTATTTATTATTTTTATTTTTTTATTTTTTCTTTTTTATGCCAAATGCTAAGTTGACAAATGCATCAATTCTTGGAAGTGAATAGTCATCGGTTGCGTAAGCTAAGTTCAAATTAGTGACATTCACACACATTCTCCATTTTCGAATTGATTTTTGTATCATTACCATATTAGAAATCCATTTTGGGCACTACAATTCCCAGATGAAACTGACATCCAATAGATATTAGACATCCCAATGAATGGGTTCAGTTGGAATTGCTACAACTAGCTGAATTCTTTGCTTACATATCATTGCTGACTTATTCTATATTAATTCTGTAACAAGCAACATTGATGTTTACTTCTAGCATGATTAAAACCTACAAAGCAAAGATTTCAGAGTTGGAGTGGAGGGTATTGAAGAGTTCATATTTATTCTCTATATTAACTAACAAGCTGATTCTAAGAGCGTGAGTTTGGTCATATTCTGAGATGGCTATTCCTCTACTACTTAAGAGATCTCGAGTCTAGCCCCTCTCTAAACCTTGAGTTGCAAGACCTCTTCCTAAATGCTTCCAACAACCTTTTAGATAATATGCCCGAGATTGCAACAATTTCTATAAAAAGTGATTGTCGATCCTCTCATCGAGAAATTTACAACATGATACATTAACACTACTGCTTCGAACTTGTTAAATTGACAGCCAAATAGTTGTTTCAAGTCATTTTTATGCATCAACTATGATAAAGTTAGCCATTCCAATGAACTATCATTTTCCTCCCTACGTGATTGTTAGTGGAATTGCTCCTTCTATTTCCTTGTTCAAAAATAGAAATCATAAACTAGCCAAATAATGGATGTCAAATTGGAAGGATCTAAATTTATTTAGCTGAGAACACTTTTAAAATTAATATTGACTAAAAATAATGCAAATTTGATAATTAAAGATCAGCATTGTGGACATAATCGCATCATTGAAGGGTGTGTTGATGTTGATGTTGATGTTGATGTTGCTAATGTTGTGGCTTCTCAACTGAGTTCTTCAAATTATTCTTTAGTCAATTTCGTTAGTCACTAGGAAGTCTTCAAAAATTCCCTACTTAAACGGAGCCATGTGATCTAGATGATGATGAAGTAATCAATATGTGATTATATTCCTCCACATTTATTTGGCAATTTAAAACAGTTAATTGTTTATGAGTTCAATTTCATCTAAAAACACATCATAAATTCTAAGAAGAAAACCAGCCTAGTATGCAGTTTTCTTATATTTCTTTCATTTTTTTTTACTTGGGATACTTTTATTAAAAAATAGAACTAGTTCAAACATATGGTAATGCTTACTATAGCTTAAATAAGATTCATGTAACATACATGCTTAGTCTAGCACAGATGTAGTCAGTGTGGTTTGGAAGATGCTCAAATATATCATGATGTGTGGCATCGGGTATTAATTCCTATGCTAATCGTTTTTATTCATAGGAATGTCTTTAGTTTCTAAAAAAATAGATTACAGTGGTAGTTCTTTTTCATTGGATGCCCTTCATGAAGGGTTAGCAGAAATAATGGAAAAACTAATCCTAGACAACAAGAAATGATGTTCGTGTTCATTCGTGCAGGCATTTGTGGGCTCTACAAATAAATATCTTAAAGCTCTGAATGGCAGGTCTGTAATAGCATGAATATCATTAAAACAAGCATATGAAAATTTTCATTTAGTCACAAAATTGAGGACAGATAAAATTCATGTTAGTATACGAAAACATACCAAAATTCGGCCATCTCACTTGTTGGAATCTGCTTTGACAATGATTCATAGAATATCCTCAATGGCTCTCTCTGTGAATAACAATAGACTTCTCATATAAGATGAAAGCTTCAACAATGTATTTGCTACCTAGAGCAATTAAATTTGCAAGAAATAGCTATGTAGTCGACAATAGAAGACCTCTTCAGGAAGATCATACTTCTGCCCAGGCAGAGTATAGACTTTTTTTGCAGATTTGACCTTAACTGCTGTAGTAGTTGTTGTGGTAGTCTTTGAGGTGGTAGCAATTGCCTTCCCTTTCACCTTCATTACATTGTTTAAATTTACATTTTAAACACAGCTGAAGGAACCAAAAAGGGTAAACTATAGCATATCAAACCCAGAGAGTTGTAAAAACTCAGAATTAATGGACTAAATGAATCAATCAATCCGTTCACATCCCTAAGAGACTGTTTGATTCACTGTATGATGTTTATCTTTTTATCAAGAGATGTTAGTTATTCACTATGCTGACATACACAACAAATAAAAAAAAAGATTGCATACTAATTCAATAAACTCTAGATGTCAGCTGAACTCGGTGATATAAAGATTGTACATTCAATGCCATCTAAGTCGAGCAATTAAAGTCATATAACAAACATGAAGTAAATTCAGCAAATCATTATCAACAAAAACAACAACATCAAGCCTTTATCCTACTATATGAGGTTGAAAACATGAATCCTTTTTCTCTATAGTGCCCTGTTAAGAGTCAAATTTTCATTCAAATCTAATAAAGAAAGGTCATTTCTAATATTTTCTAATTAAGTCTTCTTAAATCTACCTCTACCTTTCTTAACATAAGCCAAATCTACTACATGTACTCTCCTAACTGGGTCATAGGAAGGTCGCCGTTTTATGTGACCAAACCATCTAAGGTGACTCTCTCTAATCTTATCTACCACTAGAGCTACTCCAACCATTTCACGCATATGGTCGTTTCGTATCCTATCTTTAAGAGCAAAGCCACTCATCCACCTAATCATCCTCATTTTTGCAACACTTAACTTAATATTATGTTTTTCTTTTAATGGCCAACATTCTGTGCCATAAAGCATTGCAGGTGTCACCACCATCTTATAGAATTTTTCCTTAAGTTTGAGGGATACTTTTCTATAACACAATAAGACCGATGCATTCCTCTACTTCAACCATCCAACTTGAATTTTACTAATAATATCCCTATCTATTTCACCATCACTCAGCAAATCATCAACACTTGAACCAAGTTCACTAAAATCTTTAAGTCATCCCAAGAAGTATTTTTTCCAAGTTTTCAATCATCTTGCCTTTGGGGATACTAAAATTGGCCCAAACCTTAAGTTACCAAGAAAAAGGATATACTTGCCCAAATTCAGAAGTCATCGAGAAAAATGATATACTCGACCAATCGCCTAAAATTACTCACCAATTAGAATGAAATCAACAGGATGGAACTGATAGGAAATACTTGAGTTTGCAGGTAATCCTAAGGGAAATACTTGAGTTCACAAGAAAAACTAGCCGTGATTGGTAAAAAACAGCATGAAAATTGCTGATTACAGCAGGAAACAACCACGGTACATCAACTTTCATGAGAAATATAGAGAAAACTGAGAGAAAAACGAAGGACTACACTAGCCAATGCAGGAAAATAACAAAGAATACAAATTTCTTTGATTCGAGAGGAAGAAACAACTCTTCAAATCTCTAGCCAAGCCTAGAGCCCGAAGAAACAAGCCCTAAATCTCAAATTTGATTTCAAACTCAAGATGAAACCTTAATTTTAGCATTAGCAACTAATTAAAGCCAAAGAAGTAATACAAAATCCTAAAATAGCCCCTAATTCAAATATTTCCCGCCAAACAATCTTTACTCAAGATGTGGGCCCCATAGGAGTAGTCGGACCTCTCTCTCTTTCCCTTCCATACAATACCTTAAAAGGAGTAATCTGAGAAGCAGAATGGTATGAAGTATTGTACCAATACTTGGCCCATAGTAACCATTTTGCCAACATCTGTGGTGTTTCAGAAGCAAAACACCTCAAATAGGTCTCCAAACTTCAGTTCACCACCTCCGTTTGCCTGTCTGTCTGTGGATGGTAGGCGGCGCTTCTCTTAAGAACAGTGCCTTGTAATTTGAATAGCTCCCTCCAAAACTGGCTGAGGAACATTTTGTCTCTATCAGACATAATCGATTCAGGATTCCCATATAGTTTAACCACCTCCCTAATAAATGCTGCTGTCACTAATATTGCAGTGTAGGGATGTCGTAAGAGGATAAAATATGCATACTTACTGAGTCTGTCAACCACCATCATGATGACAAAGAATCCCTCTGATCGTGATAGGCCTTCTATGAAATCCATTGACACTTCCTCCCATAATCTATTTGAAAGTGCCAAGGGCTGTAGATGTCCTTCTGGAGCTATTGCCATATATTTGTTCCTCTGGCATGCTTCACACCTCGCCATCATCTCCTCAACATCCTTATACATCCCCTTCTAGTAAAGCTTAGATGCCAGCCTTCTACAGGTCTTCTGTATTCCTGAATGACCTCCAACCGTACTACCGTGAAACTCTTGTAACAAGTGAGGAATATGTATGGAATTTCGTGGTATCACAAACCTCCCTTGATGCAACAGCCTCTCCCCCTCAATATAGTAACTAAGATGGCCCCCCCAGTCAACTTTCAGTGGTACTGAAACAACCAACGCCTGAAGCTCCCCAACACTTCTTGATAAGGTGTCGGCCGCCTTATTTTCCAAACCAGGATGTACTGGATCTCAAAATCATAGCCTAATAGTTTGGACAGCCATCTCTGATGTCCTCAGTCACCATCCTTTACTCCAACAGGTACTTTAAGCTCCTCTGTTTTGTCCGGACAATGAAATACCTTCCCAAAAGGTAAGTTTGCCACTTCTAAATAGCCAAAACAATGACCATCGGCTCTCTCTCATACATCGACTTTAATCTAGCCCTGGTTGACAGCACTTAACTGAAGTATGCTATAAGTATGTAATTTTGCATCAGCACTGCCCCCAACCTATATCCTGATGCATCAGTTTCTACTACAAAGATCTAGCTGAAGTACTGAAGAGCAAAAATTGGGACTGTAGTTATAGCTTTCTTCAATTTCTCAAAAGCCTGAGTCGCTGTCTCTCCCCACAAAAAAATTGTCCTTCTTCAATTGATGGGTCAAGGGTCAAGCTATGGTACTGTACCCCTTCACAAATCTCCTATAGTAACCAGACAGTCCAAGGAAACCTCTCAACTCCATTAGGTTCCTAGACATAGGTCATTTCTGCATTGCCTCAATTTTTGTTTGGTCAGCCTCCACTCCTTCCTGAGACACTACATGTCCCAAGTATTCCACATTGGACTGAGCAAAACTGTAATTCTTTAGGTTGTCCATCAGCTGATGCTCAAAGAACTTTTAATCATGAATAGCACAATTTGCAAGAATAATTCAAAACCCTAAAGAGTGCCCTAGCCACATATGAGGATCATTTCGTTGATTTAATGCTAAATTGTAAATTTGAAAAATGAAATTTTCATGATTATATCAGAACATTTCTCATTATTATAGGACTTAAAATAATGCTCAATTCATTAACCAACCAAACTACATCAAAGCCTGACTTCACAATAAATGAAGATTTCACATTAAGGGATGACTTCTTGATGAAGGATGATTTCAAAGGACAAGACTATCTGCAACAAAATATAGCTAAGTATACAAAAATAACAAGATAATAAAGTGAAATCCAAACTCAATACTTTACTTATCATTACAAATAACAAAGTGATATAGGAACATATGTTTTTTTGAATAAAACAACTCAACTAATACACATCTTCAGAAAAGAAAGTAAGATAACATATAAAGTATGTAAAAGCTTACGTTGATTTCTCATAAATTTTTCCTTGCAAGGTGCATAAGCCAATCAACTCCCAAAAAGTTGAATTAAAGAAGCCAACACACCCCTAATCTCATTTTGAGAAGTTACAACACCAAAAAGAAAGAAAAAAGGCATGATCAACATCAGTTACTCATGGCACAGTACCATATTTGATGAAATGTCGCAAAATAAACTTGCCTCTAGTAAAGATTTGGGTTGACCAAAGACGGTTTGACAAATTAGTTTCCATAATGTCAATCTCTTAGAATGTATCTATGGCAACTCATCACATAAAATGGCATGGTGGCTAATCACTAAATCAAGTTTTTCTTCTAAATTGTTGAATGAACTGCTCTCAACATTTATAGAAGCCTTAAGTGTAGATATTTGTTCAACAAATCCATCCTCTCAGCATCAGCATGAGCTTGGCTAGAATTCAACATATTCTTTAACAAGGAGTCCTGAAAAATAAGCATCAAACTTCTTAGTCTAGATCATTATCCCTACTTCATTTCTTAGAGAAACTAGGGTTGAACTGTTCACTTAATAACTTCTCGAAAGGTGAATTTGATGCACTCTTTCTCGCCTTTGGTAGTGATCACAATAGATAGTATATTAAGACAAGTCATATTAGTGCTCCTTACCAACTTATAAACTATAGGACAATATGCCTCCAATGCCAACTTCCTTATTAGAAGCCCAACATTTTTCTCCTCCACAACAACTTGAACTTCATTCAATTGAAGGATAGGAGTACTCTTGGCATTGGCCGATCCACATAAAGATCAAGGATAGGAAACTTCTCTCAAAGGTTTCTAGATTGAGGTGCATTCATGCAGAGATTCAATTCAGATAACCATGATGAATCCCGAGTGTATAAACAAGCATTCATCATCCCTTTAGGAGCATACTGCTTTGGTACGAACTTCATGAGCAGTGCCCATAAGCTCTTACATAATCAACTTGAAAAATAAAAAAATCAACTTGACTATAATATTCTCAAATTCAATTAAGGGCATACTGCTCTTCTCGTCCTCAATGGCAGCTTTATGAAATGAAGACTTCTTAGCAACTTAATTATGAGCAGCAATTTCTGGATTAATCTTAAGAGGATGGGCAAGACTGGAAAAAGTTATAGTGTACACCGAGATCCCTTGATCAGTGGCCTATTAGTTGCCACTATAGGTTCAATCTTCACTTTCATTGGAGTCAACCGTAGCTACAACATTTGTTGTGAATCTGGACCTCAATCTTATGATTTTGAAGATAACAAATATTATTGATTTGTCTACCATATTTTCTCCTATTATTATTATTAGATATTTGTTTTCGTGCACTAATATTTCAGGTCCGCCATACACCGTGCAAAGTGATCAACTCAAAACTAGATAGAATAGGTTTATATTTTCTTAAGAGCCTTCTTATTTACTTTAATTTGTTTTATATTTATTGAGTCAAATCTTGTTTAAGGTGGATGCTAAATTTGGTGGCCGTGCACACATACAGGGGAGTAAGAAAATAATTTTTATATTTTTAACTAATCGTACTGTACAATCCAAATCGTATTGTACAATCATATTCTTTTTAAACGACATAAAATGACTAATTTTAGTTAATTTTTTTAACCAATCGTATTGCATGGATCAAGATTTTAATGTACGATCTGCTCAAAACAGAAACCCTAGCCGCCAATCAAAATTAAGTTTTTTTATTTTAATTTTTGAACTAATCGTACCGTACGATCTCGTTTGTACAGTATGAAATTTGAAAACTTAAATTAATCCCTGTGATTAATCATTCAAATCAAGGTTATATAAATATGTTAAATCATATTGTACAAAATAAATCATACTGGATGATCTATTGAGACGAAATCAGATCATCCTAGATATCGTATTGGACAAAACCTTACTTTTTGAATTGATTGTATAGTACGATTAACAGAGATGATTTCCAATCATCCCGGTGAACGTCCTGTATAAAAATAAGGAAATTGAACAAACGTATCGTATGATCTTTAGATCGTACTATATGATCAGTACACAGAATATTGAATAGTTCATTCCACGAATGTTCCATCGTAATGAACGAACTTAATTTTTGAACTAATCGTACTGTACGAATAGTTATAGCCAAATTGAAAAAATAGATTTTTTTTAACCATTGTTTAAATACTTTCTTAAGAGACTCTTTGAGATTCTTTGGTTGTTGTGTTTTCTGGACAAAGAGCTTTGAGAGATATCTTGGAGAGCTTTGGGAAGGAGAAAGGAGAGGTTGTGTGTGAGGGATAAGTGTGAGGGTATTCCACACAGTTGCTCGAGGATAGCTTTTACCTTGTTTCCTCCAAGTTTCTTGTTTAGTTTCTTGGGTGGCTCTAGGAAGAAGAACTTCAAGGACAAAGATCATCGAGGTTCTCTGCCTTCACGAGAAGGGTGAGAAAGGAGTGTTAGGTTCTCTGCCTTCACCAGGATAGTGAAAAAAGATACAAGATTCTCTGTCTTCACCTGGAGGGTGAAAAATGAGTCAAGGTTCTCTACTGCACCGATTTGGTGAAAAGATTATAAGGACTTCTCCGACTAACTGCGAGGCTTAAGGAGAGACACTATAGTTTTTAGTGCAATACTCGAAGAGGACTCCAGGGTAGTGGAAGTAGGTCAAGGTAAACTAAACCATTATAAAATTCTGATTTATTCGTTCTATATTTCTTCTACACACTCTTATTTTTGTATTTTAATTTTCAGCGAATTTATTTTTTTTTGAAAGATTCATGTTGAGAATGTTATGATTGGTAGTAAATTGATTTTATTGAATTAACATCATCATTGTGATTGTCATTAAATTTATTAGCTTATGCATTGGGTGATTTAATTTCTCTAAAATATAAAAAAGAATTTTTTTATTAAAGGAAATTTTTAAAACCCCAATTCAACCCCCCCCCGTCTTGGTGTGTCGTCGACAGTTCAACGAGGTTTAACACCCTCCATTGAAATTTCAACAATGCTTCTATGTATTCACTCTTCTTACAAGTTTTTTTCCTTGCGTTTTGCAAGAGAATAGAAACAATTTCTAGGTCAGAAGGATCATCAAATCTCTATATATTGGCATAAAGCAACTTGTTGATCTGTTTTACAATCTTTTCTAGAAGAAATCCAGTGTGAATGATTCAATTTTGTCTCAACTTGTTGATCTGAATTCTACATGGATGCCGAATACTCGAATTATTTTCAGCCACGTTTTTGGAAATAGCGGTATACTCGTTGTATTGCTACAGTGTTTTGGCACATAATTCGTTAAAAGTTTCTGCCAATGAATAACACTAAAAATGGAAAAGAAAATAAATTTACGAACACATCAATTATAATGAATTAATTTAAGAAGTGAAATTCTTAGATAATACTGAACAAAATGATTTCAATCTAAGATTACGCTGGCATATGCTGATATAATAACAGAACTAAATAGACCGCATCTGACAGGGAGCACCGAGCCACCATCTTAATACCACAGGCTTCCCAATAACACTGAACCAAAAAAATGCATTCAAAATCAGAAGCATGATATCAAACAGAGCATAAACTACTATGCCAATATCTGCAAATTAAAAAAAAAAAATTAAAGCCCTCCAATACATCATGGAACTAACAAAAAAAAAAAAAAAACACATACAGAGGCGCGGCAGTTTAAAATTACTTGAAACAATAAATTGGCGTCTTAATTGAATGGGGAATTTCAAGACAATTAACCTCGCAAATTGCCATAAAGCTGCAATTACATTATGGCACTAATAATCAGCTAAACAGAAATCAAATGGAAGAAAGAACCCACAAATAACTGAAATTCACAACAAAGATGACAACTTTATTGAAGGATTCGCCCCAAAAGACATACCGCAAGCTTGGAATCCACAGTCACGGACTTCTGTTTCGAGGTCGAGATCTCCGTTTTCTTCCCGCTGGATTGCAATTTTACCCGAGTCGCAGTCGCAGCCGCCGACATCTCCCCGACGCGTAAGCGATCTGACGTTTTTCTCGACCTTATCTCGATCTAACTCAGGCGTTTCTTTCCGGAAAATAGATTTAACGGTTCTGGAAACAAAATCTGAACGCAAAATCCAGAGCTTAAAAGCCTTTCCCTTTTTCTTTTTAACGATCCCTGTCATAAGAAAACTGATAAGCGTCAACGAATGTTACCTATTGTACGTGTTAATCCAATAATTTTCTTTTGTGATATGAAGATTTTACTAATAAGAACATCCTAAATAAAAATAATAATAATAAAAGGGAAAAAATTTTACGTGCTTAGCCCACCATCCTTTTAAGAACATCCATTCAGCATAATTCAGCGAGCAGCGTTAGCACCACCACAATAATATCGAACACCTTTAAATGTCGCCCCACTGAATCAGCAAACTATCAAACACCATTCTTTTATCTTGTGGTTCATACTGATCGATTTACTTTTAATAAATTATTAAATTTTATATTCTATTAATTGTGAAACAAACACATGAAATGTATCTCATAATTATTTGCAAAACTTTAGGGTAAAGTGAAAATTTCAAAAGTTAGTTATTACTTTTTTAAAATGCAACACCAATTCAAATAGTGAGGAAAAAAACTTCAAGTCAATATGACGCACATCTGATTCACTTTTTCTATTAGAGTATATTTCTATAATAATATAAATAAGAATAATTAAATAGTTTAATATTAAATTATTTGACTTTATTTTATCCAAATGTGAAGTTAAAAGAATAAAAACTTGCTTGAAGTTGAATCAAATAATGCAATCAATTCAACACAAGACACGACTCATTGATTCAAATTTATTTGTTTCACTTCAAAACTTTCAATGAAAATCAATTAAATTCAACAACAAATATTTTAAATTAGATTATACATAATAATATGACTAATTATTGATACTTAATGATCAATCTTACCACATATAAAAATATATATATATATTAATCTCATCTCTGCATTATCCATCAATATATATTTTCTTCAACATAGACTTTTAAATTACATATTTATAATTATAAAGCTTGTCTCTAGAATCTTCCACCAACATTAATTTCCTTCAACAGTCTTTTTTGACACACAAAAATTCAAACTCACAAGTTTCAACAGAAAGTTTTATGTTATTGTTATAAGTCGGAATGCCATAAGGTACTAATTAAAATTACTATAGAGAGAATGGGGGGTGAGGGATTAATTATTATGTGCGGAGTCAGGAGGGCATCCAGGGACCAATAAAAATGCACAATGTCACCCCAAAAATGTGCCGCGCTCGGTACTGAGCTCGGTACATGCCCTCGCTACCGCTCTGTACCGAGCGCTTAACCGAACGGTAGAACCGTCCGGTGTCCGAACAGAATAAAAGCTCGAGGCGAGGAGGGAGAGGTAGGGGGTGTGGAGAGAGAGAGAGAGAGAGAGAGAGAGAGAGAGAGAGAGAGAGAGAGAGAGAGAGATTCTGAGGGTAGGCGAAGGCAGAGATGAGGCAAGATGCTTAGGTTAAATTAGGTTTAGAGGAATTTTTTTAATATATTAATTTTGAATTCTTAATTTAGAAATTTATGGGAAATGGGGGCCCATGCCCTAGGGCCCCATGTTGGACAAGTTAATGCACATACCCCTCTAAAATTTAACTATAAGACGGCATATCCCTCCAATTGTGCAGGACTTTGACAGTAAACCACCATCATACTATGATTTCTTAGGGGTAGAAAGGGCA
Source organism: Dendrobium nobile (assembly GCA_022539455.1). NCBI lineage: Eukaryota > Viridiplantae > Streptophyta > Magnoliopsida > Asparagales > Orchidaceae > Dendrobium > Dendrobium nobile. The sequence continues at coordinate 16,987,742 of CM039724.1, read as the reverse complement.
GAGCAAAAGGCATGATCCTCCAAGAGATGTGCTGGTGTAAAAGGCCTACCCTTGAATCATACCTTCATTGATTAAACAACTTATATTGTCATCCGTCATCTAACCTAATATGTTTTTTCATCTCCTGTCCATCCACTCTCCTCACACTTATTCCATGGGAAGGCACATCTTTCTTTTCAATTCTAATTGATTTGGTGGACGATGCTTGATTTTGTTAGCAAATCGAGAGAATAGAGAGAGGAAGAGTAAACTGATAGACAAGATTGTGAAAATAGACCAACTATTGAATCGAGGTTCAATAATTCAACTTTGGGGGTTGAACCTTATGACATAAAAATATTAAATTATTTAAATAATATCTAAATGATATAATAATAATGCAATAATCATATAATTTTGTGACTAAAAAAATAAGGTCAAATTTTAGATAAAAGCATACTATTTATTAAAATTAGTTTAAGGAGCACATTTAAAAAAAATTTAAAAAGGAGCAAATAAGCCAAATCATTTGGCGCATTGTGAAAAGTTGGAGAGAGAGAGAGGAGGAGAGAGAAAAGTTGGAGAGAGAGGGCACGGTATTGGAAGAATAATATAGAAGAGGGATGGGTAAAGTATTTTATATATATGTAAATATTATATAAATATTATTTTTAATATTAGCAATTTAATTTGTTAAATAATTATTTATAAAAACATTTTTATTAAACTAAACAAAAATAAACAATATATTTTTAATTAACTTTTTCATTATATTTTCAACGTATTTTTATCAAATTTTTATTAGGATGAAATTTTCATCCCTATTACATCTACTTAAGCAATTTAATTTATTACAAAATCTTTTAAATTTTCATTCTAATAAAATATTGATAAAAATTAAAAATATAAGGAAATATTATTTTTAATATTAATAATTTAATAAAATATATTCTAATGAATTTTTAACATTACTAATTTATTTTATTCCAAAAGCTTTTAAAATTTTATTCTAATAAATTTTTTATAAAAATAGAATAAAAATGTAATGAAATATTATTTTCATTTTCATTACATTTATATTAAATGGCCTAAAAATTTAGTTAAAAACTATTTTTATACTTATTTATTTTAATTAAAAAGTTTTATAAATAATTATTTAAAAAATTAAATTAAGAATATTAAAAATAATATTTACATAATATTATATTAAAAAAAAACTACATCATCCATCTCTCTCTTTCTCTCTCTTGTCTTTCAATTCCGTGGCCCTCTCTCTTCCTTTTCTCTTTCCACCTCCCTCTCTCTCTCTCTCTCTCACTCTTTCACATTCTCTCTCTCCCTGCCAATTGTTTTTTTTAACTGAATACGTCAAATCATTTGGCTTATTCAGAATGCCTCAAATCGTTTAGCGTATTCAGAATACGCCAAATGATTTGGCTATTTTGCTCCTTTTTAAATACGCTCCTTAAACTAATTTTAAAAAATACCATGCTTTTTTCTAAAATTTGTCCAAAAAATAAATAGAGTTTATGTACAGATTTTTTTGTAATTTTAAATTTAAGTATCTTCCATCTTTATATTTGATTCTTAATCTAAATTTAATTTACATACCGATATATAATTTAATATTAATTATTATTAATATTTAATACATATTTAGATATACTTTAAACATATAATTTGTATAACAAATTTATATTATAATGCTTGAGTGTTGCTTTTTGGTGAATCATAATTATATGTATTAAATACTCATTTAAAATTTGTAACAAATTAAATTTATATTAATTTTTTAAATTAAATGCTTTAAAAAATTGGGATTGGTTCACCGATTGAATGGGCAATTCATCTCCGTCATGGCGAATTATTAAGGAAGGAGCAATCTATTTAAAGCCTATAATAAGATGGAAAGTGCATTTTGGAAACAAAATTGACATCTTAAAAGACATATGGTTACTTGACAGGAGATTGCTTAGATGGCATGCGACTTGTAATGCAAATGAACTTCAAGATAAAAAGGTTTCTTTCCTAATAAATGAAGTTGGAACTTGGGACAAAGAGATATTGAAAATATATTTCTATGAAGAAATGGAAGATTTGATTCTACAAATATCTATTGGAACTGAAGATGCCGAAAAAGAGGTTGAATTCATCAATACAGATACAGGTAGATCAATAACATCTTTGTCTTATGAAGCCAATTGTCAAAAACAAGGAGGAAATATGAGAGATGTAAAGTCCGGATTGGTTTTTAGGCCTATGCTAATGTCCCAAGGCTAACCAGGAGGGGGGGGGGGGGGGGGGGGGGGGGGGGGAATTGGTAATTTTAAAATCCCTCTTGAAATGTTTTATAGAAAATCAAATATTAAAAATTATGCATCTTAATTTTATATTGAAATATGCTTTTCAACCACAATAAGAAGATTGCAGAAAATAAAAATGCAAAAAATAAATTGACACATAGATTTATAATGGTTCAGTCTAACAAGACCTACGTCCACTCCCTGAATAAATTGTCCCGTATGAAATAAATTAGAACAGTACGATAAGTTTAAAAAAAATACAAATTTTAAACACTTCTAGTGTGTATGTGCACAGTTACTCAATTACAATCACATTCTCTCAGGCTCAATAAAATAAAAAATAGAGACTCCATTTATAATGAACCCTAATCTAATCTGATTTGAAATTTTCAATAATCTGGAATATGATTTTTCTAAAATGTTAGTACACATAAATAATAAAAGCAATACATTCAAAATATGTTAGAAGAAATAGTAATTAAAATAATAATATTTGGAATCATAAAAAATATACATGTTGCAAGAATCTCAGTAATAAAAAAACTAAGTTGCAACAATCTCAACAATCTCCCATCTTTTTATGATGACAAATCAATTATTATTTGAGTTAATATGCATAACCTAAATTTCTCCTTAGCTTCCTCTAAAAGAATGAACATGTGAATATAGGGAGATTCCATGAAGAGCACACAAAATAATTTTTTATTTTTTAAAACAAAAATATATAAACACAAAAATAACAAAATCCAAAAACAAAAATCCAAAAACACAAACACACTAAAAAACACGAAAACATAAATACACAAAAACACAAACATAAATAACAAAAATACAAAAAACAAAAATATATAAACACAAAAACAACAAAATCTAAATATACAAACATGAAAACACGAACACACTAAAAAACATAAAAACACAAACATAAATAACATAAATACAAACAATATTATTAATCCCCCTTTTGATAACAACAAAAAGAGAAGAAGAAAAAAAATGAAATGTAGGATTTCAAACGAGAAACCAAAAAAATTGATCTTGAAAGTGATTGTAATATAGTTACAATAATAAAATTAATTACATAAGATGAAAAGGAAAGATTAAAAAATTTTAAATTAAAGAACAATTTAGATAAGAAAAGTTTATCAATGTCATGATGCATTATAGATAATTAGATAAGGATGATTATTGCAAAAAAGATGAAATGAAGATTAATTAATTTTAATTTTCAATATAAAATATAATTAAAAATTAGATTGATTTGAATTAAAGACTAAATGATAGATGAAAGAACATAAAAATTCAATTGGCGGCATTGCACATCTTTTCAAAGATTTGTGCACATTATGTGCATATTTTTCTATTTGGGCTAATTTCATGCCTCTTTTCATTTTGCGAACTATTGCGTATTCTTTTATTTTTGTACATATTGTATATTTCTTTTTTGATATATCCTTTTTTTTAATTTGGTCTTTCTAAAATCATTAATCTAAAATCAAACTTCTCTAATAATAAAAATAATTATATTTAAAAAGAAATAAAAAATAATAAGACATCAAAATTATAATAAAAATATTAAAATTACGTTTGCCTAAAAAGAACATGAAATTGAAATGCTTAACTTAATTAAGTTATAAGTTAATGTAAGGTTTATTTAAAAAATGAGATTTCAAAATGAAATTAATTTTGTAATTGCAAGTTAATTTATAACATATTTTTAGATCAATTAAAAGTGGTTTTTCATATAAAAATACTCTAATTTAAAAAAAAAAAGAACAACAATAAATTCACAAAACATGACAGCTTTTATTGATATCAATTAAAATGATGGATATAATTAGTGCATTGATATCAAGAAGATAACATTTAAACATCAAAACCTAAAACATCATAATACTAAAGCAAGTACTACAACAGATACTTAAAAAGACATCATCACATCATATTACATCACAAACAAAAAGCACATCACAAGTAAAGGACTAGCAGAGGCAACGACAAAGAAGTATATCTAAAACTCAGAAGGGCCATGATCTGGAGGAGGAGGCTGATAAAAGACTGAGAAATAACTATTCATCATAGTTACATTCATGTTCACCGAGTCAAACTGATCGTGGATCCACCCCATATCTTCTTGGTATCGTGCATCCTGCTGGTTTAGCGAGTCTGAATTTGATCAAAGTGTTGATCAAAATAAGTCTACAACCGATCAAATCACTGGACCATTTCCTTAAAGTAATTCTGATCAGGTCCCTGAGCAGGTGCAGGTGCTCCCCCTTCTCCCTCAGTATCCTCACTAGAGCTCTCATTTCTCCCAAATAGAGATCGAAAAGAAGCATCAATGAAAAAGATTAGCATTTTAGTGGGAGGATCAGGATGAATAATGTAGTACTTCTTATCTAAATTGTATGCCACTAATTGTCCTAGAGTAATATTTTTCTTCCTCTTATGATGAGGAAGCCAAATTTCAAAAAAGTAGTGAATGTAATCCAAGATGAGTTGGGCCTCTTCAATAGGTTGTTTGGTCATGATCAAATATGTAACAGTGGATAGAATATGAGTTATATTTATCTGATCATCAGCCTTGGGAATGATTGAAGTTCTTAAGACATGCTAGATGACCCTAGCATTTTGATTAAATATGTAGATTCTCACTAAGTGACATACTTGAGTTACACCACTAAGAGTTTTATTGATCTCAGACTAGTTATAATCAGATTTAGAGATCAAGGTGTGTGCTCTAGTCCCATGAGTCCTTAAGTGAAGAAAAGTTCATAGATCTTCCTTAGTGATTTCCATACACTCTTTTTTGACAAAAGAAGTTATCATAGTTTCATAGTCATTGAACCTCATGTTTGCTAGGAAATAGTGAAAAGTCTCTATGTGGTAAGTTTAGATAAAATTTAAAATGAAAGAGATCTGGGTTGAAGCAAAGAGAGGCATGACAGAAAAATGGATTTCATCTTGAATGAGGAGTTTTGGTGGATATATACCTATAGAATGCATCCTATCTCTAGACAAGAAGTTGTCATCCCCACCCCTAGATGGCAATCCCTTAGTAACTCAAGAGCGCTTGGTAGAGCTTACCATTCCTAGGTTGGAGCCTCTAGAAGGATTCAAGAAGGGTTGAGAAGTGAATAGAAAGGATTTCAATGACCCTTCTTTAAAGAAAAATGACCCATCATACATTATGAAAATGGCTTTGTATGTACAATCTTGAGATCATATGGGATGAAAATTTTTTTCGTATGGATGAATATTAACGTTCAAAATGAAATGACTTTTCATAACCACACAATTTATAATGCATCCTTTTGTACATACTTTTTGACCATACAATCATACAGATAGGTGTTCATCCGGTTAGGTTCATCTCACATAAAAAATGACACATGGATCGTACATATGAAATATAATTTCATATGTACGATCAGTTATAATAACTGACTCTAACCGGATAACCATCCACATGCATATAGACGAATATGTATAGTTTGTACGTACGATGACCTCATTGTACAATATGAAAATTTATAAAAATCTAAAACTTTTTTGATGAACTCTGAGACTAATCAAATACATGCTACATAATTCGTACTATACATAAATATTTTATATAATACGAATAAAATACTTAGAAAATGAAATCCAAAAAAATTTCTCAAAGTCAGTTAACCTTACATAAGTGACAAATATCTAAACTGAAAAACTCACAAAATAAAAACACTCTCAATAAAAATAAAATCAAACACACATAACAAACATATCAAGTTTACAAAAATTTTTATTTAAGCATTAAGATCAATCACACATAACCTTATTATTAAGGTGCTAAATGTATCAAAGGCTAATGATTTTGTAAAAATATCTATAAGTTATTTTTTAGTTGAAACAAGATTCAATTTAATTTTTCCTTTCGCTACTTGATCCCTAATGAACTGATGCTATATGTCTATATATTTGGTTTTAGAATGTTGAATAAGATTCTTTGAAATGCAAATGGCACTAGTATTATAATAATAAATTGGAATTCTGCCTATTATAAATCCTAAATCAATCAATTATAATTTCAACCAAAAAACTTACCACATAACTTCCTAAGGAAATGTATTCAGCTTCAGCAGTAGATAGAGCTACATAATTTTGTTTTCTACTTGACCAAGAAATTAATAAATTTCTTATGAATTGACAAGTTCTAGAAGTACTCTTTCGATCAACCATATAACCTGTAAAGTCTGAATTAAAATATCCAATAATTTCAAATGAAGAGCTGTACTTAGGATACTAAATTCCTAAGTTTTGAGTTCCCAAAAGATATCTTAAAATTCTATTTACTGATGTCAAATATGATTCTTTTGAATCAGATTGAAACCTAAAATACAAACAAACACTAAACATTATATCTGGTCTGCTAGTAGTCAAATAAAGTAATGATCTAATTATACCTCTAAATTTCTTTTGATTAATGGATTTCCCTTTAGATCCTTATCCAACTAAATCGAGGAACTCATTGGTGTACTTACTAGTTTAGCATTGTCTATTTATATTTCTTAAGGATGTCCTTAAAATACTTTAACTGACTAAGAAATATTCCCTTCACAATTTGCTTAATGCTAAAACCATGAAAATAACTTAGATATTCCATTAAGCTCATTTCAAATTTACTACTCGTTATTTTAGAAAAATCATCACAAAGATTTTTATTTGTAGATCCAAAAATGATATCATCAGCATATATTTGAATAATGAGTATATCATCTCCTAATTTCTTTTTTTTTTGAAGTCGTGCATAAGCAATTCAATTAAAAGTAAGAAAAAAACCAACCTAGATACAAACTAAATTGGTAACATATCATCCTTGATCAAATTAATCAAAGGAGTCGGAACATCACCTAAAGAAAAGCTATCAAAAGTAAAGTTCCTATCTAATGCTAAAGTAGCACAAAAATCTGCTACTTTGTTACACTCCCTATTAACATGATGGAAAATGATTTTATTAAAGTCATTTAGGAAGTAAAGTTCTTTGTCCAGCCCAATATCCAATTGCCAATCAACTTTCTTCAAAGAATCTTGTAAGAATGTAATCACATTGGCATTATCACTTTCAATGATAACACCCACACATTGAAGCATCCAATCTTGTATGTGCTCTCTAATCTCCACAATCATCTCCATCTCAAGCTGGGCAATGTCCTAATGAGTCTTATTCTTACCAAAAGCAAGAAGGAGTCTACCTTTATAATCTCTGAAAATACCACCAATACCACCTCTATAAGTACTCAATAAGGAAGCATCCACATTGATCTTGATCCAATCTAGTGGAGGAGGGTGCCAAGTACAAAAAGACTCCTTAGGGAGATTATCACCCCAGTTTACTAGATAAGGAGAAGATTTCAAATTTGCAAGAGACAGCACATTTGCAGCCACAGAAGAGCAGGGCAAAGCTATCTTACCATGCTTAACAACATTACAGTTTTTCCAGTTAAGAAAAGCAGCCACACAGTAGAGTCTAACCTAGCCGATTTTACTGCTAGAACAACTTCTCATTTCCTCAAAACATCCATTCAAAGAGTTAAAAACAGGAATGCAAAACCCCCATTCTCGGATTTTGTCGACAATTTCCTATAGACACTTGCAATGAACAATAATATGGTCATAATTCTCCACCACATTGTAACCTCTAGCATAGCGATCATCATCTGCAAGTCTTCAGAATTTTAGAAAATGCTTAGTGGGGATAGCAAACTTACTAAGCCTCCACTAAAAAATTTCCACATTAAAGTTCAGGTTTAATCTCTTAATCCAGCAGTAAAAATCCATGTTATTACTAACACCACCCCATTTCATCACACTATCAAATGCCAATGCAGAAATAGTCCTTCCCGACAACTTACAGATTGTTTCCAGCTGATCCTCCCGTTGGTAACTAGTGTGTAGATTTCTAATGATGCTTACAAGATCCTCATGGAAAAAATTAAAAAGCTTTCCTTCATCCCACTCACCATCATCATAAATGAAGTATTGAAAATTTAAATTTTCCAAGGCGTTACAGTCCGCAAAGGTAGGCCACTCATTTAGACATTTATCCAATATCCATGTGTCACTTAGAACATTAATTTTATCTCCTCTTCCCACTTTCCATCTCACAACGGGCTTCAAGTGTTTACCTCCATCCTTAAGTAATTTCCAGGCACTAGAAGAACCTCTCGAACAGCTGCCATTTAGAACATTTTATCTGAACTTGGTTTAGGGTTTAGGGATATAATTCCAGACTAACCTTGCCCGTAGAGCACCACTCCTAGCTATGATAGATTGAATACCCAAGCCACCAGCCGTAGTTGGATTACAAATGTCTTCCCAAGCAACATAATGCAACCTAGGTTTCCCATTCTGTTTATGCCAAATAAATTTCCTGCATAGCTTCTCAATCTCGTGAAGCACCAACTTAGGCACCAGGGAATGAGTAACAGCAAAACTCGGTAAAGACATCAGAGAGGATTTGATAAGAGTAATCTTACCTCCCAAATAAAGAGACTTCTTCCTCCAAACATTTAATCTATTCGAGACATGGCTTAGAAGATCCTGAAAGTCAGCCACACCCAGTCTCCTTAAAGAAATCTTAATATCAAAATACTGCAATTCCTTGACCACCCGGAAACCCAGAATACTAGCCACCTTATTCTTATGAGACCTCTTAACAATCTTTCTAAAAATGATATGGGATTTATTAACATTTACCCTTTGGCCTGTCCAATTACAAAAATCCTCCACAATGTCTTTTAATAAACGAGCCAAAGTTGTAGTAGCCCGAGAGAAAAGCAACATACCATCTGCATATAACAGATGAGTGATCATAGGCCCTCTAGGAGAAACTTGAATGACCAAATCTTCTCCCCTTTGCTCAATTGCATTAGATAATAGTTAAGAGCACAAAATAAAAAGATATGGAGATAGGGGGTAGCCTTGCCTGAATCCACAGTGAGCAACAATCCACTTAGTGAATTTCTCATTCAGGATAATAGAAAATCTTGCATTTATCACACATTCAACTAATAGCTTTGAAAAGGCAGTGGGGAAGCCATACCAGAGGAGAATATGATTCAATGTTGACCAGCCCATACGGTCATACGCCTGCTCCATGTCTAGTTTCACAGCCATCAGCCCCTGTTTATTTCTAGAAACTTTAAATTTATTGAAAACATCCCAAACTAACAAGCAATGCTCTGAAATTGACCTCCCTGGAATAAAAGCAACCTGCTCATCTGAGATCATCTTGGGCAAACAAGACTTCAATCTGTTAACCAACATTATGGCCACAATTTTGTAAGTGCTTCGACATAGACTGATGGGTCTATAATTAGTAGGCTCAACCGGATTCATAGTCTTAGGAATTAAGATAATGAGTATATCTTTCCATTCCCTGTGCATAACTCCTGATATAAGGAATTTATTAACCGCATTCCAAGTGGTGTCACCTACTAACTTCCAGTAACTTTTGAAAAATGAAGATGTTACTCCATCAAGTCCCGGAGACTTATTGTTGCCTTGTTGAAAAATTGAAATTCTGCATTCCTCCGTAGTAAAATCTGTATCCAAGACAGCAACACTCACATCACTTAACTTCTGATTGTCTGAAGGAGAAGGCCACCCCATCAGATCACAAGATCTGTGTTTCCATTTCTTCTCAAAGAATTGCAAAAATACTTGCTCTATTTGGTCTTCTTCCTCTACCAGATCATTGTTGGCATCCTTAACTTGCCTAATCCATTTTGCATTTCTACGGGCAGATGCAAAATTATAAAAGAACTTTGAATTAGTGTCCCCTTCCTCAAACCACCTGGTTTTTGCTCTTTGGTTCCACCAAACAGATAGTCTTCTAAGAGTAATATTTAATTCATGAACCTTTCTTCTAATATTTAACAAATCTCCTAATTTCTTCAAAAAGAGAGTGGTGTCCACACTTTCTTTTACAAAAGATCTCTCTAATATAAAAGTGCTTAACCTCTCATACCAAGTCATAGGTGACTGTTTCAACCATACAATATCTTTTTCAATTTATACATATAATTAGGGAATTTAAAACTTTTAAAACTTGGAGGTTGTTTAACATAAATATTCTCTTATATCACCCCATTCAAAAAAATACTTTTAACATCCATTTGAAATAATGTAAATCCTCTAAAATAGGTAAAGACTAATAAAACCCTAATTGTTTCAAGTCTTACTACAGGGGTAAAAGTCTCCTCAAAATTAATTCCTTTATTTTGATTATACCCCTTAGCCACCAATCTAGCCTTATTTCTAATAATAACTCCCGAATCATTCATTTTGTTTTTAAATACTCACTTAGTTCCAATTATACTTTGATCCTTTGACCTTTCAATTAATACCCAAACATCATTTCTAATAAACTAATTTAACTCTTCTTGCATGGGGCAAAATCCAAAATTCATAAAAAAAATGCTTGATTAATATTTATGGGTTTGTTTATTGAAATAAAAGAAGAATGGTTAACCTCTTTGCTATGTCCATGCCTAGTCCTAACACCCTCAACGGTTCACCTAGAATCAATTTCTTAGGATGGTTTTTAGAAAATTTTAATTCTCTAGGCAAAGGTTATTATTTCTCCAAATTTTCTTCCAAATTTATCTTTTCAATCCCTCGGGAGTTATTTTCTAAATGATCCTCTTCCAAATTTGGCTCTTCCAAAATTCAAGATTCATTAAATACGACATGTATGGTTTCCTCAACTACCAAAGTTCTTTTGTTAAATACTCTATATGATTTTTTAACACTAGAGTATCCAAGAAAAATTCCTTCATCTGATTTTGGATCAAATTTTCTAAAAGGAGATTTTCTATTATTATGTATAAACACCTTACATAAAAAAATATGCAAATATGATAAGTTAGGTGTTCTCACTTTTAGAAGCTCATAAAATATTTTATTTAGTTTTGATATAATGTTTACCTGATTTAGAGATTAACATACTATACTAATCGCTTCAGTCCAAAAATATTTAGGAAGTGAATATTCTATTAACATGGCTCTAGTAACTTAAATTAATGTTCTATTCTTTCTTTCGACTACCTTATTCTACTGATGGGTCATAGGTGTAGAAAAATTATGATCAATTCCATTTTCTATATAAAAATCATAAAAATTGTTTTTTTTAAATTCACCTCCATGATCACTTTGAATTATTAAAATTTCATATCCTAGTTTCCTCTGAATCCAAGTCAAAAAGTCACTAAATTCTTCAAATGATTCACTCTTATAAAATAAAAATTTAACCCATGTGAATTTCAAAAAATCATCAACTATCACAAATCCGTATACCTTCTCTCATAGACTTATAGTGCTAACCGGTCCAAAAAGAATCATATGAATTATTTCTAATGGTTTTCTATTTCTAAGATCCTTAGTGGAATGAAATGAGAACTTTACCTATTTTCTTAATTGACATGCATCAAAAAGGTGATCTTTAGTAAAGTCTAATTTTGGTATACCTCTAATAAGTTATAAAAGTTCGTTCGGGATGTTAAGCCCTATGAACTTAGTCCCAAGCTAATCAAGAGGGGGGGTGAATTGTTATTTTAAAAACTCTTTTCACAAAGAATGAAAAACACATAAACCAAATCTCACCACAAAAATAAATGCGGAATTAAAAGTGCGGAAGCAAGAAAATAAGAATATAGGAATTTATAGTGGTTCAGTCAACTCGACCTACGTCCACTCTTTGGAGGCACCCTCCAAGTATTACACTACAAAACGTGACTCTCCTTTAGCCCCCACGGCTAGGCGGAGAAGCCCTTACAAGAACCTCCTTTTTGCCACCCAGGCAAGGCAGAGAACCTACCTCCTTTTGCTTCCTCCTGAAGCTGGCAGAGAACCACAACCAAAAGCAAACTCCTTACCTCTACCGACTCTTCCACGGATGAGAAACTCCAGACGAAAGACAAGCAGAGCGATCCTTGAAGCAACCCTTGTGAATCCCCTCACAAGCTCCCCCTCACAAGATCCTCTCTCTCTCTTCCTCTCTCTCTTTCTCTCCTCAAGGTCTTCGCAGGTAAAGGCAGCAGCCAAAGGTGTTCAAAAACGTTGAACAAGAGCTCTTTAAATAGAAGAGCTTCAAAGGAGCTCATTAATTGCAAGTTGCCGACATTATCGTCTAGGCCGATATGGACATCGGCCTGGCCGATCAGTACAAATCTCAGAAGATCGGCCTGGGCATCGCCCTATTTTGGGTGCTGGATGATTGAAATTTGGCTTGATCGTCCTGGCCGATCAGTTCAAATCAGAGGCAAATCGTCCTGAGCATCACCCTATTTTTGAGCTGGCCGATATTTATCGTCCTGAAGTAACTTAAGGTTTTTGACTAGATCGTCCTGGCCGATCCTATGATCGTCCAGGACGATATGATCGTATCAATCATCCTTAATTACTCCCTTGATTTCCTGATCAATTAAGGCATAATTTGATAATTTCATCCAGGCCGATCCTTGGATCGTCCTGGCCGATAATTTAAAAATACAGTATACCTTAATTGTCTATGGCGGCTACTTCTTTCTATTTTGAGCTTATCGTCCTGGCTGATACACGTATCGTCCAGGACGATATGTTAATGGCGGCTGCCTTAATTAAGAATCCTTATTTAGACTTTCTGTTTTAAGCTGATCGTCCAGGACGATATAAATATCGGCCTGGCCGATGTGGGTAAAAATAGAAATTCTAAGTCTCTCAAGTGTGTGTGTGTGTAGGGTTACTTAGCATCAGTCTCTTTGACCATTACAAGTAGACTCAAAAGGTAAAAAATAACAGTACAGACTAACTCAACCCTAAACCTACGCAATCTTGAACTGGCTTTCTATTGATCGTCCGATCTTTGATTCCTGAAAAGTTAGAAGCAACAAGTAGTCCAAGAGAAATAGTGTTTGTCAATCATCAAAACATAAGTCAAGAAAATAGGTCTGCAACAATCTCCCCATTTTTGATGATGTCAAAACACTACGAAAATAGTTAATAGCAAAAATTCAGGATTGATGAAAAAAGGAACCTCATAAACTTCTCCCCCTTTTGACATATCAAAAAGGAGGGTACAAGAAAGCAAAGCAAGGAGATCCCTCTTTCCTTTTTTTTTTTTTTTTAACCAAGGCATGAACATGATATAGTATTCCATGTGATTGATTTAAAAATTTGTGAGTTAATGTGTTAATAAGCTCATCAATCTATAGAATAGTAGAATATCCGATCATGGTTACCCTTAGCTCAGACATTTTCTTAGGATATAATCATCTTTTGAAATCAATGACCTAACTCAAGAAATTAATTGGATATGAGAAACGGAATCCACCCTTCACTTGGCTTAAGAAAAAAAACATCTTTATAAAATAATGAAGTAAAGTAAATTTGTCACAATCGCAAAATAATCAAAATCAAGCCTCTGATAACCAACACTTTTAAGTTATAAAAGATTTAAAAAGGGAGAATAGCTTGCTTTTGAGTGGGCTCATTTTATGCCTCTTGTCAATTTCGTGGCGCTTTGCGCATCTTTTTAAAAATTTTTCAATTTTTGGTGTCTTTGCGCATCTTTTGTTGGCATCATTGGCCAAATTTTTTCTTTTTGCTAGCTATATTCTCTTTTATAATCTTTTAAAAAACAAAGTTATGAATATATCTTCTCAGATATTAGAGAATAGGAGCACTCTCTCTAACATAAGGAAGAGTTACGACAAGCAGAATTAATAATCAAAGACAAGAGTAACGAGAAATCTTGATGTGATAGAAAGACTTTAAACATTATAAGTATAAGATAGATTTGCTTAAGCAAACTTAAGAAAAGATCTCAATTCCATAAATAATCTTTGACTTGAGATAGACTTTTGATTAAAAAAGAAAACTATGCCACTAAAATAGGTTAGAGAAAGAGACACAATCACAAAATATTCCTACCTATCTAAGAGATTGAGTAGATAAAAACATATTGACTACAAATTTCCAAAAGCAAGGACAAGGAGTATAATACCATATTAGCGATGATTTTAAAAACTAAGTAAAGAGAGACAAAAGGAAAAATAAAATACAAAAAAAAGTTAAAACAACAAGTAGGAAACAAAAGCAAAAGAAAAGAAAAAGAAAATAAAAAAGTTTCATGCATTTATGTCAATCACACCCAATCTGGTCCTTAAAGAACTGAAAGTGTTGAAGGCCAGTGGTTTAGTAAAGATGTCCGCCAGTTGATTTTCAGTTGTCACATGGTGTAACTTAATGTCTCCCTTAGTCACATGATCTCTAATGAAGTGATGCCTAATGTCAATGTGTTTAGTCCTTGAATGTTGGATAGGATTCTTAGAGATGCATATGGCACTGGTGTTGTCACAAAAGATTGAGATGGTGCTTACATGTAATCCTAAATCCAATACCTGTTATTTCAACCAAAGGACTTGGGCCACACAACTTCTAAGAGCAATGTATTCAGCTTCAGCAGTGGAAAGTGCAACAGAGTTTTGCTTCCTACTAGACCAAGAGACCAAAAATTATCTAATGAATTGACAAGTTCCAGAAGTGCTCTTTCTATCCACCTTGCATCCTGCAAAATCAGAGTCAGAAAAACCAATAATCTCAAAAGAAGTGCTATGTCTAGGGTACCAAATCCCTAATCCTTGTGTCCCCAAAAGGTATCTAAAAATCCTCTCAACGGCAGTCATGTGGGATTCCTTAGGGTCAGCTTAAAACCTAGCACAAAGGCAAACACTAAACATGATGTCAGGTCGGCTAGCAGTCAAGTAAAGTAAAGATCCAATCATGCCTCTATACTTCTTCTGATCAACAGACTTACCACTTGGGTCCTTATCCAATGGAGCACTAGAAGTCATGGGAGTGTTAATTGGCTTGACTTTGTCCATCTCATATTTTTTCAAAATGTCATTTATGTATTTTGTTTGATTTAAAAAAGTTTCATCCTCCAATTGTTTTATGCTAAAACCCAAAAAATAGGACAATTCTCTCATCAAACTCATCTCAAACTCTCTACTCATTATTTTAGAAAAATCATCACACAAATTTTTATTAGAAGATCCAAAAAGTATATCATCCACATAGATCTGAACAATGAGTAAATCATCTTCAACTCTTCTAAGAAAAAGGGTGGTGTCTACGCTTCCCTTGACAAACTCCCTCTCTAGTAAGAATGTGCTAAGCCTCTCATACCAAGCTCTTGGTGCCTGCTTTAAACAATACAAAGCCTTTTTTAATTTAAACACATGATTTGGAAATTGGGAGCTCTCAAATCCTGGTGGTTGTTCTACAAAAACATCTTCTTTTATTTCCCCATTTAAAAAGGCACTCTTGACATCCATTTGAAAAGCTTAAATCTTTTATAACATGTAAAGGCTAATAGCACTCTAATGGCTTCCAATCTAGCTACAGGGGCAAAAGTCTCCTCAAAGTCTATTCCTTCTATTTGATTGTACCCCTTAGCCACCAATCTTGCTTTATTCCTCACCACCACTCCTGAATCATTCACCTTGTTCTTAAAGACCCACTTTGTTTCAACTACACTTTGTCCTTTAAGTCTTTCCACAAGTTCCCAAACATCATTCCTAACAAATTGATTCAATTCTTCTTGTATTGCTAAAATCCAAAACTCATCAGAAAGGGCTTGGTTAATAGTGGTGGGTTCAGTCATAGAAATAAAGGCAAAGTGGTTTACCTCCTTCCTAAGTCCATGTCTAGTCTTAACTCCACTAGAAGGGTCTCCTAAGATTAAATCCTTGGGGTGACTTGTAGAGTATCTCCATTCTCTAGGCAAAGTGTGTGAAGTTTCTCCCCTTTCAACAAAGTTCTCTACTCCTTGGGTGACTCCTTCTACTCCTCCATTACTTAGGTGATCACTCCCCTTCCCCAAATTTTCTACTCCACTTGTAATCTCTCCAACATTATCATCTTCTACTCCATGTTTCTTAGGATCAGACTCATCAAAAACTACATGGGTTGTCTCTTCCACCATCAAAGTTCTCTTGTTAAATACCCTAAAAGACTTCCCAACACTAGAATATCCCAAGAATACTCCATCAGATTTAGGATCAAATTTTCCCAAGTGAGACTTCCCATTGTTGTGAATGAAAACCTTACAACCAAATACATGAAGGTGGGAAAGATTGGGTGTCCTACCCTTAAGGATCTCATAGGGTGTCTTCTCTAATTTGGCTCTAACATTCACCCTATTCAACACATAACAAGCTGTGTTAACCGCTTCAGCCCAAAAGTATTTTGGAAGTGAATACTCAGCAAGCATGGCTCTAACGGCTTCCACCAAGGTTCGGTTCTTTCTTTCAGCTACCCCGTTATGCTGAGGGGTCCTAGGGGCTAAAAAATTGTGGCTAATCCCCTTGTCCTCACAAAAATCTCCAAATCTTTCATTTTCAAACTCTCCCCCATGATCACTATGGATGGTCAAAATCTCACAACCTAGCTTT
The DNA here is from genome assembly GCA_022539455.1 of Dendrobium nobile. NCBI lineage: Eukaryota > Viridiplantae > Streptophyta > Magnoliopsida > Asparagales > Orchidaceae > Dendrobium > Dendrobium nobile. The sequence continues at coordinate 16,970,983 of CM039724.1, read as the reverse complement.
TTCTGAATCAGAGTAGAAAATGTTTTAAACTCCTCAAAAGACTCATTTTTATGTGAAAGAAATCTAGTCCAAGTGAACCTCGAGTAGTCATCAACAATCACAGAACCATAGACTTTCCCTCCCAAGCTGGCTGTGCTAATGGGTCCAAACAAATCCATGTGAAGGACTTCTAAAGGTCTAGAGGTGCTAATGTCCTTAATGGGGTGAAAAGTGGAGTGAACTTGCTTTCTTAGTTGACAGGCATCACAAAGGTGGTCTTTTGAAAACTTAAGTTTGGGGACACCTCTAACTAGGTCCTTTTGGGTCACTTTCCTAAGGGTTTTCATACTTGTATGATAAAGCCTCCTGTGCCACAACCAAGAATCATCAATCACAGTTTTTAAGCTAAAAGAAGCAGAACATTCAATGTTATTTAAATCAAGCATGTAGACGTTGTTGATCCTCTTTCCCTGCAAAATAGTGTTGTTACTTAAACTTACAATGCATGAATCCGCAAAGAATTGCACGATAAAGCCTTTGTCATAGAATTGACTGATGCTGAGCAAGTTGTGCTTCAATCCATCTACAAGCAAAACATTTTCAATCATAAGGTTCTTGGAGTTACCAATTATACCTGCTCCTACCACCTTCTTGGTGGTGTTATCTCCAAGAGTAACCTTGCCTCCAGTCCTGGACTCTAGTATAACAAACTGGCTAGCATCACCAGTCATATGTCGAGAGCATCCACTGTCCAGGTACCACATACTCTCATGAGGTCTTTTGTGAGAGCCCTCCTGTAAAATTATCAAATGTTAGATTTAGGAACCCAAGTAGGTTTGGGTTCCTTCTTATGAAGAGAAGAATGCAATGCATGTGTGGTATGATGTGGATCATGCACCTTAGGTCTCCATACCCAATATGTACTATGATGAATCGTGCAAGTGTGTGAGATGTGTCCTAACATGCCACATGAAAAACATCTAACTCCAGAAAAGGAATTTCTTAAGTGATTTGAGTTATAATGCCTCTTCCTTGGTTTTGGCAATTGATCAAAAGTAGATGTCATCCTAGTTTTCTTATATGTTTCTAAATCATTTTGAATCTTCAAATTAGTGCTTTTTAAAACTTCATTTTCAATCCTCAAATTTTTCTCAATCTCCTTAGACTTCTCAAAATCAGATTCAAGTGATGTGTGTGTGACTTTTAATGCATCAAATTTTTCAACTAGCTCACAATGATTTTAATTTAACTCATCAAATTCATCAAGTAAAGTCATGTGATTTGAATCAATTGTTTGATGTTCTTTAATCAAAATTTCATGCTCTTTTTGTAGATTTAAAAATTCTAATTTCAAGCTAGTATGTGTTTTCTTTAATTTCCTATATGATGCATGGATTTTTTCTGAAACTTCAAGAAGTTGATCGTAAGAAAGTTCACATACCTCTTCTTGATCACTTTGATCTTTTCCCATGAAACACAAGTTTGTAGTTTCTTCCTCTAGTTCAGTCTCAGAGGAGTCAGTACCAAATTCTGCCCAAAAACTCCTTTGGTTTTTCTTCTTGTCCTCCTTAGACTTAGCTTTCTCCTCACCTTTTCCTTTGCTTGATTGATCTCTAAGCGTAGGGCAATCAGTTCTCACATGTCCAGGCTTCCTGCATTCAAAACAAACAACATAAGAAGATCCTTTAACATGTTTATGATCCTTACCTTTTCTCCAACTTTGATGATGCTTTTATTTCTTCCTTAGAAAGCTTTTGAATTGCCTTGTGATGAAGGCAATTTCATCGCTTTCAGACCCGAAAGATTTAGAATCCGATTTGTGCGCCTTCAGTGTGATTGTTTTCTCCTTTTTCTTCTCACCTGCATCAAGATTTCTTTGATTCACCCCTTGCTCGTAAGCAATGAGTGAGCCAAGTAAGTTATCAATGGAATAGGTGTTCAAATCTTTAGATTCAGTGATTGCAGTGATTTTTTCATTATAAGACGAAGGCAAGCATCTCAAAATCTTGTTAACTTTTTCATAATTCGAAAGTTCCTTTCCTAGTGCATGCAATGAAGTAACTATCTGAGTAAACCTAGTGTACATGTCAGAAATCGATTCATGAGATTTCATACAAAAAAGTTCGTAGTCATGCAAGAGAAAGTTCAAACGGGATTGCTTAACTTCATTAGTACCTTCATAGGTGATGCATAATTTATCCCAAATCTCTTTACCAGTTTTGCAAGTTGAAACACGCATGTAATCCTCAGATTTTAAAGTACAGAAAAAATAGTTCAAATATTTCGCATTTAATTGAGCTAAATCACGTTCATCGAAAGTCCATTCAGTAAAAGAAATTTCAGTTTTAATACCATTAATTTCACGAGAAGGTGGAGAATAACCTTCTTGAATAAGCATCCACATGCGATAATCAGTAGATTGTAAAAACATTGACATGCGAGTTTTCCAAAAGTCAAAAGGTAGGTTATCGAACAGGGGAGGTCAGGTAATGGAATACCCTTCCGTAGTGTTACGATTCCCAATGTTAGCCATGGATCAAATTCAAAAAGTTTTCAAACTTTAATTTTCGAATCTCGCTCTGATACCACTTGAAAGTTCGTTCGGGATGTTAAGCCCTATGAACTTAGTCCCAAGCTAACCAAGAGGGGGGGTGAATTGGTATTTTAAAAACTGTTTTCATAAAGAATGAAAAACACATAAACCAAATCTCACTACAAAAATAAATGCGGAATTAAAAGTGCGGAAGCAAGAAAACAGGAATTTATAGTGGTTCGGTCAACTCAACCTACGTCCACTCCTTGGAGGCACCCTCCAAGTATTGCACTACAAAACGTGACTCTCCTTTAGCCCCCACGGCTAGGCGGAGAAGCCCTCACAAGAACCTCCTTTTTGCCACCCCGGCAAGGCAGAGAACCTACCTCCTTTTGCTTCCTCCTGAAGCTGGCAGAGAACCACAACCAAAAGCAAACTCCTTACCTCTATCGACTCTTCCACGGACGAGAAACTCCAAACGAAAGACAAGCAGAGCGATCCTTGAAGCAACCCTTGTGAATCCCCTCACAAGCTCCCCCTCACAAGATCCTCTCTCTCTTCCTCTCTCTCTTTCTCTCCTCAAGGTCTTCTCAGGTCAAGGCATGCTGCCAAAGGTGTTCAGAAATGTTGAACAAGAGCTCTTTAAATAGAAGAGCTTCAAAGGAGCTCATTATTGCAAGTTGCCGACATTATCGTCCAGGCCGATATGGACATCGGCCTGGCCGATCAGTACAAATCTCAGAAGATCGGTCTGGGCATCGCCCTGTTTTGGGTGCTGGACGATTGAAATTTGGCTTGATCGTCCTGGCCGATCTCACGATCGTCCTAGCCGATCAGTTCAAATCAGAGGCAAATTGTCCTGAGCATCGCCCTGTTTTTGAGCTGGCCGATATTTATCATCCTGAAGTAACTTAAGGTTTTTGACTAGATCGTCCTGGCCGATCCTATGATCGTCCAGGACGATATGATCGTATCAATCATCCTTAATTACTCCCTTGATTTCCTGATCAATTAAGGCATAATTTGGTAATTTCGTCTAGGCCGATCCTTGGATTGTCCTGGCCGATAATTTAAAAATATAGTATACCTTAATTGTCTATGGCGGCTACTTCTTTCTATTTTGAGCTTATCGTCCTGGCCGATACAAGTATCATCCAGGCCGATTTGTTAATGACGGCTGCCTTAATTAAGAATCCTTATTTAGACTTTCTGTTTTAAGCTGATCGTCCAGGACGATATAAATATCGGCCTGGCCGATGTGGGCAAAAACAGAAATTCTATGTCTCTCAAGTGTGTGTGTGTAGGGTTACTTAGCATCAGTCTCTTTGACCATTACAAGTAGACTCAAAAGGTAAAAAACAACAGTACAGACTGACTCAACCCTAAACCTATGCAATCTTGAACGGGCTTCCTCTTGATTGTCCGATCTTCGATTCCTGAAAAGTTAGAAGCAACAAGTAGTCCAAGAGAAATAGTATTTGTCAATCATCAAAACATAAGTCAAGAAAATAGGTATGCAACAAGTTATTTTTGGAAATTGTTTATAAGATTCTTCATGCTAGCATGACAAAGTCTCCTATGCCATAACCATGATTCATTAGAAATTATTTTTAAACAAAAAGTATTAGGAGATGCAAGACTATTTAAGTCTAGCATATACATGTTGCTTACCCTATTTCCATGTAGTACATCAATTCTATTTTGACTTAATATATAGCTAGTGGGAAAAAATTTAATGTTATAACCCTTATCACATAACTAGCTAATACTTAATAAATTATTTTTTAAGTCTTCTACAAGTAAAACATTCTCAATGAAAAAACTATTCAAGTTGTTGATCAAACCTGTGCCAACCACTTTTCTTGTAGTATTATCTCCAGTGTAACCTTTCCTCCATTCCTGGCTTTAAACGATATGAATTATAAAGTGTCTTCAGTCATATACTTTGAACAACCACTGTCCAAGTACTAAATGCTCTCACGAGATCTTATATGAAAGTGTTTTTACAAAATAATCAAACATTAGTCTTGGAAACCCAAATAAGTTTGGGTTCTCCTCTTGACAAATTAAAATAAGATGTATGTATGATATGACTTGTTTTATGCATCTTTGGTTTTCACACTAAATGAGTTTTGCTATGTAAAGTATAAGTGTGTGAAATATGCTCAATCTTCTCATAAGTAAAACACTTAACATCAAGAAATTTTTTTTTAATCTCTGATAATAAATCTGTCTCTTCCTAGATTTTAAGATTATTGACTTCAAAATAGGATTAGTAAAATCTTCAAGTTTGGGGGGTGTCCTATTTTTCTCGAGAGATTTCACTTTCACTTTAAGAAATGTGTTTATTTCTTCTAACACATTAATATCATATTTCAAATAGTGCTCTCTATTTTTAGATTCAACTTTAAAAGAATTAATTTTTTTTTCTAATTCAGTGTAGGATGATTTTAGTAAATTATTTTTCTCAAATTCATCAAGTAAGCTCATGTGGTTGTTGTTAATCTGTGTGTGATCTTTCCTACGAATTTCATGCTCTTTTTATGACTCTTGTAATTCTAAGTTCAATCTAGAACGTATTATCTTGAGTTTTTTATATGCAGTATGAGTTCTTTCAAAAACTTCATGCAATTCATCATAGGTTAAGTCACATTCCTCTTCTTGATGTGACTGATTAAGATTATCGACCATTAAGCACAAGTTGGTGACTTCTTATTCCTTTTCTATTTTTGACGAATTTGAAGATGAGTCTGCCTAGAAAGCTCTTTGAAATCTCCTCTTGCCCTTCCTCACATTTGCTTTCTCTTATACCTTCTCCTTGCTAGGAGTGGCTTTAAGATTAGAGTAATTCATTTTTATATGTCCAGTTTTCCTGCATTCATAATAAATCACAAAATTAGAAATCTTAATATTTTTGTAGAACTTACCTTTATTCCACTATTAGTGTCTCCTTTGCTTTCTTTTAAGAAAACTCCTAAATTGCCTTGTCATTAAGGTAATGTCATCATCATCCTCAGGTCGTAACTGATCACTCTCCGAGTCATCCATTTTTAGAGCTATATTCTTCTCATTTTGCTGTTCTCCTGCATCAATCTTCCTTTGAGTCACTCCTTGCTCGTAAGCAATTAGTGATCCAAGGAGATTATAAATAGAATAAACATTTAAATCCTTAGACTCTATAATAGTAATTATTTTAACATCATAAATAGTAGGAAAAATAATGAATATTTTATTAACCATTTCAACATTTATTAGTTCATTATCTAATGCATGCAAAGAAGTGACTATTTGAGTGAATCTTATGTACATGTCAAAATTGGATTCATTGGGTTTGAAGAAAAATAATTCATAATCATATAATAGGATATTTAATCTAGATTGCTTCACTTCATTAATCCCTTATTATGTAATGCAAAGCCTATCCCAAATATCCTTTTCACTTTTATAAGTAGAAACCCGCATATAATATTCAGACTTAAGTGCACAAAAGAAACTATTTAAATATTTTGCATTTAATTATGTTAAGTAACATTCTTCTATATTCTAATTACTAAAAGGTATTTCAACTCTAATGCCATCTATAAGTCTAGTTGGCCTAGTATACCCTTCATGAACTAAAATCCACATGCGATAGTCAAGCAATTGAAGAAAAGTAGACATATGTGTTTTCTAAAATATAAAAGTGATATTTTTAAATAATAGAGGTCTAGTGATCGAATATCTTTTAGGTGTGTTTTGGTTTCTAAAAGTAATCATTATCATTTTGAAAAAGTAATCTAAATTTTATGTTTTGAAACAAAGCTCTGATATCTCTTATAAAGTCTAGATATATTGTTAAGCCTATGCTAATGTCCTAAGGCTAACCAAGAGGGGGGTGAATTGATAATTTTAAAAATCTTCTTGAAAATTTTTATAGAAAATCAAATATTATTCAACTTAATTCTATATTGAAATATGCTTTTAAACCATGATATAAGATTGCAGAAAATAAATTGACACAAAGATTTATAGTGGTTTGGTCCAACAAGACCTATGTCTATTCCCTGAAGACTCCCTCTTCAGGTATTGTACTATTACCAAATGTGACTCTCCTTTTGCCTCTATAGTAAGGTAGATAAGCCTTCATAATTTTCCTCTCTTCCAACAATCCCCAGTGCGGCAGAGAACCGTCATTCTTTCACACCTTCCAAGTGTCGGCAAAGAACCATTATCGATCCTTTCATACCCTCCAAGGGTCAGTAGAAAATCGTCATTCTTTCACACCCTCCAAGAATCGGCAAAGAACCAGATATTCTTCAAAGATCTTCTCTTGGCCAACTAGAGAGAAGAATGGAAGAGTAGTAACCAAAAACCAAAATAGATTCTTATCTTTGAGTAACCTTGTGATCCCTTCACACTCTACTTACAAGAACTCTCTCTCAAACACTCTCTCATAAATACTCTTTCACTTGCTCTTGAAAAATCATGAAGAACAACACTTTTCATGTCAATTTTAATGGATTTTTTATATGAAAGATTAAAAACTATTGAGAAAACTAAAAATTGCCATTTTGAGCATGTATAATTATATAGTACGATCATACTTTGTATGTATGAACAATTCAAAAATTGCTATGTACGAACCTGTATGAAAATTTTTGTACACACTAATCATCCAGTACGAACTATGTTTGTACTATATGAACTATAAGAAAATTTTTTTGATTCATCGGGTTGATAAGGTTCACCATATTTTTGTGCTCTAGACTTTGTCTGTATGAACAGGGCATTGTATAATACGATTCATTTAGAAAAATTTGTCATTCATCGGGATTAAAAGGGACCTGTCAAATTCATACTCTGGACATCATCTGTACGAACAAGGTATCTATAGTACAATCAGTTAAGAAAAAGTTTTGAATTTGTTGGGATGAAAAGGGCCCATCTAATTTGTACTTTGGCCATTTTGTGGCGTTCAGTCAATAAAACTTATTACGTTGAGTTCTTCAGAGATCAATTTGCCTGACCAATGATGTCAAGGGATTTCTAGAGAGAGAAAGTGGTGAGAGAATCTCTGGGATTTCAAAATTCTTTTTGGCGGTTCATGTTTTTTCTCGCGGCGGAACTGTCCGGCGTTCAGCCGGTCTTCCGGCGAGACGGTAGGATTCGATGGAGAATAAAAGAATTCTCCCATCGGATGCCTGGAAGAATTACAGGAAGAGTTTGGTAGTCTCGACTGTGGACGCTCAAGAAGTCTTCAATGGAGGATCGAAGGTCCTTGAGAATTTTAATCACAATTTTAAGAACTTGAAGGAAAGACCGTTGGTTATCAACGAGGGAGGACTGTTGAACAAGAAGGTGGTTCCGACCTTTGTTCCTGGAAAAGGTAAGGAATTGGTGGATAATTCCTGTCCTAATTTTTGTTCGTCTCCTCTGGTTTCGACGAATTTTGGAAAAACTATCAACAATGGAGGAGCTTCTTCTTCTGCTGGAAGGATTGGTTGTAATTCTAAATCGCTTCCCTCATCCCCATGTCGGCGGGATCTATCCAGTTCTCCGGTTATTGACAACTCAACAGATGCGAACAATGTGGATGTAAATTTGTCTATGAGAGAGAATTTTTTCCTTCCTAAGGATGTTCCGAAGACCTCTACAGGAAAGGTGAATTCGGTGTTGAGCAAGGGCGATGCAGTGAAGAATAATTCTGTGTGGAACAAACGTCCTTATCTGAAAGTAGATAATTTGGATCTGGGATCATTTCTGTCTGAAGATGGTAAAATGGCGCTGCTGCATTCTGATAAGGAAATGGAAAATGCTAACAAATTGAACAAATCACTGGTGGTGAAAATTTTTGATGAAAACATTCCATTCCATTTGATCAGCTCTGATCTGAGAAGGCTGTGGGAAAAGTTTGGCAAATTCCATATCACGGGTCTGGGACTAGGATGGTTTTTGTGTGCATTTGAAGATCCATTGGCTATTGAAAACATTCTTCTCGGTGGACCGTGGCTTATCAGAGGAAAGATCATTGGTTTGGATAGGTGGACGGTAAAGTTCAATCTAGCGTCAATGAAGGGAGTTACTGTGCATGTATGGATTAGATTGATTAATCTTCCTTTACAATGTTGGGACGAGGTCAACATTTGTAGGATTGCTTCGCTGCTGGGCAAACCTTTTCTTCTCGATGGCAATACTTTCAAATGGAGTAGAAGGGAATTCGCTCGGGTTTGCATACGAATCCCTCTTGACTTGGTGCTACCTCAAGGTGTGTGGGTAAAAGGCTTGGCAGGTGAATTTTTCCAAAAAGTGGAATATGAAGGTATTCCTAAGTTATGTTCCAATTGTGGCAAATTGGGACATGATACCAAAGTTTGTGGAGAGGTGAAAGAAAAAACTGAATTGAATTCTGATATTTCTATTCCCTTTAATGAGGCTAAGGCACAGGCGGCTAAATCAATTGCTGTAAAAAATGTGGCTGTTGAAGGAATAAAAGAAAATCCCTGGATCACTGGAGTCATGGTAGAAGAAAGTTCAAAAAAAAAACTTGAGAAACAAGAGGTCTTTTAGTGTTAAAAACTCTATTCCCATGAAGAAGGTTTTTGTGCCAAAAATTGTTGTTTCGAATTCGAATAAGGTTGGGGAGCTGGCTTCAGATCATAGAGAAGCTAATGAAATCCTTGGAATCCCAGAAGTGAAGAAAACAGATAATTCTGCTATTATTTCAACAGAAGCTGAAGGTGTTATAGAAACAATTGTGGAAGTCAAGGATAGTGTTGCAACTCCCAACAAGTTTTTTGTCTTAACAGACTTGGAAGATCTTAAGGAGAAGGAGACTGAAGCTATTAAGGTGCATGAAAATGAAGGCTTCGAGGAGGGAGAGATTCGGGAATCAGCTTCAGTAATCAGAGAAGGTCCAAATCAGCATTCTGCTGATTCTCAAATTATTGTCAAGACTTGTCCCGAGTCCACTTCTTGTGAAAAATGTATTCATTCTTATGAGAAGAAATCCAAGCTTTTGAAAGAACTCAAATCTTTGGGATCGGGTAATGTCATCCCTCATAATAGGAAGGGGGGAAGTGAAAAAACTAAAAAGGTGAGGGGTGTGAACCCCATTACCAAACAATGACTTCCTTATTATTTTGGAATTGTAGAGGGGCCAAAAAAATGGAGGCTGCCCTCTACCTTAAGGAGATTATTAAAGACCATCAGGTGTTCTTTATTGGTTTGTTAGAAACAAAAATCAATTCTCTTGATAATAACCATCTGTTGAAGTTATTGGGTAGAAATTGGGATTTTTTCACTGTTCCAGCAACGGGCTTATCTGGTAGTTTAATGGTGCTGTGGAGAATCGACCTAGCTGACTTTGTGGTGAAGGAAGCTACATCTCAAATGATTTTGGGAAATTTGATTGTTCACGGTAAAGGAAACTGGATGGTGGCATCAGTTTATGGCAGCACAGTTATGCAGTTAAGGAGAGACCTGTGGAAAGATCTGGAAAAGCATTGTTATAATAATCATCCAATGATTTTGGGAGGAGACTTCAATTGTGTTTTATCACAAGAGGAGAAACAAGGTGGAAAGAAGTTTTGCCTTGATCAAGGCTCGAAGGATTTCAGAAATTTTATGATTGCCAATGATTTACATGAACTTAAGTCCATGGGTTCTAAGTTCACTTGGTGTAACAACAAGAATGGCAATGCTCGTATATTGGAGAGGCTTGATAGGTGTTTAATCAATTCATCAGCTTTAAACTTGTTACAAATTGCAGTTGTTAAGCACTTATCTCGCATAGCTTCGGATCATTGCCCTTTACTGCTGAATATCTACAAGCCGATTGAGAAGATGCAAAAAGATATTCGATATGAAGAAACCTGGGCTACTTATTACGGGGCGACGGCTTTGGTAAAGAACTTATGGAACAAGAAAAGTTTGGCTGATCCACAAGCTTCCTTTAATCTGAAATTGAGAAGAACTCTTAGGGGATTATTCTATTTGAGCAAGGCAAAGTTCCTAGAGCTTAATTCCCTTAGAGATAGATTAAAGTTTGAAATTCAGGAAATTCAAAAAGAAGAAGATGAGGGTTGGATTTCTTTTGAAAAACTTTAGATTTTGAGATCTAAAATCAATGATCTCAATATCACTTTAGCTAGACTTAACACTTGGTGGAGACAAAGAGCTAAAGTGAAATGGATGGATGAAGGTGATTGTAATTCTTTCTTTTTACATGCATTTGCCAATGCTAGAAGGAACTCCAATTGGATTAATCATATCAAGACTAAGGAGGGGATTATCTCTGAAGATGTGAATGTTATCCAGAACACTTTTTCAGAATTTTACAATCTAAAGTGGCAGTATAGGGAATGTTCACTGGAGAATTGGCCGAACACAACAAGGACCATTGGTAATCTGGACAGTAATTTTCTCACGGCAGATTTCACTAAAGAAGAACTTAGGAAGGTTATCAAAAGCTCAGCTAGAGGCATATCTCCTGGATTGGATGGTTCTTCATTCTCTTTCTTTAAAGACTTTTGGGATACAGTTGAAGATGATGTGTGGAAAGCAGTGAATCACTTCTTTTTACATGGTACTATGGATCAGGCTTGGAAAGAGACTTTGATTGTTTTGATTCCAAAAATCAAAAATCCTCTGGAGCCGTCTCATTACCGTCCTATAAGTTTATGTATGACCATTTATAAAATTGTAGCTAAAATGTTGTTAAGCAGATTGGAGAAAATTATCCCTAAACTCATCACGGTTGACCAAGCAGCTTTTATTAAAGGTCGATCTCTAGCAGATCATGTCCTCATTGCTCATGAAGTTTTCAATAAATTCAGGTGGTCCAAGTCTAAAAAAGGGATGCTAGCAGTCAAACTTGATATGGAACAGGCCTATGACAGTATGGCTTGGCAAACACTCAGGCAAGTTCTTATTCGATTTAACTTTCCCACTAAATTTATGGAGCTTTTATTGAGTTGTGTTTTTGATCCAAAATACTGCATTTTGGTTAATGGCAAGAAGACTAATTGGATTGAAGGGAAATGTGGATTTAGGCAAGGTTGCCTCTTATCTCCATTTCTTTTCATTTTATGTGCTCAAATTTTTTCGGATGCTCTATCCTTGAGAAGGAAGGGGAAAGGAATTTCTATTTCCACTTCAGGACCGAAGATCTCTCATCTGCTCTATGCGGATGATATTCTTATTTTTGAGGAGGCAAAGATGAAAGAGGTGAAAGAATTGAAGGACATTATTTGCAACTATTGTAGCTGGACGGGACAGAAAGTTAATTCTGCTAAATCTATGATTCTTTTTGCTAAAAATACAAAAAAAAGAGGCCCAAGATAAAGTTGTCAACATTCTTAAATTCAATGTGGTCAAGGAGATGAACTATCTTGGGATTAAAATGACCTTAAGAAGAATGGTAGCATCTGATTTTCAACCTTTGTTGGAAGCTGCAGCTAATAGATTAAATACTTGGGGAAAAAACTGCATCTCTTTGGACGGTAAAATGATTCTTGCCAAATCAGCTTTCCTTTCTTTGCCACTTTTTCTGTCTACTCTTTCTCTGGTCCCTACTAGCATCTTGAAGAAGTTTGACAAAATGTGTAGAAGTTTTATCTGGAGCAAAAAGGAAGGTTTGGCCGGTCTTCATTATGCCTCATGGGATCTTCTTTGCAAACCAAAAATTGAAGGGGGGAGAGGCTTATTTTCTGCTTCCATGATGGTTGGTCCCTTAAGAGCAAAGTTTGCTTGGAATTTTCTAACAAATCATAATTCCCTGTTAAATACCATTATCAAAGCAAAATATGGTAAAGATATATGGTATGGAAGGTTGAAGAGTGGTTTTTCTCCTTCTTGGAAAATCATTTTGATGGGGGCTAAATTTCTCAAGAATATCATTAAATGGGAGGTTGCTAATGGCTGTTCTATCAATTGGATCCATGACTCTTGGATTTTAAATAAAAGTTTGGCATCTTGGCCGACTTTTATTAACATACATAAAAATCATGAAGACCATCTTGACTCTTTTATCACCAATGGCAATTGGGATACTACTAAATTGGAAGCTTATTTCGGTGAGCATCTTATTAATACCATTCTTGAAATCCCTATCAAGATTAATTTGATTCATGATTCTGTTGTCTTGAAGAACAAAATTTCTGGGAAATCCATCACGGCTTTGGCTTTTGATGCTGTTTTAGACCATCAAGAGGAGGTAAATAATTGGGAGTGGCTTAAAAAGTTTAAATTGAAACCGAAAATAGAATTCTTTTGGTGGAGACTTCAACATAATGCAATTCCTTCCAAAGCTTTCTTGTTCAATAGGAAACTCTGTGATTGTGCGGGTTGTCTTAGAGGTTATAAAGAAAATGAAGATATCAACCACATAATTGGGAGATGCTCCAAGATGATAAAAGTTACTAATATTCTGAGAAGTTGGGGTTTTAACATCCCAGTTTTCCAATGTTTTGAAGATTGCCGGAACAGCCTACAACATGAGATGGGGAAAGATTTGCTTTCAGGTAACATCCTTTGCAACACAGTCTTTTTAGTTTGGAAAAGCAGGTGTATGCTCGTTCATGGAAAGGGAGAAAATTCTGACTTCATCATAGCTGCCAATGCTATCTCCTTTGCATTGAGAACTAATTTTATTATAACCCGAAAGGAACACTGGGATGCTAACCAGCTCAGGCTGAATTCAACTTGGCATCCTCCTCCCTCCGGATGGGTTAAAATTAATATTGATGCTGCTCTTAAAAGAAACCACTTGGCGGGAATTGGTGGAGTAATCCGTGATGACAAAGGGAGGTTCTTATTAGCTTTTGGCAATAATTCCATACACTGGGACATCTCTCAATTAGAGTTATTGGCAGTTCTCAACATAAAGAACATGATCAAAGGATGGATGATAGAAGCTCAAGGTGTGATCATTGAAGGAGACAATCTTAATATCATCAAACTGCTAAAGAGTTCGATAAAAGATTGGAAGGTTAGTAGGCAAATTGATGAAAATTTATCTTTCTTGACTGATTTTAAACAAGTTCTTTTTTCTCATTCTTTTAGGAATGGGAACAAATTAGCTGATATTTGTGCTAATTTGGCTCTTGAAGGATCTTTTGTTTGGGAAAATCTTCAAGATATTTCCATTCCTCCTTCTTTCTTGTATTGCTTGAAGGAGGAATGTGATGCTTTAGGATTACTCTGATTTGTATTTTGGTGGCTTGTTCTTTTCTTTAATGCTATTTTTAGCATTTCTTCAAAAAAAAAAAAATTTGTACTTTGGACATCGTATGTATAAAGAACCCTTCATACAGTACGATCAATACTTAGAAAAATTTTCTTCCAACAGTTCATTTGTTTACTCGCAAGGGAAAATTACTGAACAAATCATCTCATATGAAATTAATTCATACAGTTTGATTAGTTTAAAAAATTAGAAATTTTAAACACTCCCTAGTATGTGTGTGCATAATTACTTAATTACATTCACACTCTCTCAGACTTAATAAAATAAAAAATAGACTCCATTTACTATGAACCCTAATCTAATTTGATTTAAAGTCTTTAACAATCTAGAGTATTATTTTTTTGAAATGTTAGTACCCACGAATAACAAAAGCAATACATCCAAAATATGATAGGAGAAACAGTAATTAAAATAATAATATTTGAATTCATCAAAAACATCCATGTTGCATGAATTTCAACAATCGAAAAACTAAGTTGCAACAATCTCAACAAGAGATATGAAATGGATGAAAAAACTTAAAGTCACTCAAAGGGAGTTCTTGTTTTGGTGGAGATTGTTGAATGATGCATTACCTACCAATATGTGGTTAATTCATAGGAAATTACATTGCAACAATCTAGGCAAAAATTGCAGGAGTTCGAAGAGATCATAAAGGAAGAATGATGTGTGTTTATGGAAAAAAACTTATTCACTAGGGTATTGCTTTTCTAGAGCTAAAGGTGGGATTTAATTTTGAAAATTTTATTCAAGAGTGGATGATTGCAAATAAATGAATAATTATAGAAGAAGACAATGTAAATATCATGAAGAAGTTTCAAAATATGATAAGGTTGAACACTGAGAAGACTAATAAAGCTCAAAGGGTGGACCTCTCTTTTCTTGAAGTTTTTAGCAACATTATTTTTCAATTTGTTCCTAAAGATTGTAATAAGGTGGCAAATTATTGCTCTCATCTTGCAATGTTATGTGATTTTTATTGGGACATATTTTTAGGCACTTAACTTCCATCAAGCATAGTGGACTTGATCAGGAAGGATTGTGATAGGTTTACCTTCCTTTATTTGCTTGTAATTGTTTCCTTTTTTTTAGCAGTATTAATGCAATCTACATAATTCATTCAAATAAAAAAAAGAAGGGCAATTCTAGCAAGCTCAATTTAATTTGAGGCAAAGCATGTTTTTAAAATGGACTGGACTAGATTGGTTTACCGGTTGAACCCATCAAACTAGATTGGTCCAATTTGTAAAACTATGTTGGAAGAATTTCCACTTTCTCAATCATAAAATATAAAAGGTTCATGGTGAAAGTTCGTAAGGGTTATTAAATCCTTATGAACTAGTCCCGAGGCTAACCGAGAGGGGGGGGGGGGGGGGGGTGGTGAATTGGTAATTTAAAAACTTCTTTAAATAAAAAGAAAAGTCCTCCTTTTCAAAGCTTTTTCAACATCTAAAAAATAGATGATTTTTTCCCTTAATACGAAAGCAAAATAATTTCATACTAATAGAAAATAAGAGATTTTAACCACACAATTATCACAAAAATAAATGTGAAAAATAAAGGTTAGAAAAGTAAAATTAAGAACAAACATAATAGAGATTTATAGTGGTTTGATCAACTTGACCTATCTCCACTCCCCAGAATCACACACTCCAGGTATTGCACTAAACTTATAGTGACTCTCCTTTAGCCCACAGCTAGGAGGAAAAGCTCTTACAAAATCTTTTTGCACCAAATTGGTGCGGTAGAGGACTGTAATCTTTTTTCCCTCCAAGAGATGGCAAAAAACCATAAATCCTTTCATAGGCAGAGAACCTTGAATCGCTTTCACCTTCCCTGATGCGATGAATCTTGCCAAAATCCACTTCTAGCTTCAATCCAATTAAAATTTTTACCATTATTCATGATAGAGAATTTCAGATCCACCACACATTCAAGTAAAATATTTGAAAATTTTAAAGTAAAACCAAAATATTATGATACTTGCTTTAGAGTAGACCAACCCAAACTAGTATAAGCCTATTCCATATCAATTTTGATCTCCATCAACCCTCTTTGATTTTGTATATTTGAACTTATTATACAACTCTTGGGCAAGTAACATATCATTTATCTAATTTGGACCATTGATTAAATGTAGGGCTGAGATCTGTGTGACTGTTCATATCATACAGTGCGAATATGGATCATACAATATGATAAGAATAGAATTTGAAATATTTTGTGAGTTAGTGATATATGTGTGTATAATGATCAAGAAACAACTTAAACTAAAATTTTTTTAATCATAAATAACAAACAATAACACATAATCATGCACATAAACAAACACATATAGCTTAACACATGTGACAGACTAATTTCAAATATATATATTTTTAATTTATTTATCTTGAATTAAGCATGACTATTTATAACACATAGTTTTATCGCCAATGTGCTAAAGGTGTCATAGGCTAAGGGTTTTGTGAAGTTGTCTACCACTTGATCTCCTATAGCTATATGATGCAATTTTATATCTTCTTTGGATACATGATCTCTTATAAAGTGATACCTAATATCTATATGCTTGTGCGGGAGTGTTAAAATAGATTTTTTGATATTCAAATAGCACTAGTGTTTTTACACATAATTGGAATTGTTCCTACAGTCTAAAATCTAAGAGTTGTTGCTTTAGCTATAAGATTTGATCGAGCAACACAACTCCCTATTACTATATATTCTGCCTCAGATGTGGAAAGGGCTATTGAGTATTGTTTTCTACTAGACTAGAAAACTAAAAAATTTCCTATGAATTGGTAGGTTCCAAAGGTGCTTTTTCTATGTACCCTACATCTTGAAAAATCAAAGTTTGAATATTAAATGATTTTAAACGAAGTGTTGTGTCTAGGATACCAGATTCCTAGGTTTGGAATGCCTAACATGTATCTAAGGATCCTCTTAACAACATTCATGTGGGATTATTTTGGATCAGCTTAAAATCTAACACAAAGATAAACACTAAACATAGTATTGGATATGATAGCAATTAAGCAAAAAAGTGATCCAATTACTCCCCTATGCTTTTTTGATCTACTAATTTTTCATTTGGGTCCTTATCTAATTGAATAGTAGAGCTCATGGGAGTGTTTATGGCCTTAGCATTATCCATTTTTTTATTTTTTAAGGATGTTCTTGATGTATTAATATTGGCTAAGGAAGGTTCTATCATCCATATGATTTATCCTAATCCAAGAAAGTAGCTTAGCTATCCCATCATACTCATCTCAAATTCTCTACTCAATATCTTTGAAAATTCATTACATAAGTTTTTTATTTGAGGATCCAAACAAGATGTCATTAACATAAATTTGGACAATGAGTAAGACTTCTCCTTCTTTCTTAAGGAAGAGGGTGGTGTCTTCACTACCTTTAATAAAGCCTCTATCTAGAAGGAATGTGTTTAGCCTTTCATTTTAAGATCTAAGTGCTTATTCTAACCCATATAAGGCCTTTGTTAGTTTGAATATATGATTTGGGAATTATGAATTTTCAAAATCTAGGGGTTACTCAACATAAATATCCTTTTAAATCACCTTATTAAGGAAGGCACTATTAGCATCCATTTGATATAGTTTAAAACCCTTAAAACAAACAAAGTCTACTAGCACCATAACGGCTTCTAATCTAGCTACAGGGGTAAAAGTTTCCTCAAAATCTATTTCTTTGATCTATTTATACTCCTTAGCTACTAATCTGGCCTTATTCCTAATTACTATTTCAGAGTCATTCATCTTATTTTTGAAAACCCACTTTATTCTAATAATACTCTGGTCCTTAGGTCTCTTGACTAGTTCACATACAATATTTCTTACAAATTAGTTTAGCTCTTCTTACATTACAAGGATCCAAAATTCATTAGTTAGGACTTGATTTATGTTGGTGAGTTCTATCATATAAATAAAAGCTAAATGAATGACTTCATTTCTATGTTCATGCTTAATTCTAACACCTTTAAATGGGTCTCCTAAACTAAGTTCTTTAGGATGACTAGAAGAATATTTCCATTCTCTAAGTATTTTTTCTTGAGGTTCTACTCTCTCTCTCCTATAGTAATTAACTCTACCCCCTGAATGTCCTCCAATTCTTCTTCTTTAGGTTTAGATTCAGAGGTGCTATTTGATTCATCAAATATAACATGGGTATATTCTTCTACTACCAGGATCCTCTTATTGAAAATTATATAGGCCTTACCTATAAATGAGTAAACAAAGAAGACACCTTCATCAGAGTTGGGATTAAATTTTCCTAAGGGTGATTTTTCATTGATGAAGATAAAGCATCTATAGCCAATGACATACAAGTGAGAGATGATGGGTGTCCTACCCTTAAGGAGTTCATAAGGTCTCTTATGAAGTTTGGATCTAACATTCACCATATTTAAAACATAACAAGCAATATTCACTACTTCTATCCAAAAATACCTAAGGAGTGAATACTCAACTAGCAATTTTCTAGCAACTTCCAACAAGGTTTTATTTTTTCTTACTTATTCCATTCTACTAGGGGGTCCTAGGGGCAAAAAAGTTATGTTTTATTCTTATCTCTTGATAGAAGGATTCAAACATATCATTTTTATACTCTCCACCATGATTTCTATGAATTGTTGAGATTTCACATCCTAATTTCCTTTGAATCTAGGTGAAGAAAATTTTAAAATTCTCAAATGACTCACACTTATGTGCTATGAATCTAACCCAAGTAAATCTAGAGTTGTTATCCACTATTACAAATCCATATGTCTTCCCTCCTAGGATGGCTGCACTAACAGGTCCAAATAGGTCCATATAAGGGATTTATAGTGGCCTAGAGGTGTTAATGTCTTTGATTGAATGAAATGAAGACCTTATTTATTTTCCTAGTTGTCAAGCATCACATAGGTGGTCCTTAATGAATTCTAACTTAGGTATACCTCTAATTAGGTTTTTCTGAGTGATATTCCTAAGAGTTTTCATGCTTGTATGACATAGTATCCTATATCATAGCCATGATTCATCAAGTATAATTCCTAAGCATAATGTATTTGAATATTCAATATAGTTCAAGTCTAATATATAAACATTTTTCATTTATTTTCCTTCTAACATAAGTTTTACATCTAAAATAATCATGCATTTGTAAAAAAGAAATTTAATATCAAAGCCTTTATCACAACATTGACTAATACTTAATAAATCATACTTTAAACTATCAACTAATAAAACTTTTTCAATCACAAGGTTTTGAGAGTTTCCAATTATATCTGAGCCCACCACTTTCCTAATGGTGTTGTCCCCTAATGTCACATTACCTCCTAACCTGGCCTTTAGTGTGATGAATTGCTTTATATCACCAGTCATGTGCCTCGAGCATCCACTATCCAAGTACGAAATGATTTCACTAGGCCTTTTATGAAAGTACCCCTACATAGTAATTAAGAGGTTAGATTTGGGAACCTAAGTGAGTTTTGGTTCCACCTTATGCTTAATTAAATGAGATGAATGTATGCTATGTTGCCATGAATACAAATTAGGCCTCCACGCTAGATGTGTCATACGGTGGATTAAATAAGTATGGGTTATGTGTTCTAACATGCCACAAGCATAGCACTTAACACCAAGAAATGGGTTTACTAACTTATGTGGGTTATGATGCCTCATCCAGGTTTAGGTAATCCATACTATGTTGAGGGGTTGTACCACTGAGTGGGTGTTTATTTATTATTCTAAAGTGCATTGACTTTTACTCTCAAATATTCATTACCATTCTTATAGCTTGCCACTTTTAATTTTAATGCATACTCACTACTATGTAGTTGATATGCAAGTTTTTCAAATTTCTTAAATGAGTTTTCTAGTTCAATATATGATGTTTTCAAGGAATCATATGCATTAGATAGGCCAATATGCTTCTTATTTAATGCATCAAATTTATCTAATAAAGTTATATGATCGCTATCTAAAGTAGAGTGCTCAATAATTAAACTAGAATGCTCCTTTTGTAAATTAAAGAATTCAATATTAAGGCTAGCATGCATCATTTTTAGCTTCTTATATGAACCATGAGTATTTTTTGAAAAAATGAGTAATTCATTATAAGGAAAGTTAATAGACCTCATTTTGATCTGATTGATCAAGATTATCATTAGACATAAAACATAGGTTTGTTACCTCCTCCTCTCCTTCTACTTCTGATGATTCTGAAGAAAAGTCGGTTCAAAAAGATTTTTATGTCTTTTTCTTGCCCCTCTTAAACTTTGGTTTCTATTTACCCTTCTCCTTGATAGGGTGAGTATTTAGATTGGGCCAGTATGCTTGAAGGTGACTTAATTTCTTACACTCAAAACAAATTATGTTAGAAGAAGCTTTAATATTTTTGTTGCTTTTACCTTTACTCCAATTATGCTGATGATATATATGTTTTCTTTTTAAGGATACTCTTGAACTATTATGTCATCAAGGCAATGTCGTCATTCTCCTTTGCTATAGAACTGTCACTATATGAATTATTTGTTTTTAGTGCTAGAGTTCTCTCCTTTTTCTTCTTTCCTATAACACTTTGCCTTTGACACATTCCTTGCTTGTAGGCAATGAGTGACCCATCCAAATTTTCAATGGAATAAATATTCAAGTCTTTAGATTTAGTAATTGTAGTTATCTTGGCATCATAAGAACTAGGAAAACTTAATAAAATCTTATCAATTTTTTTAAAGTTTGATAGTTCTCTACCTAGGGATGTCACTATCTGGGTGAAGATAATGTACATTTCAGATACAGTCTCTCTAGGTTTTATGCAAAAGAATTCATAGTCATGCATTATAATATTTGTTATAACTCAAATTTTTGAAAACTATATTTTGACTTGTAGTAGTCAAAAATTTATTCAAAAGTTGTTATAAGACCAATTCACAAACTATCTTCTTTATAGAATCTTTATTATTGTGTTTTAAATTTTCTATTTTTTCATAATTTTTGGAGACTAGAAAAATTCCTTAATAAATTGGAACTTAATGGTACATGTGAGGGTTTTTGGACCATTAAGTGTCCGTTTTGAAAACTTACTAAATCTAAATTTTTTAAATAAAATAAGTTATTTTATGGGTTTTTTTTTAATAATTTTTGAAGCCATAAAAAATTTCTACAAATTTTATACTAAAATGTTATTAGAATATTATTATTATATTATTATTTTATAAAAATATCTAAAGTCACTTAAGTTTAAATTCATTTAAATTCCTTTTAGCTCATTTCACGTTAAAAGAGAAATGGATTTTTAGAAATAAGAAAAAAGAGAGGAGAGAGAAGGAAAGAATCTAGGTTTTAGTAGTAGTAGAGCAATTTTTGTCCATCAAGCCAGCTAGAAAATTTGCTCATCTTGAGGTAAGTTATGTTTTGCCTATTTCATATTTAAATAATTTTGTGTTTTCGATATTTTTCTGATCAAATATGTATTTCTATTATCGAAAAAAGATGATAACTTTGTTTTAGTAAAACTTTCACCGCATAACTTTTTAGATTTTGTAGAGATTGTGATTATGAATATTTTGAGTATATTCTTGAAATTTTTACTAGATAATTTTGAAAATGCACCAATTTTTGCCTACTCAAAATTTTTTTTTGACATCTAAAAATTGTGCTTTAGTTCAATTAAAGCTTCAAAATAATATTTTATACAATTTGTGGTAATTTGGTTGTATTTAGAAATTGTTAATTTTTACTTTGTATGATTTGTGTTGTCTACTTTTTGGACATTTTTGCAATTTTTTAATTCAGTCTTATTATGTTTTAATTAATGAAATGTAATAAAAAATATATTATAAAGTGTTGTGATGTGATGCTGGCGCTAGTAGGCGATCAAGGTGAGATTTTATTATGTCAATACTTGTGGGAGACCAAGGTGAGATTCTATTACGTCGATGTTTGGGGGGGGACTGAGGTGGGATTCTGTTATGCTGGTGCTAGTGGGTAGCCAATATGGGATTCTTTTATGTTGGTGCTAGTGGGCGGCCGAGGTGGAATTCTATTACTCTGGCGCAAGTGGGCGATCGAGGTGGGATTCTGTTATGCCGATGCTAGTGGGCGACTGAGGTAAGATTTTATTATGCTGGCGAGATTTTATTACCTTAGTGTTATTATGCCAGAGCCAATAGGCTATTAAGGTGGGATTCTATTATAAAATGTTTGCTTATAATTTAGTTTATATCAATATTTATTTAATCATATTTAATTTTAGTATATGATTTAGCACGTTGTTCTCAGTTCTTTTGGTTTTTATTATTGATTTTTATTTTAGGCTACAATAGCCTACTGAGCTGTGTTAGCTCATTTTAGATTTTATTTTTATTTTTAGGCCCAAGGAAGGGTAAGGAGTGAGCTGAGTAGTTGGGATAGTAGGCTCTGATATTTGTTAGTTTTGATTTTTCCAAGCTTGCCTTTT
This sequence comes from Dendrobium nobile, assembly GCA_022539455.1. NCBI lineage: Eukaryota > Viridiplantae > Streptophyta > Magnoliopsida > Asparagales > Orchidaceae > Dendrobium > Dendrobium nobile. Next base: position 16,948,793 of record CM039724.1, on the reverse strand, counting down.
TTATGCTTTCTATAGCCAAGCACTATTGTAGATAAATTTCAAATTTTATATATTTTGGATGATATATAAAAAAACATGTTTAGATTCAGTAGTATACCACATTATATTTCATTTAATAATGGCTTTTTGTAATATATAAATTAGAAGTTTTGTTTCAGTACTTCTCCAACCTGATCTTGGGGTCAATCTTTCCATAATAGGATACGATATGACTTGTGTGATATCGGGTCATATCAGGTCGGGTTGTGATAAGATTTTTTGTATAAAAGCAAAGTTGAGGAAGTAAATTGTAACAAAGCCATGTGGTTTAATTTATAGAAGAGTGAGATGCTTCTGGGTAGTTTTGGTGCTCATTTTATTTATTTTTATATGTATGTGTTACATTCAGCTATGTTTTGAGATGGCTGATCCACCTTAACCAGATCCAGATATGACCAATGGTCAGAGTTCTTGTCAGATAGCTCATGTTTAGGGTATAACTCCTATGATCAATTCTGAGGCAATTTCTCTAATTGTAGGTATAGTAGCACAACTAGTTGGTGAGGCTCACACACTATTCATTGGTACCTAATATGATGAAATAGATAGATATTTGTTGAATTTCATGAGATTACAACCTCCTAAACTTTTAGGTATTATTAAGCTTAGAGTAGCTGAGGATTGATTGATGAGTATAGAGAAGAATTTGGATGGGATGCATTATCCTTTTGAGAGGAGAGTTGCATTATCTAGTTTTTTATTTGATGGCAAGGCAGAGCGCTGGTGGTTGGTCCAATAAAAAGGGAAGTTTTAGGGTCATGCAAGCACCCCCTGATTACTTGGGATGAGTTTCCTAAGACATTCAGGACATGGTTTATACTTTTGTCTTTTAGGAGATAGTTATAGAGTTCTTTTCTAAAGTTGATTTAGGAAAGCATGTAAGTGATGTAATACAAGGTAGAGTTTACTGCTCTCTCCAGGTTTGCTCCATAGTTAGTTGATACTTTTAATGAGAAGTGTTAAGAATTTTTGGAGGGACAATGAGATGCTTTGAGGTAGCCACTTTTTGTACAGGATATTACAAGCTTTTCTCATTTGGTTGAGAGATTTGGTGGTGAAATGGCTAGCAGTAGCCATGTTGGGAAGAAGAGCAGGTTTGGACCTATTAAATTTGAAAGGAGGGGACAACCAGTAGCAATTTCTTCTGGATCAAATAGAGGCAGTGTTTTTAATTCTGGGGGTTCAATGAGTGAGGCCCCATTATGCCAACAATGTGGTAGAAGGCACAGTGGTCAATATTACAGAGCATCAAGCAGGTGTTTCCATTATGGTCAGTTTGGACATAAGATTGCTGAGTGTCCACAAGGTGGTTTTGATAGACGTTTTAATTTTAGAGGCTCTATGCAATTGATAGTAGGTAGGATGAGAGTAGTATAACCTAGCTGGGATGTTGATCCGATATCTCAAGGTTAGCCTTCTAGAGGTTTACGAGGTGCAGGTAGTTATGTTGCTTTGACCCCATTGTATCCTCTGGTTAATAGTCTGAAGCAACAAGAGGCTAATGAGTCCTTAGATGTTGTGATATGTACAACTTATATTTCTACATCTCCTTATCATATTTTATTTTATTTTGGTGTTAATAGTTCTTTAATGTCTAAGCAGTATTTTGATTCTCTCAGTTTATCTTCCATATTATTTCATGTTTCTTTATTTGTGGTTTTACTGACAGGAAATGAAATGGTAGCTAGTAGGGTTTGTTTTCATGGTTTAGAATTTTTTGATAGAGTTTAGAGATTTGGTTTTATTTTGCTACATATTGTTGCTTTTGATGCCATTTTGGGTATGAATTAGATGATTCTATATGGGGTTCAGATTGATTGCTTGAAGAAGAAAGTGACTTTGTATCAGAATGGTGAAAGCTTCATATTTCAAGGAATAAGAGATGTTCTCTCTTATTTGATTTCTGCTCTAGAAGTTAATAGACTTTGGAGGAAAGGTAGCATAGTATTTTCAGCATCTGTCAAAGTTGTGAGTCTCTCTTCTGATTCTGTGAGTAATGCCCCTTATTTTCTGAGTTTCCAGATGTCTTTCTAGAGGAATTAGTGACTTTATCGCTAGACAGGGAGATAGAGTTCTATATTAATCTTTTTTTGGGTGCTGCTCTGATCTCTAAAGTTCCATATAGAATGGTATGTAAGGAGCTTCAAGAGTTGAAGGTTAAGCTTTAGAAGGTAGTTGACAGGGGATTTATCTGTCCTAATACATTTCCTTGGGGAGCACCTATTCTATTTGTGAAGAAAAAAAGCCTTACGATGTAGATGTGCATTAATTATAGGGGGTTGAACAAAGTCACTATAAAAAATAAGTATTCTTCGCCTTTGATTGATGGTTTGTTTGATCAGCTGGCTAGATGTTCAGTATTTTCTAAGATCGATATGCGATCTACTTATCACCAGTTAAAAGTAAGGGAAGATTATGTGGCAAAGACTACATTTAGTACAAGGTAAAGACATTATGAGTTTTTAATCATGCCATTTAGAGTGAAAAACACCCCAACAATCTTTTTGGAATTGATGAATAAAATTTTCAGGAAGTATTTGTACAAGTTTTTGATCATCTTTATAGACTATATTCTGATTTATTCTAAATTAGAGGAGGAGCATGTAACACACTTGAGGACAGCTCTAGAGATTCTAAGGCAACATAAATTATATGCTAAGTTCTGAAAGTATGAGTTTTAGCTGAGGAGAATTTTATTTATTGGGCATGTAGTAGGCAATACAAACATTTTAGTAGATCCCTAGAAGATTCAAGCTATTTTTTATTAGCCAAGGCCTACAATAGTTTTAAAGGTTCATAGTTTCTTAGACTTGGTTGACTATTATTGGAAGTTTGTTCATGGGTTTTCTTGTATTTCTTTGTCTCTGACGAGATTGATTCAGAAGTTAGTAGCTTTCATATGGACTCTAGAGTGTGAGGTGAATTTTCAGGTGTTAAAGGATCAATTGACTTCTACTCTGATTTTGACCATTCCTTAGGCACTGAGGAGTTCCAAATTTTTAGTGATGCATCATTGAGAGGTTTGAGATGTGTGATAATGCAACATGGTAAAGTGATTGCTTATGCATCTTGGCAGTTGAAACTATATAATTGAAACTATCTGACACATGATCTTGAGTTAGTTGCCGTTGTATTTGTATTAAAAATTTGGAGGTACTACTTGTATATAGTCATATGTGAAATTTTTACTAACCATCAAAGCTTGAAGTATATTTTAACTTAGAAGGATATGAATTTGAAGCTGAGAAGATGGTTAGAACTAATCAAGGATTATGATTTATCAATTACATAGTAGCCTTATAAGGCGAATGTGATAACAAATGCTTTGAGTAGGAAGTCTTCGGGTACTTCTCTTTTGTTGCTTAATTCTATGGACTTTCTTATTTGAGATTTGGAAAAATTGGAGATAGATGTAATATTTGGCGATATTGATTCAAAATTGTTAGCTCAGATGATTATTTAGCCTACTCTACAAGAAAAAAATCAAGATGCTAAAAAATCAGATATAAAGTATTTGAAGTTGAGTGATCATATAAATGCTGATAAGAGACATGAACTCTCTTTATTTGATTTTGGAGTCATTTTCTACAAGGATAGATTATGGATTCCATCTATTAGTGATCTAAGAGCTAAGATCCTATATGAGGCACATTACTCAGGCTGTACTATTTCCAAGAAGCAGCAAGATGTATGGAGATTTGAATGGTATGTTTTAGAGGCTTAACTTAAATAATGATATAGATCAGTTTGTTTCAAAGTGTAAGACATGTTAGTTAATAAAGGTAGAGAGTTAGTGACCAGGTGGTCTTCTGTAATTGTTACCTATGACTGAGTTGAAATGGGAGGAGGTGTCGATGGACTTTGCTATGGGTTTTCCCAAATTTAGGCAAGGACATGATGCCATTTGTGTTTTCATTGATCGTTTAATAAAGTCAGTGCATTTTATTTAATTCTGATAGACTGATCCAGTAGATAGATTTTCACTTATATATGTTAGAGATATTATTAGATTATATGGTGTGCTGAAGGTGATTGTATACAATCATGATAGATAATTTACCTTTAGATTATAACTGTTCAGTAGGGTCTAGGTACAAAACTACATTTCAGTATAGCTTTTCATCCATAAATAAATGGATAGTCTGAAAGGACTATTCAGGTACTGGAGGATCTTTTGAGACTCTGTATTCTAGACTTTAGAGGTAGTTGGGAGGGTCATATTCCATTGATAGAATTTTAATATAATAATAGTTATCAGTCTAGCATTATCATGGCTCCTTATGAAGTCCTGTATGGTAGGAAGTGCAGGACACCTTTATTTTTGACAGAGGTGGGTGACAAACACATGATAGGATTATCATTTGTAGATGACACTATAGTAAAAATTCAATTGATTAGAGAAAGATTGAGAGCTACATATGATAGACACAAGAAGTATTATGATCAGAAACATATGCTGGTGGAATTTCAAGTTGGTGATTTTGTTTATGTTAAAGTTAGTCTGATTAAAGGTGTATGTAGATTTGGAAGAATCAATATGCTAAGTCTAAGGTACATTGGACCTTTTGAGATTATGGAGAGGATTGGTAGTTCTTTTTACATGTTATTATTACCTAATCATATGTCCGATATACACAATATCTTTCATGTATCTTATTTAAGGAAGTGAGTATCTAATTTTAGAAAGAGACAATCTGTTGATGATATGGAGGTTCATCCAAATCTACACTATAGGGAAGTCAAATAGGATTTTGGCATATAATGTCAGAAAATTAAAGATCAAATAGATTTTGATGGTCAAGGTGTAGTGGAAGCATAGGACCACCAAAGAGGCTACTTGGAAGAAGGAATATGAGATGAGACAACTCTATCAATGTTTATTCTAACATCTTTTGTTTTGCGAATGTTGAGGATGACATTTTTTAAGGTGGGTGGATTATTATAACTCAAATTTTTTAAAGTTGTATTTTGACTTGCAACATTCAAGAATTTATTTAGGAGTCGTTATAAGCCTAAATCAGAAACTATCTTCTCTATAGCATCTCTTCTATTGTGTTTTAATTTTCCTATTTTTTATAATATTTTGGTACTAATGAAATTCCTTAAGAAATTGGTACCTAATAGTACGAGTGAGGGTTTTGGGATGATCACATGTCTATTTTGAAACTAACTTCATCTGAATTTTCTAAATAAAATAAGTTATTTTATTGATATTGTTTTATAATTTTTGAAGATATAAAATAATTTCTATAATTTTATATAAAATTTTTATTATTATATTATGATTTTATAAAAATATCTAAAGTCACTTGTTTAATTCATTTAAATTTCTTTTAGCTCATTTAACATTAACAGAGAAAAGGATTTTGAGAAATAATAAAAAAGAGAGGAGAGAGAAGGAAAGAAGCTATGTTTTGGCAATTGTAGAGTGATTTTTGTCTGTCGGCACAATTGGGAAATTTGCTTGTCTCGAGCTAGGTTATGTTTTGCAGTATGATTTGAGTTGTCACTATTTTTTACAGTATGATTTGAGTTGGTACAATACGATCAGTTAAAAACTAGTCCTGTCTAGTATGATGTAAAAAGACATTCAAATGAACTTTTCACTTAATTTGAATACATCATACTGTACGATCCATAGATCATCCAGTACGATCTATATTAACAAAGGAAAAATAAAATTCTCCCCCTTTTGACATCACCCAAAAGAGGTGTATCAAAGAAAAAAGTTCATAAAACACATCAGAAAGAGACTTAGTCAAATGATGGATCTTGATCAAGTGGTGGTGGTGGTGGCTGAAAGAAGTGATGGATGGAGCCAAATTGATGATCGATCGAAGCAGATCTTTCTCCAAACCATCGCATGTTCTCGTGTTGCTGGTGTTGTTCATGGATATGAGAGTCAATTTAGGGTTCAAGTCAGTCGAGTCATTGAATGATGTCATCATGAGGATAGGCAGGTGCAGGTCCTCTTAGTGGAGCTTGTCCTCTTGGTGGAGCAGGTTCCCCTGCTCGAACAACCTCCCCTTCTTCATCAAAATCTGGCTCTACATGCTCTTAGCCCTAATAACACAAGATTCAGAAGGATCCATCTGTATAAAAAATAGGGACATTATCGAGTTTACTAAGATAGATCAACTGGTATTTATGGTGAAGAATGTATCCTATGAGATGTCCTAGGGCTAGATAGATTTTCCAACGGGTGCTAAGATGGTAAATTTGGGTCTTGTTCTAGATATATTCAATAATTAATTTGGCTTCATCAAATCTAGTATTGGACATAATTAAATAAGTAACAACATAACATATTGGGATCATGCATAATGCAGGTATTTTGTGTTAAGGATTGGACAAAAAGTTGGTGTTGGTTCAAAGCAAAATTTCTAAGAAACAAATTGATGGAACTCCAGTCAAACTTATTTATTATGAAGGAGTGGGCCGAGGTCCTTCAATAGGAAGCCCGATATATTCAGTGAGGTCTACTTTGGTGATTTTGATATTTCGATGAAAAACAAATGAAGTGAGGGTCAAGTTGTCTAGATTTATCCTAAGGTTGGGAGGGAACTCATAGAGGAGCTCAAAGTCAAATAGAAAGGCCAGGGTGAGGAGAAATTGAAGGGTAGTGGAAGAAAAGAGGCTCCTCACCTCAAAGTTAAGGGCTACTTGATTTAGCACACGGGAAGGAGTGATATTGCATGCTTTAAATTTGTGGTAGGCATCCTTATCTTTAGTAGAAATAAAATGATTATCATGGCGATGAGAGGAAGAGGAGCTTCCTGAGATGATTTAACCACGTTTGCTTGAGCTAGCCATTGAGTAGAAATGAGTTAAGAAAAGTGTAGTGAAGAATGGTTGAGTGAAATGAGATTGTTTCCCCTCTTATTTATATAATTTTTTACTATTTATATAGTATGATCTAAGATCATATAGTACGATCAAGCAATTATTTTATCTGCACAACTGATCGGGAAATGGTGGTCAAATCATACAGTATGATCAGTATTGTACTGGACAATATGAAGGAAATATGTTCGTCCTGAGGGGTCATTAGTAGTCACTTTGATGAAAAGTATCATATAGTATGAATGGGTGTTTGTACAATATGAATGACAATAATATCATATAGATCTAGTTAAATTCTTCTTAATCCATTTGGCCATATGGATTGTACAGTACGAAAGATAGATATTGTATAGTACAAAGGCCAATATTTCATACAAAATGATTTGAATGCATGGACGATTAGTGACACATGTATCATACAGTACGACTAGTGTATCATATAGTACAATATGGATAGAAAATTGGTCATTCTAGGAATTCAGTGAGATGAGTGTGTGGAGATCAGGAAACATCTTAGACCATTTTTTTAATCTTTTTTTTATCAAGCATTAATGTCTATAACACCTAATTTTATCCTCAAGGTGCTAAAGATGTTATATGCTAGTAATTTTATGAATATGTCTACTAATTGATCTCCTGTAGCTATATGGTACAATTCTATATCTCCTTTAATTACATGATCTCTTATGAAGTGATGTCTAATGCCTATATATTTTGTATGAGAGTGTTGAATTGGATTTTTGAATATGCAAATAGCACTAGTGTTATCACACATAATTGAAATGGTTTTTATGGGTAATCCAAGATCTAAAAGTTGTTGTTTCAACCATAAAACTTATACAACAACTTCTTATTGTTATATATTCTTCCTCGATAGTGGAAAATACTATTGAATTTTTCTTTCTACTAGACCAGAAAACTAAGAATTGTCCTATAAATTGACAGGTTCCATATATGCTTTTCCAATCTTCCCTACATCCTGCAAAATTAGAATCTAAATACCTTAAGCTTTTGAAGGAGGTGCTAGATCTAGGCTACCATATTCCTAAGTTTGGGGTGCCTAGTAGATATCTAAGGATTCTCTTAACCACAGTCAAGTGAGACTCTTTTGGGTTAGCTTGTATTCTTGCACAAGGGCACACACTAAATATTATATCCAGTCTACTAGCGGTTAAATAGAGGAGAGATCCAATTATTCCTCAATATTTCTTTTGGCCAACTAATTTTCCATTTAGGACTTTATCTAGTTGAATCGTAGAACTCATGGGAGTGTTCATGGCCTTAGCATTATCCATTTCATATTTTTTCAGAATATTCTTGATGTATTTAGTTTGACAAAGGAATGTTCCATCTTCCATCTATTTTACACTAAAATTTAGAAAATAATTTAGCTCTCTTATCATGCTCATTTCAAACTCGTTACTCATTATTTTTGAAAATTTATCACATAAGGTTTTATTTGAAGATCCAAACAAGATGTCATATACATAAATCTGAATAATGAGAATTTCATCTTTTATCCTTTGTGGGAAGAGGGTGGTGCCTACACTACCCTTAATAAATCCTCTATCTAGTAAGAATGAGCTAAGTATTTCATAACAGGCTCTACGTGCTTGCTTTAACCCATGCATTACTTTTTTTAATTGAATACTTGATTTCAGAATTGTGAGTTTTCAAATCTGGGGGGTTACTCAACCTAAACATCCTATTTGATTATCCCATTTAGAAAAGCACTCTTAACATTCATTTGCTATAATTTAAAGCCCTTGAAGCAAGCGAAGGCTAAAATAACCCTTATGAATTCTAGTCTAGCTACTAGGGCAAAGGTTTCTTTAAAGTCATTGCCCTCAATTCGGTTATACCCCTTAGCTACTAATCTTGACTTATTCCATACTATGGTTCTTGAGTCATTCACCTTAATTTTAAAGATCCAATTTATTCCCACCACACTCTGCTCTTTAGGTCTCTTGACTAATTCCCATACATCATTTCTAATAAATTGGTTCAACTCTTCTTATATTGCAAGGATCCAAAATTCTTCTCCTAAAGCTTGATCTATACTTGTGGTTTCTATCATAGAGATAAATGCTAAATGACTAACCTCTTTCGTTAGTATATCCTAGTTGTCACTCCTTCTGATGGGTCTCTTAAGATTAATTCCTTAGGAGGATTAAAAGAATATCTCTAATCTCTTGGCAGAGTTGTTCATGAGGTTCTACCTTATCTCCCATGGTAATGGTTTCTACCCCCTAGATGGCATCTACCTCTTCTTCTTCAAATTTAGATTAAGAGGTCTTATCTGATTCATCAAATATTATATAGATAGACTCTTCTACTACCAGGTTTCTCTTATTGAATATTCTATAGGCCTTACCGATAAATGAATAACCTAAGAAGACACCTTCATTAGCCTTGGGATCAAATTTTCCTAAGGAAGATTTCCCATTTATTAAGATAAAACATTTGCAACCAAAGACATTCAAGTGGGAATGATTCGATTTTTTTGAACTTAAGCAGTTCATAAGGTATTTTATCCAACTTCAACCTAATGTTCACTCTGTTTAAAATATAACAAGCAGTGTTCACTACTTCTGTCCAAAAATATCTAGGAAGAGTGTACTCTACTAGTATTGCCCTAGCAGCTTATACCAAAGTTTTATTCTTTCTCTTAGCTATCCCATTTTATTGAGGAGTCTTAGGGGAAGAGAAGTTATGCTCTATTCCTATCTCTTGACAAAAGATTCAAATTTTTTATTTTAAAACTCTCTACCATAATTACTAAGGATTGTTGAGATTTCACATCCTAATTTCCTTTAAATCCAAGTGTAGAAAGTTCTAAATTCCTCAAACGACTCATTCTTATGTGCTAAGAATCTCACCCAAGTGAGTCTAGAGAAGTCATCTACAATCATAAATCCATAATTTTTCCCACCAAGGCTAGCTATGCTAACGAGTCCAAATAGGTCCATATGAAGGATTTTTAGTGGCCTAGATGTATTCACATCCTTGATTGAATGAAATGATAATTTTACTTATTTTTCTAGTTGCAGGTATCACATAGATAGTCTTTAGTTAAGTATAACTTAGGTACACTTCTAACCAAGTTTTTCCGAGTGATATTCCTAAGTATTTTCATGCTAGTATAACATAGTCTTTTATGCCATAGCCAAGAGTCATCCATTATTTTTTTTAAACATAGTGAATTTAAATTTTCAATATAGTAAAGATATAATATATAAACATTGTTTATTTGTTTTTCTTTTAATACAAATTTATCATTTAAGCTAATCATGCATTTATCAGAAAGAAAATTTATGTCAAATCCTTTATTATATAATTGACTAATACCCAACAAATTATGCTTTAAACCATCAACTAATAAAACATTTTCAATTAATTTTTTTTAGAATTTCTAACAATACCTAAGCCTACCACTTTCCTAGTGGTGTTATCTCCTAATGCCACCTTGCATCTTGTCTTGGTTTCCAGTGTAATAAACTTCTTTATGCTTCCAGTCATATGTCTTGAGCAGCCACTATCCAGGTACCACAAGCTCTCACTACATATTTTATAAGAGCATCCCTATGATGTCATTCAAAGGATAAATTTTGAAACCCAAGTGAGTTTGGGTTCCTCCTTATGATTGAATGAATGAGATAGCCAGCACATGTATGCATGTTGTGCTGTTATGAATTCAATTTAGGTCTCCATACAAGGTAGTCCTATGGTGATTGGGCAAGTGCAGGCTATTTGACCTAGCATGCCATAAGAGAAGTACTTAACACAAGGAAATGGGTTCACTAACCTATGTGGGTGGTGATGCCTCTTCCTAAAGTTGTGTGATGCATGCAATGTTGAGGGGTTATTCCTTTGGGCTAATGTAGATGATGGTTTATTATTTTCAAGTGCTATAAGTTTTTCTTTCAGATCTTTATTTTCATATTCATAAGTTGTCACTTCCATTTTTAAATTATGCTCATTATTATCTATTTCCCATGTAAGTTCATAAAATTTCTTATATTCTTTTTATAACTCAATATGTAATGTTTTCAAGGAATTATGTGCATCAGATAAATTAATATTCTTCTTACTTAATGTATCAAATTCATCAAACACAGACATGTGATTTCTATCTAAATCAGAATATTCTTTAATTAAATTAGCATGCTTAGTTTGTAAAGTACTAAATTCAATTTTAAGATTAGCATGCATTTTCTTTAACTTTCTATATGAATCATGAACTTTTTAAGAAATAACCAACAGTTCTTCGTATAAAAGTTGACATACCTCATCTTAATCTGATTGATCAAGATTATCATTAGCCATTAAACACAAATTCGTTTCCTCCTCCTCTACTTCTTCTTCTGACAATTTTGAGGTAGAGTCGGCCCAAAACTCCTTATATGTATTTAGCTTGCCTTTCTTATGCTTTGGCTTCTCCATGCCCTTCTCCTTAGTTGGATGGATTTTACATTGGGACAATCAGCTCGAAGGTGACCTGGTTTTCTACACTCAAAGAAAACTCTCTCAGATGTAACTTTAGTATTCTTTGAGTTTTTACCTTTGTTCCATTTATTTTGATGATCCCATTATTTCCTTTTCAAAAAACTCTTGAATTGATGGGAAACAATGGCATCATCAAGAATATATGAATTATTTCTTTTATGTTTGAATTATTTCTTTTATGCATTAACATCAAGACTATATCGCCATCTTCCTCGATGGTAGACCTTTCACTTTCTAAATTGTTTGCTTTTGGAGCCATTGTTCACTCGTTTTCTCCTGCATTATTTTGCCTTTGACTCACTCCTTGCTCGTAAGTAATGAATGACCCAAGAAAATTGTTAATTGAATAAATATTTAAATCTTTAAAATTAGTGATTGCAGTTAGCATTGTAAGAACTCAGTAATCATCTCAAAACTTTATTGGCTTTTTTAGAATTAGATATCTCTCTACTAAGTGCATGCAAGGATGTCACTATCTGCATGAACCTAGTGTACTTGTCAAATATAGTTTCATTAGGTTTTATGCGAAAGAGTTCATAGTCATGCAATAAAATATTTAGTCTAGACTTTTTAACCTCACTAGTTCCTTCGTACATAATATACATTCTATCCCAGATCTCGTTACTAGTAGCATAGGTGGACACTATCATGTAGTCTTTTGATTTTAATGCATTAAAGAAATAATTCAAACATTTTGAATTTAATTACACAAGATCCTTATCCTCATTGCTCCATTCACTAAATGATATTTGAGTTTTAATGCCATTCAAAAGTTAAAAAGGTGCAGTGTAACATTCTTGTACCAACATCCACATGCAGTAGTTATAGATTGTAAAAATGTAGACATTTGAATTTTCCAAAAATCAAACGGCATGTTATCAAATAAGGGTGGACGAGTTATGAAATAAACTTCGGCAGTATTATTGTTACCAAAATATACCATGATTAATTTTCTCAAGGTTATCTAAAACACTATTTTTGAGACTTCGCTCTTATACAATTGAAAGTATGAGATATGCCAAGAAGGGGGGTGAATTAGTATTTTTAAAAAAATCAAAGCCTAAATAAGAGTTCTATTTTTTTTTTTTTGTAAATTTCAAAAGATGACTTAACTAATTAGAAGTGAAAGCTAGTGATTAAATGATGATTACTACAATGGTAATGAAATTTTAAATCACACAACAAAGTGATAAAATCAAAATTTTCACCAACAGTTATAGTAATGTCTTTAGAGCCAAGACCATTCCGTTCACCCTTCTCCATCTGCAGAACCTTAGTCTCAGTCAATTTCCCCAGAACACTAAAATCCAAGCTACGCTTGCACCGTTTAGTATTCAAACCAGCATTCGTTTCACCAACAGCCAAGTCAACCTTTCCAAGGTCTCCAATGCGACTCAACCGCCCAAACGTAAATAAAGGTCTATTAGGTTCAAAGATGGGATTATCCACAACTATACTTACTTCCTCCACAGCAAGCTCAATTACCGACTCTTCCACCATCAGTGAATCAGTAGCCATATTCCCTTGTCTACCCTGCTCACCAGCGACCATAAACCCATCCACCGAACAACCCGCCGCCTCCTGCATAACCTCTTCAATGATCAACAGACCAGATTGTTCACCACCTACCACACAACCACTAACAGTAGAATCCATATCTTCAACAAGATTTGCATATTCTCTATTAGCCACAACATCATTAAGGAACTCCTCTGTCTCAGTTCCTCCAATAATCTCCATTGTCTCCATACGAACAGGAGACGCCTGTATTGACACATTGCTTGCCTCCATTCTCAAATCTTCAGCTGAAGACACTAGCTCTTTCCCAGTATCCAGACCTTCTCCAGATCCACCCGATCTGGAAGATCCAGATCTACTCGAAGGTCTAGCCGCACGACCTCCCGAACCAGACGAAGAAAGCCTTCGTTCACCTCCACCTCCATACTTGCCACCCACAGCATTCCCCCCTGTCGCACTCTTTACTCCATCTCCCCGACCAGAACCACCTCCAGCCTTCTTCCCTCCTCGAACCTCCTTTCCTCCACCGCTCCTCGTCGAAGGGTGACGAGGGGGTGACCGCGGGTCACCCCCCACCATAATCCACGATAGAGCTCCGTCCAACTACGGCGACGAGATCTCCGATCCAAGAGAGAGACCCCTCCGATCAGCGTCGCACGAATTATTCCTTCGAAATCGCCTTCGAATCGCCTTCGAAATCGCCTTTCCAGAGCAAGTGTGTAGGGGAGAGAGAGGAAGTCAGAGAGAGAGAGAGAGAACAAGAGAGAGAGCAAAAGAGCAAGAGAGAGAGAGCTGAAATGGTGCATTTGCATTAATATAAAAAGACTAGTTACATGTGAAAGTAAACCTATGGCTGTCATCCCTTAACAATGACAAAAAGGTTAAGGGGACATTGGCAGCATTCTCATCCCAAAAAACAAAACTCTCAGATAAAGCCAAATTGGCACAAAAATCCGAAGGGAGATTACTGTCCGTACGAGTATACCTAAAAATAACTTGTTTAAAGTTAAGCAAAAAAGTAAGATCAGGGCCCTCAAAATTGTAGTGCGCCTTATGATGCCAGTCGTGAAGATGTTGGAGCCACTGTATAGCATTAGAGCAATCCCCCTCAATGACAATCCCGTCGAGATCAAACATCCACTCCCGAAGTACCTCCCGGATCGCCGTGGCCGCAAGAACCTCCGCCTGAAAGGCGTCCCAATGCTCAATCCGCATCCCAGCCGCCGCGATGAAAGAACCCGCACAGTTCCGAACCACCACCCCGATACCGGCCAAACAGGACGGCCGCACCGCCGCGTCGACATTAAACTTCAACCAACCTGGAGGAGGGGGGCACCATAAGCGATTAGAAGACAGCCCAGAAGGCTGAGGGTAGCTCCAGTGCTCCAGAATTGGCATCATGTAAGTCCGCAGCAATAACGACAGGACCGTAGCGGCAATAATCGAAGGTGGGCGAGACGTTCCAGTATGCTTTAGATCGTTCCTGGCACGCCACACATGATACACCGCATAACAGTAGATCATCCCGATGCTTCGGTTGGAATCAGCCAGCGCAGCCAATCCCTCCATGGCTGCCGCGAAGGAGTCAAATTGAGGCAGGGCAAAGCCCCATTTAGCAAGGATACTCACCACCTTTCTCAGCATATGGCACAGCGTAATACAATGGTCTGTGTTTTCCTCCATGTCGCACCCCCACGGACAAAGCCGGGTGCTCAAAAGCCCCCTCCGGTGAAGCCAAACTTTGGTGGGAATAGCATTCCGAAGGAGCCGCCACCAATGGAATTTCTCGCGTGGGTGTAGCTTCAAGTTGTGCAGCCATCCAAAGTCACAATCAGGTCCATGAACTTTGGACCAGTAAGCCACCGCCGAGAGCGATGATCCGAAGCACGACTTAGTGAGTTCCGGCGTATCAGTCCCCTCCCCCAAGTTCGTGCCAATCTCCAAGATGCGTTGCGCCATAATTGGGCCAAACCAGCGATTCACCAATTCCACATTCCACTCCAAAGAATCCGTCAACAAGTTGCAGACGCGGGCATCATCCACCTCCTCCACATTGACAAACGTCGGCCACCATTCAATCTTACGGTCCAGATTCCAACAATCCTGGAGAATTCTGACACGATGCCCATCCCCAATACGCCATTGAAGAACAGCCGACAGAGCGTCCACCCCCTCCTGGATAATTCTCTAGGTAGCAGAGCTCTTGGGGGTCCGAACAGGCTGCCAAAGATCGGCGCCATACTTTGCAGTAACAACCTTATGAAGAATAGTATCAGGCTCGTTAATGACCGTCCAAGCAAGCCGAGCACGAAGAGGGCCGCGCCAAACAGATAACTCATGGAAACCAAGCCCCCTCTGGTCACACTGAATGCAGAGGTCACGCCAGCCCACATAGTGCATTCCCTTGCTATTGGAATCCTTCTGCCACAGGAACCTCCGTCCGAGCTTTTCGATAGAGTTGAGCACCCCACTCGGCACCTCCGTATGCGCAAGAAGGTATGCAGGAATAGTGAGCAGTGCCGAGCGGATCAGCAGAGCACGCCCAGCATACGAGAGGTGCTTCTTTCCCCAAATGTTCGTCTTATCATGGGCACTTCAAACAACTTTAGCAAAATCCGCCACCTTCAGCTTCCGCATAACCAGCGGAATTCCCAAATAGTCGAATTGGTCCACGGCGAACACCCACCGCCCTAGCAATCGTCCGTTGTTTCCACTTCGGGCAACGCTTGTTAAAGAGTATCGCCGACTTCTCCCTATTAACGCACTGCCCCGTCCAGCCACAGTAATCGCCCAGAATATTCATAATGCGAGCAGCATTATGCCTGGAAGCCTCCGCGAACACCAGGATATCATCCGCATACAGCAGGTGCGAAATTCTCTCAGCATTAGGAACAATATGGATACCCAATTGATCACCTCGTTGCTTGAAGGCCATAGAGAGTAATTCAGAGCAGAGGATGAAGAGGTACGGTGACAGCGGACATCCCTGCCGTAAACCGCTCAAAGCTTGAATCCACGGCGACTGAATACTATTAATCAGCAGCGAGAAACGAGGCCACATAATACACGCCATAATCCACTGAATAATATGGTCAGGGAACCCAAACCGCAGCAACACCTGCTGCAGCGTCTCCCACGCCATGCAGTCATACGCCTGGGTCATGTCGATCTTCAGCGCCATCATGCCCGCACGTTGGAAGGAATGCTGGAATTTGCACATCATCTCCTGTGCAACAAGCCCATGATTGGAGATGGATCTCCCCGGAACAAAGGCAGTTCTTCACTAATGATGCTGCCAAGCACAGGCTTAATCCTATTGATAAGAATCTTAGCCACGATTCTATAGAAGGATTGGCACAAACTGATAGGACGAAATTTAGATGGAGTGTCCGCATTTGTCGTCTTGGGCAACAGAACAACCAACGTATCCTTCCAGCTTTCACACATAGAGTTAGAGCAGAAAAAATGGAGGATGCCACGAGTAACATCACTCTTAATAATATCCCAGTAGAATTTAAGAAAAGAAACAGTAATACCATCCATCCCCGGAGCGCGGTTGTTACCCATGCTGAACACTGCATTACGGACCTCCAACTCCGACACCTCAGTCTCCAGCTCCCCGCGAAGGTGCTCCGGAAAACCGCCATTCTGCTGGAACAGAGGCCAATTGTCTAGCATGACCAGTCTGTCTTTCCACTTGAGCCGGAAGAAGTCCATAAACTCCTCTTGGATACAATCCTGCTCAGACGTATGTACCCCATCACTGCACTGAATCTCCAGGATACGGTTCCCCCTCCGCCGCGCCGACGCAAACGCGTGGAAGAAATGAGAATTGGAGTCGCCCTCCTCGACCCAGCGGGCCTTAGCACGCTGTCTCCACCGCATAGCCAGCCTAGCCAGGGTAGAATTGAGCTCGGAGGCCGCCCGTCTCAGTTCAACATCTTGTTCAGGACTAAGCCCCATCGGGGTGCACTCCAGCAGCTGGAGCTCACCAATCCGAGCCTCAAGCGACCCCTTTAATTCATTCAGCTCCTTCAACCGATTTCGGCTCCAGAAGAAAAGCCCACACAGCGTCCTCGAACACTTGCGGTTGAGCACCTCATCCGACAGGCCAAAATCATTCTTCGTCCACAACTTCTGTACTAGCTTCCACGTCGCAAGGTAAGTCCGCCACGTATCTTCAAAACGGATCCTGCGGCAATCAGAATTCGGGGTGACCTCCGCCAATCGCAGCAGGAGGGGGTAGTGATCCGACGCCACACAGATCAAATGTCGCACCGAAGCCAAAGGAGCCAGTTGAATGCCAACAGAGTTCATAAGAACCCGGTCAAGCCGCACCCAGATTTTACTATTACCAGACTTATTGTTCGACCACGTATATTTCGGGCCGATGAACCCCAAATCATGAAGATCATTATCGATCAAGAAGGCCGCCATCTCCTGAGAGCCAACATGAAAGCCAAATCTTCTACCACCCTTCTTCTCACTTTGATCCAAACAACAGTTGAAGTCCCCTCCCACAATCACCGGGAGCTCAGCATCAATACACGAGCCCAGGACTTCCCATAAGCCCCGTCTAGTGTGATAATCCTTACCGGCGTACACGACAGCCAAACACCACTTCTCACGATTAGGAAGCACCAGGTGCCCCACAAGCGCCTGATCGAACATCCTAACCGTCTCGAACTGAACTTTATCATTCCTCCACAACGCAAGCAAGCCACCCGATCTCCCACTAGCAGGGAAATGAGCGAAGTCCCAACAAGGGCCAACCAAAGCGTTTACATCCTTTCTGGAAATATCCCCAACCATAGTTTTCATTAATCCAACAAAAATCACCTCACTACCACCCATAATGCTGTGGAGGAAATGCCCCGTTTGCTTCTTCCGGGCCCCCCGACAATTCCAAAAGATGATAGAAGTCATTGGCAAACCGAAGGGGAGGCGTCCCCGCCGCCAGACAAATCCCCCAACTCTTTCTTTCGCTTGCGTGGGAGTTCACCATCCGACCTTCCCAGACGAAATTCCAACCCATCATCAATGCTATTGTTCAATGGTACCGCAGGTCCATCTCCG
Source organism: Dendrobium nobile (assembly GCA_022539455.1). Classification (NCBI taxonomy): domain Eukaryota; kingdom Viridiplantae; phylum Streptophyta; class Magnoliopsida; order Asparagales; family Orchidaceae; genus Dendrobium; species Dendrobium nobile. Next base: position 16,930,811 of record CM039724.1, on the reverse strand, counting down.
ACCACAGTAAAAAGGGGCTGAAAAATCCCCGTCCTGGCCTGCCGAAGAGTAGACTTAACTAAATTGGGAGGAACCTTAACCTTGCTGAAATCCACCTGCTTCGGAGGTTTTCCCAGGTGCTTATTGGGAGGGCCCTTAGCAGTAATAATGCTACAACGCAAGGGAGGATTCTCCTTCCGTCGCCGACGGGGTGGAACCTGGATCCACGGCCCAACGAACTCATCAACCTCAGACGAGGTAGCACCCCTGACAGTTTCCGGGCCAGCAGCATCGGTCGAGGAAACCCGGGGGGAAGAGGCATAAGGGGGTTTAGAAGACCCCCCCAAGTGATCATCAATGCCCCGGGGGCCATCCACCCCCAAAGAAGTTGACCCAACAGGTCTAGTAGGACCATTATGCACACAAGGAGACGAAGAATTCAGACCCGAATGATCCACCTTAGTTAAAGAAACACCGTCTTCTGCCCCCTTAGAGAGGGGGACATGCTCACCCGACCGCACCTTAGCGTGATTGCTGGGTTCCGGCCCCCGCAGTGGGCAGATATACCTCCGGTGGCCAATTCGACCACACCCATAACATAACAAACCAATTCCTTCATACTCGACCTTCTGATAAAATCGCCCATCTAGGTCATTGATCCAAATACTGGCCATCAGGTGTTTGGCCAGATTCATACGAATGCACACCCGAGCGTATTCCCGCCTTCCCCACGTACCAGTCTGAGCATCGATCCAAAGTGGCGTCCCCAGACACGAGGCAATCCTGGAGATGTTGCACTCATCCCAGTAATGGAGCGGGAGGTTGGGCAACCGAACCCAAACAGGGGAAGAAAGACCTTCCATGGATGCTGGCGAGAATCCCGGCGTCCACCTATCAAAACCAACCAGGTTGCCCCCATTGAACTAAGGTCCTCCGCTAAGAACGGCATCACGTGCCTCACGGGACGCGAATAGGCAGATAAAACAGTCCGTCCCCAAAGTAGTGAGCTGGAACTCACCAAAGCCCCCCACTGCCGTTGGATTTCAGACTTCAACAAGAAGAACGACACCTTCTTTCCCAAGATTTTTCCCACAACAGCCTGCTCCAATTTAGCCAAATTGGCCTTAACACGATCCAGATTGAGGTCAATCGTGGTACCATCCTCAGCAAGAGCATTAATGTCTTCAGGGCGATTAACCGGAATATGCTCCGGTCGCCTCCACGGGTTCTCCATACGCCCCAGGCAGAAAGGTTCAGAAGGAGGGGGATTAACCGCCTGCGGCACCTCGCAGCTAACACTGGATTTACCAGAACCGGCATTTTCACAAACACCTGGAGGGAATCTAGTCCCCATGTTCACATCCGGGGACTCAGCCCCCACCCTGGACTCCCCACTCGCACCCTCCCGGGCGACTTCCATAGCAGAGGCCGGCGACGCAGGCCCCCCAGCTTCCGAGTTCAGAACTTCATTGCAGCAGGCAGAAACATCCGAGCTAATCGCGAGAGAACGAGGATGTCTAGGCATAGCTGCATCGAAATCAAACATTTCCTCCTCATCGTGCTCCTCAATCGTAGGCTCGCACTCGTCCATTTCCATCGACGACTTCACCGGACTGAATGCCGGATTAACCAACACCCGCATATCCGAGTTATGCGAGTCCGCCCCCGGCACCTTCTGGGGAGAACTCTCAGCCTTGGCTTTGCCAGATCTGGTCGGAATAGTTCCACTCGACGCAGATTGGGACGTCCCCCTAAGGTCGGCACCCCGTGTTTTGATCTCCCAGCGACCCTCAACAGCTCCATCGGAACCAGCTCGGACAGGGTCCCGAGCTTTACCTTTCCCCCGAGCCGCCCCATGTCTGCTTGGTGAACCGTCCCCAGCCTTCTTCGAACCTCCCGTACTGATCCCCGACCGCCTCCGTTCATCTCCCGTCGTACCACCGTCACCACCCCCGCCTGAGCGGGGAGGAGACCTTCGGTCCCCCCCCGCCATACCCAGAGAGTCTCTCTCTAGACAAAAAACAAGAGAGAGAGAAAAAAGGAGGGAAATGATGCTAAAGAGGGAGAGAGAGAGAGAGAGAGAGAGCAAGAGAGAGAGAGAGATAGAGAGAGAGAGAGCAAGAAGGACCAAGTGAGAGAGCCAGAGAATGCAAGAGAGAGAGAGCAAGAAGGAGCAAGGGAGAGTGCACAAGAGTGCAAGAGAGAGAGAGAGAGATAGAGAGAGATAGAAAGAGAGAGAGAGAGAGAGAGAGAAAGAGAACAAGAGAGAGCAAGAGAAAGTGAAAGAGAGAAAGAGTAAGGGAGAGAGCAAGAGGGAGAAAGAGAGAGTAAGGGAGAGAGCAAGAGAGATAGGGAGAGAGAGAGGGAGAGGGAGAGAGAGAGAGAGAAAAAGATGGAGAGAGAACAAGATAAAGAGAGCAAGAGAGAGAGAGCAAGAGAGAGAGAGAAAGAGCAAGAGAGAGAGATAGAGAGAAAGAGAGAGAGAACAACAAGGAGCAAGGGAGGGAGCAAGAGAGTGCAAGAAGGAGCAAGGGAGAGAGCAAGAGAGTGCAAGAGAGAGAGAGAGAGAGCAAGAGAGAGAGAGAGATCAAGAAGGAGCAAAGGAGAGAGCAATAGAATGCAAGAGAGAGAGAGAGAGAGAGAGAGAGAGAGAGAGAGAGAGAGAGAGAGAGAGAGAGCAAGGAGCTAGGGAGAGAGCAAGAGAGTGCAATAGAGAGAGAGATAGAGAGAGAGAGATAGAAAGAGAGAGAGAGAGAGAGAGAGAGAGAGAGAGAGAGAGAGAGAGAAGAGAACAAGAAAGAGCAAGAGAAAGTAAAAGAGAGTAAGAGGGAGCAAGGGTGAGAAAGAGATAGGGAGAGAGCAAGAGAGAGCAAGAGAGAGCAAGGGAGAAAGCAAGTGAGAGAGGGAGAGGGAGAGGGAGAGAGAGAGAGAGAGAGAGAGAGAGAGAGAGAGAGATAGAGAGAGAGAGAGAGAGAATAAGATAAATAAGAATTCAAAATTTACTAATAAAGTTATTTTTTACGAATGAAGAAAGCTTAGACATATAAAGAGTGAATTCCCAAATCTCAAAGCTAATCCTAATAAGGAGAAAGTTGAGGAGAAAACCAATGTTAGAAAGGACAAGAAAAGAATGCAAAGAGCTTTCTGGGCTGACTCAACTTCAGACTCTTAAGAAATAGAAGTAGAAGAGGAGGATAAAAATGTTTGCTTAATGGCAGATAAACTTGATCACTCAGATCAAGAAGAGTTATGTGATCTATCCTATGATGAATTATTTGAAGTTTATGAGAAGATTCATAATGCATATTGAAAACTAAAAAAATTCCATGCCAGCCTTAGTATCAAGTATTTGAATTTATAAAACGAGCATGAAAATCTTAGGGATGATCAGGCAACCATAGATAGCAATCACATGATTTTGCTAGATGAATTTGATGATTTGAATAAGAAGCACGAACTATTGAAAATGTCTTGAATTGAGCTTGAAAATGATTTTAAAAAATTATGGATGAAACTGATCAAAGTGAACATGATTTGATGATTAAAAATTCAATCTTGGAAAATGCAAATACGTATCTTCAAATAAAATTGAAAGATTTTAAGAAAAATAAAATAGCTCCCACACTTTAATAATTTTATAATCCTAACTAAAAGAGAACAAGTTTGAAACCTAAGAAAAGATTTTATAACTCACATAGATCAGTAAATTATTTTCCTGGTGTTAAATGTATTTCAAGTAGTATGTTAGGGCATATTTCCCATACTTACACTATTTATAATAGAACACATTTAGTATGGAGACCAAAGATGCATCAATTATATCATAACGAATATGTATATGGATTATCATTCTCAAGAGGTGAATCTAAATTTATTTGGGATCCCAAGTTTAATATTTGATAATTTTGTAGAAACACTCTTATACAAGCCTTTATAAGAGCATTTAGTACCTGTATAGCGAATGTTCAAAAAATATGACTGGAGATTAAAATCAATTTATATTGCTGGAAGCTAGGACTATATGCAAACTGATACTTGGAGATTGTTGAGAGAGTTTCTACTTAGCTTTGAATGTTTTACATTCTTGCAACTTGTATGTTTTGATGATTCCAAATATTATTATTTTGATTATTATTTTCTCCTAATATATTTTGAAAAAATTGTTTGTGCTCTTGCTGTACTAACATTTCAGAGAAAACATACTCAAAATTATTGAAGACTTCAAATCAAGATCTTCTTAGAATGTTTTGTAACTTAGAGTCTATATTTTTCTTTTATTTGAGTTTGAGAGAGTGTGATTGTAATTGAATAACTTGACACACACATACACACTAGGGGAGAACTTTAAAATTTATAATTTTATAATACTGATCATACAACACGAATCATGTTCGTATGGGACGATCTGGTTAGTTATACTCCCCAAAGAGTAATGGAACGAACAGAACGGGCAAAATTTTTTCTAAGTCCTGATCGTCCAGACAAACTAAACCATTCATCCTAGGATGATATCCTCTGGACTTATGCTTTGTACTATTCATCCAGACGATTTAAGACATTCATCCCAGGACGATGTCCTCTAGACTTGTGCTCTTGAACTAATCATCCAGACGAACTAACCTATTCATCTCAGGATGATATCCTCTGGACTTGTGCTCTTGAACTAATCATCAAGACGAACTAACCCATTCATCCCAGGATGATATCCTCTGGACTTGTGCTCTTGAACTATTCATCCAGATGAACTAACCCATTCATTCTAGGATGATGTCCTCTAGACTTATGCTCTTGAACTATTCATCCAAATGAACTAACCCATTCGTCCCAGGATGATGTCCTTTGTTCTTTGAAATTGTGGTCCATCTTGCATTTTCGTTCCAACGAACCTTGAGAATAACTGTTCGTTCCGGATGAACCATGTTCGTATGGGATAATGATCTAGTATGAAGGCAGATCGTACCAATGCACATTGAGTTCATACACAATAGTTTTTACACTGTTTGTACGTACGAAATGAGATCGTAGAGGATGATCATAAACATGCAGATTTGAAAAATTGCAATTTTTGGACAATTTTTCGTATCTTTCTTATAAAAGGTCCACTTAAGACTATCATGAAATCTTTTTGTCATTTGGTCTTCGTGCATACTAATGGGAAATTGAAGGAGAGAGTGAGAGAGAGTGTTTGAAGGAGAGTTCTTACTACTATAGCATGAAGAGTTCACTTGGTTACTCAAAGGTAAGGATCTTTATTTGTTATTTATTACCTCACTCTTTTATCTTATCCTTCTAGATTTCTTGTGAGAAGATCTTTCAAAGAGATCCAGTTCTCTGCCAACACTCGAGGAGTGTGAACAGCTGAAGGTTCTCTGTCTCCACTTGGAGGGTATAAAAGGATGAAGGGTTCTCTACCTACACTTAGAGAGTGTGAAAGGATGAAGGGTTCTCTGCCTACATTTGGAGAGTGTGAACAACCGACGGTTCTCTGTCGACACTTAGAGGGTGTAAAAGGATGATGATTCTCTGCCACACTAGGTAGTGGTGGAAGAGAGTTTTTGTGAAGGCTTCTCCGTCTTGCTGTGGGGGCAAAAAGGATATACACTTATGGTAATAATACAATACCTGAAGTGGGAGACTTCAGGGAGTGGATGTAGGTCATGTTTGACCAAACCACTATAAATCTTGTGTCTTTTTTCCATTGCTTTTTATTTTCTTTCTATTTTTATTTTTATCTGTGGTTGAAAAATCATTTTTGAAAATCAATAAATTTAAATCAGTTTAAGAGGAAATTTTTTAAATTACAAATTCACCCCCCCTCTTAGTTAGACATTGGGACATAAGCTTAGGTCTAATAGCCTAATTCATAATTAATAAGTTTCAATAAGTGGTATCAGAGCTTTATTTCAAAATCATAAGTTTAAACTACTTTTTGATTGACGACCATGGCTACATTTGGAAACTGAAACACACTTGAAGGATATTCAATCTCTAGACCTCCTTTGTTTAATAATATCCCTTTTGATTTTTAGAAAACACGCATGTATATATTTTTACAGTCACTTGATTAACGCATGTGGATCTTAGTACAAGAAGGGTATACAAAACCAACTAGACTAATTTATGGCATTAGAGTAGAGACACTCTTTATAGATTGGACTGTAGAAGAATGTGACTTAGCACAACTAAACATTAAATGGTTAAATATTTCTTTTTTGCACTTAAGTCAGAAGACTATATGTGGGTTTTCACTTACAAGAGTAGAAAGGACATATGGGATAGACTTTGTATAACATATAAAGGGACTAATGAAGTTAAATAATCTAGACTTAATATCTTATTGCATGACAATGAACTATTTCGCATGAAATTCAATGAATCTATTTCTGACATGTACACAAGATTCACACAAATAGTCACTTCTTTGCATACACTAGGTAAAGAATTAACAAATATTGAAAGGTAAATAAGATTCTCTATTGTTTGCCTACTTCTTATGATGCAAAAATTACTGTTATATTAGAGTCTAAAGATTTAAATGTTTACTCTATTAATAATCTTCTCGGATCACTAATTGCTTACGAGCAAGGAGTGAGTCAAAGAAAAATTGATGCAGGTGAACAACGAGGGAGAAGAACATAGCACTAAAAGTGGAGGAGTCAGAGAGTTATCTATCACAACTTAAGGATGAAGACGACATTGCAGAAATGACTAGACAGTTAAGAATCTTTTTGAAGAGAAAGCAAAAGAGACGCTAACAATGGAATTAAGGTAAGTTTAATAGGAATGTTAAGGTTTCAAATCATATTATTTGCTATGAGTGCATAAAACTTGGACACATTAAGTCAAAATGCCCAAAACTCAAAGCCACACCTAGCAAGTAGAAGGTAGAGGAGAAACCAATGGTGAAGAAGGACAAGAAGAAATTCAAAAGAACTTTTTGGGCGAACTTAGCTTCAAACTCATCAGAGACTAAAAGGGAAGAGGAAGTCACCAATCTATGCTTGATGGCCGATAATCTTGATCAGTCAGATCAAGAATAGGTATATGACTTGACTTATAATGAACTTTTAGAAGTCTCTGAATACATGCATGTTGTATCTAAGAAGTTAAAGAAAATGCATGCTAGTCTGATCTTAGAGTTACAAGAACTTCAAAGAGAACAAGAGATTCTTAGAAAAGATCAAGCTTTAATTGATAACAACCATATGGAATTACTTGATGTGTTCAACAATTTGAATAAGAACCATGAAAATTTAAAATCATCCTATGTAGAACTGGAAAAAGAATTTAATGATTTTAAGGATGAATCTGAGAATAAAAATAATTGGATAAATTATACAAATTAGAATTTTGGAAGATATGAATACCCTTTATAAATTGAAGATAAAAGCTCTCGAGGATAATAGGATACCCCCAACACTTGAAGATTTTACAAATCCTATTTTATATCCAAATTTTTTAAATTTTAGCAGGAAATAGAATAATTATAAAAAATTGAGAAATACATTTCCTGGAGTTAAATGTTTTAATTGTGGCATGTTTGGACACATAGCACACGCCTGTACTTTGGATAGAAAAACTCACTTGGTGTGGAAGCCTAAGACGCATAAAAATAGACATATCATATATACATCTATTTATAAGTTACCAAAAGGTAAAACCAAACTTGTTTGGGTTCCCAGGTCAAACATTTAATGATTTTGCAGGATCGCTTTCACACAAGGCCTCGTGAGAGCATATGGTACCTGGACAGTAATTGCTCAAAGCATATGACTGGAGATACTGTATAATTCATATCGCTGGAAGTTAGGAGTGGAGGAAGGGTTACACTTGGAGATAACACCATAAGGAAGGTGGTTGGGTCAGGTATGATTGAAAATCTTAAAAACTTTTTTATTAAGAATATACTACTTGTAGAAGGCTTAAAGCATAATCTGTTAAGTATTAGTCAGCTATGTGATAAAGGATACTGTGTTAAAATTTTCCCTACTAGTTATATATTAAGCCTAAATGGTAATGATATTTTGCATGGTATACTAGTAAATAATATCTATACGCTAGATTTGAATTGTATCAAAACTCCTTTTGCTTTTAGTTTAAAAACTATGTTTGATGAGTCATGGGTTTGGCATAGGAGACTTTGTCACTCTAGCATGAAAAACCTAAGGAGGATTACCCAAAAGAACTTAATGAGAGATATACCAAAACTAGACTTTACTAAGGATCAACTTTGCGATGCATGTCAATTAGGAATATAGGCGAAGCCCACTTTTCAGTTCAATACGGATCTTAGAACTAGTAAACCATTGGAGATTTTACATATGAATCTTTTTTGATCAGTTGGAACTATAAGTCTAGGAGGGAAGGCATACTGATTTGTAATTATATATGATTTCTCTAGATTCACATGGGTTAGATTTCTATATCATAATAGTGAATCATTTAATGAATTTAGAAATTTTTTGACTTGGATTCAAAGAAAATTAGGATGCAAAATTTTGATAATTCAAAGTGATCATAGAGGAGAATTTGAAAATGAAAAATTTAAAGATTTTTATAAGGAGAAGGGATTGATCATAATTTTTCAACACCTAAAACCCCTCAAAAGAATGGGGTAGTCGAAAGGGAAAATAGAATATTAATAGAAGCCGCTTGAGCCATGTTGGCAGAATACTCACTTCTTAAATATTTTTGGGCTACGACAGTTAGCATAGCATGTTATGTTTTGAATAAGGAGAATATTAGATTAAACTTGAATAAAATACCCTATGAATTACTAAAGGGAGAACACCTAATTTGTCGTATTTGCATGTTTTTGGATGTAAGGTGTTTGTACATAACAATGGAAAATCTGCCTTAGGAAAATTTGATCTAAAATCAGATGAAGGAATTTTTATAGGATACTCAAGTGTTGAAAAATCTTATAGAGTATTCAATAAAAGAACTTTGGTAATTGAGAAGACCACATATGTTGTATTTACTGAATCTAGAATTTTGAAAGAGCTGTTAAAGAGGATGAGATAGAGATTAACTCCAAAAAGATTGAGAAAATAAATTTGGATAAAAATTTAGAGATAGAATACCAGATGCCTAGAGATTTGAGATTTTTTTAAAATCACCCAAAGGAATTGATTATAAGTGAACCTAGTGAGGGTGTTAAGACTAGGCATGGACTGAACAAAGAAGTCAATCATTCAGCCTTTATTTTAATGATATAACCCATAAATATTGATCAAGCACTTTTGGAAGAATTTTAGATATTGGCTATACAAGAAAAATTAAATAAATTTGTAAGAAATGAAGTTTGGGAATTAACTGCAAGGCCAAAAGATCAAAGTGTAAATGGAACTAAGTGGGTATTTAAGAATAAAATGAATGACTCGAGAGTTGTCATTAGATATAAGGCTAGATTGGTGGCTGAGTATAATCAGATTAAAGGGATTGAATTTGAGGAGACTTTTGGCCCTGTAGCTAGACTTGAAGCAATTAAGGTTTTGCTAGCCTTTGCCTATTTTAAAAGATTTAAATTATATGAAATGGATGTTAAAAGTGCTTTTTTAAATAAGGTGATTCAAGAGGATGTTTATGTGGAACAACCTCCAGGCTTTAAAAATTCTAAACATCCAAATCATGTTTTCAAATTGAAAAAAGCATTATACTGATTGAAATAGGCACCTAGGGCTTGGTATGAGAGGTTGAGCACCTTCCTACTTGAGAGATCTTTTGAAAAAAGAAGTGTGAACAGAGTTCTCTTTTTGAAGAAATTGGGAAAAGATATACTCATTGTATAAATTTATGTTCATGATATCATCTTTGGATTTATAAATAAAAATCTTTGTGATAATTTTTCAAAAATAATGAGTAGTGAATTTGAGATGAGTCTAATGGGAGATTGAAGTTACTTTCTAGGTTTTAGGATTAAGCAAATTAAGGAAGGTACATTTCTTAATCAGTCAAAATATGTTAAGGATATCCTCAAAAAGTATGAAATAGACAATACTAAACTTATTAGTACACCTATGAGTTTCTCAGTTCAGTTGGATAAGGACCCTAAGTGAAAATCTAATGATCAAAAGAAATTTAGGGGAATAATTAAATCTTTGCTTTACTTGACAACTAGCCGACTCGATAATATGTTTAGTGTTTGTTTATGTGTTGGATTTCAATCAGATCCAAAAGAATCACATTTGACAACAATAAAAAGGATTTTAAGATATCCCTTGGAAACTCAGAACTTAGGAATTTGATATCCTAAGTTTAGCTCTTCATTTGAAATAATTGGATATTCATATTCGGACTTTACAGGTTATAGGGTTGATAGAAAGAGCATTTTTGGAATATATCAATTTATTGGAAATTCTTTAGTATCTTAGTCCAGTAGAAAATAGAATTTTGTAGCCCTATCTACTGTTGAAGCTGAATACATAGCCTTAGGAAGTTGTGTGACACAAGTACTTTGATTGAAACAACAGTTGATTGATTTAGGATTAACAATATGCATTATTCCCATTTATTGTGATAACACTAGTGCTATTTGTATTTCTAAAAATTCTATTCAACATTAAAAAACCAAACATATAGATATCAGGCATTATTTTATAAGGGATAATGGATCCAAAGGTGAAATTCAACTCAATCATGTTTCAACTGAAAATTAACTTATAGATATTTTTACAAAACCACTAGCCTTTGATACTTTCAGTACATTAAGAACAAGGCTTGGTGTGATTGATTTGAATGCTTAAATCAAGATTTCTGCAACATTGATATGTTTTTTGTTAGTGTGCTTTGGTTTTATGATTTTTCATATGTGTTTTTTAGTTATTATTCGTGTTTGCTTTTATAATCTCTTGTCTGTTTGTTTTATGTATTTTCACATCAAAATTCATGTTTTTGAGCAATGGTATAAAAAATTTCTAAATGTGACATTCGTCTATACGAAAATATCTTCATACGGGATGAATTATGTAGCATATTAATTGTTGAAGTTGAACAGTTTTCATGCAATTTTTTAGATTTTTCATTAACGCTCGTCTGTACGATCCACAGATCGTCCAGACGATGTGTATGCATTCGTATATACGCATGTAGATGATTATACCGATAAGATCAGTTTTTATTTTTATCGTACATACGATTATGTGGCATTTCTATGTGAGGGACGTTTCAAATCATCACAAAAATGATCTTAAATAATGGATCGTCCAGGACGAACACCTGTTCGTCTGTACGATCATTTTGGTCAAAAGTCTATATAAAAGGACGTCTCGTAACTTGCATGTTTATGAAAAGTATTTTCATTTTTGGACTTATTCATTCGTCTATATAAAATTTTATTTTATACGTACGAACCCTATATCGTATAGGACGAAAGTATTTTTGTACGTACGAAAGTTCATTTTTTTTCTTTAAATTGAAAGGGTTTAGAACTTGAACTTCATTCTCTTTAAAAGTCTTTTCAACCTTCTATTCCCTTTGATCTTTTCTGTAGTGAGTTCAAGCAAGAGATTTAGGCATGCTAAAGAACTGACTAGGGGTCCTTCCTCTAGAAATCTAGGAGAAAACTTTCTGTCTAAAGAAAAAATGAAGAGTCTTTTCTTAGGTTCGTATTTGCAAAAATCACTCCCTCTAGAGTCCTTCTCCAGGAACAACTTACTATTAAAGTGATGGACCTTTTTGCTTCTACCCAGTTTGCTCTTATTTTGACTCTGATCCACCTCTATAATAAGAAAACTTTTCACTACTTTCTTGCAAACATGTATTTTAATTCTGACCAGAGTGTGATTAAATCTTATGTTTTTAAGAATAGGGTTGAAATAATAAAGGAGGATTTAAGGATATTTTTAAATTTAAGGACTCAAGGGATTAGAGCCCATACTTTCACCTCTTCCTCCAACTATGATTGGACTACAATAAATTAAGTTATTAGAGGGATTAAAGGAGTAGGACATATGCCTAAGGTGGCCTTTCTTAACCGAAATGACCGAATCATCTAGTATGTTCTTCGTACTTCCATTATTCCTAAAGCTAGTGATCGAGTGAATATTACACCTCTTTTTTCTACCATGACATATCTGATTATGACTAGCCAACCTATAGATGAAGCTCAACTGATTATTGACTATATGTATGGACTTTCTGAGATTGGCCATGTCTCCCACAAGAGAAAGAAGAATATAGCCTTAGGACATCTTGTGACCTATATTTTGGAAAAGAAATATGAACTAGTTCATCCTGTTCAAAATCTAGAGGAGCTTGTCTACTACAATGATGGACCATTCTGAGCTATCTTTAATAAAGATGCTCATTTTGAAAGTAGTGACTCTGAGGAAGAAAGGAGAAGACATCCACCAGCACATGCTGGTAGTCAAAACTTTTAGTATATGGTCTAGCGATTTGGTCGTCTTGAGAGCCACTTTGATCAATTTTTTGATCAGATTGAAACTCATGTTCAGTAGCAGGACTATCAATATCAGCAGGATATGGGTTGGGTTAGAGGTCAAATTGAATCAGTCAACACGAATTTAGCTATGATTAATAGCTATTATACTATATTCAACCAAGCACCTCCTCCAGATTAGGGTCCCTCTGAGTGATGAATGTACTTCTTTTATGATTCTCTCTACCAGATGTGCTTTGATGTGATTGTTGTTTTTTATGTTTTTATGTTTTATGTGATGTGATGTTCAATGATTTTTTTTGTTATGTTTTATGTGTTATGAATATATGTATATTGATATCATTCATGCTCAATATAATATCATTCTCTATGATATCAATAAAAATTATTGTATTATTTTTAGTGTTTTTTATCTCTTTCAGAAATATATGTTAGCCTATTTTATTATTCTTAAAATATTGATCTAACAAGTGTTATAATTTGCAATGCAATACAAAATTGAATTAATTAGAAAATCAAAATTTTTAAAAAATATAAGTTGTGTTATAACTCGATCTAGTTAAGGATATCAATCTCATGTCTCTTGTTAGACTAACATAATTTTAATATTATTATTATTATTTTGATATTTTCTTATTTTTATTTCTCTTTTCAATATAAATATTATTGTACTTAGAAAAATTTGAGATTTTATATTATTGATTCTGGAAAGATCAAACAAACACTTGAAAATATACAAATGTACAAAAATCAAAAGAATGTGTAATGGCTCACAAATTGAAAAAGAGGCACAAAATTAGCCCACAAATAAAAAGATGCACAAAGTGTGCCACAAATATTGAAAAGATGCGCAAAGAGCTATAAGTATACGTTCTTTTCTCAATCTTTTAATCTTAAAATTTAAATTAATCTTATGTTCAATTTTATTTTCTATTGAAATATGAAATATACAAATTTTACATTCATTTACTTTGCAATGATTTTGCTTATCTCATTATCTAAACTTATTCATGATTTTGATTTTTTTTCTTCTTTATATTATATCTATACTTAAATCATATGAATCTTTCTATTTCTCTAATGACATTTATCTTTTTAATTATTGCAAATATAATTCAATCTCTTTATGGATCAATTATCAAAGGCTTTTCATATAACTCCTTACATTTCTGCATTTGTTCATTTCTTCTTTTCTTTTTGTTGTTGTCAAAAAGGGCGAGAAATATTATTTGATATTTGTGTTTTTGTGTTTCTTGTATGTTATTCATATTTTTATGTTTTTGTTCTTTTTTTTTGTTTCAATGGTTCAGTGTTACTATTTTTATGTGTGAAAAACTTTAAAATTAAAAAATATGATTAGTTCAATAATAATGCCCCTTATTCTCACATGCTTATTCATTTAGGTGGAGTTTAGAAGAAACTAAAATTTATATAAACAATAATTATTTTGTCATTATCAAAAAGGGAGAGTTTGTTGAGAGAGTTGTTATTTAGCTTTGAATGTTTTACATTCTTACAACTTGTATGTTTTGATGATTCCAAATATTATTGTTTTGATTATTATTTTCTCCTGACATATTTTGGAAGAGTTATTTTTGCTCTTGTGTGTACTAACATTTTGGGGAAATCATACTCAAAATTATTGAAGACTTCAAATCAATATCTACTTAGAATGTTTTGTAACTTTGAGTCTATATTTTTTTTTATTTAAGTCTGAGAGAGTGTGATTGTAATAGAGTAACTTAGCACACACATACATACTGGGGGAGAGCTTTAAAATTCACAATTTTATAATACTGATTATACAATACAAATCATATTCGTACAGGACGATCTGGTCAGTTATACTTGTTACGGATCTATGGTTTATGATTTTGATGATAGCAAATATTTCTTATTTCTCTACGATTGCCTCTTTGTACTAACATTTCAGGTCCACACGATCAGACTACAACTTGGAACCAGCTCAAGATTAGGTAGACTAGAATTGAGTCAGTTTGTACCTTTTTTCTTTCTTGAGTCTATTGTATTTGTTGTGGCTCCTGATGTTTTGTAACTTGGTAGAAATTCTCTTTATCCCTATATAATTTCTATTTTTGGTAACATCGTCCGGGACGATAGTAATATCGGCCTGGACGATCTATCCAAAATCAGAAACCCTAATTAGGGCATCCTCATTAAGGCAGCTGTCATAAACTGATCGGCTTGGAAGATACGTGTATCGGCCAGGACGATATGTTCAATTAAGAAAGAATCAGCCGCCATGATCAGATTAGGCATTCTATCTTTTAGGAAATCGGCCAGGACGATATACCCATCGTCTAGGACGATCTAACTCAATTATGCCTAAAATGATCTGGTATCTTTGGAAAGAATTAATGGTTGATTGATACGATCAAATCGGCCAGGATGATCATGAGATCGGCCGGGACGATAGCCTGGATGATTTACATCCGCCAACATCTATCCAGGGCGATGATCAGGACGATAGAATCGATTTTAAACTAATCAGACAGGACGATCGTGAGATCGACCTGGATGATACAACCAATTTCCTTCTGATCGTCCCATATCATCCCGGGCTAATGAGCTTAATTTGTACTGATCGGCCAGGACGATGTCAATATCGGCTTGGACGATAATGTCGGCAACTTGTATTAATGAGCTCGTTTTGAGAGCTTCTATTTAAGCTATGGCATGACAACTTTTGTAAGAGTCTTTGGCAGCCATTTGAGCTTCGTTCTTGTGGGGGAGACTAGAAGAGAGAGCTTGAAAGGGAGTGAGGAACGGGTGAAGTTTGAGAGGGAGAAGATCCTGTGAGTGGGGGCTCAAGGGAGTGTGGAGGGGATTCCACACAGTTGCTCCGGCAGGCTTGCACCTTAATACCGTCGGATTCAAGGCTCGTCTCGAGGGAAGCTCACTATAGAAGAAGATATCTTTGGTGTCAAAGGACCCGGCGACTCCGCCGCACCGGGGAAGATGGAAGTGATTTTGTAAGGGCTTCTCCGCCTAGCCGTGGGGGCTAAAGGAGAGACACTTGGTTTAGTGCAATACTTGGAGGGTGCCTTCAAGGAGTGGACGTAGGTCAAGGTTTGACCGAACCACTATAAATTCGGTGTGTTCTTTTCTTATTATTGCTTCCGCATTTAATTTCCACTTCGTTGATTTCTTTGTGGTGTTTTGGTTTGGAGTTTTGTTTTAAAAGGTCTTTAACAACCAATTCACCTCTCTCTTCTTAATTAGCTTTGGGACTAGTTCAATAGGGCCTAACATCCCTAACGAACTTTCAATACTCCCCAATGGAATGAACAGAATAGGCAAAAATGTTTCTAAGTCATGATCGTCCAGATGAACTAAACCATTCATCCCAGGACGATGTCTTCTAGACTTGTGCTTTGAATTATTCATCAAGATGATTTAACACATTCATCCCAAGATGATATCCTCTAAACTTATGCTCTTGAACTAATCATCTAGAAGAACTAACCCATTCATCCCAGGATGATGTCCTTTGGATTTGTGCTCTTAAACAAATCATCCAAACAAACTAACCCATTCATCCCAAGATGATGTCCTCTAGACTTGAGCTCTTGAACTATTCATCCAGATGAACTAACCCATTCGTCCCAGGATGATGTCCTCTAGACTTGTGCTATTGAACTATTCATCCAGATGAACTAACCCATTCATCCCAAGATGATGTCTTCTATTCTTTGAAATTATGGTCCATTCTGCATTTTCGTTCCAACAAACCTTGAGAATAATTGTTCGTACCGGACAAACCTTGTTCGTATGGGATGATGATCGGGTACGATGAAAGTTTGTACAAATGTACATTGAGTTTGTACGCAACAATTTTTACACTATTCATACGTACAAAATGAGATCGTACGGGACGATCATAAACGTACAGATTTGAAAAATTATAATTTTTGGATGATTTTTCGTGTCTTTCTTATAAAAGGTCCACTTAAGACTATCATGAAATCCTTTTGTCATTTGATCTTCGTGCATACTAAAGGGAAATTGAAAGAGAGAGTGAGAGAGAGTATTTGAAGGAGAGTTCTTACTACTGGAGCGTGAAGTGTTCACTTGGTTACTCATAGGTAAGGATCTCTGTTTGTTATTTATTACTTCACTCCTTTCTCTTGTCCTTCTAGATTTCTTGTGTGAAGATTTTTCAAGGAGATCCGGTTCTCTGCCGACACTCAAGGAGTGTGAACAGCCAAAGGTTCTCTGCCTACACTTGGAGAGTGTAAAAGGATGAAGGATTCTCTGCCTACACTTAGAGAGTGTTTAAGAATAAAGGGTTCTCTGCCTACACTTTGAGAGTGTAAACAGCTGATGGTTCTCTGCCGACACTTGGAGGACGTGAAAGGACAATGGTTCTCTATCGCACCGGGTAGTGGTAGAAGAGAGTTTTTGTGAAGGCTTCTCCGCCTTTTTGTGGGGGAAAAAGGAGAGACACTTGTGGTAATAGTGCAATACCTGAAGTGGGAGACTTTAGGGAGTGGATGTAAGTTGTGTTTGATCGAACCACTATAAATCTTGTGTCTTTTATTTTCCACTACTTTTTATTTTATTTCTATTTTTATTTTTATTTGTGGTTGAAAAATCATTTTTAAAAATTACTAATTCACCCCCCCCTATTGGTTAGTCATTGGGACATAAGCTTAGGTCTAACAACCTAATTCATAATTAATAAGTTTCAATAGAGATAACACCATTATGAGAGTGGTAGGTTCAGGTATGATTGATAACATGAAAATTTTTTTGATTGAAAATATTTTATTGGTTGAAATGCTTAAAATATAATTTGCTAAGTATTAGTCAGCATTGTGATAAGGGTTTTAACATAAATGTTTTGTATATAAGCTACATTATTAGCCAAAATGGAGTTGATATATTGTATGGAGATAGGGTAAATAATGTTTACATGCTTGATTTAAATTTTATTAAATATTCTAATACTTTTTATCGAAAAACTATTATTGATGAATCTTGGTTATGCCATAGAAGACTATCATGCAAGCATGAAAAATCTTAGGAAGATTATCCAAAAGGAATTGGTTAGAGGAATATCTAAATTAGACTTCACTAAGGATCGCTTGTGCGATGTGTGTTAATTAGAAAAACAAGTCAAATAATCCTTTCATTTAATTAAAGATATTAGAACTAGCAAACTCTTAGAAGTCCTTCACATGGATCTCTTTGAACCTGTTAGTACTATAGGTCTTGGAGAGAAAGTTTTTGGGTATGTAATTATTGATGATTACTATAGGTTCACTTGAATTAGATTCTTATAACATAAGAGTGAATTATTTGATGAATTTAGAAATTTTTCTACTTTAATTCAGAGGAAGCTAGGTTATGAAATTCTTACAATTTATAGTAACCACGGTGGAGAATTTGAAAATAAAAAAATTTGAAGTTTTCTATAAATAGCAAGGGATAGATCACAACTTTTCAGCTCCTAGAACCCCTCAATAAAATGGAGTTGTTGAAAAAAAGAATA
Organism: Dendrobium nobile; assembly: GCA_022539455.1. Taxonomy (NCBI): domain Eukaryota; kingdom Viridiplantae; phylum Streptophyta; class Magnoliopsida; order Asparagales; family Orchidaceae; genus Dendrobium; species Dendrobium nobile. Next base: position 16,912,917 of record CM039724.1, on the reverse strand, counting down.
AAATTTTGGTAGAAGCTATTAGAGACAAGTTGGCTAAATATTTACTTCCTAAATATTTTTGGGCTGAAGCAATTAATATACACTATTATGTTTTGAATAGGATAAACATTATATCAAAGTTTAATAATACACCCTATAAACTTCTTAAGGGTAAGACACTCAATCTCTTACATCTACATGTCTTTGGATGTAAAGTGTTTATTCATAACAATGGGAAAACCCTTTGAGAAAAATTTGATCATAAATCTGATGAGGAAATTTTTCTAGGATATTCAAGTGACGGTAAATCCTATAGCCTTTAACAAAAGAACTTTGGTAGTATAGGAGATCACTAATATAGTTTTTGATGAATATAATATTTCTAGAGGGTCTAGGTTGGAAGAAGAAGATGTTCAAGAAAATACCCAAGGAATTGAAAATGCAAATCTTGAAGAAACGATTGTAATATAAAATAAATTGCCTAGAGAATAAAGATATTCTAAAAGTTAGACTAAAGAAATGATTTTAGGAGATCCGAGTGAAGGTGTTAGGACTAGGCATGAACTTAACAAAGAAGTGAACCACTCAGCATTTATTTCAATGATTGAACCCACAAATTTAAATCAAGCACTTTCTGATGAATTTCGTATTCTAGTTATACAAGAAGAGTTGAATCAATATACTAAAAATGATGTTTGGGAGTTGATAGAATGACCTAAAAATCAAAGTCTTATTGGAACTAAGTGGTGTTTCAAAAATAAAATGAATGATTTAGGTGTAGTGGCTAGAAATAAGATAAGATTGATGGCAAAAAGGTACAATAAAAAAGAAGAAATTAATTTTGAGGTGACTTTTTCCCTTGTAGCCAGGCTTAATGAAATAAGAGTGCTTCTAGTATCTGCATGTTTTAAAGGATTTAAATTATTTCAAATGGATGTTAAAAATGTCTTTTCTTAATGAGTTGATTAAAGAGGATGTTTACATTGAGTAGCCTCTAGGTTTTGAAAATTCATAATTTTTTAATCATATATTTAAATTGAAGAAAGCATTATATAGACTAAAACAGACACCTAGGTATGAAAGGCTAAGCATATTCCTAATAGAAGGATCTTTTATTAAAGTGAGTGTAGACACACCTCTCTTCATAAAAAGAGTAGGAGATAATATTCTCATTGTTCAAATTTATTTTGATGATATCTTATTTGAATCCACTAATAATAATATTTGTGATAACTTTTCAAATACAATGAGTAAGGAATTTGCAATGAGTTTGATGGGAGACTTGAGTTACTTTCTTAGTTTTAGCATAAAGTAGAAAGTGGATGTCACCTTTTTTAGTAAGTCAAAATATATTAAGGATATCCTTAAGAAGTATGAAATAGATAAAGGTAAATTAATATGTACTCCCATGAGTTTCTCAGATCATTTAGATAAAGTTAGAGGGATGATTGAATCATTACTTTATTTAACTTTTAGCAAATTTGATATCATGTTTAGTGTTTGTCTTTATGCTAGATTTCAAGCTGATTCAAAAGAATCTCATTTAACTGATGTTAAAAGAATTCTGAGATATCTTTTAGGAACTCAAAACCTAGGGATTTGTTATCCTAAGTACAACACTTCTTTTGAAATTATTGGATCTTTTGATTCAGATTTTATAGGATATATGGTTGATAAAAAAAGTACTTCTACAACTTGTCAATTTTTTGGAAACTCTTTAGTTTCCTTGTCTAGAAGAAAATCGAATTTATTAGCCCTTTTTATTACTAAAGAAGAATATATTGCCTTAGGAAGTTATGTGGTATCAGTTATTTAGTTAAAATAATAGCTTATAAATTTAGGTTTTTCAATTGGAACTATTCCAATTTTCTATGTTAATATAAATGTCATTTGCATTTTAAAGAATCCAATCCAACACTTTAGGACCAAGCATATAAACATAAGGCATCAGTTCATTAGGGACCATGTCACTAAAAGAAAAATTGAGCTACATCATATTGCTACTAAAAATCAACTTGCATATATTTTCATAAAATCACTAGTTTTAAGAATTTCAGTAGCTTAAAAATAAGACTAGGTGTTATTACTATTTATGCTTGAAATTGTAAGTCTGCAAAATGCAATTATGTATTTTTTTGTTATTTATGATTATATTTTGGTTTCTATGTTTGATTTGTCTTGTTTGGTACTTCTTTATTTTGTCTTTGATTTATCTATTTATTGATTTGGTTTTGTGTTAAATGGGTTGTATTTGGTTTATTTAGAAAAGTATCTTGATCATCATTGGCAAATCCAAAATTTGATTCACTTTTATACTGTACGAACCACTTTTGTACTATATGAATTCTTCATATTTTTCATGATTTTTTTAATTGGGCAAAGGAATTTTTAATACCATCTCAAGATAATCATATTGTATGAACACCTCATCATTTGTATGAATAATTAATCATTCGTCTGTACGAACATGCGGCTAAATGCTTCAGAACGAATTCATTATGTTTTAGGGCGGAATTGTTTTAAAATCATCCCAGACGAACACATATTTGTCTGTATGATCCTATTGTCAGTTTGCATGTGGACAAATTCATTCAACAGGTATGATCATTATTGATAAATCATTCTGTACAAACACCTATTTGTTTGTACAATCAATTTTGGTCAAAGGTCATATGAAATGACTAATCAGGAAGGTAACTTTATGAAAAAGATGTTTTGCTATAATAATTATTTTTTATCATTTATATTCATATGTACAAACCCAAGTTTATATTGTACAAAGTTCAAAATCATATGTACGAACTAAATTTCATATTGTACAAAATCATCCAATTTCTATAAATTAGAAGCCAATCTTTGAATTTGTTCAATCAATGCCACAATCAATCATTTTCAGTCCTTATGTTCAATCCTTCTCAAATGGCTAGCGGTAGAAAATGATCACATCCTTCCAAAGAAAGTTCATCTAATAATGAACGATATGATAATTTTCTTTCAATAGAGAACGAACAAGCCTACAATCGATTGTTCAAGCTAAAATTACTCCTTTTCATTTTCTTATTCAAGAAGATAAAAATTTTCTAATTATGCCTCTATTTGACTCCTCTCAATTTTCTTTTATTCTTACTCTGATCTATGCTTTTTACTCTAGCACCATTTTTTATTTTCTTTCCAATTTGAGAATGAGAGAAAACAACACTCTAATGTCCTCGTATGTCTTGCACCAACGAGTTGAAATAACTAAAGTTGATTTAGGCACTTTTTTACATCTTAGAAATGAAGGAGTTAGGGCACATTCTATAACTTTAAGAAGTGATTTTGATTGGTCTTCAGTAAATAAAACTCTAAGGCGTATACCATTAATCCAACATTTACCCCTTGTTCAGACTTTAAATCAAAATGCCAAAATCATCCATCATGTTTTAATAACCTCCATTATTCCTACAACTGGTGATCGAATCAATATCACTTCTTTGTTTAGTATAGTAATATACTACATATTATCAAACACTCCATTTGATGAAGCCTAGTTGATTATGGACTACATCAATAACCTTATCGACATCAAACTCGCTGCCACTAGAAGGAAGAAGAATGTGGCTTTAGGATACTTGATTGTCTACATCCTTGAGAAGAAATACAATCTTATCCATTTTGATCCCCCAAACAATCTGCCTATCTATTCTATTGATGCTTCATTTTGCATTCTTTCCCATCAGGATCAAGGGGATGATGGAGATGAATTTGATGAAGAAGAAGGACCTGCTCCAGCACCTAAACCTACTTCTAGACCTGAACATCAATCCTACCAAGATTTGATCCAGAGATTTGATCACCTCGAGTCTCATATAGATCAATGATTTGATCATGTTCAGACTCATTTGGACTAGCAGGACTTTAGATACAATGAAAATATGAGCTGGGTTAGAGGACAGTTTGATTCACTCAATACTCAAATAGTTACCATCAACAGCTACTTTACCCAGTTTGGTTTTCCACAGCCTCCTCCAAATCAAGATCCTTCGGGTTTTTAGTTTGGTTATTGATTGTTCTATGTTTTGTTATTTAGTTCTTGTGATGTTGCATTTAGATGCCTTTGATTTGTGATAGTTATATTTTCTTTATATTTAAGTCTATATTATTTTTTAAAAAAAGTTTAATTATTATTGATTTTTTTCTTTCTTTCCCTCTCTTAAATTGTCTATGAGTTATTATTGACTAATCTAGAATGTTGATCTAAAGGATGAAAATTTTAAATTATTTACATTACAACATTATTTCCTTAGAAATATTTTTACTCAAAGTTTAAATCAAATTATAATTATATTTAGATAAGAAGATTATCTTCATGTTCTAATAGACATTTATCTTTTAGTTATAATTGTTGCAAATTATGACCTGTTTTTCTTTTCTTTTCTTGTTCAATATGTTGATTGTTTTTCTTTTATTTGGAAGATAATCACACAAGATAAAATTTATTGATTTAGGCTATGTAAAAAATAAAATGTCAAAATATGCATAAAGTGTGTCAAATTTGAAAAGAGGCATAAAATGAGCCCAATATGAGAAGATGTGTAATGTTTGCCAAATAAAAATCAAATTCAAAACATATTCAATTACATCAATAAAATTTCTCAAGTCTAGTTGATAAAGGGGCATAAAATGAGCCCACACTACATTTAATTCTTTTTCCTATATCTCTAATTCTTAGAGAAACTCATACATTAAGCAATAATTTCAACTACTGAATTTGAAAATATTTGATTTTTATTTCATTATTTTTGTAATAATTATTCTATTTGATACTTCTGATATTTAGAATGAACATTGAACATGGTTAACTATTCTTATATTATTTGTTCTTTGATTTAAAATATGAGTTTTTACATTAGGAATTTAATGTTGGTCTTGGAAATTTTTAAAATTCTTTTCCTTATCAACTTTTTAATTTATCCAAAATAGCTTTCATATTCAGGGGATATTTTGTTTTGTTTTTTGTTTTTCCTCTTTTTGCTGATGTCAAAAGGGGGAGGAAGTTTGTGTTTGTTTGATGTCTTCTGGTCCTGTATTTATGTTTTGGTGTTTTTGTAGTTTTTATTTTATTGCATGTTTCGGGATTCTTGATTTAACTTTCAAAAATATAAAAAAAATTTCAAAAATCCAAGAATTTTTTTTAAAAACCAATTCACCCCCCCCCCCCTGGTAAGCCTTAAGACAATTCTATAGGGTCTAACAACTTACACAAACTTTTAATGGCTAGAGCCCGTATGCTCCCTAATGGCATCAGTTCCTTGAGATATGAGTCAATAGGATATAATCGATAGGACACAAAGCCCTTATCCACTAAAGTGGATTAAAATTTCCCCCCTAGGTAAATACTCATCTATGGTCTATATGGTACCCTTGGACAAAGCAACCCATTGATGCCGACAATGATCATTTTATTAGGTTGGGTCAACTACCTCCTCTTACTAAGTAGAACGGGGACTACGATGGCCAGGGACTAGCAAGGATCATTTTATTAGGTTGGGTCAACTACCTCCTCTTACTAAGTAGAATGGGGACCATGATGGCCAGAGACTACGGAATCATGGGATCTTGATCAAGTCCATCATCCATTCCCCCACCATCCACTTTATGAGCAAGATGGTATAATTTCCAATTTTAAATATCAAATTTTTAATTACCCAAACCATGCTGTTACTATATGCAAAATAAAATGTATTCTCTACGTATCTATTTTAACGACTAGCATTAATCAAAAGTTTCTCTTGTTATCTTGAGGGATAATTAACTATAGGGGCTTGCGCTTATAGGAAACCAGAACTCAAATCATAAAGTCCTCATAAAATGAGGGGAAAATCTCTGGATAGTGTCTTATCTATAAACCCATCTGCCAGCCTAAAATTTACCTTGAAACTTAATCTGTTAAAACTGCCCGAAAAGGAATGGGGAGGTTGGGGTGCAAATTTTTGGAGCCCATATAAATGCTTAAGGCTTTATCTTCCCTAAATAATGCTTAGATTTTATTTGATATAAATTGGTAAACCCACTTAATATACACAAGTATACGTGTTGAATCAAGTAATAAAGTGATATATTATAGTGTTAAACCCATGAGAAATTTTGATTATTAGCAATTAACTATTTCTATTTACTCTAATTATAATATTTATTTTACTCAATAAAAATGGATGTTGTGGATATTCAATTACTTAAATAAAATTAGATAGAAATATTGAATATACTATTTGTATATAATGTTTTGGATTTATGAATATAAATAACATATTTTTTCTAATGATTATTTTTCAATTGTGATGTTATTCAGAGCATATGCATTCGCAAATCTCTATCAAGCTTGTAGGAACAAAAGATGTCCACCAACTTCCTACGGTTATATTATTTCCTTAAAAATTTAATATATTTTATACCCTATGCCTAGATATGACACATACTAATTTAATATTCCTAGTTATGTTTGCTTACCTCCATCGAGGCTCCATATTACACCTAGTTTTAACTATACATATGACCACTATGTGCATTAAATTAAGATATGGTAATATTAAAGATATCATTTTAATCATTTAAGGAATAAGAGAACTCAATAGTACTACATATGATATTTATATCATCAATCCAAAATTAGAGCATTTAGCTAGACATGGTGTAGAATTGAAGCAAAATCATTTTTATTTATACTGTGATGGAAAGAAAATATAAGAGATAGATATCACCAGAATGGTTCAATGGATCTCTATACTCCTCTTTACTTACAGATTGGCTTTCACAAACACAAGCCAAACTCTAATGATGGTATTAAGTAATACTCTAAATTCCCTTAGTTGTCACCCTAAGGGAAATTCAGAGACGCACTTTGAATTTAATGAAATTATCTAAGTGACTGAACTCCCTTACAAACATAACATAGTGATTATTTATAAAAAAAATATAGGTATCAACACTATGTCTACTAAAAGATCGGTGTTGCTGCGCCCAATAAATGAACTAATTCCATTGCCCTACTATTCTGATTCTACCATGGTGCTTGCTGACATGGATAAGTTATTTTATGAACGGTCACATCACTTTGCTGACTAGTCATATCCTTGGGAAGTTACAACAGCTACATTGCGGTGTTATTTCTTTTCAAATGCTGCGACGTTAAAAGAGCAACATGGGTGTCGAGAAATTATAGAGTGTCATACTGGAGTGTTGAATGATAAAGAACATGACGCTATTAAGTTGAACTTTTTATGTAGCAGCGTCGAATGAACAATTTTGGAGGTGTCTTCGATGGCGCTATGACAATATTTGTTCTGGCGTCGTGATGTTTTATGAAACTTAAAATTTTATGCATTTTATTTATTTTTCTAGCACAATACAACTAAAACAACATATTTTATTTGAAAATATAATACATAAAATAATACATTATTTACACTTATTAATCACACTAAGTATTAAGTTTATGTAAGGTCTATACATAATTAAAATTAAGCACGAAGAAACTAAAAATATCATTTAAAATTCATACAATACAATTAAAATATAATCTTAAGAAAACATGTTTTTAACATACCATAAGCCCATAGTTATGATTTAGCTAGCCAAAGAAATTAAAATATTCAAAACACCATCAATTTAAAAAAAAAAATTTAATACAATATATAGATTAAGGAGAGATAGTACTAAAAAGTTCTTTTATAAATAACTAACAGACTATCCTTCCCTTAGAATTGACTTCCTATGCTTTCTCTCATGCTATCTCTCTCACTAATCTTTAGACACTAGCCCTCCCCTCGCAATCCTCTAAGTAACTCCCTTACATGAGAAATAAGCATCATATATATAATTTTTTATAAATAGCTAAATTGGTACCATGACACTAACCTGGGTAGGACCACGATGTTATCAAATTGACATGTCATTTTGTCAATCATCACATTGGTTTGCTAGTTGAACTATCAATAAATGTCACCCACCATAGCACTACTGCAATTTGGTGCTATAACTCTCCTTCTTCAGCACTTTGCTTTTTTGGCTTTTTATAGCTATGATGTTGCATCTTATACTCCAATGTTGAGGATGTTCTTAGCTCTACGACACACTTTTTATGGCACCGTGGCACTCCTTTGATTTTGGGGTATTGTTGCATCTTTCATGCACAAAGAGATAAATTTAAATAACATTTTTAATGAAAATAAGTATATATTTTTATGATACATTTTCTTACTTATCAAAGATTTGCAAGATAACCCTTTTATATGATATCTAAGTCAAATTTTCCAAGTTCCTCATATCGCACAATTTTTAGATATTGATGGCATCAAAAGAAGTCTCCCCACCAATAGGCACACCACCTAAATTCTCAGCGTGATGAAAAGTCAATCTCCTTTTGGGGATACCTAGATAATAAAAGAAGATATATAGAAGCTTGAACTAGGTATTATTGATGATTATATGAACTTTAACTCTTTAGAGTAAAGTTCTTGTAGTTCTAGTGGAGTTGATGCAAAATTTAAGGTTTCCTTAAAGAGTAGGTGGACAATATCATCAATGAGACTAAAATCTTAAAAAATTCCTTGATTTCAAGACTACTTTACTTGCCTTATTTGACTAATCCAAAATTTTATGTATTTAGAATCATTAAATTTTATTTTATTTTTTTGATTTTATTTTATTTTTATATTTGGATAAATCCTCAATCCTTATAAAAGTATTTTATTGGCTATTAAGGCTTTCCAAAAATTTTTAGGCTTGAAAATGGCCTATAAATAAGACCTCGCTTTATACATTTTGATTCATTGAGTAAAAAATTTTTTCATGTACAAATTTCATATGAAAAAATTGGTGGAAGCTTTATATTTTAGCAATTCTTGGTAGCTAATCCCCTAGGGCTTTAATCAATCCTTAGTTATTCTTCTCGCTCTTACTCTTCTTTCTTGACACAATTTTCATCTCATTAGCATAGTAATGAGACTAGCTTCTCCCAACAAAACATATTTAACATAAAAAAAACTCCATTTGTTTTTACCATCCCAAACTTTTGATCTAAAGTTACTCCACATTTTTCTCTAAGGAAAACTTATCTTTTAATAACGTAGAAGTTTTAACACCAAATCAATCCAAAACTAAAATTCCATTTCACCAACACCCAAATAATCATCACCCTAAATCAATCAATTTAGTTTATACCTAATTAGACTTGTGCTTGGAGAAAGAGAGCCATTTTTTAGAGAGAGAGTGAGTGAGATTTTCAAATTTCCAAATCCGTTGCTTTCACGTTGCTCCATTATGGCAATTATTGACCTCCGATCATCTGTCTATAACTGATGATTGATGTTCCTCATTCTTCTGGTTGTTTTGGGAGGACTGTTCCTCCGATTTTGAAGCCTGTTGATAGACTTTCTGCTGGTGTCTTAATGAATGATTCGCTGTCTGTAAGGAATCAAATTCTTATTGTTAAGGAGAAGCCATTGGTAATTAATGAAGGAGCCATGTTAAAATTCTAAGAAGGAGATTCTGGTGTTTGGTAAGGGTAAAGATGTTATTATTGATGATTGCATTAAGAGCCCGAAATTTTCAAATACTTTGAAATTGAAATCCGTGAGTCTGAATACTTTGTCATTTTCATATTTTAAAAAACATGAGAGCAGATTCTGCAATTATACTCCATGTAGTCCTGCTAATCTACTCTTAAAATGTATAAATGGAAGTGTTAGTGCTGCTGTGATTGATAATATTCTACACTACAGGAAATTGACCTATTATCGTTAGAATTTTCCAGCGGATTAATATATGCCGGAAAATGCGACGAAACTTCCGGCGGAAATGTTTGCCGGAAACTTTACAATGGACTTTCCGGCGGTGGACATTTTGCGTAGCAGATGCAAATGTAATAGTAGCAAATGCATATGCTGTAGTAGCAAGCTCAAATGTTAGAAGAAATGCGAAAGATGAGGGAGCATAAGAGTAGTGGGAGGAGTACAACATCAGCTGAGGATGATATTGAATCAGAGTAGATGCTATTTATCTATTTTACTGATGTGGAGTTCTATTTTTATTTATTTTTTGTCATGTTTTTATATTTACTGTTTGAACATCTTGTTTATGTTTATTGTGTTCATGTTTAGTTATTTATTATTTGGACATGTTTAATTAAATAATTGGTGATGTTCTTGATCAGAATTTGATGTATAAATGCATATTGTGTTATATTTTCTTTTATGCAGGTTTAATTATGGAAATCACTTTTTAAATAAAGGAATTTTTTTTTTCTTTATGCTCCAGGTTTCCGACGAATATTCCACCGGAAGGACTGTCGGTAAGACGATACATAGTTTTCGGTAGTACTTTCGACGGTAATATCTAACGGTAGAGAACCATTAGTTTATCTACGAGGGAATCTCCGCCGGTAGTTCCGGCAAAACCTTTCCGCTAGAGGTGCCGGCGGATATTTCAACGGAAGGTGACAACAAAAAAAATGATGGGCTATGCAACAAGTACGCCAGAAATACCGCCGGAAACTATTTCTGGGAAAAATAATGCGACGGTAAAAATTTCGGGCGCATGATTTACCGGCGGAGGAATTTACATCAAAAATTCATCGGAAACCAATTTTTTCAGTGCAATTTGGTTATTGCCGATGGATTTTGGCCACTGGTAACGATTGCTTTTCCTGTAGTGCTAGTGAATGCAGATAAGGTATTTATTCCATGTTCTCAAACAGCTCTGAATAATTCCCCTGTTTTATATAACGACTTAGAAAAAGTTAGGCATTGTATTTCAGGAGAATTGAATTATGAAAATCAAGTTTTTCAAAAGGTTTTGCCTCCTAAAATTGTTAATAAGATGGGAAATTTGAAGAACAACGTTTGGGCTGGAAATGAAAATTTGAAAGTGGATAATTAGACTTGGGCTCTTTCTTGGCTGAGGATGGTAATTATGGGGAAAAGAAGGTGAATGTAGCAAGAAGAATTCAACCCAAAGTAAATAGAGAAATGTGCTTTCCTGTTAAAGATAAGTGAAGAGCTGTTCCTATAATTATTTCAAATCAAGGAAGAAATGTTCCTGATCCTGATGTTGTTTCTAATCAAGAATTAAATGTGGAGGATGCTGATAACATTAATGTTGGAGAGAATGGGACTTTTGATGTTGTTAAAGATGTGGAAAAAATTAATAATGAAGGATTCAATCAAAGTTCATTACCTACTGGAAGACGGGAAGATAATGATTCTGAATTGGAGGGTTTTTCTATTGAAGCCAACGAAGGACCTGCTATTGTAGTCATTGATGGAAATATTGAATATGGAGAAATCATTGAAGGCTTGTTGGAAAAAGTTGCTTAAACTATTATGGTTGATAGTGAATCTAATTCAAGTAAGATTAATATTGTTATTCCTCCTATTTTTTTGAAGAAGAATATGTTTGATATTCTTAATAATGTAGAAGAGGATGTGAATAATGATGATGCTGAGTTGGATAGGGATATTATTACTGATTGTAATATGCCTTCTAATAATGTGAAGGATATGACAGTAACTGAAGAAAGTAGCAAGATGGGAAATACTTCTGTCAAAAGGAAGTTGGGGAGGAGCTCAAAACACTTGGCCCAACTAAGTTAATGACTAGAAGTAGAAAGTTGGATGTGGGAAATAGAGGTAAGATGAATGGGGCTTGTAGAGGAGCTAGGAAAGTCCATGCTTCTCTATATCTTAAAGAATTTGTTAAAGAAAATGGTGTGATTTTTGTAGGATTGTTAGAAACTAAAGTTTCTTCTTTGGATAGAAAGGATATCAATTTTCTCATTGGGGTAGATTGGAATTTCCACTTTCCTTCTGAAGGTTTGTTAGGAGGAATTTTGGTTCTTTGGAATACAAGGGTGGCTTCTTTTAATACCTTGTATTCTTCATATCAATGTGTGATTGGAGATTTGAAAATTTACAACAAAAAAGTTTGGAGGATTTCTACAGTTTATGCAAATAAAGAAACTTATAAAAGAAGGGAGCTTTGGAATCACTTGGAGTAATATATGTTAAATGATAAACCTTCTGCAGTGGGTGGTGATTGTAACTGCCTATTATCCAAAAATGATTAGAGGGGAGGGAGAAGATTTATCCTTTACCAAGGACCTAAGGAAATGATATTCTTCTTATCTAATAATGATTATCATGAAGTGGATTTTATTGGACCAAAGTACACTTGGTGCAATAACAAATCAGGTGGAGCATAGATTTTTAGAAAGATTGGACAGATGCTTTGCCAATTCAGCTGCTGTTAAGTCTAATCCATTATTGGTGGTTCATCATCTTCCTAGAGTGGCATCAGACCATTGCCCCATTGTGTTGAAACTTTGGAATGATATTCCGAAATCAAAGGGCATCATCAAGTTTGAAGACACTTTGGCCTCTCATTATGCTTCAGCTGCTATTATTTAAAAGGAATGGAATAGAAATATTGGTAATGCTCACTCGAACATTCTCGACATCAAATTGAAGAGGGCTTTAAAAGCTCTTTTTTTCTTGAGCAAGGCAAAATTTTAAGACCTCAATCAATTGAAGGACAATCTGACTAAGGAGATTTTAGAGTTGCAAATGGAGGAATCTTCAATTGGAAATATTTCTGTGGAAAAGATCTTGGTTCTTAGATAAAAAGTTAATGAGCTCAACAGTACTTTAGCTCGACTGAACACTTGGTGGAGACAAAGAGCTAAGGTAAAATTGATAAAAGATGGTGATTTGAATACTAAGTTTTTTCATTCTTTTGTTAATGCTAGAAGGAATGCAAAACATATTTTCAAAATTAAAGATGCGAATGGTGTTTTGGTAGAAGATCAATTTCAATTTGAAAACATATTTTCAAATTCTTTCAAACAAAGTGGGAATATAGATCTTGCTCTTTAAACAATTGGCCAAACCCGATAGGTGTAATGACAGATTATGATAGAGAAGTCCTGAATACAGACTTACTATGGAAGATGTTTTAGCAGCTATCAATCAATTTGAGGGAGGTGTTTCACCAGATGTGGATGGTATTACTCATTCATTTCTCAAATCTTATTGGTCCATCATTAATTTGGATTTTTGGAATGCTTTAAGATGTTTTTTCTCTACGGGTACAATGGAAACCAATTGGAAAGATACATTAATTGATTGTGCTCATTCTAAAGGTGGACATGCCAATGATACCTTCAAATTTTAGGCCAATAAGTTTATTAAAATTGTTTATAAACTTGTGGCTAAGATTCTTCTCAATTGATTCATTGCTATGCTTCCTAATCTAATTTCTAAAAATTAGTCAACTTTCATTAAAGGCCGTTTCTTATCAGACAATGTCTTAATTGCTCAAGAAATATTTCATAAATTCAGATATTCCAAATCATCAAAAGGATTGGTTTCATTCAAGATAGATATGGAGCAAGTATATGATAGCATGTCTTGGAGAACTTTGGAGCAGATTTTGATATACTTTGGCTTTCCTTTGCACTTTTCAAAACTTATTTTGAAATTCATAGAAAATCCAAGATTCTCTATTCTGATTAATGGGAACTCTTCAAAGTGGATCTGTGCTCGTAGTGGATTTCATCAAGGTTATCCCTTATCTCCATTTCTCGTTGTTTTATGTTTCCAACTTCTATCAAAAGCTTTAATTCAAGAGGAAAATGAGATAGGGATTAAAATTCACCATAATGCTCCTAGGATATCTCATCTGCTTTATGTAGATGATACCTTGATTTTTTCTGAAGCTAATATGATGTTGGTAAAGAGGATTAGTGGTATTCTATTGGATTATTGTAATTGGTCATACCAAAAGATCAATTATAATAAATATTCTATTCTTTTTGGGAAAGTTGTGAGTAGAAGAAGGAAAAAGAGTAATGCACGAGTAATGGGATTTAAATCTGTTAACAAATTCTATTACTTGGGAGTTAAGATTGCTTTGAGAAGAATTATAGCATCAGACTTCAATTTCATGTTGGAAAAAGTTATTGGAAAGTTGGATACTTGGGGAAGTAAATTTATTTCTTTGTCAGGGAGATTTACTCTTGCAAGATCTATTATTTATCAATTCCGTTGTTTCATTGTACTCATTCCCTAATACCGGTTGAAGTTTTGGTTGAAATTGATAAAGCTTGTAGGGATTTTATTTGGCACAAGAAGGAGAATGGAAATGGTTTACATTTTGTTAGTTGGGAATCTTTGAGTAAACCATATCATTTAGGAGGACATTTTCTTCATTCTTGTGTGAGAAAGGTGGATGCTTTAAGAGAAAAAATTGCATAGAAGTTTATGAATGAAGAAGACTCCTTTTTGCATAAAGCCTTAAAACCTAAATATGGCACATCATGTTGGATTCCTGATTGGAAACAGAATATGTCTATTGCTTGGAAAATCATTTTGAGTGGTGCAAAGGCTCTTAAACCAATTGTAAGATGGAAAATATCCAATGGGGAAAATGTTAATGTCATGGAAGATGTTTGGGTATTAGACAAAAGCTTTAAGCAAGTGGCCTACTATTCTTGCTAATCTACATAGTAATGAGTTAACAGTATATTACTTTGTTAGAAACGGTGGTTGGGACATGGAGAAGCTTCATCAGGTGTTTGGAGAGGAACTGATCGAGATTATTTGTAAAATTCAAATTGATCCGATGTGTCACAAGGATCAAATGGAGTTGATTCTTCAGAATTCTGGGAAATCATTGGCGGCATTATCATTTGAATCTATTGTATCATATTCAAATATGCAAAATTAATGGCCATGGATTAAGAAAATCAAACTTAATCCAAGGATTGAAGTTTTTTGGTGGAGATTATATCATAAAGCTATTCATACTTTCCAATTTTTGGATTATAGAAGATTAAAGGAGGGGAACTCATGTCCTAGAGGATGTATGAAAATTAAAGATATTGCACATGTGGCGGTGACTTGTGATAAATTGATTCAAATTGTGAAAATTTTGAATTGATGGGGCTTTCAAATTCCTCTTTTTGAGAATCTTGTTGAATGTATTTGTTGGTTGGAACACAATGCTACTACAAATACCTTTCTTGCTAATGTTTATTGTGCTTCTGTGTTTCTTTGTTGGAAGTCTAGAAATAAACTTATTCATGAAGGTAAGGAAGATAGTAATTTAAATATTGCTTCTAATGCTCTTGGAATATCTTCTATTTCTATGTCCAATAGAAATAATTCAGGCTTATGGGATGTTAATCAACCGTTTCGATTGTTTAATAAATGTTGGCATCCTCCTCCACCCAATTGGATCAAAATCAATATTCATGCTTCTTTGTTATCTTCTTATAAAGCTGGAATTGGAGTTGTTTGCCGAGACCATAAAGGAA
This sequence comes from Dendrobium nobile, assembly GCA_022539455.1. Lineage (NCBI taxonomy): Eukaryota > Viridiplantae > Streptophyta > Magnoliopsida > Asparagales > Orchidaceae > Dendrobium > Dendrobium nobile. The sequence goes on along the minus strand of CM039724.1, from coordinate 16,897,589 downwards.
GGTTTCTTTTTTGCATTTGGTTTCAAATGTATTCATTGGGATATTGCTCTGCTTGAAATGGAAGCTATTTTCTCTTTAAAAGATATTATTAAAGAATGGATGACTCAATACAAAGATATTATCATTGAAGAAGACAATGCAAATGTAATTAAAAGCATTCAAAACAACATCAAGAGGATGAGCTTGCATGAACCGATGTTTGGTTTATATTTTTTTTTTATTTGTCAAAGTGTTTAATTATGTTATTTTCAATTGTGTGAATAGGGATTATAATAAGTTAGCCGATGGTTGTGCTAACTATGCTATTAATGGTAACTTTGTTTGGGATGATATTAGTTTGGAACACATTCCTCATTTTTTCCTTTTGTTAAAGGAGGAATGTGATGATATTAATTTGTATTAGGTGATTTTTCTTTTAATGCTATTGCTTTATACATCTTTCAAATAAAAAATAATCATCACCCTAAAGTGACACTAATAAGTTGTTGCCTTCACAATAAATATAATATAAACCCTATATCAATAAGTTAGGATTATTAGGGAGTTTAAGCCTTTGAGGTCATGTGGTATATAAGAGAATATGTAGGAGAGTTTTAAAACAAGTTGGATGCATTTTTGAATTTAGGGAAGCAAAGATTGGGTTTATGTAGGGGATATGAGTTGGTGAAGAGGAAGAAAAGATAATTGAAGATTCACCACAATCCTAGGATATTATTCCACTAAGCTTCACCAAAGAATAGATCAGTCATCCAACCTTTTTAACATAAAATTTGCACTAATAAAAAAATATTTTTTATTCACCAACTAAAAAAGTTCAAAATAATATCCCATTTATAAATCTTTTCTAGGTCTACATAACAGAGCAAACAATTTATTATTGCATATATTCATGATTTTTCTCAATAGAAAAAATAAAATAAAATTTAAGGCTTCCTAAAAAATTTTAATTAACCAAATAATTCGAGTAGAATGTCGCTAAAATCAAGCATTTTTCACTGCTTTCTTGACTGACGTAACCCACCTACGCAGCAAGGAATATTGAATTAAATTACTTAACTATTCTTCAATGATCGTAAAAAGATTATTGGTTGTCCATGAGCTTACGATGAACCAAATCATGTTGCAATGCATACATTTGTGTCTTTTTTTTTTTTTAATTTTGTAATTTTTTTAAAAATTTTTTTACTTCAAATTTGTGACCTTATTCTTAACTTTTATCTTGGTATTGCATTAGGTTTAATCCTTGTTAGTTTTTTAACCGAGTTTTCCTATCATCTCTACCTTATTATAACCTTAACATTTGATATTGAAAAGTAAAATGACTGCTTTTTAGATCGTTTTGTGAAGCCTAATATCAGTCGACAATTGTTAGAATCATTTGATAATATTTTTGCAGACATAAAAAAGGAATCTAATACTTAACAAGAATTAATAACGAAATACTTATTTTATCAAGACTTCTATATCACGAACACGTGCGTTGCCAAGAAAAAAAAAATAATAAAAGTAAATAAAACTGTAAGCTGTTTGCATGATATAGGCACCATCCATGAGAAAAACTTTCACTGAAAAAAATAATAATAATAATAATAATTTGTGCAATAAATAGTTTTAAAACTGATTCAATAATTATACATACAAACTTTCTTTTGTTTACCGAATAAACTGCAACATATGGAATAGAAAGTATAAATTACCTCAACAGTTACATAGAGAAAAAGAAATATGTAGCGCGTCAAGCAGGAAAGAATGAAAATTCGAAAACTTCTCGAGCTTTTTCTGCCATTGGTTCTATTTGAACAGAAGATACTTAATGATTTCTTCCAGCGATAAATTAACAAAAGAATAGTCTTTTTCTTGTAAAGCATCTTCCCAATAAAACCAAAGATATACAAGGCAGAATCCTACTGCTGAATCTTGAGAACAGGGAATGCTATGACATCCCTTATGCTTGCAGAATTAGTTAGAAGCATCACTAATCTATCAATTCCAAGTCCCTGAAAATTAGTCATAAACTGTTAGAGGAGAAATACATTTTAAAACATGCAAAAGAATGCAGTAATCTAAAAACAGAGAAGCCCCCAACTCTGCAGATTTAAGCGGGAGAATAAGCAAACTAAAAAGAATAAAAAAAGCAAATTGTTCCATAACATGCGAGGCAAGCAAAGCTCTAGGCATTTATAATTGCAAACTTTTAATCCTCTTCTACCCAAATTGACTTATTTCTAAAAATTTAAATTAAAAAATCATTTAGCTTTGTATTAAGTAGATCAAAATAACTGCGACAGAAAATCCAGAAAATGCCATATTTTATTCATTATTTGTATCTTATAATGAAAATCTTAACATCTCAGGTAAATTTTTGGAGCACTTCAGTAGTTGTCTTGCAATAACCTGGGCAAGCACAGCCTTTTGCGTATATCCTAATTTATACAAAATTGATTTCTACACCATTTTATCAAAAGATCGTATCCTTGCTAAAGAACAATCCACAATCAGAAGTAAAAACAAATTGAGGAAGTATCAGACGTCTACTTCCAGTTACCTGCTTTCGATTCCGCTTGTGTAGTATAACTAGTTCGGTTCAATATGTTATGTATGCCACCATCCTTCTGTCATCTACATATCAATTAAAATACCATCTATATATTGGTTAGGTTAAGATCGTCAATAGCCAGCATGCTTGCTCTTATCATATTGTTAGTAGGTTTACATTGTCTTAAAAAACTATGGCCCGTCACAAAATAACTGGTCATAGGTTACAATTAGAGATGCTTATTTAATAGAATAAAAAACATGACCTTTGTTTAGTATCAGTCACGGGATCAATGCCACCTAGCCATTACACCCTCCTTGCCTCCCTTCGAAGCAATCTTTCATTCATTTCTTCTTAATTACTTTCTTTAATTTACTTCTGTGGCTCTTTATCTAATTCAGATTCTAGTCCTAACAAATCAGTTTATCTGAGTCCACCACAATATTCATAATGTAGAGATGGAGAAGAAGAATTTTTTGTACACAAGTTGGAAGGCCTACAGATGTTGGATCTGAGTACATGATTGTCCTCTATGATACACTGACACTCATTCAAAAGTTATGCAGTATTAGACATGACGTAGGTGTGTCTGAATAAAATAAATATTTAAATAAAATCAGACACACTGTCTGACACGTGTGTCCTAATATTTTCTTATAAAACTATTTTAAGAAACATATTTTTAATATTTAAAATTATAACTTTTTAATAAAGCACATATTATTATTAAATAAAATTTCCTTTCTTATGTAACCAACAAGCTCTCCCATTCCCCTACATATATCTCGATCTATCATCTAGCAATTCCGCATCGCGTTCAACTAGGGTTATCCATAGAGTATGTGATGACAAGAACACTAGATTCTCGCAATCGCTAGAGTTCAAAGGATCACTAGCGATGAGGATCCCCAAAGTCGACAAGATCCTAGGACGACAAGACTTAGTAAATACATGAACATTCACGACTCTGATCTGCCAGACCTTCATCATTGTCGCACTAAAAACTCCAACGACGACGAGATTCACCCCTATTTCACTTAATACTCGTGTCCAAGTTTTCAAATAAGTGGTAATAGATATTGTAATTTTTTGCCCAACTTTTTTATTCTTACAACACCAAACCATTCCTTCCAAACTTACTAATTAGTTTTTGAGTTAAATATATTTTGAATGAATTGCAAAGAAAATGAACATATTAACTAATATATATTTTTAAATAACATGAATCATTTAATACAATATGTAAATACTAGGGCATTCCCTGGAAGCGACACGTTGTATGGCCAAATACACTAAAGAGCAACGCGACACAACCGAATCAACAACAATCGTATAAGAAGATAGAATGTGTCTATAAGCTTCTAGATAGAATGTTGAGCACATTCAAACGATAATTGCCCGCAAAATGGATTAGTGTGAAATACTTTAAAATGCCCCTCGTACATACATGCTACGTAAATGTACAACGCGTTATGCAGATGCGTCACGAAACTAGATCTGTGACATTCGTATAAGCAGATAGAAAGCATCCAAAAAGCCCAAAATAAAGTCCTGAAATCACCGTCAGTAATAGCTACCTGCATAGTTAGCTACTTCAAAAAATGCAAAACACCCTTCTCATGCATTAAAATGCGCATTCTTATGCATCTCATAACATGCGTGCATTTACGATATGCAGAGGGTTTCATTCCAATATGTCATTTGACACTACAATCATAATTCAAAATGACCTATTGCATGCATCTGTGATATACACATGGTTGCATTCCAACATGTCATTTGACATTACAATCACAATTCAAAATGACCCCCTGCTTGAATTGGTAGGATGCAAATGTTTTCATTCAAATGTGTCATTTGACATTATAATTACATTTTAAAGTGACCACTTACATACATTTGTAAGATGCAAAGGGTTTCATTCAAGCATAACATTCAATATTGCATTTACATGCAGATGTCTTACATGCACAGCAGAGTGTCCTCTTGCATGTATTTGCTAGATGCAGAGAATTTTATTCAAGTAATATCATGCAATATTCTATTTACATACAAAAATGTCGTACACTGCAACTATATAGTGTGTAAATGCAAAATGTAAAGTTCATAGGCCAATATACGTGATACATGTAGATGCGTTGTATACAACTACATATGTATAACAATCATAAAAATGCATTATATAAAATACATGTAACAGTATATACCTGCATAGGCCCTGACGAGTGTATTATAGGTACACACGTGATGTCTAAAGATACTACACAAGTTAAAAAATGAATTCAGATTCAAACCAGATTCTCTACCAACAAAATAGATAGAGTCAACATGGTTAAAAAAATAAAATAACACATAAAAACCCCAATGATAACTGTGTTGAATGTTTATTTCACTCGAAAGGAACACAAACATCTATAGTCTCCAAATGCTTATGAAAATTTAAAATTCCAAAGATACTAAAATTTAAGATATTTAAAAATAAAAAAATCATCAAACACTTAAAGCAAAATCCATCCACCCTCTGCAACAATTTGTCGAGGTGAACAAATTTGAAAATCACTTCAGCTCATAAAAAGTTAATATCTGGTAGGGAATATCACTAGGATTCATTCTCAATCCGTCTCTTGCCAACCAAGACGAAGCACGTTTCTTCTAACCAGGGGTTTCACCGTTAAATGGTACCACACCGATGGTTTCACCACTAAATGACACAACAGATAAATGGTTATGACCGTGACCCTCTGACCAAGTGGTTTTGTCACAAAATGACATTATTATATTACAATCATGGTTAGACCCTGCATGCTCCCAAATTGCGTTAAATACTTGAGGTATAATTCAATAGGATGTGATCGATAAGGCACAAAGCCCTTTGTCAGCTAAGGTGCATTCAAATTTATCCCCTTAGATAAATAATCAAATATTCACCCCAGGTCTACAAGGCATCCTTGGACGAAGCAACCCATGGCTGCCGACAAGAATCCTTCTGTCGGGTTGAGTTGACTATCTCCTTAAACTAAGTAGACAGGGGATCACGATCGCCCGGGACAACGGAACCATAGGATCATGATCGGGGTTATCATCATTCCCCCCACCATTCTCTTTAAGCACAAGATGGTGAAATTTTCAATTTTAAATATAAAATCTCAAATACCAAATCATGTTACTACTATACGTCAGATACTTCATATATGTTTGATGACTAGCCTTAATCGAAAGTTCTCACACGTTATCAGGATGAATAATTAACTACAGGGGCTTGTGCCTATAGAAAACCAGAACTCATATCATAAAGTCATCACAAAATGAGGCAATCACTGGGAAGTGACTTATCGACAAACCCAATATGCCTTCAGAAAATTTGCCTCGAAACTTACATGTTAAAACTCTCCTTGACGGCCTGAAAAAGAATGAAAGGGGTCTGTAAAGAGGCAGTGGCTCGAATTTTCGAAGCCAACAGGTCTACATCTACCATTCTTAACATAAGTAAAATCTAATAAATCCATTCTCCTAATGGGACATTGGAAGGCCGCCGTTTTAAGTGACAAAACCATATAAGGCAAATCTCTCTAATCTTATCTTCCACTGGAGCTACTCCAACCTTTTCATGTATACACTCGTTTCGTATCATATATCTAAGAGTAAAGCCACTCATCCACCTAAGCATCCTCACCTCTTTAACACTTAACTTAATATTATGCTTCTCTTTTAATGGCCAACATTCAGCACCATAAAGCATTGTAAGTCTCACCACCATCTTATAAAATTTTCCCTTAAGTTTAAGACAGACTTTTCTATCACACAAGCCTGATGCATTCCTCCACTTCAACCATCCAACTTGAACTCTACTAATAATATCCCCTTCTATTTCACCATCACTTTAAACAATAGACCCAACCTTACAAAAATGTGAACTCTTAGTAATGACTTGATCGACCAAGGTCACAATCCCTCCACTAGATTTATTATACTAAAATTGCACTCCATATATTCGATTTTAGATCTACTGAAACAAAAACCTTTAGACACTAAGGTTGACCTCTGTAATTCAAGTTTACAGTCAACTCACTCGCTAGTATTATCAAAAATAAGAATATCATCAGTAAAAAGCATATCCCAAGGTACAACCGTTTGCAAATATCTAGTGAGAACCTCCTTTTTCCTCTTTATTTACTTTAAATTTCTTCATCTTTTTATTAGTCCAAGATGTTTGTATGGATCAAGCCTCACTCAATGCACCCCACCGAACCCATAGAAGAGCATATTTGGAGGGAGATTGACGGATGTGATTTTTCTCAGTCACCTCATATTTGAGATCGCTTATCTTGGCACTGAGAAATACTAGCTGATAGATATTTATGATGGGCCCTTCATTCTTTCTTCTCACATGGTTGCTTTTGATTCAGATATTATGGTAGGACATGATCCTGCATCCTAGATTATTACTCTAAAATTATGGCATAGTGATGGTGGTTCTTTAGAAAAGATTGTTGATGATTTGAGCTATGACGATTAAGATGTCCTTAAACCAATAACAAATTACGCATATAGTACATGTATCATTTGTCTTATGAGTTGTCATTTATTATGTCACGAGGTTGAGGAGCAGAATTATGATCCCATGTTTGGTACTCTCCTTTGAGCACGGAGTGGTTATATTTATTGGGCATGTTATGTGTTCACGGTGTATCACAAGATACTAAGATGAGCGGGGGTTTATCAAGCCATATATGCTTCTATGTTTGATTATAGCCACTTGTCGACTTCATGGATCCAGGGTATAGTAGAGCATTGGGACAACATTATGAATATGTGCTGGATTGGTCCGAATGAGATGACCATTACATTGTCTGATTTACAAATTATATCCGACTTTCCCATCTTATGTTATCCTTATGAAGAATGCGTTCATACAGATTATGATCTTCTAAGCCGTCAATAGGCTGGTCAGCAAAGGAGAGGGGAATTCATGTCGGTGCAGGCTGGTCAACAGAGGAGAGGGGAATTCATGTCCGAATGAGATGACCATTACATTGGGGCATCTTCCAAGACTTGGGCCTACCTTCATCTCGGTATAGGAGCTTATTTTTATATTACACATATGGACGCTCAAAATGCTATTGGACATTTATATTGTCCGGAATTCATCATACGTCATCTTCTTTTTATGAATCGGGGATTCAAACATATAGTAGGAGTTAGAGGATTTTATTTAGCGCCTCAAGATTTCACTCTAGTACAAGGGGAATCATCAAATGTTCATGATAGGATAAGGAAGCGAAGCCCTAAACGTCTTTATGGACATCGTGGTCTTGGTATGTATTTTCTTTACATTATACACACACACACACACACACACATATATATATATATATATATATATATATATATATATATATATATATATATATATATATATATATATATATATATATATATATATTACTTATTATCTCCCCTTTTTTTATATTTATGTATTTTTTCCTCTCTTTTCTTTTATTCCCTCTTCTTTTTTTATATGGTTAACGCAAATGTCGAGACTTCTTTGCACCACTATGATAATAGACCGATCTCTCCCTCTTTCAATAAGGGTTGACCCACAAGGGTATGGAAGCATATAAATAACATTCAGTCAAAGCATCGATAGCCTATCCAACATCCTTTCTAGAGAGTATACATATACTTGTTTAATAATAATATTTCTTATTTTATTTTATAGTGTGGTTGAATTGATTTGATAATATTAGAAATGAAATTTCTTTATTAGATTTAAATGAAAATTTGACTCTTAACATGACACAATAGAGAGAAATGATTTATGTATCTGACCCCACGTAGTGGGATAAAGGCGTGATGTCGTTGTTGTTGTCTTCTTGAATTGAGATTTGATTTTTAGGCTTATCAAGGTAGGTCAACCCTTAGGTTTATGTGCAGGTGATATTTGGAAGGTTCAACTTTTATATTTGTTGAACCCATATTTAACGTTTACTCTCAATCTTTTAGACTGATTGAAGTAACTAGACCTTTAGGTTTATGAGCAACTAAAATTTTGAAGGTTCGGTCTTTAGACTTGTTGAACCTATATTTTGATACTCAGTCTCAATATTTTAGATTGATTGAAGTAGCTTGACCTTTAGGTTTATGAGCACATAAAAGTTTGGAGGTTTAGTCTTTAGACTTATTGAACCTATATTTTGAGGTTTAGTCTCAATCATTTAGATTGATCAAAATAGCTCGACCCTTAAGTTTTTGAGGATGAAAAAGGAATAAAATACTTTATTTGACCACCACGGGATCACCTGGCTTAAATTGGATTTATATAACGGTTCCTATGCTTGTATGAAAAGAGAAACTTTGATGAGGACATCGTCAGCAATTTCGACACATGTACCATCAGGAGACGCCGGAGATCGATGGCCACGATCATGAGTTTATTTTGAGTCATTTTATTTAGTAGTTTATTTTATTTTTCAGTTTTTCCGCTTTTGCCCTTATGGGTATTTGGTCGCTATTGTAGCCCAAGGGGCATTTTAGTCTTTTGTTTTCTTTGTCATTTGGAGGCCTATATATGGCCCTTTTCTTATGTAATAGTTAGTTTTTGGGGGTGAAATGAAATTGGCTCTTTGTTCTCTTTGTGAGTTCATTCCCCCACGATCTCTTAGTGAGTTCGCCGGAGAAAACTAGATCTCTTAGTGAGTTCTAGTTTTCGAGTTATCTAATCTTGTGGAAAGTCAATGTGGAGACAAGCGAGGTTAGTAAATCCGCAGTCGTCGAAACCTTGAAAATTCCATCTCTTCTTTCCCCCCCTTGTCTTTGCCGTCGCCTACTCTAAGTAGCCCAAAGCCGCTGGCCACCCTGCCTCCATCTCCCGCCGGCCAATCCAGCCGCCGCCGGCCAACCTCCCGCCGACCAGCAGCCGGCCTCCTGCCGGCCATACTCCCACCGGCAAGCCCTGCAGCCCCCCCTTCCCGCCGCCTTCCCCATCTTGAATCCATAGCATTTGAATTTCAAACCCTTGATTAAACACTTTCCTAATTGGTACCCCTTCATTAAGCGAGCCCATTAATGAAATTAAAGTCAAATTTGAATTTCAAATTTGATTTCCCTCTCATTATAAGACTTGGAAAGTTACTTAATACTTAATTAAATCTGAAATAAAATTCAGATTTATTTCATTTATCTACTTAAACTTGGGCCCCACCCTCTTTACTCCCAAATTCCCCTCTTCTCTCCATGTGGCCGGCCACCTTCATTGGCCTTCTTTCTCTCTCCTAATCACATTAATAACTCCACTAAATCAGCCCAAATCTTTCCCCTTTGCCGCCCCTCTCTCCTTCTTTGGCTTGATTTGAATTTTCAAATTAATTCTTCCTCTAATTGCCCAAAAAATCTGAAATTTATTTCAGATTTCCTGCACTTGTCTCTTAGCCCCCCACCATAGTCGACTCCCCCCCTCTTCTCCTCTTTTGTTTCAACAAGTGGTCGGCTCAAGGGCTCAAGAAGAGAGTTCTCCACATCCATGGATGGCCGATCCTGACATCAACCACGGCTTTGTCTTTGATGATCAAGGAAGAAAGGATAAGACGTTGGATGCTCTCTAGTCATCCCATGGACTACCCGCCACCGGCTCCCACTCCAACGGACTACACTTTGTGCGCCAATTGTCTCCTAGTGGCATCGCTCGGTTGCTCTCAATCTTCCTCCATTAAAAGTGCCACCAACAAGAGAGTGAGTGAGAGACCCAAGGTGAAAAGTTCTATTTGTTAATTGTAGATTATTGTTTCTCTCCATAACATTACTATCTAATTCTATGTTGTCAATTTGATATTGTCCCATTAATCTAGTTGTAACCACATGCCTTACTTAATTTCGACTTGATAATTCCGAGAACTTAATTTGGGTAAGCATTAATTCTATAACTAGCAAAGCTTTAACAATCTTATATTAAAATCCCCAAGCAGTTCTTGTTTCCATGCATTACGTTTCATATCAAACTTCCTCATGGTTTACAAGATTGCTTCGAAGGTTATTCTTAATAGAATGAAAGGTATCATTCCGAAACTCATCACTGCAGAACAGGCTGCTTTTGTTAAGGGAAGATCTCTTCAAGACCATGTGTTGATTGCTCAAGAACTTCTCCACAAATTCAGAATCTCTAAAGCTTCTAAAGGCCTGGTGTCTATTAAATTAGACATGGAACAGGCTTATGATTCTATGGGATGGCCAACTCTTCAAAAGGTTCTTTCTTATTTTGGATTTCCTGAATTCTTCTCAAAATTAATCCTGGAATGTGTTAAAAATCCCTCTTTCTCTATATTGATCAATTGGAATCCATCTAGTTGGATCAAAGCAAGAAGTGGGTTTAGACAAGGTTGTCCCTTGTCACCTTATCTTTTTATACTTTGTTCACAGCTTCTTACAAATGGCATTAAGGAGAAGGATGAAATTGGTGTTCGGGTTAGCAAGAACGGTTCAAGAATTTCGCATTTACTTTATGCGGATGATATCATATTCTTTGCTGAAGCAAAACTTAAGAATGTGAAAGCTATTAAAAGCATTGTTAGCTGGTATTGTAAATGGACTGGCCAAAATGTTAATTCAAATAAGTCTGGGATATTATTTGGTAAAGCAGTCAATAACCGAAAGAAGAGAAAGATTAAAAGGATCATGGGTTATAATGAAGTTAAGGAGCTTAATTATCTGGGATCCAAACTGGCATTAAGGAGGCTTTCAAGGAGGGATTTACAATTCTTATTAGACAAGGTACTAAAGAAGCTGAACAGTTGGGGTTTAAAGTTTATTTCTCTAGCAGGTAAAATAACTTTGGTTAAGGCTGTCATTCTTGCTCTTCCTTCATTTCATTCCACGATCTCTTTGGTTCCTAAGGCTATGTTAGGTGAAATTGAGAAATATTGCATAAATTTTATTTGGGATAAGTCTAATGAGGGACATGGCTTACACTATATAAGCTGGAATAAACTCTGTAAGCCTATTGATTCAGGAGGCAGAGCTCTGCAATCTTGTTCAAATAAAATGGGTCCTTTAAGGGCCAAAATTGCCTGGAAATACATGAAAGATGAAGAGTCTTTATTGCATAAAACTCTGTTTCCTAGATATGGATCTTGTTGGAAAGCTGTGAACAGAAATAAGTCCAATTCTTCAGCTTGGAAGATAATTAAAGATGGAAGCAAATTCTTGCAGAAAATCGTGAGATGGGATATTGCTAATGGTCATTCAATTGATGTATTTGAACATACATGGATTTCAGATAAATGTCTTAACAGATGGCCGACTTTTGTCAATTCCATAGAAGAAGTAGATGGAGTTTTAACGGTTGAAAACTTTTTATCTGGAAGTCATTGGAATTTGCCTGAACTTCATAAGTTTTTTGGTAACGAACTGGTTGAACTCATCTGCCAAACTGAAATTAAAACAGAGCTTGTTGAAGATCATTTTGATCTTATTCACATGGAATCTGGTAGAACTATCACTTCTATGGCAGCTGGAATAAATTCCTCTCCTTATTCTGATAACGCATTATGGAAATGGCTTAAAAAATCTAAACTGAATGCTAGAGTGGAGAATTTCTACTGGAGAATGTTTAATAATGCATTGCCAACCTATTCTTTTTTATCATACAGAAGACTTCAAACCAGTTCTTACTGTCCTAGAGGCTGTCATGAAGAAGAGAATATTTGTCATCTAACATGTAGATGTAAAAAAATGATCGAAGTCATTAAAACTCTGAATATGTGGGGCTTCCATATCCCGATTTTTAATTATAAGGAGGAGTTGTTTGGTTGGCTGGTCAGACAAAATTCTTTTATTTCTAGCTTATTGTGTAATGCCGTCTATCTTAATTGGAAGGAGAGAAATGGGCTGGTTCATAGGAGAAAAGAAAAGAGTTCGGTTTTTATAGCTGCTCCGGCAGTCAGCTTTGTAGGAGTTTTTAATACTCCTAATTTCATCAATTCGGGCCGGTTGGGTACTAATCAGCGTTTGCTATTTGAAGATCGTTGGTACTCTCCTCCACCCGATTGAATCAAGGTGAATGTAGATGCAACTTTATTTCCTTCTTATAAAGGAGGAGTTGGAGGTGTAATAAGGACCACAAAGGAAGACTCATAGCAGCTTATGGAAGACCCGAAAGGCATTGGGATATCACTCACTTGGAATTTCTTGCTATTGCCTCCGTTAAAGAAGTTTTCAAAAATCGGATGCATGGATACAAAGGTATAATCATTGAAAGTGATAATGTCAATATTATCAAATTCATACACAATAATACAAAGAAAGGAGTCAAAGGTATGGATAAATTTTCTTTGATTGATAGTTTTAATTTTGTTATTTTCAACTGTGTGAAAAGAGATTGTAATAAGTTAGCTGACCTTTGTGCTAACTATGGTGTTTTTTCTAGTTTTTTTTTGGAAGACATTTTAATTGATAAGATTCCTCCTTCGTTTGTAAACATTTTGAAGGAGGAATCTTTAGCTTGTACTTAGTTGGGGCTCTTTTTTCCCCTTTTTCTTTTTATAGTTATGCTTATTGCTTTCTTCAAAAAAAAAAAAGAATAGAAAAGGAGTTTGCACTCATTAGCCAGAATGAAACTCAATCCATCCATAGCTCTTAATACATGAAGATTAACAGCTTATCTTTTTATTTTGACTGTTCTCAACTCACCGCACATATGCTCGTTTGTAGATATTGTTTGAGAAGTTGAACTAAAGTTAATAACGTCAAATACAAATCTTGAAAGGAATATTAAATGGGGATTTGATAGAGCCGGCCAAACAAATAAGAAAGATGTTCTAATGCATTACTTATCTGTAGCAGAGGAAATTTTATGATGTTGAACTAGCTTTAATGTTTCTTATTGGTATAGATTATAGGAACAAACGAGAAAGGTTCTATTAATAATCAACTGATCCATGAGAAGCGAAAGAACAATGCCAGCGCTCGGTTTTTTTTTTACAGGAAGAAAAAAAGAACTAGACGAAAAGTTGAATGTCCCAGTGCAATGGCTAATAAACTAAAAATGAATCTTTGCAATGAAAAAGATCTGAAGTAACAAAAAATTTGAGCAGAGTTTAAAAGAGTAAAAGGATGTAGTAAAACTATGCAGCAATAATAACTAATCAATAAAGCGGTGGCAACCTAATAGTTATAGATATTTCAATAAATGCAAAGAGGATCAAGCAAAATAATAAATGCACTAAGGGAAAATTGGAGTAAATATAGATGAAAATAATACCATTCCTGAAGCTGGAGGCATGCCATATTCTAACGCAGTTATGAAGTCTTCATCAAGAGAGACATCATATGAATAATCATCATTCGCTCGTTTCTGTTCAGCAAATGCTGCTCGCTTTTCATTATGTTGTTCTATTTGCCCCAGAAGGCGAAGTTTCTATAACATTAAGCAGAAACACAAATGGGCCATTAGAGTCTAAGACTACAGGTGAAGTAAATATCTTTAGATCATTTTTGAAAATAAACCATCCAACTGATAGAGCATGAATAACACTGCATGCAAATGAATATGTATTTAAGATGAATTAATAAATTTATAAGAAAGCATATGAATATGGATTTGAAGACATAATGCCAGCCTCATTAAGGCAATCAAAATCTCAGTATTTTGCTTAAAAAAAATGGACTGATAAAATCCTCTAATATTATGGTATTTCTTGCAGTGCACAAGATGTTTGATAATTCAAAGCTAACAACAACAGATTATTAAGACCTGGCTTTAAATTGAGGGGAACATAAATGGCAACGGAAAAATTAAGTAACCATCAAGAAAAGAAATATGGCAAATTATACCTGATCAATGGGATCTGTCAGTTCGGAAAATGAATTTGCAAGCTCCCGGCCATAAATGAAAAGCTCAAACCGCTCAACTAAGCCTGGACACCTACAAAAAATTTAATATAAACCACCAGCCTAACAGAAATTTCAGAAAAATTAAACAGAAATTAAATTGAAAGCATGCCTTTCATGTATCTTGGATGAATGTCAAAATGTTCTTAATGAAAATACCAAGATGCCTTTATGTTTCTTGGATGAAAGTCATAAAGATCTCAATGAAAATACCAAGCTTCAAACATATCGTGTAAGAACATAGGAGGGCAACATACATGACACATCTCTTCGTTTAGGACATACTGGAGTTGCAGGACTGCTGACAAGTCTTCATATACATGTAAATTTAACCACATAAAGAAACACAGAACAAGTCATAAAGATCACCTTGATCAAAATATCAAGCCTCAAACATAGGGGGGCACAATGGGGACACGAACACAACTGTTAACCTCTAGATAAAGAACAAAAAAAAGAAGGCAAAGATACCTAGCATCTGTCGAGATCCCGCGAATTCAGCCAGAAATCCCGCTACGGTACACTGTTCTACGCTGATGCCGCTCCTTGCGTCTCTTCCCAGGAAAGCTGCCCGAATCGTGTGCCACCTAGACACTTTCTCATCGTTAAATACCGAACGAATGAAGCCTTCAGGCTTCTTAAACACGCACCATCGAGCTCCAACCGAACCATCCGAGCTCCCGTCGTTGCTTCCATTCGCAAAGATCGATACCCCTAGCCTTTTCTGATCTTCTGATTCCTCCTCCTATCCCAATCTCCAAGCCCAAATGAAGCCCCAACTGAGAGCTCTCGTCGTTGTTTCGAACCGCATCCTGTCGCCCTTCTCCTATTCACAAGCCGAGAGAGAGTGAGATAGATAGAGAGGGGGAAAGACGACCTACCTGCAGGCCGACCTCACTCCAGCGACGACGTTCCCTTCCTGTTCGGTTCGGAAGTTCCGACATTTTGATTGGAAGCAAGAACGGGAGCACGCTACAGTGAAGGTAATGATCCTTCTACCCTTCCACACGCTACTTCGGCTAAATCCCATAAATCTGCCCAGCTTTAAAGGGGGAAATAGAGGATTTATTCCACTGTGAGATTTACGGGTTGATCACATCCAATCCGATAAGATTTAGCATAAAATTAGCTCAAATCCCACATTAATCTTATGCTAAATCTTGCATGAATCCTATAGCCCAATAATATATTTATTAATTTTAATTAAAAAATAGTTAATTAATATTGATTATAGCTAATAATAATTATTTAAAGATAATTATAAATTAATTCCAATTCATTGATATTAATTGCAATTAATTATTATTAATTTTATTTAATTGATATTAATTATAATCAATTATAATTAATCTAAGTTAATTATAATTAATTAATTTTTAAAATTTAATTAATTAATAATAATTAATTAAAATTAATTAAGGTTAATTATAATTATTTTTTATTATTATTTAATTAATTATTATTAATGATAATTAATTATAACTAATTTAAGTTAATGTGGGCTCCGAAAATTCTGCCCTGGCCTCTGCACGCTACTGCTTGTTTGTTTTTTTTCTTTTGGCGAGATAGTTTTAAATAAATAAGTTCCGGGTTAAATTTTGGAAGGCAGATGGGTTTGTACATAAGACACTACCCAGAGATTTCGCCCTCATTTTGCGAGGACTTTATGATCTGAGTTCTGGTTTCCTATAGGCGTAAGCCCCTATAATTAATTACCCATCCCGATCACGAGAGAGAACTTTTGATTAAGGTTAATTGTCAATCAGATACGTAGAAAATACGTGTTATCTGGCATATAGTAACAGCGTGGGTTTGGATTTGGAAATATTTGGATGCTTGAAAATTTTGATATTTAAAATAGAAATTTCACCATCTTGCACTTAAAGAGGATGGTGGGGGAATGGATGATAGACCCGATCAAGATCCCATGGTTCCGTCGTCCCGGGCCATCGTGGTCCCTGGTCTACTAAGTCAGAAAAGGTAGTCGACCCAACCTGATAGAAGGATCCTTGTCAGCAGCCATGGGTTGCTTTGTAAAATGGTACCTTTTAGACCTAGGGTGAATATTTGTTTAAGGGGACAAATTTGAATCCACCTTAGCTAACAGAGGGCTTTGTGCCTTATCGATATTGATTCATATCTCAAGGATTTGATGCCTCTAAGGAGCATATTGGCTCTGGCCATAATCGGTATTTCATGATGCCATTTGGCGGCAAAATCACTCGGTTCAAAGGGCACCCGGGTCATAACCGTTTATCATGCAGTGCCATTTGGCAGCAAAACCGCGGTTAGAGGACACGTACCACGTCCTTACTGACATGAGACTATTTGAGAATGAATCCTAGTGATATTTTCGACTAAGCATTTGGTTCTTTGTGAGCTGAAGTTATATTTGAATTTGTCCACCTCGGCAAACTGTTGCGGAGTGTGAATGAATTTTGCTTCAAGTGGTTGGATGGTTGATTTTCATTTTTTAAATATCTGGGATTTCAGATGATTTTGGAGATTTGGATTTTGGGTATTTGGATGCCATTTGAAATTATTTGTAATGGACCCCTCCGGTTGAGAATTTCTGTTCAACGCGGCCATCATCGGGGTGTTTGGGGTCATTTCTATTTGATTAAACTGTGTCGACCCTATCAATTTGTCGATAGGGGATCGAATTTCAGTTTTATGCCTTTAATACTGAATTCTCATTGTTATAGGCCTTTACGGCCTAATATGAATGTATTAAAACAAATACATCGGTCCCGCTACTATGTATTTTTTGAAGGTTCGAAACTTGCCAACTCTTATTGATCCGCAAATAAGGATCAGGTTCGAACTTGAATTCACTTATCGACCCGCGCAGCATTCCTAGGTATCATGTGTGTACTAATAACACGCTCGTCGGGGCTCTTGTGGGTCGTGATTGCATTTACCACTATAGTGTACCTATGTGTATATAAATTATGGTGCATGTATAGGGGCATTTTGAAATATTTTAGTTGTTCATGTAATTGTCATTTGAACACACAATATTTCATTTGAGACTTGTACACTCCTTATGTCCGCTAGTAGAAGTATTGCGAATTCGGTGGTGGTGCGTTGTAGATTGTAGATGCCTTCTGTGTGTTTGTATAAGTGTTGCAAATCCGATGGCGGTGCGTTGTAGATTGTAGATGCCTTCTGTCTTCTTATATAAGTGTTGCAAATCCGGTGGCGATATATCTAGATGTTATGAGGCATCTCCTCATCTTGATGTTGACTCCCCTTTCTCGTTCACCGGGGAGGTCTTTTAGGCTTTGGAATTAATGATCACTGCTTTGAAGAGAACTTCTTTCAAGCTCTTTTATATCGTAGACTTGTTACTTCTGATGTTTGTGGATATCATGACTGTTTTCTTTCTAAGTATAGGATTAAGAAGAAACTTTGAAACACCAGGAAGTTTAGTTCTAATTTGTTCAAGCATCTCTTCCATTCTGCCAGGTGTCATTTTTCGTATATCGAGTTGTCCTCGTACCCGACATACTTTGCAGCATCTTAATCACCGCTAACGTAGGTGATATCTGCACTTGTGTCCATAGGGGTTCATTGTACTTACGATATACCCACTGTTGTTATCCACAAGCGGCTCGTGTGTATTTACAAAGGACCTATTGTATTCATTACGACCTCCTAGAAGTGTTCGTAGGAGAGTCATTGTTCCTACATCATATCCACCTTTCACTAATCTCAGGTGGTTATTGAATGTATTTGTTTGCAGGGACAGATCTTTGATTGCTACATATGGGTAATACTCGTACACTTTGTAATTATCTGTTGTTGCTTACAAACATAGTGCATTGACCTTGTAGGGGCCGTTGTAGGAGTCTGTTGCATTCATCATGATCCCCTATGTATTTTGTCTCATGCGTTCATAGGATTTGATAATTGAGATTTGTTTGTGATTGTTCAGATATTGTGAATGGATTACTGTTCATTGCTTGTATGCATCGATGTCTTGTTTGCTACGAGTCCCCTGCTTGTTTGCTTGTATTTGTTTGAATGCATTAGATTGTTATTTGGCATTTGAATTTTGATTTTGATTGTGCATTTTAGGATTTGGGATTCCATTTCTTATAGTTTAGTTCAAGTCCAAGTCCCCTGTCATTCATACAAGTCCTCTGCATATTTGGTTCAAGTTCTATGCTTTCAGTTCAAATACGAGTTCTCTGTTGTCCTTCGTATTACTGCTCAAATGATGTCTTCAAATTAATGCTCCCTTGCCCTGACCTGAAAATATTAATCACATATAATGAGCTTCAAAAAGCCCAGCAGGTCACCAAATACCTACAACTGAAATCAAAGCACGGTACGGAAGCAATATGCATGTCAATCAGTCATATCATAACAGTCACTTACACATGATCATTGAATCAATGCATAAACAGAAATCAATACGTAAGCAGTAATCAGTACAATAACAGGAATCAATACAGGAACTTGTGAAGCTATCACTATCAGTGGAAGAATCAATAAACGGTATAAAAGTTCGTAAAGCCCAATGAATCAATACGTGCGTCAATTCTCTACAGTAGTAGTCGTATCAATAACACCAGTCAATTCAGTAGACAAATCTTCATATCTAAAATTTCAGTTAAATCGTTAAAGAAATCTTCGTATCGGTAATATCAATCAAATCAATCAATAAATCATCGTATAAAAGAATTCGTCGGTTCAATAATATCAAATCAATACTATCGTTCATGACTGTTAAAAATCAAATCAATTGGAATCAATCAATGCCGTAGAATCATATCAAGACGTACACTTGTAATTCAATTCAATTATCCAATATCACATGCTCAGTGAATCACATGAAATCCAGTAATCTATATCACATGTTCAGTGAATCATATATCACTTACACAGTATATCACGTGCATAATATAAATAAAGTGAATCAATAGTATCAGTGCCTGTATCTGTATCAGTACAATCCAGTGACATGAACAGTAATGATATAACAGTGAAATCATGCATTAATAATAAATCCGTGCAGTAACTAAATCCGTACAGTAGCAGTAACGATACATCCGTCAGTATCAATAAATCCGTACAGTAGCAGTAACAATACTGCTAAACATGCAATTCAGTACAGTTGTCATACAGAGCAAGTAAAAGCACTGGCTATTAAGGTGTTTTTCAGTCTTGTCATTGTATCTTATATCTTGTATCTTATCCGTTGGCTCAGTAAACAGAGTCGTCACTCTTTGCCTGTCGGCACAGTAATCATCTCCTTATAACTCCCTTCAATAATCACGTGATCAGTAGAGGATAACACCAAACCGTATTTAAAGAAAAGCCTGTCAGCCCACCATCCTGTACAGGTCAATCAGTCTCCAACCAACGATTCAACCAGTCTTTACTTGTCTTCCACACATACAATAGTATCACAATAACAGTAATATAATAATAATTTCAATCATATATTCACATTCATCATGATCTCATCAACGCATTGCAACCAATAAACATAATTTAGCTCAATGTAGAAAATCCCTTAAAATATAGTATAGTAGACAGAAGTCGTTATAAAATGCACAGTTTCAGAAAATTACCAAATTACCAAAGTTAGTGTAAAACATCGTTTGGAAACTTTCATTGTACTGAAGTAACATTTTTCAACATCCGGATAATTTTCTATTTGATAAAAATACATCAGAATTCAAAATACCCGGTGAAAACTTTCCAGAAAATACTCAAGTCGTGCAAAATCATCATTTCTATAACATACCAAAAGTTACGCGGTAAAAGTTTCGTCAATACAAAGTTATGCAAGAATTTCAGTAACGAAAACACAAAACTGAGCATAGAAATATCAAAACTCGAAATCTTTGAAATCAGAAATAGGATTCGGAGTCCTTACTTCGAGAAACAAATCTTCCAACTGCGGCGTCGGACGAAAAGCACTCCGCGGCGTCTAAAATCAAGCCTTCCTCTTCTCTTTCCTTCTCTTTCTCTCTCCAGCTTTCTCTCTCTTCACAAAAATATCTTAAGCCAATATATACAAATTCAGATCGTCTCGGACGAAACCTATTCATCCCGGGACGATTTGCCCTCTGGACAAATCTCGTCCAGACGAAGTGTATTCGTTCCTGGACGATTTGCTCTCTGGACAAATTTCATCCCGACGGTTCGTCTCGGCTCGTACAGGTTTGTCCAGACGAATCAGGCAGATTCTTCACAATTTTCTTCAGTTCGTCCCGTACTAAGGCTAGTTCGTCCAGACTAACAGCACACAAAAATGAACTTTTAAGGGGTTTTACACTTACCCACTTCGCCGTATGCGTCGCACCAGGCTCCCTCCTACCGTGCTACAAGAGCGCGTATAGATAGTTCTCCGGTCCGGCACAAACGTCGAAAATGGGATTTGGAACATTATACCTTGTGTAGAAGTCGTCGGCGGTGCTGACGTCGAGGTCGAGGACTGTCCCCACCATGCTACAAGAGCGTATATAGGGCTTACCCGCCACGTCGCACTCGTTGCACTGGATTCCCCCTCACCGTGCTACAAGAGTGCGTATAAGAGTTCCACCATTGCATCAAGCACGTCGAGGACAGAGTTTTAAGTTAGAAATTTATACCTTGAAGACCGGCGGAGAGGCTCGTGAATCGAGGCGGGGAGAGGCCTTCACTTCTTTTCCTCTATTTTTTCGAATTAATATTAATAAATAAAAATTAATTATTAAATTATTTTTAATTAATTAATTATAATTAATTAAACTAATCAATTAAAGTTTATTAAAATTAATTAATTATAACTAATTAATATTAATTAATTTTAATAAATTATAATTAATTAAAATTAATTAATAATAATTAATTTTATAAATCATAATTAATTAAAAATTATTAATTAAAATATTTACAATTAAAATTTATTAATTATATATATATTAAAAAAAATCCCTCTAATCAGACGAATTTACGGGATTTGGCCAAACCAGCGTGCGAAAGGGATGGAGTTACCTTCACAGTGGCGAGCTCCGCTTTGCTTCCGATCTGGCACCAAGGGAAGGTCGTCGAAGGAGCGGGGTCCGACGGGGACGAAGGCCGGAGAGGCACACGAAAGGTAGAGAGTTACCCTTATAGCAAGCGAGTTCCCGTTTTCACTTCTTATCAAAATGTCGAGCTTCCGATCCAATTAAAAAAGAAGGTCGTCGGAGCAAAAGTCGAATGGTAACGTGGAAGCCGAAGAAGCCTATGAACGGGAGAAAGTACCTTCACAGCAAGCGGACTTCCATATTGCTTCGAATCAAATTTATAACTTTCGAACCAACGAGCTCGCGTCATCGCTTCCGATCAAAGTGTCGCACCTTCCGATCCGACCGAAAGGGAAAGTCGTCAAATGAGCTACGTCGGACATCCCTGGAGGAGGGAGAAGCGGCGGAAGGGAGTTAAACCGAGAGAGAGCGAGAGGGAGATCGAGAGCGACAGAGAGAGGAGCTTCGAAGAGCAGCCCGATGACTTCGTTCTCGCGGTCTTTTAACGACGCGAGATTGTGCAAACGACGTGGGAAGAAACGACGGGTCGTGCGAAGCCATACTTCGCACGATGATGTTCGTGGCCGGACAGGTACGTGCAATCCTCTCTTTTTTTTTTATTTCATTACAGGTCAACAGTTAAATATAAATTAATTATTCTTAATTAATGATAATCACAATTAATTATGAATAACTAGGTTAGTTATAATTAATTGATTATCAATTTTAATTAACTATCATTAATTATAATTAATTATATTAAAAAGAAAAAGGGCTTCACTTTCCTCACCTCGTATAACCTTTTAACCCTAAAAACTCCGAGAACCCGCTTTCGACCCATGCAACGCGACAAAATAACCACCTATACACGCTTTTCTTAGCGTGATGGGAAGAAATTTTTTGCGGTGATCTCGACGAATTGGATGATCACCTAAAATAAAATTGAAATGAGAACATAATTTGAACTCAAGTGAGGACTTGAATTGGACTAAAGAAGACTTGAAATAAACTTGAGCATGGGTGAACTTTAAAGAACTAAGCTCATGATGATAGGATGTTTTTTGAAAGCAACACGTTGTATGGCACGAATATAGCGATACGTGTGCAAGGACCACTGTATCGACGCCCGAATGCAATGTTAAAAAGGCAAGGGTTCCCACATCATGGACGGATGTGGGCAAATAAGCTAATCCATGAAACTAAAATTAGGATATGAACATATAATATAGATTCTCTTATAGGCAAATTAATGAAATTAATAGATATTATGATTCATAGGAAGATAAATATTCTATGCATTCAAGAAATTAAATGGGTTAAAGTGAAGGCTAAGGAGGTTGATAGTTTAGGAATTAAAATATGGTATTTTGGTATAAGTCATACTAAAAATAGTATGGGTGTGATTATAGATAAAAGTTTGAAGGATAATATCGTAAATATTAATAGAATTGGATATAGAATTATAGCTTTAAAAATTATTGTTGATACAAAAATTATTAATATTATAAGCGCTTATGCTCCTCAAACAAGTTTGAATATGTGTTCAAAATTAAAATTTTAAAATGAACTAGAAGAATTAATACAAAAGATATCTCTTGAAAAAATAGTTTTTATTGGAGAAGGTTTAAATGGGACATGTTGATAGAGAGATATAATTTTAAAAGCATTCATTATGGCTATGACTTTGGAGCGACTAATGAAGATAGTAAGACCATATTAGATTTTTCTTTAGCTAATGATTTTATGATTGTTAATATCTCATTTTTAAAAAAAAGATGAGCATCTAATCACTTATAAGAATGGGTATAGTAAAATTCAAATTGGCTGTTTTCTCATAAGAAAAATAGATCGTCTAGATTTCAAAGATTATAAAGTTATTCCAAGTGAAAGTTTATGTCCAACATCACTTATTAGTTTTGTATTTTAAGATGAAATGACAGAAAATAAAAAATATAGTAAATCATTATTCTAGGATTAGATGAGGGTATTTAAAAAATATTTTTGAGAGTAAAATTCTAGATTTTAAGATTTTGTCTGTACAATATTATGTGAGAAAAAGTAGTTAATGATATTAAAAATGTTGTATAAGATATGCATGGAATACTAAAGGAAAAAATTACTAATAGTAAAAATAGTTGATGGTGGAATAAAAATATGCAAAAAAAGATAAAAAATAAAAAGATTTGTTATAAAAATTAGTTTAGATGTAAAAATTCTGATAATTGGGAAAGATATAAAGGGGCCCGTAAGGAGTCTACAAAAGCAATATATGATGTAGAGATTTTAGCTTTTAATAATTTATATAATAAATTATATACTAAGTTGGACCAAATATATATGTAAAAGTTTGCTAAACAAAGAGATTGGAGTAGTAAGAATTTAGTTCAAGTGAAGTATATTATGGATGAAGATCAAAAATTGTTTTATTAGGAGAGGATATTCAACAAAGGTAGATGAGATATTTTGCTAAACTTTTCAATAAAGATTATGAGAATGTGATTGACTTTAGTGATCTTAGCACCCTAAATGAAAATACAGATCTTAGTTTTTATCGTCGTATTAGTAAAATTGAAGTTAAAGAGGCATTAAAGAAAATGAAGTGCGGAAAAGCTGTTGGACGTGATGATATTCCAATAGAGATATGGAAATGCTTAAGAGATGAAGGAATTTATAGGATTATTAAACTTTTAAATATTATTTTTAAGACTAAAAAGATGTCAGATGAGTGAAGAATGAGTGTGTTGATTCATATTTTTAAGAATGAAGGTGATGCACAAATTTGTGCGTATTATAGAGGAATCGAGTTAATGAGTCACACTTTAAAATTATGGGAGAGAGTTATGGAGCATAGATTGTGGCGTGAAATCAATGTTTCTCAAAATTAATTTGGATTCATGTCAGGTAGGTCTACTATGGAAGCTAAACATTTATTGAGAGGTTTGATGTAGAAGTATAGAGAGAATAAGGAGGATCTACATATGATTTTTATTGATTTGGCGAATGTATATGATAAAGTTTCAAAAGAAGTGCTATGGAGAGTTCTACATAAGAAAGGGGTTAAAAGTGCTTATATTCAAGTCATTAAGGATATGCATGCAGGAGCTGTTACATGTGTTCAAATATAAGGTGGTTTGACCAAGTATTTTCATATTTCAGATGGATTACATCAATGATCAGCCTTCCCATATTTTTTTTTCTTTAATCATGGATGTTCTCACTAGACATTTGCAAGAGGTTGTACCCTGCTACATGCTTTTTGCTGATGTTATTCTTCTTGTTGATAAGACTAAAGAGGGAGTTGAAGGTAAACATCAATTATGGAGGTCAAACTTCGAGTCTAAAGGCTTTCGTTTGAGTATATATAAAATTGAATGTATGGAGTGTAATTTTAGTAGTAATAGTTCCAGTGGGGGGATTGTGAATTTGGGTGATCAAGGTATTAATAAGAGTACACATTTTAGATATTTTGGGTCTATTGTTCAAAGTGATGGTGAAAAAGATGGGGATATTATTAGTATAATTCAAGTTGGATGGTTGAAATAGAAGAATTCATCGGGCTTGTTGTGTGATAGAAAAGTCCCCCTCCAACTTAGGGGAATATTCAATAAGATGGTAGTTGAACCTGCAATGTTTTATGGTGTAGATAGTTGGACATAAAAAGAGAAGCATAATATTAAATTAAGTGTTGCATAAATGAGGATGCTTAGGTGGATGAGTGGCATTATTATTAGAGATAGGATATGAAATGAGCATATAAGTGAAAAGGTTGGAGTAGCTCCAGTGGAAGATAAGATTAGAGAGTCACCTAAGATGGTTTGGTCACATAAAACAACGGCTTTTCGATGACACGGTTAGGAAAGTAGATGTATTAGATTTGACTTATATTAAGAAAGGTAGAAGTAGACCTAAAAAGAATTGGTTATAAAATATTAGTAATGACCTTTTTATTAGATTTAGACGAGAATTTAACTCTTAATAAAACGCAATGGAGAAAAAGAATTCATGTAGCTGACCCCACATAGTCGGATAAAGGCCCATTGTTATTGTTGTTGTTGTCTCTCATCTGAATATAAATTTGTCGAATGAACACGTGTTCTCGATTCCATCATCCTGTCTGTCAGAAAAAATTGTGAAGTTTAGCTCTTTTAATCTGATCCCCCACATTCCAAAGGCTAGAGTTAGATAAACTTATGGCCCTAATTAACTTTTACATGAAGACTTCAAAGAAGTTGCAATTAAAAGAATGATTTTTAATTCAATTTCTCAATTTAATCAAGCAAACAAGCATTATTATAAACTTGGAATCAGATATTCAACTGTGAGATTCACTAAATCATATTGGTTTACCTTTGCTTAAGGTTTATAATAAAGCCTCTCACAAGAAAAATTAATATCAAAATGAATACTCTTAGGCTCACCACACCAATATGGCATGTCATACTTTTCAGATGTAATCACCTACAAACAAGGGGGAGCAAGTAGACAGTCAACAATATTTAAAGCAACAAATTTCAATCAAATACACCTATGACAGGCACATCAATTGCACATTGTAATCGAAGTTTACTTACAAAATCAAGCTCTAATGTTGCAAAAATAAATAATTCAAGAAAATTTTCCCAAAATGATGGATGACTCGTACCTCCAATCAATAATCAATACATTAAAAATTATTATACATAATTGTTGGCTCCGAAAATTCACATCCTGGCCTCTTCACGGCCCCTTTCTTTTTTGTTAACGGCGAGGAGAGTTTTAACGAGTTTAGATTCCATGGTAAATTTCAGAAGGCATATTGGGTTTTAGATAAGACACTACCCAAAGATTTCGCCCTTATTTTGTGAAGAATTTATGATCCAACTTCTAGTTTCCTATAGGCGCAAGCCCCTATAGTTAATTACCCCTCCGAATAATGAGAGAGAACTTTCGATCAAAGCTAGTCATTGAACATATATGTAGTATCCAGCATATAGTTGCAGCATAATTAGATATTGAAAAGTTGGAGTAGCTCTACTGGCAAATAAGATTAGAGAGAGTCATCTTATATGGTTTGGCCATATAAAACATCGGCCATTCGATAACCCGATTAAGAGAGTAAATATATTAGATTTGTCCTATGTTAAGAAAACAGAGGTAAACCTAAAAAGACTTGGTTAAAAAATATTATAAATTGTGTTTTTTATTAGATGTAAATCAGAATCTGACTTGTAACATAACACAATGGAGAAAAATAATTTATGCAACCAACCCATGTAGTGGGATAAAAGCTTGTTGTTGCCATTGTTGATCTTGTTCTTATTATATTTAGGCATCAAGATATTGAATACATTATTTTATACCAAAGAAATTCTTTGAAATTTCTGATAATTAGATCTTAAAATAGATAAATATTCAAAAGAAGTTAAATAGTAGGCATGTCTAATGGATTGAGTTTAGGATTACACTTACATCCTGAAACATATATACAAATAAGCAGATGCATTATTGATGTGATACCACATGCGAAGGAGCTTCTTAAGAAAATTAAAAGTGATTGACAATGAAATTACAATTAAGAGCTTATTGAGATAGCAAGTAAAATCATTAAAGGTTCTTAGTTGTTAACTTGCTTAGGCGAAGGAGTACAAGTAGATTAACCAAAAACTCATAGATAACAAAGGATAGTAGCAATACCAAAAGCTATTAATCAACAATCCGCAATTTAATAACGAGAGTTTCATCTTGGGGATTGATCTCTCAACTACACTAGGCTTAGCGGGAGAAGATCTTCAACACACCAAACGATGCCATGAGGAAGGTTGCAACGCTGATGGTCTTGAGCCACGGAAAGGTCGACGGTGGTGGAGGAGACACGGACGGATAGCCGTTGATGGTCCACGAATAGTCCTCGAATTGCTCGTCAATGACGTCTACGAGCGTGGGGAGGATGCGATTCAAGTAGTCTTCAACGGTGTCGTCGAAATCAAAGCCCACATCAAAGAACGACAATTGGTGGATGTCGACTTGACCTCGATTGTCATGCACAAATCCAAAGTTCCATTCGGATTCCGCCATGCATGCTTGGCGTCGGAGAATCTTCCACACGAAGAGAGGAAGAACGTGGTGTTGAAAGAGAGTACTTGTCGTTTGATAAGATGGGAGAGGAGGGGAGAGGGCCGGCGGGAATCTCAAGGAGAGAGGGTGGGGGCCAGCAGGTGCAAGAGGGAGAGAGCTAGGGTGAGAGCAAATTAAGTTGGACACTTCTCAAAAATGTTTTACTAAAATCTGAAATTTAATTTCAGGTTTTAGTAAATTTGGGGGGAAGTATTTGAAATAAATTTCAAATTTTGAATGTGATTAAGGGACTTAATGAGGGATTAATGAGGCCCATTAAGAGGGGAATTAATGGGGGCTCAATAGGTGGAGGAGGCCGGCGGTTTCAAGAGAGAAGGATGGATTAATTTAAAACCTGAAATTAATTTCAGGTTTTAAAGGAATTAGGAGGGAAAAGTAATTTGAAATTGATTTCAAATTCAAATGTAATTAATGCCTTAATGGGGGCATTAAGGGAGCTCCACCATGGATGAGGCCGGCGGCTTCTAAAGGGGGGGAATTGGATGTGGGAGCAATGGAATAGCTTCCAAATTAGCACATGAGGTTTAGGAAGGATTCGGATGAATTCCGTTTGAATTTGAATTTCATCATGAAAATGGACTTAAAACTTTCCTAATTTGGAAATTCCAAAATTGGAAAGCTTTTGAGATTCAAATTTTGAATTTCAAAATTGGAATTCGTAGGGAAGGGGTTGAATGGGTGAGGGGAAGTTTCCGGCGAGGTGGTCGGTAGGGGTTGAGGTGGTGGTCGGCGGCAGTTTCCCAAGGGGCGGCGGCAATGGGGTTGAGGAGGGAATTCTTGTAGTGGAGGTGAAGAAAATGGAGGAAAATACGAACGCGATCATAGAGAACTAACCACGAGCCGCGGACTCTTCCAACGACTGGTGGGCCTTGCGATTTGCTCCCCTTGAGCTCTCTCCCTTCTCAAGCTCTCATGCAAGAAGAAGAAGTAGAAAAGAAGAAGAAGTAGAAACACACAAAAAATTTTTATTCAAATATTCATTAGCTACAAGAGAAAAGACCCATATATATAGGTCTCAAGCATACAAGAAAAAATAAAGACTAAGTTGCCCTCAGGGCCCCAACATGACTCAACTCAACATAAGGGTACAATAGGAAAACATTAAAATAAAATGCATAACAACTAAAATATAAGCTCTGAATCGTGGTCATCGATCGGTGATGTTTCCGGCTATACACATGTTTGGACTTTGGATCGATGTCCTCATCAATTATCCTATGTTTTCTTACTATTAAACTCTATATGCATTCATATGACTAGCTTTGTTAGCATATGAGATGGGTACAAGACACATCCTAACTTTCACTTCATATATCACAATCAAAAGAATATGTCATATGTTCCTTCACGTACTTTAATGATTTTGATATTGATATCCTCATAAAGGCAATGAGCATTGCTTTCGCAGGATAACAGGCCTCTGTTCATGATATTAATGTTTGCAAAAATGTATGCTGGTGGCATGGAAGATTACATTGGTTAGGATAAGACTATATATTTGTTTGTGTGCAACTTTTACTGACCTTCATTAAGAAAGGATATAGCTAGGATTGTGATTCAACATTATGCATGCCATGAGAAAAATAGTTAAACATTTTTGTACATACACTTGGCTTATCACTTCGACTTTTAGGGTTGTTTTCTATATAGATTTTGTATTGGAGTAATAAAGGATTCTTTGTGATCAGGATATTATAATATTGGCTATGGATAAGTTTTCTAAAATTACTCAATTCGTTTAATGCACTCATACTATTGATGCATATTATGTAGCAACACTTTCTTTAAAAAAAAAAGTTGGGTAACATGGACTAACCAAGAACATATTATCTTATAAAGATGTCAATTTTGTTTCTTATTTCTAGAAAATCTTAAGGAAATTGAGGTACAACCCATACATTTTCATGATTCAATAATAAGACTGCAATAGTAAATAGAAACCTTGGTAATCTATTAAGATGTCTGGTTGCAAAAGGTTTAGGTTATTGGGATGTACATTTTCCTTCAACATGCAATAGCACTATATGCAAATCTATGTTCATAACACCATCTAAAATTGTTCAAAGCCTGAAACCTAGAAAGCTTATAGATCTTATCAATTTTTTGCTTCATGCTTATTATGATTTTGTCACATCATACGTACATCATATATATGATTTATATGAAAAGGTTAGAAAGTATATTGAATCGCATAATAAGAAATAGTGTGAAGCTTTTTAAGAGTACTCAAAAGTAAAATGAAGGTAACTTTGTCATGATTCATATAAATCCAGAACGCTTCATAAAACCACACATAGGAAATTGCATGCAAGGGCCTATTATCCTTACAGTATTAATAAAAATATCAATTCAAAAGCTTATGCATTATATTTACGTCCTAATATATTTATTAAGCATATTTTCAACATTGAAGATATATGTTCTTATGTGCAATATTTGAGTGTCATATCCCACCATTCCAACTTTCCCTGCCTATATTAAAACCATCATTTAGGAAGAAGTGATACTTGGGAATTTTTTTTTAACACAAATTTCTAGTCAAGTGAGAAGACAAACATTATTCATATGATATTTTATTGACCAAGGAGGAACTGCAAAAACTAGTCACTTAACCTTTGGATAACTATTCATGTGATGGGTTTTATTTCCAAAATGGGTCAAAATCATCCATAGCAGGAGTATCTTGTTCTCCTATTATGTATGGCCATCACATTATCTTTATAGAGGCTGAATGAGCCAAACCAATATAGTCCAATCTTTCAAACTATGCTATATGCATAAGGCTGGGTGGTTGAAGGCCCCGTTTGTATATAGAAACTGCATAGACAAGTTTTTTCATTTTCTAAGCAAGGAGCTGGTAAAAAGTAATAAGGGAAGAGTTAACGGCATGTGGAGATAATACAATTTTCTAGAAGAGCAAAAGAACCAGTAAAAAACTACAAAATATTACAGCAGGAACTAGATTCACAAACCAAAAGCATATTTTTTATGAATCATTCAAAACTACATACCATCGGTGTGGTTTAGCTAGTGGTGAAATTTCAACTGGATAGTCGAGAACAAATGTTGGTTGCAGAAGCTTTGGCTCAACAATCATCTCAAAAACCTGAATAACTTCTAAACTGTTAAATGAACAAAAAAAAAAAAACGATCACACAAGCATTCACTCATATGAGAACCAGAAGGTTGCATTTTTAGCCTAAAACATGTTGAGTTATAAATAAATTCTAACCCAGCGAAAAATTCATCCTAGATGTTTCCTATAAAAAAATGTATAGATAACAACAACAACAGCAACAACAACAACAACATCAACATCAAGCCTTTGTCGCACTACGTGGGTTCGGCTACATGAATCTTTTTTTGCCATTGTATCCAGTTAAAAGTCAAATTATCATTTAAATCTAATAAAGAAAGAACATTTCTAATATTTCTAACCAAGGTTTAAAATTGCGTAACTGCGCCTCGAGGCGGTTTTCGTCCGTGAGGCGAGGCGTAAGCCTCGAGGCGGTCTGAGGCGTAAGCCTCACGAACACAGAATTGCGTAAATGAAAAATTAAGGATTTTAGCAGGAAAATAATAGCAATATTGGAAAATAAGAAAGTAGATGCAATAAAATTATGTCCCAAAGTACAAAATCACAAAATATCAGTTTAACAAAACTCCCAAAATACAAAAAACATATAAAATGAAATTATATCCCTAAGTTCTCTTAAACTTGCAAAATATATTCCTAAACTTAATAAAAATACCTAAAATCCAATGTGGAGTACTCCTAGAGGGTGGCCGGAAGTTTCCACTTCGCCGGAGAGGGGCGGCGCCGGCGGGAGGAGCGGCGGGAAGCAAGGCCGACCGTGCGGGAGGGCTTCGTTTTCGCGAACAGGGAGCTGGAAGCGGGTTTTTTTCGGAAATGAGGGAGGCTGTGCGGGTATAAGGGAGGAAGAGGGTTTATTTTAAGTGGGTGGGACCTAGCCTGTGAGGCGTACGCCTCACCCAGAATTGCGCAATTGCGCCTCTGAGGCGCGCCTCAGTCCAGGTGAGGCGTACGCCTCATCCAGGTCCAGAATTGCGTAAGCCTCGAGGCGTTTTTTGGTTGAATTGCGCAAAGGCGCGCCTTGAGGCGCGCCTCTAATTGCGCAATTTTAAACCATGTTTCTAACTAAGTCTTTTTAGTTATACCTCTACCTTTCTTAATATAAATCAAATCTAATACCTCAACTTTCCTAAGCAGGTCATCGGAAGGCCTCCGTTTAATGTGACCAAACTATCTAAGGCGACTCTCTCTAATCTTATCTTCCACTAGAGCTACTCCAACCTTTTCACGTATATGCTCATTTCATATCCTATCTCTATGGGTCAAGCCACTCATCCAACTAAGCATTCTCATCTCTGCAACACTTAATTAGTATTATGCTTCTCTTTTAATGGCCAACATTCGGCACCATAAATCATTGCAGGTCTCACCACCATCGATGCATTCCTCCACTTCAACCATCCAACTTGAATTCTGTTGATAATATCCCCATTTATTTCACCATCACTCTGAACAATAGATCCAAGATATCTAAAACGTGTACTTTTATTAATGGATTGATCGCCCAAAGTCACAATCCCCTCACTAGGTCTATAGTAACTAAAATTACACTCCATATATTCAGTTTTAGATCTACTCAAGCGAAACCCTTTAGACTCTAAGGTTGACCTCCATAATTCAATTTTACCTTCAACTCTCTCTCTAGTCTTATCAACGAGAAGAATATCATCAGAAAAAACCATACGCCAAGGTAAATCCTCTTGCAAATGTTTAGTGAGAACATCCATGACTAAAGCAAAAAAGATATGGACTTAAGGCTGATCCTTGATGTAATCCAACTGAAATAGGAAAATACTTGGTCAAACCACCTTGTGTTTGAACACAAGTAATAGCTCTTGCATACATATCTTTAATGATTTGAATATAAGCGTTATTAACTCATTTCTTTTCAAGAACTCTCCATAGCACCTCTCTTGAAACTTTATCATATGCTTTCTCTAAATCAATAAATATCATATGTAGATCCTCCTTATTCTCTCTATATTTCTCCATCATACCTCTCAATAAATGTATGGCTTCCATAGTAGACCTACCCGACAAGAATCCAAATTGATTTTGAGAAATATTAGTATCACGCCGCAACCCACACTCCATTACTCGCTCCCGTAGTTCTAAAGTATAACACAGTAACTTAATTCCTCTATAATTTGCACACTCCTGTGCATCATCTTTATTCTTAAAAATAGGAATTAACACACTCATTCTCCACTGATTTGGCATCTTTTTAGTCTTCAAAACAGTATTAAAAAGTTTAGTAAGCCACGAAATTCCTTCATCTCCTAAGCATTTCCACATCTCTAAAAAAATGTCTAGATAAGATTAAAAAAAAGTTTTTACATAATATATGGACGCCTATGACTTGGGCATTGTTCATACACATGGTGGTCTACTCTCTGAAGATAATCAACAACCAGCAAACATATGTATTTGCATCTCAACTAATTTATTGAGAATTTAATTAAATTGAAAAAGACAAGTTGTAATTTATTGTGCTCTTCAAGATTTAGGTAGTATTAATGTAATAGAGGTAGTTAGGTGTTAGTTTATAAATAGACAAATTTTGCATATTCAACAGAAAGTTGGCCCTCTTGAAAAATCTAAGGGGAAAAAATTTTCAACAACAAAGTGCAAGTTCATTGCCAAGTTTGTTATTACATGGTATATGATCACCTGAACACATAAGGAATGACAAAAAGAAAAAGAAAGCCACATGCAATGCTTCTAGAGATTTAATATATTGCAATTAATTACTTCAGACATGAAATCTTGTTCCCACTGTTGTATAGCAAGAAGAATTAACTAAGAACACAAAAAAAAGAAAAGCAAGTACAACAATTCACAGTAAGTAATTAGTCATAAAATTAGAAGAGGTCTTTACAAGAAAAAAACTTTACTTCATTAAGAACATGACCAACGGATGGACATGCTTGTACCAGAGCATCATAATCTTCTTCTGTGGCTTTTAGAATATTTCTCGCAGCCTCTTTAGCAGCCTTAAGATCATTCTTAAACTCTCCGAAGTTGACACCAGTAGCTTCTTTAACAAGATTGTGCATAGTTTCCCTCCTCCAAGGTCGTTGAAAACAAATTTCTGTTCCCTATAAAAACAATGGAAATTTTCAATACTGCCACAACAGAAAGATAAAATTTAAAATCCAGCATAAACAATAAAGCTGTTTATTAAAAAGAACTTATCCATGAAACATTTCTTTCACTTAGCATAATTGATGATTTTTATAAATGACATAGAAGTTCTCATCTCAAGTAATAAACATACATTCACCAAAATTTTCTCAGCATTGGTGCATATCTTTTGTATGCATGCTTCAGCTTGAGGGATGGAAAAACAATCTATCTGGATATTTAATAAGCCGAGATACTCAGGAAAATTGCAAGAATGCGCTGATAACTTTTCCTCTCACTAGGATACATAAGGCATTAAATCCATACACAGCATTTGAATGTTATTAACGTAGAAATCTTCAACTGTACCGGATTACATAGGAGTGCATGCAATATAATACCTGAATGTTGTCCTAGACTCAAGAATGAGGACAGAAGGCAAGGGTTACAAGCAAATGAAGCTAGAAGCCTGCAACATTATTTTCCTACTAAATTTAGAGCATTAGTAGTCCCAACAATATTGCTCAAAACTAAAAATTCACTCAAGTATTGAGTCGATTTGAAAGGAATAGAGTCAAGTTATGTGTCAAATTACAAATTCAATTCATTTTGAGACAACTTAGAGCTAAGGGAATCTTACAAAAAAAAAAAACGCGAACTCAATAATATATAAAATAATTTTGCACAACTAGAAATTAGGAAAAACTTCTTGGCATAGTAGTAGCTTGGCTTGTGCTGTTTCTAGTCTTTGGTATTCACATATATTCAGAGTTGGATTCCTTCATGATCTTTTTCCATCATTTATTTCTGCGCTCAAGTCACACGAATTAAAATCCCATAGATCTGACACTCAGCTTTGATCCAGTTCATACCAATTAAATATTACCTAGTAGAGATGCAACTGAATTGAACATTTGACAAGCTACTCATAACTTGGCTCAATAAGAGTTTGTTTATTTTTATTTGATTAACTAATTAAACAAGCTTGAACATTTTAATAAATACTCAATTGCAAAATGAACAGACTTGAACATCTTATTGGTCAACTCATTCATGATCTTAAACAGTTTTGTCTAAGGCTAACGAACAAGCTTGTAAAAAATGCTCAATTAAGAATCAATAAAAAAAAAACTCAATTAAGGTTTGATATGATGCTTATTACAAAGCTTGATTAAGGCTATTTCACACATTTAACACATGATTAATTTATTTACTTGATTCAAAGCTCGATTAAGATTCAAAAAAGGTAAATATTAAAATGAAAAACCCTATAGTTAATTACCTTTCCAGGTAACGAGAGAAAGCTTTAGGTTAAGGCTAGTCATCAAATAGATAGATAGTACCTGGTGTATAGTAGCAGTAGAGTTTAGACAATTGAAAATTCAATATTTAAAATTTAAAAAATTTACCGCCTTGTACTTAAAGTAGATAGTGGGGGAGTGATGATAGACCTAATCAGGATCCCATAGTTTTATCGTCTCGAGCCATCATGATCACTAGTCTACTCAGTCAGAGGAGATAGTCAACCCAACCTGACAAAAGAATCATTGTCAGCTGCCATGAGTTGCTTCATCCAATGGTACCTTGTAAACCTGAGGTGAATATTTGTCCAATGGGATAAATTTGAAGTCACCTTAGCTAACAGAGGGTTTTGTATCAATCAGGCATACCATATTAATTCATTACTGAATGATTTAGCGTCGTTGGGGAACATACGGGCTCCAACTATGACCGTAATTTAATGGTGTCATTTGGCTGCAAAACCACCCTGTCAGAGGTCCTAATCATAAAAGTGGGTCTTACTGCTTAACTTGGAAGTAGCTTAAGGGTTTAAATGGTTGGGTCTTACTGCTTTCATTTAAAGTGGCCCGTGAGTTTGAGAAGTTTGAGAAGTTGGGTCTTACAACTTCCATTGAAAGTAGCCCGTAAGTTTAAGAAGTCGAGTCTTACTTCTTATATTAGAAGTAGCTCAAAAGTTTGAGAAATTTGAGAAGTTGGGTCTTACTGCTTCCATCGGAAGTAGCCCATAGGTTTAAAAAGTTGAGTCTTACTACTTCTATTAGAAGTAGCTCATATGTTACGGGGGACATGTTATATGTCGTGAGAAGTTTTCCCTAATATTCTAATTATAGTATGACTTACGGCCTCTATTAGAGATTTCTTGTAGAACATAGTTTAGCAGGGATTTAGTTTAGCAAGGCTTTAGCAGTGAATACTTACTTTTGTGCTTTTCATCGCCTCGACACCCGTAGTAGTGTTTTACAGTAATAGCTTTGCTTGCTTGTTTGTTTCAGCAGTAGTCTTGCCTACAATAGTAGTGTTATAATAGTTTTCACTTTCAGCATTTTATTTTTGTTGCTTGTTTTTACCTATTGTACTAGTGTTCGGCTTACAGTACTAGTTTTGTTTACCACCCTGTGCTGCCTTTTGTTTTACTTGTTTGTAGGTGTTCATGACTAGTAGTTATAGGAGCTGGAGTTTGCCTGGAGCTTGACCTTCAAGAGTAGGAGTTAGGTTAGATTTATTAGGAATTTTTGAAGTTTTCTTTGTTTTGTTTTGTTTGGCGTTTTAGTCAGTTTTAAGAGTTTAGTGCTTAGTTGGTGTGTGTTGTACTTAGGTTTGTATAGTATGAACATTATTCAATATTTTTTTTAAAGAAATTTATTAAATCTCAAATTAATTTAGATTAATTAATTAGGTTGTTAATTAAATAAAATTAAAGTTTGAATTTTAATTTAAAATTAATTGCTCAACTCATTAGTATAAATTTTAAATATTAAAAATCAAATATATTTCAAAATTACTTAATTATTTAAATTAAGTTTAAATTTATTATTCATTTAATTTAATTAATTTGAAATTTTAATTTTGGTTAGTTTAAATTGATTAATCAATTCAAAGATTTTTTTATTTTTAAATCAATTAACGAGTTTAATTAATTGAATTTTATTTTTATTTTTAATTAAATAATTTAAGTTTAAAATTAATTTTTAACAAATTGAACTTTAATTAATTAAATTAATTAGTAATTTAATTTAAGTGAACTTTTAAATTTAGTTTAAATGGGTTAAATAAATTCTTGTTTAATTATGCCTCTCCAATTTAATTCAGCAATTTCCCGACGCCATTTCAGCAACTTCCTGACGTCCCCTCCCAGCGAGGGGAGGTCGAGAAGACACTTGCCCTTCTAGTCCATCCAGCAAGATAGAATTCAATGGTCGAGGGCTTCGAGGGATGAATTAACCCTAGTATAGGTTTTTAAGTCCTCCAATTTAGCGATCACGAAACCCGTTAGTAGAATTTTTGCAATTTGGAGTTTTTCTGAAATTTCGGCAGCTTTTCGAATTCCCCTCCCCGCGAGGGAAGGTCAGGAAAGACACTTGCCCTTTCAAGTCTGCTCGATCGGATTATAATCAACGATCGAGGGCTTCGGGGGAAGAATCGACCTCGGTGTACGTCTTTTGTTCCTCCAATTGATGATCGTGGCATCTCCTTCTTATTATGATAACTATTACACTTATATAGATATCCTTCCTCTCACTTACTATTTCAAACAGATAAGAAGGCTTGTATGTGCGAAGAAATGGCTCAAGCAATTGCCGACTGGACTTAGAGGGAGGCGGAGAAGGCACTTGGGATAGGGCCAAATGGTTGGAATGATAATAGTGGGTCGGCCGGGGCCTGTGTGGGTTTGGTCGAATCAAAGGAGCGGGATAGAGGCGGAAGCCCACAGTTGGGTTCGGCTTCAGGTTAGTGAGGACACAAGCCATGTTGGAGTCTTGCGAGCAGTCGAGCTAGAGGATCGAAAGCTTCCTCACGTAAAATGGTGCAAACAGAAGATATAGGTCTGCAGTTAAGTGTGTAGGGTTGACTTGGTCGGGAATAGGATGGATGAGTTAGTCAAGATCAAAGACAGGCACAAAGGAGGTAAGTCCGTTCATGGAAGGATGCGGACGGAAGGCCTGGTGCCGTTTAATCGGCCCTGAGTACGTGCGAATGGGAGCCAGCGGGAGGGGCGATTCACGCTCGTGTACATGTGGGTTGTGTGGATTGTCTGCATGCATCTGAGGTCAAGAATGAGAGAACCGGCGGTTTGTCTTTGCGTGCCAAGGAATTGAGAGAGGTTACTTCTGTTCTTCTATACTTGTGACTGAGTTACGTGGAGAGGAGTGGGATTATGGGCTATGGTTAATTAGAGGTCAACAGAGATGGTTACATAAATCTTTTTTCTCCATTGTGTCCGTCAAGAGTCAAATTCTCATTTAAATTTAATGAAAAAATGTCATTTCTAATAATTTCTAAGTTTTTTTAGTTTCACCTTTCTTAACATAAGCCAAATCTAATACATCTACTCTCCTAACTGAGTCATCAGAAGATTAACATTTTATTTGAACAAACCATATAAGACGACTCTCTCTAATCTAATCTGCCACTAGAGCTACTCTTACCTTTCACATATATGCTCCTTTCATATTTTGTCACTAAGAGTAATGCATCCATGGACAACAAAGATCTGAATTGGACTTCTTGCACTTATATTATCTCTTCGTTGATCAATCTAATGCATTCTTGAACTTCTTGTACAGTGTTGAATCTAGTCTTGCGGCTGCAGCAAAATAGACTCAAGGAACCTCAAAGATTGCTCCCTATTGAGTGCCAAGGCAGCTCTCTGAACTGAGAAGGGGAGGTTCGGCCACTGAAACTTGCAAGCTCAATCACCTGAAAGCAAATTAGGCTAGGAACCATCCAGCAAACCCATGACGGAAGGTAGGACTTGTTGATTGGATGGGCAAGGCACGCTGGCTGGTGGAAGAGGGCCAAGGCTGTGGAAGATATCCCCCCCCCCCCACTTGATAGCATTGTGCGTCAAACGCATGGCTAAAATAGTTTACTTAGTTTCATGAGATATTTACATAGATTTAATTATTAAGAAGAAATATTTATAAATGAGATCCTGGGGTTGTGTTCTCAATTTTTTAAGGGATTAGTTCTGAGTTTCATTAGATATTTACATAGATTTTAGTACTAATGAAAAAAACTTTATAAACGAGGACATCCAATACAAGCAAATGTGTATACATTCCTGGCTAAATTCGAGCAAACTCAAAAAAAAATTAGGATCGATTGCATGCACTGAAAATTTAAAATTTTGATTTTACTAAATTTGATTTTGAGTTGGCTAAAAATCAAGACTCGACTAAAAATATTTTGATTAAGTCGAGGTCTAGCCAAGCAAAACTCAGATAGTTTAAGTTCAACTAATATGTACTGATGTAGACAAAGAATATAGGAGACCCTATATTTCTTGAACACAAAAGACACACAAGAAGAACATAGGCAAAATGAGTAGAACTTAAAATAAACTTTGTTAAATAAACCCAAACGACTCAAAACTTAACAAACACAACAAAAGATGCTAGGAGTTTTTAAAGAAATAAAGAAACTTAAAAAGACGCTATCCTCAGACAACCGTCAGAGCGGGTTCCTCACATGCATCGAATTTGTAGGATAAATAAGTAAAGTGCATAGAACTAGCAAACCGATGGTCCACCACTGCAAGATTGGTCCAATTCTTCAATAGACGCTTCAAATCAACTCTGATACGACACCCTAAAGTTGCTTTACTTTGAGAAGAAGGATACAGATGGAGTGGCACTTGCGGAGAGACGAAAGAGGTTAGAAGCCCGAGAAGAAAGGGTGGAAAGAGCCCGCAGGATTTCCGGAGGGGATGAGAAACGAAGGTTGGAAAGAGCCCGCAGGATTTCCGAATAAACCCGCAGGTTAATAGCAAATATGCTCACAAATATCCACCCCCCATTCTTCATAACAACATCTCCAATTTATAGGCAAAGAAGAGGAATGCCAAAAGCCACATCATAATTGTTTACAAGCTCCCAAGCATTTTAGATCATAGGATTCCCAAAAGTCCCTTTGGAAATCAGCCCAGGAGATCACGGAAATCAGCCTTTCATTAATCAGAACAGGAACCAAGGAGGCCACTTCACGGACAACAAACAGCCCACAGAAATCAAAGCATCACAGCTTCGGAAAAAGCATTCCAAAGGCTGTCTGAATTCCCAAAGGTAAAATCAGCAACTTCCCCTTTATATTGAATTGAATTCAGCCACCAAGCCATGGTTTTTTTTGAAATCAGCCAACATCTCACGGAACCAAGGAGCCACCCAGAATTCAAAGCAGCACAGCAACAGGGAAAAAATTCCAGTTCGGAAAAACAAAGGCCGGATGGACTCCCAAGGGAAAAAGCATTCTTTTATAACTTCTAATGCTTTGAATTCAGCCACCAATTAAAGAGCAAGCCATGGTTCTCCAAGATAATGCATTGAATTCAGCCACCATTAAAGAATAGACCACGGATTCCCAAGAGACAAGAAGAAAGGGGAAGGGGAAGGGACAAGGCCACTCCAAAAGTAAACTTCATAATGATGTACCTTTTTGGATATTAATGAGCTACTAAACTTCAGCTCAAGCAACTTAGAGAATCAGCTCAAAACCAAATGCTCCAAAACAGCCAACCCGAGAACCACCAGCGGCCAGGGACCAATCGAGCCAGCAAACCAAAGGTCTACCAAGTCATATGCACTACCTACCATGATCATTGGATGCTTTCCCATCATTGGATAGCTAAAAAAGAAAAGAAAATTAAATAGAAAACAGAATATACTAATGTTCAAACAAAATAAAAAGTACAGAATTCTTTATTTCATCATGTACTCAACTCAAAACCAGCCCTAAGCATTAGTTTAGTAGATTCATGCTTCTAATAACCACCTTATTTCTGATAAGTCCATATCATTTACTAAGAAGCTACGAGGAGCTTGGTTCATGCCACACTTCACCAGTTAATTGATATGAAGGAGGATATCTATCCCGTAACAACATCAAGAAAGAATGATCACCAACAACAAAAAGATGTGACCATAAAATTCAATCTATAAAAGTCTACAACGAGAGAAATTTATTGGGTAAAGCAGGATAATGAATTTACTTATGGTTACCGACACATTAAACAAAAAAATTAGTTGGAAATTCAGACTGCAGGCTAACAATATCTGCCTATTCAATTTCAGCACGCCATACCATGGTATGGGTGGAAAATGGAATTGAACTTTAAGACCAAGCATCAAATAAATGATAGTAAAGAATATTAAATAAGCTTTTAATACGGTACAATATTTAAGAAAAAAAGAGTCATTTCATCATCTTTTAGGATAATGATCAGATACAACGTCACACCAGCTTCATAATTTTCGCATAGTTGTTATCAAATATCATGATCAAGCCTAATCTCGAGCTTTGTTTGTGTAGGAGAATTTTTGTATCCTCAAACGGATTGCATATTTTATAATCGGGTGCGGCATAAGAATATGATATATCACCCCGAAGGGTAAAAATATCATCTCCTTATGGACTCAATCATAAAATTTACAATTATTTAACAGAGATTCCCCCACTCAATGTTTGGTTGAGTGGGGTTTATTTATTTCTGGGGTACAGACATCCCATAGGGGCAAGCCCCTATGGTTAATTACATCCCAAGTTTGATTTGGGAAAACTTTTGATTAAACTAGTGGTTTTCTTCATTTTGAAGTCATTTAAATGTTGGCTAAAGCTTGATTTTCATTTTAAAATCCATGAAAGTCTTGCTTAAAGGTTTTGGTCCTTTAGGAATTTCGAGGAATTGATCAACTTAGATTTAGATTTTTGGGAAAGAAAGCCAAAGGAGTTGAAGTAGGGGCACTTGATTCTGAGATGAAACTCAGAGGTGCCCAAACTATCCTATGTTGGGCTTTACATTTTAGCAACCTAATTTTGGTTTAAGTTGGTAATTTATTAGAAGATTGGGGCTTACATCCCAACAACACTTGTTGGAGGAATTGCCCGAAAGTTGAGGGCTTATAGGGTGATTTGGAATCAACCCGTGCCTCGGACCCTAAGACTAAGGTGAGGACTACCGAGAGGTAGTGCCTCGAACCTAGATCTAACGAGTGCAAAGAGGGACTTACAAGCTACACCTCACAAGAGGCATAACCCGCCCGACCTCTGGATTTATTATCCCGCCTGGAAGGGACTACCAGCTAAACTCCCCCTAATCGCTTTTAAAACCATGCTATTCGGTCTCAATGCAAATGTAGAGTGGTAGGGTTATTTTTATTTAGAGGGTAGGTCTTATAGCTTGGCTTTGAGGCCAAGATGCCTAATTATGTGGGTATGCATATGCTGACTCATAAAGAAAAAGACTTTTGTTATCTAATCCTTAAGTTGAGGCATTCTACATGTGATATGTTTGGGCTATGCATGATTGTTTTAATTTTGAAAACTTGGCTCCTTAGAGGGAGCCATGCAATTTTTCTTACTTGAAAGACATGGAGCCTAATTTGATTTTATTTTTAGATTGCTTACATGTTAAGGGGTAGAAAACTTAGTTTTTATCCTAAGAGCCTAACGTGATCAAGTCCAGGCCACACCCACAAAAACAAGAGAAGAAACCTAGGAAAGACATGCATTTCTATTGCGCACTCAAGTAAACAATCAAAGCATGCTTTTATTTATATCAAATGCAATGAAATGTAAATAGAGTCCACATTATTACAACCAGATTTGGCAGCTGAGTTGCCTGCCATTATACAACCCAGTCAAATTTACAGACTCTACTTGTGGGGTCTTGAAGCTTTATCTTCCAACTGAACCTCAGGCATCATCTTCCACAGGTACATCCATTTGGTTCACCTTCTTTTGATCCAGACCCCCACAAGTTTGATTACACATCCTAATTCTATCAAATACATATTTGAAAAGAAAAAGACTCAAACCTGCAAAATAGAGTCAGAAGCAGTTTACATATAATAAAGCATTACATCCAAAATTTTGCTTCTACCCTATTGGTCACATCTTTGGGGGGTTTTAAGCAGCACCTGTCATGCAAGCAGTTTATTATTATTTATGAGCGCCCCCCTTTTAGATATGGCCACCTGCACAGAAAAGCATTTATATCTCTATACTAACCACTTAAGGGCAAGTGCCCACACGCAGACAATCCAAGGGCAATCAATCCACAACATCAATCACATGCGCATAAAAGAAAAAAATCCTAATCCTAGCATGCCTAAAGGGCTGTGCACCTAAGTGTGTGAGGCTTGTGTAGCATGTCACACTAAGGGTCTTTGGTTTTATTTTGGAAGGAAGATGTTTAATCTTTATCCAAGGGTGGTTTCACTTTAAGTTGTTTGTGACTTAAAGATTTTATTTGATTTTTTTTAGTGTTTCATATTTAGGAGGGTTATGAAGAACCCATAAAGTAACCACATGCTTGCTTTTGGGCAAGCCTGTTACTTATGAATCCTAAGATACAATGATGTAGGCATCCCGCCTTTTGGGGGAGATGATTGATCATTGTATCAAAAAGGAACCTAAGTAATTTTTAGGTGTTTTTGGAGTTCTCTTAATGTTTGGGTAAGAGAAGTGTCTATCTAATAGGATAAGATAGACTTGCCTAAGGGGTTTCACTTAGGACTTGGTGAAATCCATCCAATAGGGTAGGATGAACTTCAGCAGATTGGATAATTCCTAAGGACATCTATGAGTTTAGCATTTTTAAATGTCATAGAAAAGATCACTCAATTTGGGTTGAGTGAAGGAAATTACTTAGATTTTGAGTCTAAGAAGGGTGTCCAACATGTAACTTTTGGGCTACATGTTGGAGAAATCTCCTTAGCTTTTGGAGCTTAAGGGGAGAAGGGAATCCAACATTTAGCTTTTGGGCTAAATGTAGGGGAATTCTCTCTAACTTTTGGAGTTAAAGAGAGAAGAGATCTCCTACAACTTTGGAGTTGGAGGAGAAAGGACCTTTAGCTTTTGGGTTATAGAAGAAAGAAGCAACAAGCAACATTTGGATTGCATGTTGAAAGGGATTCCTTGGACATTTGGTGTCCAAGGAGGGGTATTCATTTGCTTAATTAGTAACTAAGCAAATGATGAAGACTAGGATTTGAGTCCTATGTTTAAGGAATTACTTATTGGTTTGTGTTCCAATAAATAAAGGGTTTGATAGATTTCCTACAACTTAGGGGTTGAAGGAAGAAAATGTAACTTAGAGAGTTACAAAAAATTCATGAATGCTCTTTGAGTACTTGATACTCAAGGGGAAGGTCATTCACTTGGTTGGAACCAAGTGAAAAGGGATAGATGCTCATTTGTTAATTTTATGACTCGACAAATGAAGAAACGCCTTAGGATTTGGTCCTAAAGTCTAGATGATTCATACAATGATACATTTGGAGCCTTGAGATGTCCCAAATAATCACGTATGAGAGAGAAGGATTGTTGATTTTGTTTCAACAAATAAAGGTTTGGGCTTAGGATTTGATCCTAAGACTCTAAAGATTCATGTGATAGAATGATTTAGAGCTTTGAGGGTGCTCCAACATATCACACATGAAAGGGATCCCTGTTGGTTTATGTTCCGACAAGAGAGATGAAAGATCTTGGAAGTTGGTTCCAAGTTGCCGATGATTCATGCAATCTAAAACTTGGAGCTTTGAGAATGCTCCAAGCATTATGCATGAAAGAAGATTCTCCATTCCTCCATGAATGTTTTGGATCCATGGAAAGAGGAGATGCATGCTTGAAAGGAATTCCCCTAGTCTTTTAGAGTGTTTTGGACTCAATTAGGAGAGGGAAGAATCGATTTCCTAAGGATTGGGGAGACGTTTCTAAACCAATTTTGGCATGATTTAGAAACTTGGGTAGGAGAGCTCGATCCCTATGACTTCTAAGAGATTTATGATCAATTTGGTATGATCTAAGAAGAACCTAGAATGCATGCATTTGTAGGTGACTCTCTAAATTAGGGAATTTTAGTG
This sequence comes from Dendrobium nobile, assembly GCA_022539455.1. Lineage (NCBI taxonomy): Eukaryota > Viridiplantae > Streptophyta > Magnoliopsida > Asparagales > Orchidaceae > Dendrobium > Dendrobium nobile. The sequence continues at coordinate 16,852,955 of CM039724.1, read as the reverse complement.
AATCTCACCTTAAACATTCAATTTTGGAAGTTATAAAATAGAGTTAAATAATTCCAAAACATGGGAGGTCATGGGCCTTTGAGGGTCCATAAAACATCCCAAGTTCATTTCTTTGAATTAAATAAGCCTATTTAATTATCTTCCAAACTTTCATAAGTTAAGGATTGCAATCCAAATCATGCAAACTAATTTAGTTAAGTATGCAAACATTTGGCTTGGAGATATCCACCATTTGTCTTTCATTCTAAATTTGAAGAGACATCAAAAGTGAATTCAAATAATTTCTTCTATCATGGGATTTGAAACATGAACTTGAGGGTTCATGAAAGACCCCACCATTTGTTTGCAAGCTTCCAAAATCAATTGAATTCATTTTCTAGACATTCAACAAATTCGGACAAAATCACAAATGCTATCGATGCAATTCCCAAATGTCTAAGTTAATTTTGTCATAACTTATAACTTGCTAACAATGACATGCATGCTACACGATGTGAGAACCCCTACACATTGTCATTCAAGGTATGGTTGAATGACAATACTTAGCCTAAGGTTTGATCGTAGGCGAAGGTATTAGACACAATATGATGCATAAACATACATTTGAGAGGTGTTGGATAACAACCCAACACCTCTACACGCATCGAAATCCTCTCCGGACCCTCACATGAGAGCCAACAAATGGAAATCACCGAATTTCCACTGTTTTTGCGAAGTGGACAGCCAACATGAAGGTTTTAGGGACCAAGAAATTAAAGTTTCTAAGGACCTAAGGCATTGGAAGCGTCAACCACATATCAATGGCCTTGGGAGACCCTAGGTTTTGCCTAAGTTCAACGGTATACCTTCCCCGGTTTGTCCTAGTGCTCCAATCTAAGCTCCAAGCATTGTCCAAGCTTCCTTGAATGCTCCAAGCCTTTACCAAGCTCCAATCTGCGCTCCTAGTTGCTGTCCTTGATGTTCCCAATGTTGCCGCTGCTGTCCAAGTCGCTCCGGCAGGTGGATTTGCTGTCCAAGGCGCTGTCAAGTCTCCAAACCACTGTTTGGGAGGTTTTGGAGGCTTGCTTTGCTGTTTGGAATCTTCCAACAGCCTCCAAATTACCACGGGCTCGCCGGAGTTGAAGGAGAAAGAGGGAGAAGCCACTAACTTTGCTGATTTTTGCTGTTTTTGATGTTTTTGGAGACTGATTTTGACATCCAAAGTGATCCAAAACACTGATTTTGCTATCCCGACGTCACCGTAGCTGATTTGGAAGGAAGAAAAGGCTTCCTACCTCCTCTCGGTAGAAGAAGAAAGCAAATCGAAGCAGAAGAAAGGTTCCTTTCAGCTAATGAAAGGAGAAAACAGCAACTAGAGCAGGAGAAATCCCTTCTTCACTTAATTTCAACTCAAAGAAATGCTGCAGGAAGAGAAAGGTTCGGCCGGCCTTGGAGAACCGGACCTGGAGGACTCGGCGGCCAAGGGAGACAGACACCTTGGGGACGTCGGAAGGTCTGGACGGGGTCGGACGCACGAAACCCACGGAACCCTTCCTCTTCCGCCTCCTTCCTCTCGCTCTCTTGCTCTCTCTGTCGGGGCGGGACCGAACGAACAAGCCACGGGGGAGCCGAATGCCGCTCCCCCTCACTCTATCTGCTCACTTAGGGACGCACGCACAGCAGCAAAGCACCGCCCAAATGGACCAATGCCGCTTCTCACGCGTGGAATGAGGGATTTAGGGCAAAATTCCACAAGAAATCTGAGCCCTTGATTTCAAACTTTGATTTGAAAATCAAATTCAGCCCAAATTGATAAATTAGGGCTGAAATTGAGTCCGGATTGGACTCGACCCGAACCGATTTGGGTCGGTTTGGGTCCAATTGGGTTCAACCAATTTAATTTCATGAAATTGAACTCAAATCGATGCCGAATTGTGTCGAGTTGGGCTCGACGATGCTCGATTGGGTTTGATTGGTTTTGATTGGATTTTAATTAAATTAAATTGATTTAATTTAATTAAATTGAGGCTTAATTTGAGTCAATTTAGCCTCGACGACGATCAATTGAGCTGATCGAGAGCGATCGAGTTTTGTCGGGCTCGATCGGGGTCGAATTGATGCGAAAATATTCGTCAACAAAAGGACCCCCAATATGTGTGGTGAACGAAAAGAAGTACGCCACACATATTGGCGTCGACCAAATAATGATCAAACAGGATCTTCCAAATCAAATAGCGTATGATTTGAAAGAGAAAGAGAGATCTATGGAAGCCTAAACTTAGATTTAGGCAAGATCTACAAAGATAAGGAGATTTCTATAAATCATCTTAAAGAAAGAGTTTTAGATTTCTCTTGGAAGAGAATTTAGAAGTATTTTGGCAACTTCTAAAGAGGTCTCTAAAGACATTTGATATCTTTAAAGAGAATTTGATCGGGATAGAAGTATTTTGACAACTTCTAAAGAGAATTCTAGAGATATGTGATATTTCTAGAAATGATTTAACTTGGTTAGAAGCATTTAGATAACTTCTAAGAGGCTCCTAGAGATGTTTGGGTATCTCTAGAAAGATTTTGGATCAATTAGAAGTATTTTGACAACTTCCAAAAGAGATTTCTAAAGATGTTGGTATCTTTAGAAAGAATTTGATTTGATTAGAAGAAATTTCATAACTTCTAAAAGAGCTTAGGGATATCTTATAATCACCTAAAGGCTAGGGGTATTTTGGCTACCACCTACAAGATTTTCAAGGATATTTTGGCTATCACTTGAAAAGAGATTAGAGATATTGGAGTCTCTAAAAGGGTCTTAGGGACATTTTGCTATCTCCTAAAGGTTAGGGGTATCTTGGCTATCACCTAAGGGGTTCTCAAAGATACTTTCACTATCATTTGAGAAGGGTTAGAAACTTTGTTGTTTCCTAAAAGTCAAAAGGCATTTGGCACCTATTGGCAAGCTCTAAGAGGTATTTTGGCAACCATCTAGAGGTAGAGTTTATCTCATCTTGGTGAGATAAAACTCTAAGAGCTAAGGCTAAGAGTATTTTGACTACTACTTAGGCCTTAAAGGTATTTTGTGTAAGATTATCTATTTTGGCTAGATAAATCTTAACAATTGGGAAAGACTAAAGGGTATTTTGGCAACCACTAAAAGTCTAAATTTGGGTAGATCTATGGCGTCCAATTTGGTTAGAATAAGATCTAAAGGAGTGAGCTAGGAAAGACCTTAGAAGGTTTGAATTCTACCTAAACTCAGAAATTGATAAGAAGACTCCTATTTGAGGGAATCTACACTTAGCATTTGGCACTAAGATTTGCATTCGACTTTCATTTGGAGAAAGATAAATTTAAACTTTTCTTTTGGGGAAAGAAAGAGATGAACTTTCACTTGGAGAAAGATGAACTTGATTTTCTTTTTAGAGAAAATTGGTTTTCCTTTCCTTTTGGGGAAAGGTGAATTTTCTTTCCTTTTGGGAAAAGATGAGAGATTTGAAATTTTGAACCAAGGTTTTGGTAATCCGGACCCAGTCCACAACCGGATCGGATGAACATTTCTACTTAGAACTCTGCTTGAGCAGCACAAAGCATTTTCTTTTCCTTTCATCGTTGGGTTTGGGCCAACAAAGCTTCAGGAGATTCACTTGACATTGTAGTAAAGAGAACTACATGCCTCCTTAGAAAAGGAGCGGCCAAAACAAGTTGAGACATAAGATAGCGTTTTATACTATCAAAAGCCTTTGGTGGCTATCATCCAAGTAGAATTTTGAGTCCTTTGAAAGGGCTGCAATCTATCGGACAAATTGAATAAGCGTCTTAGATATGCCAACCTACCTAGAAAAGATCTTAGTTGAGTAAGACTTCTAGGAGGTTTCATTTCTAATATCACTTTGATTTTAGTTAGGGTCAATTTCAACGCCACAATGTCGAACAACAAACCCAAGAAAATTTTCTGAAGTCACCCCGAAGGTGCACTTACAAGGATTTAACTTGAGGTTGTACCGACAAAGCCCTTCGAATACAATCCTTAAATCAAATATGTGATCCTCTCTTTTTTTGCTTTTGACCATGAGATTATCAATGTAACATTCAATTTTGTCATGAATGAGTACATCGAATATTCTGGTCATTGCATGTTGGTAGGTCATACCAATATTCTTAAGGCCAAAAAGACATGACCTTAAAACAGTACATTCCAATGGGTGTTCTAAAAGCAGTATATTGCTCGTCCTCCGGGGCCATTTTTATTTGGTTGTACCCCGAGGACTCATCCATAAAGGGAAAAGAGACCATGAGAAGAAACAATGTCAATCATGAGTTCATGTATGAGTAAACATGCTTCATTCAAGTCTCTAAAATCAACGCATACGCGAATCTGTCCGTTCTTTTTCTTAATAGAGACAACGCTAGCCAACCAAGAGGGGTATTTCTCCTCTCGAATAAAACCAGCCTCAGTTAATTTTAATTTTTTTTTTACTTCTTTAATCACTTGTTGTTCAATCTTCAAAGCATCTTTCGAGGAGCATGTTTGATTGGAACAATGTTTGGTTGAATGACAAGTTTATGGACCGCTATATTTGGATTTAAGCATGACATTTCATCATAACCCCATGCAAAGCAGTCCTTAAACTATGTCAGGAGTTGTACCATACCATTGGCATCATTTTCGTTTAACACTGCACTTATAAAAGCGGGGCGTGGATTTTCTTCAGTACCCAAATTGATTTCTTTCAATTTACTGATTGTTGATTTGATTTCTCTCTTCAAACTCAAGGGGTGCATCCTTAGTTTGAAGGTAATATGGACCGTTGCTAGCCTCTAAACATGACCTCCCAACAACATTGTAGGTCTTTGTAAAGAACATATCAACATCCAGATTGTTGGTAATAACCAAACAAAAATTTATCATCATCTATTGGTCTGATGGTACCAAAGCCAACACCATATCTATTTTTTTTTAATTTGTATTTGAAATTCCATAAATTTTCAAGGTGTTAAGCTTTGCCCTTGGACCACATAGAAGGAGTTAAACCTCTTTTGATCAGGTTTTTAACACAAATGGGAGCTCTACCATTTCATTTATGGAAAGTTATCAATTTTACACCCACTTTTGGATTTTAAGGAAGAGAGTATGCCATGAAAGACATACTCCTTCCCTACATTTTTTTTTATTTGAGTGTAATGCAAACATTCAACTCTTCCACTGTACTTTTTTTTTTTTGACAATGAAGTTAATACTTCTACACATTCATTCAAATTTCTTCTTTTTTTTAGTGAGATTAGACACCTCCTCTTTTTTGTTTGAGAGTTATCTTCATCACATAAGAGATTTTCTTTAATGTTCCAAATAGGCTTTTCAGTGTCTATCCATTCTTGAAACTGCATCTTTGATTTGTTGAAGTTTCTTTGTTGCTCTATTAAACTACCCATCAAATTTGGTTCAGCCTTTGAATCGGACCCTGAGCCTACATGGGTGATGGGCCTTCTTGGAACAAATGGTGGAGATGGGGCTTTGGTACCCCTCACCTTCCACACTTCTTGACTTTTGGGCATGAAATGTATCACGACCTTGTTGTGCCATCTTACCTCCTCGTTGTGTTGAAGGAGGGGCAAGATTAGATTTAATCTTTTCCTCAAGTTCTTCTTCTTGAGGGTAGTCTTGGATAGTTGATGAAGACTTTGTCTTTAGTGAGCTTGATCTTTAGTTGGTATCACAGGTCTGAAAACACTGATAGCCTCTTTGGAACATAACAAGAAACATCTTCATAGTTCCCAACTTCATGTCCACTAAATGATTTTAGAACTCCCTTCAAAAGTTAAAGAGTAATTACGCCTAAGGCACTTTGTCCCCTTTTTTTTCATTGAAGCCACGCAACATCATTTTTTCAGAATTTAATTTTTTTTTTGCGTGTCAATATTGAGGCGGGCCAAAGCTCTTAGATTCATTATGTTGACCCGTGCACCTGGGTCAACAAGCACTCTACTCATCAGAAAATGCTACTCTAGGTATTCATTGAAGTGTAAAGCCTCCTCAAAGGAACACTCTGCAGGTTGAGCCAAACAAAATTCAACATCAAGTAGAGCCTTGATCAAAGCCTCTCGCATTTCAGGAGAAAGTACGAGTGCATCACATATACTCAACCTCGCAAGGAGTTTCCTAAGGTGAGCTAATACATTAAAATCCACTTTTGGTAGTCCACCACCCACTTGCTTTTGTGGAGCAAGTGTTGGTAGAACCACGCCCTCATTTAGATTGATAGGTTCTTTTCATTTATCTTGTTTGATGTCATTGGAGATGATACAACACGACAACTTTTGAAATTTACCCCTGATATTTGTTCAGGCTCAGAAGTTGAGGTCACATCAACCAAAACTTCAGAATTTGATTCATCTTTCACTTGATTTGCTTCTAAGTCAAGTGACTCAGGCTCAATGACAATCTTTGCTCCCTGCATTTTGTGCATGGGTAGATCATCACCAAAACTTGATTCACTTGATTCAAAGAATTAGAAAGATTCATTTGTAGTTTGTTCGTTATTAGATTCAGAACGGACAGATCGCACGTACGTAGAAGGATTGTTCATTTCATTAACACCCTTAGGAACATACATGGAATTAGAAAGAGAGATAGGCTTGGGGGATTTCCCTTTGCCATTTAGAAGGATAACCTATTTGATTTTGGAAATTGATTTTTTCTTTTTCCCTTCACAATTGAAACTCTCTTTCATGAAGTTTCAAGGGTGAAGGACCCTTTCAGCCCATTGAGTTATTTAAAGGAACATCAAAAAGGACCCTTTTGTGGGCATTTGAGTTCTTTTTGGAAACTCCAATGGGATTTTGGGTACTTTGTTTACAATCTTTAGGAAAGATTTAGACAAAGACAACTGCCAACCATTCACAACTGTAAGCAAATCACTAGTGTTGTTCTTTATGACCACACACTACTGAAGGCAAAGAAGCTGCACTTGTTGATTCTGCTTCCTCTGCACTGGTAGAAGGCTCAACTGTTATGTTTAGGACCTTTTGGGGCCCCAAAACTGAATAGTAAGAGCTATCAAGACAAATGTCATCTCATCCAACCTCTTATCCATCTTTTGCTTTAAGTTGTTGTAGAGCACAAATTTAAGGATTTTCACTCCCTTCCTCCACTTCCAACAACTCATTTGCATGAGGGTCTTCTGAGTGAGAGGATCCTCCTATGTCATAGTGGACAATAAAGATATCCTCCTCATCCAAGAGATCATCCTCATCAGGGTTGAAATTCTCAATCAACTTTTTGTAATTTTCTTCCTCCTTTTCCCTCCTTTCATCCTCATCAATTTTCTTGAGACTTTCTTTCAAGTATTCAATCATTTCTTCAACAGTTTCACCTGTTGAGGGATTGACAGGAGAAGGGTAGTATTCTTTGTGGCTGTTAATTTCCATAGGTGCTTTCCCTTTGACTTTGGAATCAACACAACTAGGAGGGGAATGTACCACAGATGGAGCCACCACCTTGGGTCTCCATTCTTCCTTCACCGTAGATGAGGAGGCATGGGATTTTTGGCGTCCCACATTTACTTCATCTAAAGGTGGAGTCTGAATGTGACCCCCAGAGTGTGGCTCATCAAGAAGACTAGAAGGTTTGTCTTCTTTAGAAGACCTCCTAAACATAGTAGGTACATCAAATTTACTAGAAACTAACAGAGAAGACCAAGGGACCACTTGGCGATCAAGGTAATCAGCCTTTGGTCTGCCATAGATCTTAGGTGGTATTGCTGAACTGTCAACTAGAACTATCTGCTCACTGACTGCTCTTTTCTGGTGAGGTTTAAAATCATAACCATCCACCAATACTGACACAGCTGGTTGTCGGGCAAACTGTTGCATATCTTTCTGCGATGGCTGAACAATCAATTTGCTATCCTTGGGATCTTTGTTCTCCCTAAGGATTGTATCAACACGTTTACAAATCACATTCTTCATAACTTTAATTACCTTCTCTTTTGTTGAGCGGGTTTTGTCAGCTACTCTTTGGAAAACATTTTTGATGTCATTCTCCCACTGCTTTACCCTTTCCTCGGGTGTGCTTTTGGAAAATTTAGTTAAAGGTCTTGGAGGTGATGCGACCATTTTCTCAACATCTTCTTCACTCCTAAACATAGAAGGAGGGTGAAATTCACTACCCTCAGCAAGAGGAGAGAGCTCCATCATCTCAGCCTCTAACTTAGCTTGCTCCTCCTTTTCCAACCTCTTTCTAAGTCTTTTGTTTTTATTTCTTCTTTGAGACTTGGTTAGAACATAAGTGGAACTAGTTCCTTCTTCATATTGACTGGACTGAAACAACTTTTCATGCTCTGAGTGGCTTGGGACAATTGCTAAAGACTGAACTGTCTCACACTGTCTCTCAACTGCCATCTTCTTAGGCAAAACTGGAGTTAAGGTTATTTGTCTTTCATTAGACTTTTGAACCTTAGGGAAGGTCAACCTACCACATGCATAAGGTTGAGAGGCTAAGGCTTTTGGAGAAACCTCAACCACCCTCTTCTTACTATTTTGAGGAGGTGACCTCTCCCTAACAGGTAAGCTAACTTCAAGGACCCTCTCAGATGGAGGTTGGCTTTCTAAGACTTTCATTTCAGAAGGAGTTGGGCCTTGAAAAGGGACCTCTACATCTTCAAAACCTTGTCCAAATTTTATCAAATCTCCTGAAGCAAATTGAGATTGATCAAAGGGCAATTGCAGGTGGTTACCAAACTTGAAAATCAATTTGTCTTCCATCTCAGCTTTCTTGAATTCCCAAACTATAAACTTTTCCTGAAAATCAGAATTTTCTGTATCAACCTTTCTGTTGTACTTCCTTGAATTCAATTATCACAACATCAACCAATCACTGCACTTTTTGCTGGGTTTTCTGACCACTGACTTGAATCACTGACCACCCACAACTATGTCCCGGATTTAACGGATGATGGACTGAATTTGTTTGAATTGGAATCCCACACCATTTGACATTGTTTGGTTGTAGATTTCGTACAACCACAACAATTATGGTGAAGAGAAGATTTTGGAATTGGAATTTGAGAATGTGAATTTTTCTTTAAAAACGATTGATTTGGAAAATTAAAGTTCATCTTTCTCACTTTTGAAAGTGAGTTGAAAGTTCATCTTAATTTGCATTTGCTTGTATTGACATCACTCAACCCAAATTTGCTAAGGGAGAGGCATACAATACAAAATTAATTTTACAAATGCCATTTAGCCAACATTTGAAATGACTAATTGAAAACCACTAGTTTAGATGAAAAGAGACATCCTCCCCAGCGGAGTCGCCAGAAAATCTGTAGGAGAATTTTTGTATCCTCAAACGGATTGCATATTTTATAATCGGGTGCGGCATAAGAATATGATATATCACCCCGAAGGGTAAAAATATCATCTCCTTATGGACTCAATCATAAAATTTACAATTATTTAACAGAGATTCCCCCACTCAATGTTTGGTTGAGTGGGGTTTATTTATTTCTGGGGTACAGACATCCCATAGGGGCAAGCCCCTATGGTTAATTACATCCCAAGTTTGATTTGGGAAAACTTTTGATTAAACTAGTGGTTTTCTTCATTTTGAAGTCATTTAAATGTTGGCTAAAGCTTGATTTTCATTTTAAAATCCATGAAAGTCTTGCTTAAAGGTTTTGGTCCTTTAGGAATTTCGAGGAATTGATCAACTTAGATTTAGATTTTTGGGAAAGAAAGCCAAAGGAGTTGAAGTAGGGGCACTTGATTCTGAGATGAAACTCAGAGGTGCCCAAACTATCCTATGTTGGGCTTTACATTTTAGCAACCTAATTTTGGTTTAAGTTGGTAATTTATTAGAAGATTGGGGCTTACATCCCAACAACACTTGTTGGAGGAATTGCCCGAAAGTTGAGGGCTTATAGGGTGATTTGGAATCAACCCGTGCCTCGGACCCTAAGACTAAGGTGAGGACTACCGAGAGGTAGTGCCTCGAACCTAGATCTAACGAGTGCAAAGAGGGACTTACAAGCTACACCTCACAAGAGGCATAACCCGCCCGACCTCTGGATTTATTATCCCGCCTGGAAGGGACTACCAGCTAAACTCCCCCTAATCGCTTTTAAAACCATGCTATTCGGTCTCAATGCAAATGTAGAGTGGTAGGGTTATTTTTATTTAGAGGGTAGGTCTTATAGCTTGGCTTTGAGGCCAAGATGCCTAATTATGTGGGTATGCATATGCTGACTCATAAAGAAAAAGACTTTTGTTATCTAATCCTTAAGTTGAGGCATTCTACATGTGATATGTTTGGGCTATGCATGATTGTTTTAATTTTGAAAACTTGGCTCCTTAGAGGGAGCCATGCAATTTTTCTTACTTGAAAGACATGGAGCCTAATTTGATTTTATTTTTAGATTGCTTACATGTTAAGGGGTAGAAAACTTAGTTTTTATCCTAAGAGCCTAACGTGATCAAGTCCAGGCCACACCCACAAAAACAAGAGAAGAAACCTAGGAAAGACATGCATTTCTATTGCGCACTCAAGTAAACAATCAAAGCATGCTTTTATTTATATCAAATGCAATGAAATGTAAATAGAGTCCACATTATTACAACCAGATTTGGCAGCTGAGTTGCCTGCCATTATACAACCCAGTCAAATTTACAGACTCTACTTGTGGGGTCTTGAAGCTTTATCTTCCAACTGAACCTCAGGCATCATCTTCCACAGGTACATCCATTTGGTTCACCTTCTTTTGATCCAGACCCCCACAAGTTTGATTACACATCCTAATTCTATCAAATACATATTTGAAAAGAAAAAGACTCAAACCTGCAAAATAGAGTCAGAAGCAGTTTACATATAATAAAGCATTACATCCAAAATTTTGCTTCTACCCTATTGGCCACATCTTTGGGGGGTTTTAAGCAGCACCTGTCATGCAAGCAGTTTATTATTATTTATGAGCGCCCCCCTTTTAGATATGGCCACCTGCACAGAAAAGCATTTATATCTCTATACTAACCACTTAAGGGCAAGTGCCCACACGCAGACAATCCAAGGGCAATCAATCCACAACATCAATCACATGCGCATAAAAGAAAAAAATCCTAATCCTAGCATGCCTAAAGGGCTGTGCACCTAAGTGTGTGAGGCTTGTGTAGCATGTCACACTAAGGGTCTTTGGTTTTATTTTGGAAGGAAGATGTTTAATCTTTATCCAAGGGTGGTTTCACTTTAAGTTGTTTGTGACTTAAAGATTTTATTTGATTTTTTTTAGTGTTTCATATTTAGGAGGGTTATGAAGAACCCATAAAGTAACCACATGCTTGCTTTTGGGCAAGCCTGTTACTTATGAATCCTAAGATACAATGATGTAGGCATCCCGCCTTTTGGGGGAGATGATTGATCATTGTATCAAAAAGGAACCTAAGTAATTTTTAGGTGTTTTTGGAGTTCTCTTAATGTTTGGGTAAGAGAAGTGTCTATCTAATAGGATAAGATAGACTTGCCTAAGGGGTTTCACTTAGGACTTGGTGAAATCCATCCAATAGGGTAGGATGAACTTCAGCAGATTGGATAATTCCTAAGGACATCTATGAGTTTAGCATTTTTAAATGTCATAGAAAAGATCACTCAATTTGGGTTGAGTGAAGGAAATTACTTAGATTTTGAGTCTAAGAAGGGTGTCCAACATGTAACTTTTGGGCTACATGTTGGAGAAATCTCCTTAGCTTTTGGAGCTTAAGGGGAGAAGGGAATCCAACATTTAGCTTTTGGGCTAAATGTAGGGGAATTCTCTCTAACTTTTGGAGTTAAAGAGAGAAGAGATCTCCTACAACTTTGGAGTTGGAGGAGAAAGGACCTTTAGCTTTTGGGTTATAGAAGAAAGAAGCAACAAGCAACATTTGGATTGCATGTTGAAAGGGATTCCTTGGACATTTGGTGTCCAAGGAGGGGTATTCATTTGCTTAATTAGTAACTAAGCAAATGATGAAGACTAGGATTTGAGTCCTATGTTTAAGGAATTACTTATTGGTTTGTATTCCAATAAATAAAGGGTTTGATAGATTTCCTACAACTTAGGGGTTGAAGGAAGAAAATGTAACTTAGAGAGTTACAAAAAATTCATGAATGCTCTTTGAGTACTTGATACTCAAGGGGAAGGTCATTCACTTGGTTGGAACCAAGTGAAAAGGGATAGATGCTCATTTGTTAATTTTATGACTCGACAAATGAAGAAACGCCTTAGGATTTGGTCCTAAAGTCTAGATGATTCATACAATGATACATTTGGAGCCTTGAGATGTCCCAAATAATCACGTATGAGAGAGAAGGATTGTTGATTTTGTTTCAACAAATAAAGGTTTGGGCTTAGGATTTGATCCTAAGACTCTAAAGATTCATGTGATAGAATGATTTAGAGCTTTGAGGGTGCTCCAACATATCACACATGAAAGGGATCCCTGTTGGTTTATGTTCCGACAAGAGAGATGAAAGATCTTGGAAGTTGGTTCCAAGTTGCCGATGATTCATGCAATCTAAAACTTGGAGCTTTGAGAATGCTCCAAGCATTATGCATGAAAGAAGATTCTCCATTCCTCCATGAATGTTTTGGATCCATGGAAAGAGGAGATGCATGCTTGAAAGGAATTCCCCTAGTCTTTTAGAGTGTTTTGGACTCAATTAGGAGAGGGAAGAATCGATTTCCTAAGGATTGGGGAGACGTTTCTAAACCAATTTTGGCATGATTTAGAAACTTGGGTAGGAGAGCTCGATCCCTATGACTTCTAAGAGATTTATGATCAATTTGGTATGATCTAAGAAGAACCTAGAATGCATGCATTTGTAGGTGACTCTCTAAATTAGGGAATTTTAGTGAATCTCACCTTAAACATTCAATTTTGGAAGTTATAAAATAGAGTTAAATAATTCCAAAACATGGGAGGTCATGGGCCTTTGAGGGTCCATAAAACATCCCAAGTTCATTTCTTTGAATTAAATAAGCCTATTTAATTATCTTCCAAACTTTCATAAGTTAAGGATTGCAATCCAAATCATGCAAACTAATTTAGTTAAGTATGCAAACATTTGGCTTGGAGATATCCACCATTTGTCTTTCATTCTAAATTTGAAGAGACATCAAAAGTGAATTCAAATAATTTCTTCTATCATGGGATTTGAAACATGAACTTGAGGGTTCATGAAAGACCCCACCATTTGTTTGCAAGCTTCCAAAATCAATTGAATTCATTTTCTAGACATTCAACAAATTCGGACAAAATCACAAATGCTATCGATGCAATTCCCAAATGTCTAAGTTAATTTTGTCATAACTTATAACTTGCTAACAATGACATGCATGCTACACGATGTGAGAACCCCTACACATTGTCATTCAAGGTATGGTTGAATGACAATACTTAGCCTAAGGTTTGATCGTAGGCGAAGGTATTAGACACAATATGATGCATAAACATACATTTGAGAGGTGTTGGATAACAACCCAACACCTCTACACGCATCGAAATCCTCTCCGGACCCTCACATGAGAGCCAACAAATGGAAATCACCGAATTTCCACTGTTTTTGCGAAGTGGACAGCCAACATGAAGGTTTTAGGGACCAAGAAATTAAAGTTTCTAAGGACCTAAGGCTTTGGAAGCGTCAACCACATATCAATGGCCTTGGGAGACCCTAGGTTTTGCCTAAGTTCAACGGTATACCTTCCCCGTTTGTCCTAGTGCTCCAATCTAAGCTCCAAGCATTGTCCAAGCTTCCTTGAATGCTCCAAGCCTTTACCAAGCTCCAATCTGCGCTCCTAGTTGCTGTCCTTGATGTTCCCAATGTTGCAGCTGCTGTCCAAGTCGCTCCGGCAGGTGGATTTGCTGTCCAAGGCACTGTCAAGTCTCCAAACCACTGTTTGGGAGGTTTTGGAGGCTTGCTTTGCTGTTTGGAATCTTCCAACAGCCTCCAAATTACCACGGGCTCGCCGGAGTTGAAGGAGAAAGAGGGAGAAGCCACTAACTTTGCTGATTTTTGCTGTTTTTGATGTTTTTGGAGACTGATTTTGACATCCAAAGTGATCCAAAACACTGATTTTGCTATCCCGACGTCACCGTAGCTGATTTGGAAGGAAGAAAAGGCTTCCTACCTCCTCTCGGTAGAAGAAGAAAGCAAATCGAAGCAGAAGAAAGGTTCCTTTCAGCTAATGAAAGGAGAAAACAGCAACTAGAGCAGGAGAAATCCCTTCTTCACTTAATTTCAACTCAAAGAAATGCTGCAGGAAGAGAAAGGTTCGGCCGGCCTTGGAGAACCGGACCTGGAGGACTCGGCGGCCAAGGGAGACGGACACCTTGGGGACGTCGGAAGGTCTGGACGGGGTCGGACGCACGAAACCCACGGAACCCTTCCTCTTCCGCCTCCTTCCTCTCGCTCTCTTGCTCTCTCTGTCGGGGCGGGACCGAACGAACAAGCCACGGGGGAGCCGAATGCCGCTCCCCCTCACTCTATCTGCTCACTTAGGGACGCACGCACAGCAGCAAAGCACCGCCCAAATGGACCAATGCCGCTTCTCACGCGTGGAATGAGGGATTTAGGGCAAAATTCCACAAGAAATCTGAGCCCTTGATTTCAAACTTTGATTTGAAAATCAAATTCAGCCCAAATTGAGAAATTAGGGCTGAAATTGAGTCCGGATTGGACTCGACCCGAACCGATTTGGGTCGGTTTGGGTCCAATTGGGTTCAACCAATTTAATTTCATGAAATTGAACTCAAATCGATGCCGAATTGTGTCGAGTTGGGCTCGACGATGCTCGATTGGGTTTGATTGGTTTTGATTGGATTTTAATTAAATTAAATTGATTTAATTTAATTAAATTGAGGCTTAATTTGAGTCAATTTAGCCTCGACGACGATCAATTGAGCTGATCGAGAGCGATCGAGTTTTGTCGGGCTCGATCGGGGTCGAATTGATGCGAAAATATTCGTCAACAGTTTGGAACAGCTTTTCAATTGCTTACATGATAAGAATAGCAATCAGTAAAAAATAATGTGCATCTGGAAGAAAATTTTTTCGCAATTACTTCAAAATTATGCCATTAAAAAGCTGTTTTTGGATAAGCATTTTTTAAACTATGGCCGAGAAATGAGCTTTACAATAACAACAACATGCCTTTAACCCACTATTTTGGGTCAGTTACGTGAATCTTTTTCTCCAATTGTGAACTATTAAAAGTCAAATTGCTAAGAAAGGAGCATTAAAAAGCAAAAAATGAAAAACTTAAATGTCCCAAACAAAGCCTTAGATGATAGAGTTACGTCCACCAACAGGTAAGGTGAGAGGTTCTAATCACTTAGAAAAGATAAAATTCACTTTATTAGGAAAAAATATGATGATGCGCCGTGCAAAATCAAAAGATGCTATTAATTTCTAGTGAAGAAGAGACTAAATTAACAGTTAACGTTTAAAGACACAAATAGGCCACCCAAGAATGTAAAGATGGAATCAAACACAGGGCAAAAAAGAAAAAGATATATCACAATACAATAAGGCAAATGGTGCAACTCTCTCTCATAACCCATTTTTCTATTTCTTTCTTGCTTCTTGAACCAGTTCCCGTAGGACCTACACTAACATTTCAGAGATCTATGGCACCATATGCCTGATAGTATACATCACATGATATGTCTAATCATTACCAATAAATAGCTAAAGTTTTCTGAAATTCGCTTCTGATGCAGGAAGTATGTGTTGCAAGATAAGCATTAGAATATTACCAGGTAATCAATTTTAAGCTTTCCATGTACTCTGAGTGCGCATCTGGTAATGATTTCCTCCGCCTTGTCCATCATACTTTCATAGTCTGAAAACGCCTCATACATCTATGATCCAAGCTAAAATCAAAAGATATCAGTATCACCAAAATTATCTTATTAACATCAAGGATTGCCTAATTTATAAAGCTAGAACCATCAAAAGTGTAGACTACTTATCATTTTCACCAAGTTAAATTTCCGACAAACCAATTTGCAGTAATCACAATGAGAGACTGAAGCAAAGTGAGCAACAACAATAGTAAATAACAGTGACCTCAATAGTAGTAAATTCAGGATTATGACGTGTGGAGATGCCCTCATTCCGGAAAATTCTTCCTATCTCAAAAACTTTTTCAAATCCCCCAACCTGTCAAATAAACAAAATGAATAATATTGAATAATACACCGAGAAATTTCGATTCACCTTCTGCAGAAATTAGATTAATTTCAGCTGCATTTAAGTTTTATTCATGTCATCTGAGAATAGCATCTAAAAGATATAGCTACTACATACTTGTTTCTTAAAACATACTAGAGCGGGTTACTGTTGAAGGCATGGAAAGGCTCTCACCCATGTCACATGAGAATAGCAACTAAAAGATTTTCCATTGCATACTTGTTTCGTGAAAACATGCTAGAGAAAATAGCTGTTGAGGGTAGAAAGGCTCTTACCAACATTCTTTTCAGGTGCAGCTCTGTTGCAATTCTCAAATATAGATTTCTTTCAAGAGAATTATGGTACGTAATAAAGGGCCTGGCCTCTGCACCACCAGCTGCGCCCTGATTATCAATGAAATCTATTAACCAACATTTTCTCTAGGTAACAAGTGAAACGAACACACAGTTACACACAATGATTATGATACCCATCAATATGTGGCAAGCCTAGAGGTAGCCAACAAAACTCACCTCCTAGAATTACCAAAACATAAAAAACTCATAAGCCTAAGAAAATATCACACAAAAATTGTTTACAGGAACATGAAGCATCAAGTTTTATCTATACTAATTTTTGTATTACATAACATTATACTTTCAACAATATGCACTCTACCTTCTAATCAGAAAAAAAAGCGACCAAAGGTTGAGGCACTCAGAAACACAAACAGCACAACACTTCCATATTCAATTGGCAATCGCAAGGCACTTGGATGCTCACATGGGAAGATCAGCAATAATACGTTCACCAAAAGGCTGCCCGTGTTCATTTTGTTTAACATAGAATAATTAAATGAGAAACCACTCCATGTATAAGTTGCATTAAGAGAGAACACCCGAGTCCCCTACATGTAAATATACTTTGAATAATATGTCCCCAACCTTCAACTGAGAAATCAAGTGGAAAAGAGTAGAGGTACTTAACGAACACCAACAGCACAAAAGCTTCATAATCAAGAAGCAAGACCAAGTTTTTTGAAACCTCAGATTAAAAGCTTACTAACAATGATTGGAAAAAAGGCCAATTTGGTTTGGCATCAAACACAGAATAAAGATATCACTCCATGTATAAGTTAGCTCTGCTATTATAGAGAACACCTTTGTCAGCTCCTAATAAATATCATACTACTACACTATTACAGATGGCTTCATTTCCATTATTTCCAGACAATAGCCAGCTTTAACCAGCTTAAGCAGGGCACATCCATCCATTTTCCTAATCGATGTCAGAATAAGATGATGCAAGAATAACTAGTCTGGCAGCACTCCCCAATGTATTAACACAAATTCTAATCATTGCTACAGATCCCTAAAAAATAAGGTAAGAAGCAGCAAACAGTCCTGCTATACCTAAGAATCATGTTCTGGGCATGGAGGCTTCTTCCAATATATACCATTAAATTTTTAACAAGAAGCCAGCTTTAAGGATACTGTAAATTGATCTGTTAGAATGTCAGTCAGAGATATTAGTTTGGATGGAATGCACACTCAGTAATAATATTATATGATTATCTCAAAAAAAAAAAAGTTTCATTAAGTCAAACCTACTTAATGTTAACCCACTAAATGCCCAATTCATTGCAACACCACAATCTTCATAAGATCAGTCCGAGACCTTAAAACATATCGATAAAAAAAACTATTTTAGATGGTTTAGAACCCTATAAGCTAGGTAGAACCATGCCTGCAACCGAAACATAGATTCCAGTTGAAAAAAAAAAAATTGTATCCTATCCCAGCCCTAGAATATTGCAAGGTGCATTTGAAAACATAGATATAATACTCAAATAATGAATGTCCCACATAACATGGTAAAATCTCAATAACTAGACAGTGCGAACAGACTTTGCATATGAACCTGTAATACTGGAGTTTCAACTTCAATAAAGCCCCAAGAATCCATGGTTTTTCGGATTTCTGACACAATCTGCATAAAGAAATACAAGAAATTATAAATTTATCTCATTAGTAATACATGAAAAAATAAATTAAGAGATTGAGACATTTCATTCCTAACAAAACATCCCAATCTAAAGTAAGCCTACAATTAAAAAAAGGTTCACATGAACTAGTCAAAAGCTTCATAGGAAGATTGTGGACTACTAATAAGCATGTTCATTATTGAACCTTATAGTTCTAATTTGAATGATTAGCACCATCTTGATTGCTTAGGAAAGTCACCCTCACCGAGCATCCCCAATGTGAGAGAAATTCAGGAGTAGCCATTTTCAGAGGTAGATCAGAATTACTTTAACCAAACTCCCTCATGTGCAAATTATACTTCATTTAGATCTAGAGTTAAGACTTCCTATGAAGGTAAACCCATAAAATTAATTACCCCTTTCCGCTCGTAGAAGAACACTCTCAATTAAGGAAGTAATTTAAGCTCGAATTATAAGCCCATGTTAAATATTTAGGTTTTAAATTAATTTATGGGTAATGGTTGTTTTTATAAAGGTAAACTCAACCAAGATCTCAAACTTCATTATAAGTAAATGAGTTATTGGTTCCCTAGTTTGAAGAATAAACAAATTGCATGTTCAATTGAATTGAATTTTAGACTTTTGCAATAAGTCGCTCTAGATTTCTTTTTCATCCATTTTTTTTAATTTCTGGATGAGCAATCCTAAAGTCAAGTTAGTTCAGGGGCTGACCTACCCTCTCTTGAGAGGTAATTACGGAACTCCATAACTTAAGCATCTAGCTTATTCAGACAGAAGAATCAATCAACCCAATTGCAAATGTGGTTGATCAACTGCCTGTTAATTTTGGAACAAGCAAACCGAGAAAGGAGTAGCCTGGTAATAGCATGATCCATAAGTTATGTACAAACTATTCTAAATCCCTTGGCTCGACCTTGGCTTATTGAGGCTAGAGATTTTTTTTTTTTTTAAATTTCTGTAATCCAATGTGTCAAGTTGCACATCATAATCGACCTTCCAAGCATTATTGAAAGAATTGTTTCGTGTTCTCAACTGCACTCTTTCTTGTGTTGCTTGTTTTGGCATCTTATATGGTGCTTCTTCTCACTCCAACGTAATTACACATGCCTCATGAGAGCATGCCATCCCCATCATTACCATAAACTTTTGGTTCACTTGTTGTCAGAGTTGGTTTACTCTTTAATTTTGGATGGCGCTATTGAGCTGACTGATGTGGCTAGGATAGAAATTGTTTGAGTTATCATAGACATTAAAAAGCATGCAAAAATATTGTGTACATTTATTAAAATGCATGTATATTATGTAGTTATATCAAAAAGCACTCAAAGTGCAATGAAAGCATGCCGTCACATTATACAAATACACCAAAAAGCCTGTAGTTAAAAAATGCATATAACATTTAAAAGAAATGTCAAAATACTAGCATTTGTTCTAACCAAAGTCATCAAAATCCTAAAATTGAGGCCCAAAAATGTCACATGAGAAAAAAATTAAAATTGAAAATTTAAATTTACATCATTCCAAAAGTCGTACAACACTTATTAGAAAACGAGCAAATATTTTGAAAATTCAGAAAATATTTTTTAACTATAAATTCAAGCTCTAATTTTCACACAACATTCTCGAAAAGGTTGTCTTGCCTACAAGGAAAGTGTGTAAGTAGCACATATCAAATCCAATCCTTCTCTCAAAAAATGGACTCAACAAGGCTTAAATCCGGATGATAGCTCCATTGACAAAAAATATTAATCAATGGGAACTATATATATACTACTATTATAAAAACAGCTTGAATTTTCTTTCATATCAAATCCTAGCCTTCCATTTTAATTACTCAAATTCAATCATAACCATTCATTTCAATTATTTTAATTATAATTGATTAATAAATATAATTTAATTCATATCAAATATATTGTATTAATTATCATAATGATATATTAATCCTTCATCTAACAGAAACTCTTCATCTTCCCTTAAACAATCTTGACCATTCTTAATCATACAAATGGAAAATTCCTATCCATCCATCCCTCAACTTATTAGTATTCATTTTAATTAAACTAATTAATATATTTAATTTTACATTTTATTTTATGTGCATTAATTACAATATATAACTATTCATCACATGTTGTCAATTATTAAATTCAGATTTCCATTTATAAGAATAAATTTTACATTATTATTAACATCTCTTAAAATTAACATCTCCATTTGCAACATTTCATAATCCAAAAGGTAACATTCCCCATCCAATTGAAGGAATGCAAAACGGTAGCCAATCAACTGCCTGCCCTCACCTACTAAACATGGATGAAGGAGAAATGCGTTACCATTCCTACACCAACTGAACTCGGAGATTGTTGGAGAATTTTTGTATCCTCAAACGGATTGCATACTTTATTATCGAGCACGGCATAAGAATGATGATATATTACCCCGAAGGGTAAAAATATCATTTCCTTATGGTCTCAATAACAAAATTTACAATTTAGAACAGAGATTCCCCCACTCGATGTTTGGTCGAATGGGGTTTATTTATTTATGGGGTACAGACATCCCATAGGGGCAAGCCCCTATGGTTAATTACATCACAAGTTTGATTTGGGAAAACTTTTGATTAAACTAGTGGTTTTCTTTCTTTGGAAGTCATTTAAATATTGGCTAAAATTGATTTTTGTTGTTTTAAAATCCATGAAAGCCTTGCTTAAAGGTTTTGGTCCTTAAGGAATTTCAAAGAAAAGTTGATCAACTAAGGATTAGATTTTAGGAATGAAAGCCAAAGGAGATGAAGTAGGGGCACTTGATTCTGAGAGGAAACTCAGAGGTGCCCAAACTATCCTATGTTGGGCTTTACATTTTAACAACCTAATTTTGATTTAAGTTGATATTTTATTAGAAGATTGGGGCTTACATCCCAACAACGCTTGTTGGAGGAATTGCCCGAAGGATGAGGGCTTATAGGGTGATTTGGAATCAACCCGTGACTCTGACCCTAAGACTAAGGTGAGGACTACCGATAGGTAGTGCCTCGAACCTAGATCTAACGAGTGCAAAGAGGGACTTACAAGCTACCCCTCACAAGAGGCATAGCCCGCCCGACCACTGGATTTATTGTCCCACCTGGAAGGGACTACCAGCTAAACTCCCCCTAATCGCTTTTAAAACCATGCTGTCCGGTCTCAATGGAAATGTACAGTGGTAGGGTTGTTTTTATTTAGAAGGTAGGTCTTACAACTTGGCTTTGAGGCCAAGATGCCTGGGTATGTGGGTATGCAAATGCTGACTCACAAAAAGAAAGATTTTGTTATCTAGTCCTTAAGTGAAGGCATTCTACATGTGACACATTTTTGGCTATGCATATTTATTTACAATTTTGAAAACTTGGCTCCTTGAAGGGAGCCATGCAATTTTTCTTACTTGAAAGACATGGAGCCTAATTTGATTTTATTTTTAGATTGCTTACATGTTAAGGGGTAGAAAACTTAGTATTTTTTTATCCTAAGAGCCTAACGTGATCAAGTCCAGGCCACACCCACAAAAATAAGAGAAGAAACCTAGGAAAGACATGCATTTATATTGCGCACCCAATAAACACTTCAACACATACTTTTGTATATAAATAAAGACAGAAATGTAAATAATGTCCCAGTTATTACAAACATGTTTGGCAGCTGAGTTGTCTGCCATTATACAACCCAGTCAAATTAATTACAGACTCTACTTGTGGGGATCTTCAAGCTTTATCTCCAAAAAGGTACTTTCTCCCTTGATCCTCCTTGCCTTCTAATCCAAACCCCACAAGTTTTACATCCTATTTCTACCAAATACATGATAAAAAAAAGACTCAAATCTGCAAAACAGAGTTAAGAGGCAGTTTATATAGCAAGAATATGAACATCCCAAAATTGGCCGAGCACTTAGAGTGCTAAGTACTAGGCCCCTGCTTCTACCCTATTGGCCACATCTTTGGGGGGTTTTAAGCAATACATGTCATGCAAACAGTTTATTATTATTTATGAGCGCCCCCCCCTGTTAGATATGGCCACCTGCACAGAAAAGCATTTATATCTCTATATTAACCACTTAAGGGCAAGTGCCCACACGTAGACAATCCAAGGGCAATCAATCCACAACTCAATCACATGCGCATACAAAGAAAAATCCTAATCCTAGCATGCCTAAGGGGTTGTGCATCTAAGTGTGTGAGGCTTGTGTGGTATGTCACACTAAAAGTCCTTCTAGAGTTTGGGTCTAAGAAAGGAGTGTCCAACATGTAGCTTTTGGGCCACTTGTTGAGGAAAATTCTCCTTAGCTTTTGAAGCTAAAAAGAAGAGGGAGGAATCCGACATTTAGCTTTTGAGCTAAATGTTGGAAAGTTCTCTTCAGCTTTTGGAGCCAAAGAGAGGAGAAATCTCCTACAACTTTAGAGTTGGAGGAGAATTGGAGAAAATGCAACTTTTGGGTTGCAAATTCATGAAGGTCTTCGGACATTTTGATGTCCAAAGAGAGAATTGCCCCCTTCCAACTTGAGTTTGGAAGGGCAAAGAGAGGAAGGACTTGAATCCTAAGCTTGGGGTGAAGTTACTTGTTGTTTTTGGTTCAACAAGTAAGATAATTTGGGACAGATTTGGATCACTCAATATAGGTTGAGTGAAAATGGGCTTCATACAACTTTTGAGTTGTGGGAAAAGTGAAAGAACCCATGGCTTTGAGCTAAGGTAAGGAATTCCTTAAGACTTTTGGAGTCTATAGGAGTGAAAGAGGATTTGTAACTTTAAGGTTACAAATCAAGAAGGTGGTTCCTTGAATTTTTGTATTCAAGGAGGCGGAATTTCATTTCCTTAATTTGGGTTAAGAGAAATGAAGAGAACTTTGGTGGTTTCCTACAATCTAGATTTGTAGGAAAAGAAGTAGTCCAAGGTGCAATCTAGAGATTGCAAATTGGAGGAATTCCTTTGGACATGTGGTGTCCAAAGAAAAGAGAGGTTTCATCCCTCCAATTTTGGGTTGGAGGAGAAAAGAAGAGGGGATGTGACTTGGAAGTTACAACCCCAAGAGAATTCTTTGAACATTTGATATCCAAAGAAGAAGGGTGCATTCTCAAAATTTGGATTGAGAGAATGAAATAATTTCCTACAATTCTTGGATTGTAGGTAGGAGAGGGTGCGAAGTTTCCCTACAACTTGTAGGAAAAGAAAATATGAAGTGCAACTTGTAGGTTGCAAATTAAAGAAATCCCTTTTGAACATTTGGTGTTCAAAAGAAAAAAAAAAGGCCCATTCGCTTAATTTAGACCAAGTGAATAGTGGAGGTTTTCTACACTTCTTGTTTGGTAGAAGAAGCGGATGTGCAACTTAGAGGTTGCAACTCATGAATATCCTTGAACATTTGATGTTCAAAGGGGAATGATCATTCTCCCAAATTTGGGCTTAGGAGACAATGAGAAGATCTTCTACAATTCTTAAATTGTAGAAGAGAAAAGCAACAAGCAAATTTTGTATTGCATGTTGAAGGGATTCCTTGGACATTGGGTGTCCAAGGAGGAGCGTTCATTTGCTTAATTAGTGACTAAGCATATGATGAGAACTAAGATTTGAAACTTAAATCTAAAGGATTACTCATGGGTTTGTGATCCAATAAGCAAATGATTTGATAAGCTTCCCACAACCTTGGAGTTGAAGGAAGAAAATGTAACTTAGAGAGTTACAAAATTTCGTAGAAGACCTATGAATATTTGGTATTCAAAGAGGGGTGATCATTCACTTAAACGTGGGTTAAGTGATAGGAAAGGCAAATTATTCGTTGATCTTGTTTCGACCAACAAGAGGTGAATAACTTAGAATTTGTTTCAAAGATTTGACCACCATATGATGATGTTTGATTGGAGCCTTTGGAGATTCCAAATTATCATACATGAGGGAGAGGAGTATTCATTTGTCAATTGTATGTCTTAACAAACGAATGGAAGGAAAAGATGGGTTGGTTTTATGTTCCAACACAAGGGTTGATAGTTTGGAGTTTGGTTCCAAACTACAAAGATTCATGTGTAGGAAGAGCATTTAGAGCCTTGGATAGTCTCTAAATACAACACATGAGTGAATTATTTGTTGATTAGGTGCTTCAACAAACTAGGTGGGAGGACTTGGAAGTTGGTTCCAAGTTAGGAAGAATTTATGCAATGACATATTTGAAGTTTGAGGTGCTCCAAATATTATTGCATAAGAGATGTAATTTATAGTTTTTTTTTTTAGACTACAAATTAAGAGGGTCATCTACCTATAGAGGTTAGGCAAATGAGATAGGCTATATTTAGGATCCTAAGCCTAAAAGGGAATTCTTTCATTGATTTTGTGTCTCAAAATGAAAGAAAGGGAGAGCTTAGATTTAGGCTCTAAGCTACAAGATTTTCATATAATGATAGGTTGGAATTTTAGAGAATTCCAAATCATTATGTATGAAGGGAAACATTTATTCGCTAACTTTGTGTCATTAGCAAATGAAATGAGGGAACTAGGGTTTGATCCCAAAATCCACTAGCGCTCTTTAATTTCTTTAGAGGTGATTTAGAGAGCATCAAGCAAGAGAACCATTTGTTTGTTTTCTTGTTTCAACCAATGGAAGGACGAGGACCTAGAATTTGATTTTTTTCAAGTTGGAAGACTCATGTGATGGTACACCAGAAAGTTTGAGGGACTTCAATCCACTTCACATGAGAGGATGCTTGTTAGTTTTTTTTTGGGTTCCAACAAGAGATGTAAGAAAACTTGGATTTTGGCTCCAAGTTTCTAAAGCTTGTAACATGATGCATTAAGGATTTTTAGGGAAATTCATAATGCAAGGCATGACAAAGGTTGATGATAACTCCTAAGATATGCTAGGAGTCAAATGATAAAACATTTGGAGCATTGAGGGTGCTCCAAAAGTCATACAATGATATGTATTTGGGGCCTTGAGAAGGTTCCAATCACCATGCACTTGGAGAGATAGGTGAATGCTTGTAGAATTTGTATCTACAAGCAAATAGAGTTGAACTTAGGATTTTTTGGGATCCTAGGTTAAGATTTGCTCATGCAAAGGAAAATGGATGCTTTGAGATGCTCCGAATTTTCATACATGAGGAAGGGAAGACTACTAGAGAGCTTCCAACTCAATGAAAAGATTCCCAAATCAATTTTGGCATGATTTGGGTGGAAAGATTGGTCCTACAATTTGAAATTGGAAGACAACCTAAAATATTATCAAAGCTCTACAAGAAGGTGGTTTTCCCTAAATCGTACCTAATATGATTCGAAAATTTGAGAGCTTGTATTTTGCCATATTATCTTGCAAATTAAGAAAAATGAGCTTAAATAATCCTTTAATATGATGGAGCATTAATCATGGGCCTTTGAGGTCCACGAAATGCTTCAAATCGAATCTACCAATATTTAGGATTAAATGAGCGCATTTATAAAAGTTTGCAAACTAATAGACCCATTAATTTAAGCAATAAACACATCACCTATGGCTTGAATCTTAATGGAGTGGGAAACATGCATTTGAAAATCTTAAGGGATCAAATCACTTTTGTCGTGATTTGATCCATTAAGGACGTAATGATGAGTTTCCCAAGCTTTGAAAGACTTGCATGACAAAAGTAACTAGCCATAAACTTTTTATCACAAGCTATACAACATATCCAAAAGATAGGTTACTCAAACACTTGTTCTAGGATTTTTTGAAGTGAAACTTTGAGGTCCACATTAAATCCTACACCAAATTATCACAAATATTTTGAATATGTTATAGGGCTTATGACAAACTTCACAAGCCCCACCAAATTTCTAAATCATGTATTTACTTCGCGCATGACACTAATGTTGTATAAGTATATGTAAACAATGTGAGGTTTGAGTGGATATGCAAGCTACACACTCAATTTGGCTACGAAAAGTAACATGCCCTAAAGTTTGGATGTAGGCGAAGGTGTAAAGCTTAATATGATGCACAACATACATTCGAGAGATGTCGGATAACAACCCGACGCCTCTACGTGTGTCAAAATCCTCTCCGGACTCTCACATAAGAGTCAACCAATAGAAATCACCAAATTTCCATAATCTTTGCGAAGGGGACAGCCAACGAATGGGTTTTTGGGGACCAAAAAATAAAGTTTCTAAGGACCTATGTCTTTGGATAGTCAACCACATTGCATTTGGCCTTGGGAGCCTTAAGGTTTCGCCTAAGTTTTAGTGGTATACCTTCCCCGGGTTGTCCAAGCGCTCCTATCCAAGTTCCAAGCTTTGTCCAAGCTCCGCTCCAAGCTCCAAGTCGCTGTCCAAGGTATTCCGGACGTCGCCGCTGCTGTCCAAGCTACTCCGGAGGGTGGATTTGCTGTCCAAAGCACTCCCGACAGCAGTTTTCAGCGTTTGACAGCTCTCGGAAGCTGTATGGCTGCTGTTTTCACGCTCCAAACAGCAGATTTTGCTGTTCGACAGTCTCCCGGAGCTTATTTCGTCGTCGAGAAGTCGCCGGAGTTGAAAGAGAAGGGAGGAGAAGCCTTCCTTTGCTGTTTGGAAGATTTAGAAGCCCTCCCTTACTGTTTGGAAGTCTCCAACAGCTTTCTTGACCACTACGAGCTCGCCGGAGTTGAGGAAGGAAGGTGTAAATACTTCCTGAAGCTTGAGATCTCGGAAGCTCCGGCGGATGAGAGGGACGGAGCTCCTGCTTGGTCCGGCCGACCGTCCAGGTGGAGTCGGAATGGGGTTCCGCACGCGAGAGGGAGGCCGGTCGGGACTTCCGCACGCGAGAGGGAGGCCGGTCGGGGCTTCCGCCTGGTGGAGTCGCACGAAGGAGGGGATTCGCCTTTGCTCTCTCGCTCGCTATCTCTGTGTGTCGGGACGGGCGAAGGAACAGAACAGGGGAGCCGAATGAGGCTCCCCACTAGTTTTGTCTACTTAGGGGCGCCAGCACAGAGCCGAACGACGCCCCCGTTCCGTCCCATCAGACAGCCTCGTTGCGAGAAACGAGAGAAAAATCTACTCGAGTAGATTTGGCTGCCACTTGAAATGAAATTGAGTGGGATTTGGAGCTCAATCTCAGCCCTAGATCTCAAAGGGATGGCTTGAAAGTCAAATTCAGCCTAAATTAACAAATTAAGGCTGAAATTGAGCTCGGATTGAACCCGACTTGGGTCGATTTGGGTTCGATCGAGTCAATTTCGTGAAATTGAGCTCGAATCGGCGCCGGGTTGCGTCGAATTGTGTCGAGTTGAACTCGCCGACACTCGATGGGGTTTGATTGATTTGATTTGATTTAAATTAAATTAAATTGATTTAATTTAACTAAATCGGGGTTCGATTTGAGTCAATTTCGTCTCGACGACATTCGATTGGGTCGATCGAGCACGATCGAGTCTAGTCGGGCTCGATACGAAAAAGTACGTCAACAAAAGGACCCCCAATATGCGTGGTGAACGAATAGAAGTATGCCACACATATTGGCGTTGACCAAATAATGATCAAGCAAGATCTTTCAAATCAAATAGGGTATGATTTTAAAAGAGAAAGAGAGATCTATGGAAGCATAAACTTAGATTTAGGCAAGATCTACAAAGATAAGGAGATTTCTATCTATCACCTTACGGGAAGAGTTTTAGATTGCTCTTGGAAGAGAGATTAGAAGCATTTTGGCAACTTCTAAAGAGGTCTCTAAAGACATTTGATATCTTTAGAGAGGATTTGATCGGGATAGAAGTATTTTGGCAACTTCTAAAGAGAATTCTAGAGATATTTGATGTTTCTAGAAATGATTTAACTTGATTAGAAGTATGTAGACAACTTCTAAGGGACTTCTAAAGATGTTGGGTATCTCTAGAAAGATTTTGGATCAATTAGAAGCATTTAGATAACTTCTAAAAGGGATTCCTAAAGATATTTGGTATCTTTAGAGAAAATTTGATTTGATTAGAAGAAATTTGATAACTTCTAAAGGAGCTTAGGGATATCTTTCTATCACCTAAAGGCTAGGGGTATTTTAGCCACCACCTACAAGATTTTCAAGGATATTTTGGCTATCACTTGAAAAGAAATTAGAGGCATTTTGTGTCTCTTTAAGAGGGTCTTAGGGATACCTTTCTATCTCCTAAAGGTTAGGGGTATCTTGGTTACCACCTAAGGGGTTCTCAAAGATACTTTCACTATCATTTGAGAAGGGTTAGAAACTTTGTTGTTTCCTAAAAGTCAAAAGGCATTTGGCACCTATTGGCAAGCTCTAAGAGGTATTTTGACAACCAATTAAAGGTAGAGTTTATCTTATTTTGGTAAGATAAAACTCAAAAGAGCTAAGGCTAAGAGTATTTTGACTACTACTTAGGCCTTAAAGGTATTTTGTGTAAGATTATCTATTTTGGCTAGATAAATCTTAACATTTGGGAAGACTAAAGGGTATTTTGGCAGCTACTAAAAGTCTAGATTTGGATAGATCTATGGCGTTCAATCTGGGTAGAACAAGATCTAAAAGAATGAGCAAGTAGAGACCTTAGAAGGTTTGAATTCTACCTAAACTCAGAATTTGATAAGAAGACTCCTATTTGGGGATGTCTACACTTAGCATTTGGCACTAAGATTTGAATTTGACTTTCATTTGGAGAAAGATAAATTTGAACTTTCCTTTTGGGGAAAGAAAAAGAAGATGAACTTTCACTTGGAGGAAGATGAACTTGATTTTCCCTTTTTAGAGAAATTTGGATTTTCTTTCCTTTTGAGGGAAAGATATAAGATTTGAAAGTTTGGACCGAGATTTTAATAATCCGGACCCAGTCCACAACCAGATGAAAAGAACATTTCCACTTGAAAGAAACATTCATTCATTGAAATTTAAAATTTGCATACAATTAATTGTAATATTTCTTGAGGTAACGCCCATTGATAGACAACATAGGACGTTCACCATTACAATCAATCAACTGGTAAGATCCACCTTGATAGGCCTTCTCAACTACAAAAGGGCCTTCCCAAGTAGGTTCGAACTTGCCACCTATTTTGCGGTGGGCTATAATCGGTCTACGAAGAACTAGGACCAAGTCGCCAACCTTGAAAGTCCTAGGACGGACCAATTTATCATGGGCTTGAGCCATGCGGGCTCGGTACAACTCGAGGTTCTGTTGAGCAAGCAAACGCTTCTCATCTAAACCATCGAGTTCCTCCAACCTTAGTTGGGCATTTTGTTCACTTGTAACTTCATTGTTTATTGCAATTCTAAGAGATGGGAGCTGTAACTCCAAAGGGAGAACTGCCTCCGCTCCATAGACTAGAGCAAACGGAGTGGCCTGTGTTGGAGTTCTATATGTAGTCCGATAGGCCCACAACGCCTCCACCAACTTTCATGCCATTGACGTTTGTTCTCATCTAAGGTCTTCTTTAGCAACTGAACTAATGTCTTGTTGAAAGCTTCAGCCAATCCATTAGCTCGAGGATAGTATATCGTACTATACCTCCAATCAATGCTATGTTTGCTAACAAATTGATTAAGCTTGGTACTCTTAAAAGCAGGACCATTATCGGATATGATTCGACGTGGAACGCCAAACCTGTATACGATATGGTCCTTCAAAAATTGCAGTACATGGCTAGTTTTGACTTCTCTCAATGGTATGGCTTCAGCCCACTTTGAGAAGTAGTCAGTAGCAGCAAGTATAAACCTATGACCTTTCGAGGAAGGAGGATCAATAGGCCCAACAATATCAGTTCCCCAGCTTTCAAAAGGCCAAGAGGCTATTGTTGGATGCAAAACATTTGGTGGTTGATGCAAAACTACCCCATGTACTTGGCATTGGTGGCATTTTCGTGCTATTTCCACACAATCTTTAATCATTGAAGGCCAATAGTACCCAAGCCTTTTAATTTTTAATTTCATTTTGGGGCCCGATTGGTGGGCGCCACACAACCCTGCATGTACCTCGGTCACTATCTTGTGGGCTTCATCTTTTGCAAGACATCGCAACCACATTTGGTCAAATGACCGCCGATACAACGTGTTGTTAATTAGTGAAAATGACAACGCTCTATTCTTTATTTGGTGAGCAACGGACTTCTCCTTTGGTAGTTTACCATTTTGGAGATAATCAATGAATGGTTGGCGCCAATCATCTTCATCATCTACCACAAATGAAAACTCACCAAAAGGGGAAGGTTCATTCAAATTTTCAAAGTCAATAGGAGACAAAATTTGGCGATTTTGAACTTCTATTTGGACTGAACCCTTTTCAGGACATGACATTTCCTTAGCAAGCTTTGCTAGAACGTCCGCCGTAGCGTTTTGACCACGCGGTATTCTAACCAAAGTTGCATTAGGAATTTGCTCAAACAATTTCATGGCATACGAGTGGTATTTAAGCAAGTTGGGTTTCAAAATTTTGTAGGTTCCCGCAACTTGGTTAATCACCAACTGTGAATCGCCATAAATTTTGATATTTTTAATTTCCATTGATATTACTAATTCTAAACCAGTTATCAGAGCTTCATATTCCGCCTCGTTGTTTGTACAAGGGTCCGATAAACTGTAAGAATATCGCAATATAGCTTTATTAGGTGTTATGAAAATCAAACCAACTCCAGCCTTACCGGGGAGAAGACTTTGTGGTTCAGTACCTCTTTGGAAAGAAGCCGCACCATCAACATATAACTCCCAAGCGGGGCTTTCATGGTCATCTAAATTCATTATTTGTTCATCAGGAAGATCGTCGTTTAAGGGAGATCCTGCCGGTATTGGGTGTGCTGCTAGGAAATCGGCAAGAGCTTGTCCTTTTACAGCACGTTGGGGAGTGAAAGTGATATCGAATTGAAGTAGTATCATGGCCCATCTGACTAAACGTCCTGAAAGTGTTGGACGGGTCATGAGGTATTGAAGGGGATTGACCTTAGAGATCAGATTGACTTTATGAGAGAGCATGTAATGCCTAAGTTTTTGAACAGCAAAAATAAGGCATAAGCAATGCTTCTCAATGGAAGGGTAATTCATTTCAGTAGGAATTAGACGTCTGCTCAAGTAATATAGGGCATTCTCTTTTCCTTCATTGTTGGTTTGGACCAACAAAGCTCCAAGAGACTCATCTGAAGCTGCAGTGTAAAGAATTAATGGCCTCCCTGGAATGGGAGCGGCCAAAACTGGAGGGGACAAAAGATAGCGTTTTATACTATCAAAAGCTTTTTGGCAGCTATCATCCCAATAGAATTCTGAATCTTTCTTTGAAAGGACTGCAAAGGGTTGGCATCTACCGGACAAATTGGATATGAAGCGTCTTAGATATGCCAACCTACCTTGGAAAGATCTTAATTGAGTAAGACTTCTAGAAGGTTTCATTTCTAATATCGCTTTGATTTTAGTAGGGTCAATTTCAATACCACGGTGTCGAACAACAAACCCAAGAAACTTCCCTGAAGTTACCCCAAAAGCACATTTTAAGGGATTCATCTTGAGGTCGTACCGACGAAGCCGTTCAAACACAACCCTTAAATCAAACAAGTGATCCTCTCTTTCTTTGCTTTTGACCACGAGATCATCAATGTAACATTCAACTTTGTCATGAATGAGTTCATCAAAGATTCTGGTCATTGCACGCTGGTAGGTTGCACCAGCATTTTTCAGGCCAAAAGGCATGACCTTATAATAGTATATTCCAATGGGTGTTCTAAAAGCAGTGTACTGCTCGTCCTCCGGGGCCATTTTGATTTGGTTGTACCCCGAGGACCCATCCATAAAGGAAAAGAGACCATGAGAAGAAGCAATGTCAATCATGAGTTCAGGGATTGGCAATGGGAACTCATCTATAGGACATGCTTTATTCAAGTCTCTAAAGTCGACAAATACGCGGATCTGTCCATTCTTTTTCTTAACAGGGACAACACTGGCCATCCAAGAGGGGTATTTTTCCTCTCGAATAAAACCAGCTTCAAGTAATTTCTTTACTTCTTCAATCACTTGTTGTTCAATCTCCAAACGCATCCTTCTAGGAGCTTGTTTGACTGGAACAACATTTGGTTGAATGGCAAGTTTGTGGACTGCTATGTCTGGATTTAATCCTGGCATTTCATCATAACTCCAAGCAAAACAGTCCTTAAACTCTGTCAGGAGTTGTACCATTTCATTGGCATCATTTTCATTTAACAACGCACTTATAAAAGTAGGGCGTGGATTTTCTTCAGTACCCAAATTGATTTCTTTAAGTTCATCAATCGCTGATTTGATTTCTTCCTCAAATTCAGGGGGTGCATCCCTAATTTGAAGGTAATCTGGGTCATTGCTAGCCTCTAAACATAACCTCTCAATAGCGTTGTAGGTTTCTGTAAAGATCATATCAACTTCCAGATTGTTGGTAATAACCAAACAGTACTCATCATCATCAATTGGTCCGACAGTGCCAAAGCCAACGCCATATTTATTTTTCTTTAATTTGTATTTGGCATTCCATATATTTTCATGTTGTTTGGCTTCGCCTTTGGACCACATAGAAGGAGCAAAACCTCTTTTAATCAAACTTTTTACACCAGCGGGATACCAATCAAAAGGTAGTTCTACCATTTCATTCAAAGAAAGATCCTCAAGTTCTACACCCACTTCTGAACTTGAGGGTCGATGTGCTTTATAGAAAACACGCTTCTTCCCCACCTCTTCTTCTAAATTAGGTGCAACACATACATTTAAATCATCTACTGTGTTTTCAGACAAAGAAGTTAAAGTTTTTGCAAACTCATTCAGCTTTTCAAATGTAGTGAGATCGGACACCTCCTCTTTCTGAGAGTTGTCCTCATCACATGAAAAATTTTCTTTAATATTCCAAATAGGCTTTTCAGTGATCACCCACTTTGAAGCAGCATCTTTTGAACT
The DNA here is from genome assembly GCA_022539455.1 of Dendrobium nobile. Lineage (NCBI taxonomy): Eukaryota > Viridiplantae > Streptophyta > Magnoliopsida > Asparagales > Orchidaceae > Dendrobium > Dendrobium nobile. The sequence goes on along the minus strand of CM039724.1, from coordinate 16,819,911 downwards.
ACCCATCACATTTGACTCAGCTTTTGTATTGGACCCTGAGCCTACATGGGTGATGGGCCTTCTAGGAGTAGGTGGTGGAGATGAGGCTTTGGCGGCCCTCATCCTCCACCCATCTTGGCTTCTACCTCCTCTGCCACGATCTCTCCCACGAGCACGTTGTGTCATCCTGCCTCCTCGTTGTGTTGAAGGAGGGGCAGGATTCCATCTAATCTTTTCCTCGAGCTCCTCCTGAAGGTGCTCTTGGACAAGTGTTGGAGACTTTTCTTTTGGTGCACTAGTTCCCACTTGATCTTCAGTTGGTACCACAGATCTAGAAAACACTGATAGCCTCTTTGGAACATAGTAAGAAGCATCTTCGTATTTCCCAACTTCATGCACACTAAATGGTTTCAAATCTCCCTTTATACAGTACTCTACACCATTCCTTTCATATTTCATACATTGGTGTAGAGAGGAAGGAACCATTTTGTATTCATGGAGCCAAGGCCTACCAAGAAGTGCTTTAAATGAAGTTTCAGAGTCAATAATATGGAATTTAGCCTCAGTCCTCAAATCCCCTATCAAAAGAGAAAGAGTGACAGAGCCTAAAGCCCTTTGCCCCTTTTCATTGAAGCCACGCAACATCATTTTGTCTGAACTTAGTTTTTGCGTGTCAACATTGAGATGGGCCAAAGTTCTTAGGCTCATTATGTTGACCGATGCACCCGGATCAACAAGCACTCTATTCAACTTGAAATTGTCAATATCAACAGTTATATAAAGTGGGCGATTGTGATCTGAAGTACCTAGAAGTAAATCCTCATCAGAAAAGGTTACTCCAGGTACTTCTTTGAAGTGTAGAGCCTCCTCAAAGGAACACTCTGCGAGTTGAGCCAAACAAATTTCAGGATCAAGTAGAGCCTTGATCAAAGCCTCTCGCATTTCAGGAGAAAGCACGAGAGCATCATATATGCTCAACCTCGCAGGTAGTTTCCTAAGGTGAGCTAGCACATTATAATCCACTTTTGGTGGTCCACCACCCACTTTCTCTTGTGGAGCAAGTGTTGGTGGAACCACGCCCTCATTTCGATTGATAGGTTCTTTTCCCTTATCTTTCTTGGATGACATTGGAGATGGTACAACACGACCACTTCTGAGATTAATTTCTGTTACTTCTTCAGGCTCAAAAGTTGAGGTCACATCAACCAAAACCTCAGAATCTGATTCTTCTTTCACTTGATTCGTCTTTAAATCAGGTGACTCGGGCTCAATGATAATCTTTACTCCCTGCATTTTGTACACGGGTAGATCATCATCAGAACTAGATTCACATGATTCAGGCAATTGAGAAGATTCAGACACAGATTGTTCATTTTCAGATTCAGAATGGACAGATAGCACGTATGCGGAAGGATTGTTCATTTCACTAACACCCTTTGGAACATACATGAAATCAGAGAGGGTAAGAGGCTTGGGGGATTTCCCCTTGCCATTTGGAAGGATAACTTGCTTGATTTTAGAAAATGGTTCTTCTTTTTCCTTTTCCTTCACCATTGAAATTCTCTTTTTAAGAAGTTTCAAAGGTGAAGGACCCTTTCCCTCCATTGAGTTATTTGGAGGAACTCCAAATGCCTTTTTTATGGGCATTTGAGTTTCTTTTGGAAACTCCAATGGGGTGTTGGGTAACTTGTTTAGCATTTTCAAAGAAGATTTAGACAAAGACAACTGTCAACCCTCTGCATCTGTGAGCAAACCAACACTGCCTTTCCGGTTGAACACTGTTGGAGGGGAAACTGTAGTGGCTGACTCTGTTTTCTGCCCCTTAGTAGAGATGACCTCCACATGAATAACCTTAGCCGACCCTTGTGAGGGGTTTGCTAGGTATGCATTAGGAATACTCATCCTACCAGACTTGTACTCACTTTCAACCCAATCTTTAAAGACATAGCAATCTTTTAGAACATGACCCAACATCCTATGATAAGGGCAATAGTTTGGCTCATTGCTCTTATCAACATCTGCTGATCTTTTGGGTTTGGGGAGTTGGAAATTGTCATCCTGGATCAAAGACTTAAAGATTTTCTTTGTGGCATCTCTCCTAAAAGAGTACTGTTGGTTAATCTTTTCTGTCAATCCCTTAGGATCAGGCTTTTTGGCTACCCTCTCCTTATCTTTTCTAGGCTGCTGCTCAGTGATCTTTCTAGGCTGCTGCTGCTCAGTAATCTGAATCTGCTTTCCCTTCTGAAATGATAATACTGACACACTGCCCTTTCTTTCAACTGGTTTCTGCTTGAATTTCTTAGCATGGTCACCGTTGTTGCTATCTCTGAGGAAGGACAACTGAGATGCTTCAGATTGCAAGCCAGAAGCTTTACTAATTAATTTTTCAAAAGTCCTAATAGTGAACCCTTAAAGAATGAGTGCTATCGGACCATGAATATTCCTTAGTAAAATTTCTATGGCATGCTGTTCTTGGAGTTGTGGTTCACATTTTAGGCTAAGGTTTCTCCACCTAAGAATGTAATCCACCAACCCCTCATTTAGCTTTTGCCTCTCCACCACAAGGTCTCCCACTGTAACGTGATGTTGGGCCCCCGCACACCTCTTCACAAACAAGGACTCCAACTCTGAAAAAGTCTTTACTGAGCCATTTGGTAACTCAGCATACCAATCAAAAGCCACCCCTGAAAGACTGCTCACAAACTGTCTGAAGAGGAGAGCATCACTGCCACCCACATTACAACACCTAGCCCTGAAGTGAGCTAAATGTTGACGTGGGTTTCCCATACCATTGAAGAGCTTGAAGGAAGGGGAAACAAAACCTTTGGGGTACTGCACTAAGTCAAACTCTTCGGGATAAGGTCTTCCTCTTTGAATAGAGTGACCTCCTTTCCCTTGTGCCATTGACTCCTTAATCTGCTGACTGATGAAATCCTTCAAATCTTCCTTTGAAGGTTGGAGATTAACTGACAGATGTTCATTCTTTTCTTGACTCCCTATGTCCTCATCAACTTGCATTACCTCCTTAGCTTTTTCTGCACTAGTTGAAGGTTTATCAACTGTATTTGGGACCTTTTGGGGACCCAAAAGCTGAGTAGTAAGGGCAGTCATGGCGGAAGCCATCTCATCTAATCTCTTAGCCATATCACTAAGCTGAGTATCTTTATCTTTCAACTGTTGTAGCAAGGCACGGATCTGGGGATTTTCACTCCCTTCCTCCTCTACTGGCACCTCCAACAACTCATCTGTATAAGGGTCTCCTGGAAGAGAGGATCCTCTTCTGCTATAGTGGAGAACATAGATATCCTCCTTATCCATAAGATCATCCTCATCAGGATTAAAATTTTCAATCAACTTTTTATAATTTTCCTCTTCCTCCTTGTCTCTCCTTTCATCCTCATCGATCTTTTTAAGGCTTTCTTTCAAATAATCCATCATTTCTTCAATGGTTTTGCCCGTTGAAGGGTTGACATGGGAAGGATGATATTCTTCATAACTGTTCACCTCCATTGGTGCTTTTCCTTTATCATTAGGATCAACATGAGTGGAAGAGGAAGAGTGTACCTTTGATGGAGCCACTACCTTGGGTCTCCATTCTTCCTTCACCCCAGATGAGGAGGTATGGGATTTTTGGTGTCCCAAATTTACCTCATCTAAAGGTGGAGTCTGAATGTGACCCCCAGAGTATGGCTCATCATAAGGAGTAGGAGGTCAGTCTTCTTTTGGAGACCTCCTAAACCTAGTGGGTACATCAGATCTAACAGAACTAGACAAAGAAGTCCGAGGGACCACTTGGCGATCAGGGTGATCAACCTTTGGTCTGCCACGAACCTCAGGTAGCGATGCCGAGTAGTCAACCAAAACAATCTGCTCACTAGTTTCCCTCTCCTGACGAGGCCCAGAATTGTACCCATCTGTCAAAGCTGACACTGCTGGCTGCCTAGAGAATCGGCGCCTATTCCTTTGGGATGGTTCTACAATCAATCTACTATCCTCAGGATCTCTATCCTCTTTCAGAAGTAGCTTAGCAAAATCTTTAGTGATTGTATTTTTCATGGCTTTAATCACCTCTTCTTTTGTGGTATGCATCTGATCAGCTACCCTTTGAAAAATTCTTCTTATTCCCTTCTCCCACTTCTTTGTCATCTCATCAGGAGTACTTTCAGAAGTTCTAGATGGAGGCCTAGGGGGTGGTGCAACTATCTTCTTAACATCCTCCTCTCCCCTAGACAAAGAAAGAGGATAAAACATACTCCCCTCAGCTAATGGAGAGAGGTCCATCATCTCAGAATCCCGCTCAGCCTTTTCCTCCCTTTCCTTTCTCTTCTTATACCTCCTATATTTGTTCCTTTTCTGGGATCTAGTAAGGAGGTAGGTAGAACTGCCCCCTTCCTCAAACTGACTGAACTGGAAAGGACCCTCAGACCCAGGGACACTTGGAGCAACGACTACAGACTGAACCGGCTCAGGTTCCTTCTTAACAGACTTCTGCTTATGCAACATTGGAGTTAATGCTGTTTGTCTTTCATCTGATTTCAGGACCTTAGGGAAGGTCAATCTATTAAAAACAGAAGGTCGAGAGGCTAAAGCTTTGGGAGACAGCTCAGCCACCCTCTTCCTACTATCCTGAGTAGGTGACCTCTCCCTAGTGGGCAGGTTTATTTCCAACACCTTCTTTTCAGATGAAGGTTGATTTTCCAAAGTCCTAACTTCAGACGGTGTAGGGCCTTGGAAAATAACCTCCATATCCTCAAAACCTTGCCCAAACTTGATCATATCCCCAGGAGCAAAGCGGGACTGATCAAAGGACAACTGTAACTGATCACCAAACTTAAAAATCAGTCTGCCTTCCATTTCTGCTCTACTGAATTTCCAAGCAACTGAATCCCAACAGATATCCTGAAAACCAAAATTTCTGCCATCAATCCCTCTGTTGTATCTTTTTGAACCCAATTATCATGACATCACCCAATCATTGCACTTTTTCTGGGTTTTCTGACCACTGACTTGAATCACTGACCACCACAACTGTGACTCGAATTTTGATGAAATGATGAAGGAAATTGAAAGATTTTGAAAGTTCACACCACTTGACATTGTTTGGTTGTAAATTTCTTACAACCACAACAATTATGATGTGGGAGAGAATTTGAGATTGAATGTTAGAAAATGTTGAATTTTTATTTGAAAACGATTGGTTTGGAAAACCAAAGTTCATCTTTCTCATTTTTTTTTTTGAAAGTTCATTTGAAAATTCACTTTGATTTGCATTTGCTTGTATTGGAACCATTCAATCCAACATTTGAAAATTGGAGAGGTATACAATACAACATTCATTTTGCAAATGCCATTTAGCCAATATTTAGGATGACTTAATGAAAATCACCAGTTTAGATGAAAAGAGACATCCTCCCCAGCGGAGTCGCCAGAAAATCTGTTGGTGAATTTTTGTATCCTCAAACGGATTGCATACTTTATTATCGAGCACGGCATAAGAATGATGATACATTACCCCGAAGGGTAAAAATACCATTTCCTTATGGTCTCAATAACAAAATTTACAATTTAGAACAGAGATTCCCCCACTCGATGTTTGGTCGAATGGGGTTTATTTATTTCTGGGGTACAAACTAGTGGTTTTCTTTCTTTGGATGTCATTTAAATATTGGCTAAAATTGATTTTTGTTGTTTTAAAATCCATGAAAGTCTTGCTTAAAGGTTTTGGTCCTTAAGGAATTTCAAAGAAAAGTTGATCAACTAAGGATTAGATTTTGGGAATGAAAGCCAAAGGAGATGAAGTAGGGGCACTTGATTCTGAGAGGAAACTCAGAGGTGCCCAAACTATCCTATGTTGGGCTTTACATTTTAACAACCTAATTTTGATTTAAGTTGATATTTTATTAGAAGATTGGGGCTTACATCCCAACAACGCTTGTTGGAGGAATTGCCCGAAGGATGAGGGCTTATAGGGTGATTTGGAATCAACCCGTGCCTCTGACCCTAAGACTAAGGTGAGGACTACCGATAGGTAGTGCCTCGAACCTAGATCTAACGAGTGCAAAGAGGGACTTACAAGCTACCCCTCACAAGAGGCATAGCCCGCCTGACCACTGGATTTATTGTCCCACCTGGAAGGGACTGCCAGCTAAACTCCCCCTAATCGCTTTTAAAACCATGCTGTCCGGTCTCAATGCAAATGTAGAGTGGTAGGGTTGTTTTTATTTAGAAGGTAGGTCTTACAACTTGGCTTTGAGGCCAAGATGCCTAAGTATGTGGGTATGCAAATGCTGACTCACAAAAAGAAAGATTTTGTTATCTAGTCCTTAAGTGAAGGCATTCTACATGTGACACATTTTTGGCTATGCATGTTTATTTACAATTTTGAAAACTTGGCTCCTTGAAGGGAGCCATACAATTTTTCTTACTTGAAAGACATGGAGCCTAATTTGATTTTATTTTTAGATTGCTTACATGTTAAGGGGTAGAAAACTTAGTTTTTTTTTATCCTAAGAGCCTAACGTGATCAAGTCCAGGCCACACCCACAAAAACAAGAGAAGAAACCTAGGAAAGACATGCATTTCTATTGCGCAGCCAATAAACACTTCAACACATGCTTTTGTATATAAATAAAAACAGAAATGTAAATAATGTCCCAGTTATTACAAACATGTTTGGCAGCTGAGTTGCCTGCCATTATACAACCCAGTCAAATTAATTACAGACTCTACTTGTGGGGATCTTCAAGCTTTATCTCCAAAAAGGTACTTTCTCCCTTGATCCTCTTTGCCTTCTAATCCAAACCCCACAAGTTTTACATCCTATTTTTACCAAATATATGATAAAAAAAAGACTCAAATCTGCAAAACAGAATTAGGAGGCAGTTTATATAGCAAGAATATGAACATCCCAAAATTGGCCTAGCACTTAGAGTGCTAAGTACTAGGCCCCTGCTTCTACCCTATTGGCCACATCTTTGAGGGGTTTTAAGCAATACCTATCATGCAAATAGTTTATTATTATTTATGAGCGCCCCCCCTTTTAGATATGGCCACCTGCACAGAAAAGCATTTATATCTCTATACTAACCACTTAAGGGCAAGTGCCCACACGCAGACAATCCAAGGGCAATCAATCCACAATATCAATCACATGCGCATACAAAGAAAAATCCTAATCCTAGCATGCCTAAGGGGTTGTGCATCTAAGTATGTGAGGCTTGTGTAGTATGTCACACTAAAAGTCCTTCTAAAGTTTGGGTCTAAGAAAGGAGTGTCCAACATGTAGCTTTTGGGCCACTTGTTGAGGGAAATTCTCCTTAGCTTTTGAAGCTAAAAAGAAGAGGTAGGAATTCGACATTTAGCTTTTGAGCTAAATGTTGGAGAGTTCTCTTCAGCTTTTGGAGCCAAAGAGAGGAGAAATCTCCTACAACTTTAGAGTTGGAGGAGAATTGGAGAAAATGCAACTTTTGGGTTGCAAATTCATGAAGGTCTTCGGACATTTTGATGTCCAAAGAGAGAATTGCCCCCTTCCAACTTGAGTTTGGAAGGGCAAAGAGAGGAAGGACTTGAATCCTAAGCTTGGGGTGAAGTTACTTGTTGTTTTTGGTTCAACAAGTAAGATAATTTGGGATAGATTTGGATCACTCAATATAGGTTGAGTGAAAATGGGCTTCATACAACTTTTGAGTTGTGGGAAAAGTGAAAGAACCCATGGCTTTGAGCTAAGGTAAGGAATTCCTTAAGACTTTTGGAGTCTATAGGAGTGAAAGAGGATTTGTAACTTTAAGGTTACAAATCAAGAAGGTGGTTCCTTGAATTTTTGTATTCAAGGAGGCGGAATTTCATTTCCTTAATTTGGGTTAAGAGAAATGAAGAGAACTTCGGTGGTTTCCTACAATCTAGATTTGTAGGAAAAGAAGTAGTCCAAGGTGCAATCTAGAGATTGCAAATTGGAGGAATTCCTTTGGACATGTGGTGTCCAAAGAAAAGAAAGGTTTCATCCCTCCAATTTTGGGTTGGAGGAGAAAAGGAGAGGGGATGTGACTTGGAAGTTACAACCCCAAGAGAAATCTTTGAACATTTGATATCCAAAGAAGAAGGGTGCATTCTCAAAATTTGGATTGAGAGAATGAAATAGTTTCCTACAATTCTTGGATTGTAGGAAGGAGAGGGTGCGAAGTTTCCCTACAACTTGTAGGAAAAGGAAATATGAAGTGCAACTTGTAGGTTGCAAATTAAAGAAATCCCTTTTGAACATTTGGTGTTCAAAAGAAAAAAAAAAGGCCCATTCGCTTAATTTAGACCAAGTGAATAGTGGAGGTTTTCTACACTTCTTGTTTGGTAGAAGAAGGGGATGTGCAACTTAGAGGTTGCAACTCATGAATATCCTTGAACATTTGATGTTCAAAGGGGAATGATCATTCTCCCAAATTTGGGCTTAGGAGACAATGAGAAGATCTTCTACAATTCTTAAATTGTAGAAGAGAAAAGCAACAAGCAAATTTTGTATTGCATATTGAAGGGATTCCTTGGACATTGGGTGTCCAAGGAGGAGCGTTCATTTGCTTAATTAGTGACTAAGCATATGATGACAACTAAGATTTGAAACTTAAATCTAAAGGATTACTCATGAGTTTGTGATCCAATAAGCAAATGATTTGATAAGCTTCCCACAACCTTGGGGTTGAAGGAAGAAAATGTAACTTAGAGAGTTACAAAATTTCGTAGAAGACCTATGAATATTTGGTATTCAAAGAGGGGTGACCACCATATGATGATGTTTGATTGGAGCCTTTGGAGATTCCAAATTATCATACATGAGGGAGAGGAGTATTCATTTGTCAATTGTATGTCTTAACAAACGAAGGGAAGGAAGAGATGGGTTGGTTTTATGTTCCAACACAAGGGTTGATAGTTTGGAGTTTGGTTCCAAACTACAAAGATTCATGTGTACGAAGAGCATTTAGAGCCTTGGATAGTCTCTAAATACAACACATGAGTGAATTGTTTGTTGATTAGGTGCTTCAACAAACTAGGTGGGAGGACTTGGAAGTTGGTTCCAAGTTAGGAAGAATTTATGCAATGACATATTTAAAGTTTGAGGAGCTCCAAATATTATTGCATAAGAGATGGAATTTATTGTTTTTTTTTTTTTGGACTACAAATTAAGAGGGTCATCTACCTATAGAGGTTAGGCAAATGAGATAGGCTAGATTTAGGATCCTAAGCCTAAAAGGGAATTCTTTCATTGATTTTGTGTCTCAAAATGAAAGAAAGGGAGAGCTTAGATTTAGGCTCTAAGCTACAAGATTTTCATATAATGATAGGTTGGAATTTTAGAGAATTCCAAATCATTATGTATGAAGGGAAACATTTATTCGCTAACTTTGTGTCATTAGCAAATGAAATGAGGGAACTAGGGTTTGATCCCAAAATCCACTAGCGCTCTTTAATTTCTTTAGAGGTGATTTAGAGAGCATCAAGCAAGAGAACCATTTGTTTGTTTTCTTGTTTCAACCAATGGAAGGACGAGGACCTAGAATTTGATTTTTTTTAAGTTGGAAGACTCATGTGATGGTACACCAGAAAGTTTGAGGGACTTCAATTCACTTCACATGAGAGGATGCTTGTTGGTTTTTTTTTTTTTTTGTTCCAACAAGAGATGTAAGAAAACTTGGATTTTGGCTCCAAGTTTCTAAAGCTTGTAACATGATGCATTAAGGATTTTTAGGGAAATTCATAATGCAAGGCATGACAAAGGTTGATGATAACTCCTAAGATATGCTAGGAGTCAAATGATAAAACATTTGGAGCATTGAGGGTGCTCCAAAAGTCATACAATGATATGTATTTGGGGCCTTGAGAAGGTTCCAATCACCATGCACTTGGAGAGATAGGTGAATGCTTGTAGAATTTGTATCTACAAGCAAATAGAGTTGAACTTAGGATTTTTGGGATCCTAGGTTAAGATTTGCTCATGCAAAGGAAAATGGATGCTTTGAGATGCTCCGAATTTTCATACATGAGGAAGGGAAGACTACTAGAGAGCTTCCAACTCAATGAAAAGATTCCCAAATCAATTTTGGCATGATTTGGGTGGAAAGATTGGTCCTACAATTTGAAATTGGAAGACAACCTAAAATATTATCAAAGCTCTACAAGAAGGTGGTTTTCCCTAAATCGTACCTAATATGATTCGAAAATTTGAGAGCTTGTATTTTGCCATATTATCTTGCAAATTAAGAAAAATGAGCTTAAATAATCCTTTAATATGATGGAGCATTAATCATGGGCCTTTGAGGTCCACGAAATCCTTCAAATCGAATCTACCAATATTTAGGATTAAATGAGCGTATTTATAAAAGTTTGCAAACTAATAGACCCATTAATTTAAGCAATAAACACATCACCTATGGCTTGAATCTTAATGGAGTGGGAAACATGCATTTGAAAATCTTAAGGGATCAAATCACTTTTGTCGTGATTTGATCCATTAAGGACGTAATGATGAGTTTCCCAAGCTTTGAAAGACTTGCATAACAAAAGTAACTAGCCATAAACTTTTTATCACAAGCTATACAACATATCCAAAAGATAGGTTACTCAAACACTTGTTCTAGGATTTTTTGAAGTGAAACTTTGAGGTCCACATTAAATCCTACACCAAGTTATCACAAATATTTTGAATATGTTATAGGGCTTATGACAAACTTCACAAGCCCCACCAAATTTCTAAATCATGTATTTACTTCGCGCATGACACTAATGTTGTATAAGTATATGTAAACAATGTGAGGTTTGAGTGGATATGCAAGCTACACACTCAATTTGGCTACGAAAAGTAACATGCCCTAAAGTTTGGATGTAGGCGAAGGTGTAAAGCTTAATATGATGCACAACATACATTCGAGAGATGTCGGATAACAACCCGACGCCTCTACGCGTGTCAAAATCCTCTCCGGACTCTCACATAAGAGTCAACCAATAGAAATCACCAAATTTCCATAATCTTTGCGAAGGGGACAACCAACGAATGGGTTTTTGGGGACCAAAAAATAAAGTTTCTAAGGACCTATGTCTTTGGATCGTCAACCACATTGCATTTGGCCTTGGGAGCCTTAAGGTTTCGCCTAAGTTTTAGTGGTATACCTTCCCCGGGTTGTCCAAGCGCTCCTATCCAAGTTCCAAGCTTTGTCCAAGCTCCGCTCCAAGCTCCAAGTCGCTGTCCAAGGTATTCCGGACGTCGCCGCTGCTGTCCAAGCTACTCCGGAGGGTGGATTTGCTGTCCAAAGCACTCCCGACAGCAGTTTTCAGCGTTTGACAGCTCTCGGAAGCTGTATGGCTGCTGTTTTCACGCTCCAAACAGCAGATTTTGCTGTTCGACAGTCTCCCGGAGCTAATTTCGTCGTCGAGAAGTCGCCGGAGTTGAAAGAGAAGGGAGGAGAAGCCTTCCTTTGCTGTTTGGAAGATTTAGAAGCCCTCCCTTGCTGTTTGGAAGTCTCCAATAGCTTTCTTGACCACTACGAGCTCGCCGGAGTTGAGGAAGGAAGGTGTAAATACTTCCTGAAGCTTGAGATCTCGGAAGCTCCGGCGGATGAGAGGGACGGAGCTCCTGCTTGGTCCGGCCGACCGTCCAGGTGGAGTCAGAATGGGGTTCCGCACGCGAGAGGGAGGCCGGTCGGGACTTCCGCACGCGAGAGGGAGGCCGGTCGGGGCTTCCGCCTGGTGGAGTCGCACGAAGGAGGGGATTCGCCTTTGCTCTCTCGCTCGCTCTCTCTGTGTGTCGGGACGGGCGAAGGAACAGAACAGGGGAGCCGAATGAGGCTCCCCACTCGTTTTGTCTACTTAGGGGCGCCAGCACAGAGCCGAACGACGCCCCCGTTCCGTCCCATCGGACAGCCTCGTTGCGAGAAACGAGAGAAAAATCTACTCGAGTAGATTTGGCTGCCACTTGAAATGAAATTGAGTGGGATTTGGAGCTCAATCTCAGCCCTAGATCTCAAAGGGATGGCTTGAAAGTCAAATTCAGCCTAAATTAACAAATTAAGGTTGAAATTGAGCTCGGATTGAACCCGACTTGGGTCGATTTGGGTTCGATCGAGTCAATTTCGTGAAATTGAGCTCGAATCGGCGCCGGGTTGTGTCGAATTGTGTCGAGTTGAACTCGCCGACACTCGACGGGGTTTGATTGATTTGATTTGATTTAAATTAAATTAAATTGATTTAATTTAACTAAATCGGGGTTCGATTTGAGTCAATTTCGTCTCGACGACATTCGATTGGGTCGATCGAGCACGATCGAGTCTAGTCGGGCTCGATACGAAAAAGTACGTCAACAGAGATATGTAAAATGATGGCTATGTCGGTCGTCTACCCCATCTACTGCAACCGTAAACCAGAATTAAGTGTAAACCACTCTAATAAATTTTCAACGACAGTCCTCTATGCTTCCTCTGACCTCTCCGCCTCATTTCAAAATCAATCCGTCCACTCATTTTTATTATATATAATATTGTTGTATGTTCAGAGGAAACAAATAAAATTTCCCCTTTCTAAAATTTGATTTATTCTTCTTCTTCTCAGCTCTCTATTTCTCTTCTTTCTCTTTTGTTCCTTTTGAATAGATTTGATGAATAAGAATCAAGAAGAAGTTATTGGTGTCCCTTTCTCAGTATCACAAAGAGTAGAGAGACCTCATCGGCAACAGTTTGTTCGTTCATCTCTGAGTAATTAAGAAATTAATCTCTCTTCTATTCTCTAATCATCTTTTTTGTTTGAAATTAAGCAGGATTAGGATAGTTTAGTTGCGCGTTAACACTAATGCACTTTTCTTATAGATTGTAGATTTAGCATTTTTTTGTTTAATTACACTCTGAGTAATTAATCTTCTTTTGCTCTTTTGTAATCATCTTTTTTGCTTGAAATTAAAGAGGATTAGAATGGTTTAATCATGTCTTAATACTAATATGCCCTTCTTATGGATTACATTTAGCTATTTGTTTAATTACTCTCTGAGTGATTAAGGGATTAATATCCTTTTCTTGTTCTAAACTATGTTATTGTTTAAAATTAATTGGCAGGATTGGAATTTATTGTTATCAAATCATTGCTACACCTAATGGCCTTCTAAATAAGGATTTAATTTGATGAAGCTACAGAACCCAACTGCTATTAAATTTTGTCATAACTTCTTCTCATTAACTCCTTTCATCTTTTCTGTAATCATCTTTTGATTGAAATTTTGTTTAAAACGTGCTTTGACAGATGCTGTAATGGAGCACAGCATAATCTATGACATATGAAAGTCTATGAGATGCAACTCGGTAGCTGCCATGATGAGTGCAGAGCGTTTCATCAAGAGAGTTTTTAGGACACTATAGATTCTATCGCCGATGTAATTAGCATCATGCATGTGCGAAAGGTTGTACTAAAGCTATGGAGTGAAGAAGAAGAATGACAGAGTTGATAGTTAGCCAGAGAAAGAGACCAGAGCTGAACTTTTGTATTTGCATTCATCAAAAAGCTATTACAACCAAGTAAAGTAAAGAAAGGGCCAACATGCCCTTAAGCAAGAAAGGGAGAACTACTATTGTCCTCAAGAATATCAAAAAATTCTTGAGGAATACAACTATTAAAACTATCTCCTATATCCCAAACAAAAGTATCCTCTATTGCTCTTTGAGCACAACAATGAGCAGACCTCCTATATGTATGCACAAATAACACCTATTTTAACAACTTCATCAAACTCCATTTATCCCATTCTTCCTGCTGCTGCTTCCACAATTCCCTATACTTGAAATTCTGCATATACTCAATCACAGAGGCAGCATCCCTCTCCACAACAACTCCTTTGAGTTCAAACATCCAATTCATAAGTAACTTATCTATTTAATGAAAAGCCATCATCTCCACCTGTGTACTATCCCAATGGCATATGCTCCAACCAGCTGCAATAATCAACTTACCAAAGCTATCACGAATAACAATCCCAATTCCCCCTACATTGGATCTAAGAAGAGCTCCATCCAGAGAGAAAGAGACCAGAGAGAGGTGAAGGAGATGCAACGGGGCGTTGGCTGTTCAGACATAAGAAGGGAGAGAGAGCGGATGCAAAAAATAGATATAAGGGAGAGATAAGCGTGAGATTTAAGTTTTATATTTTACTTTTCATGTGGTGTCAATCATTATTCTTTCATAGCTTTCAATGTTCTTAAATTTCTTTAAAAAAATCTTTTTTGATATTATTAGTTGGAGTGGATTTTATATTTTTTATGGCTTTCATAAAAGGGACCAAATTTGGCCGAAACTAAAGCTGGTGAGCTGCAAATTTTGAACTTCTGTGTGCTCCTTTGTGCATCACATCCAAGATTTGCAATAGAAAACTCTAGATCCAAAGATATCCTGCGTCACTAGAGTTTCAAGAAAGAAATCCCCGTACTCCCATATATTTCATCTTTTCTACCTCTTCCAGTTACATTTATGATTGAACAATGGCACAATGGCAGCTAATAGAACAAATTTGCTGTTAAATCAAATGTAGTCAATGGTAATATGCGGAAAAATAAGAATATTTTATCCTTTAGTACCTCTGCTCTCATTCTGAAAATATTAGCAACGTCTGGATTTGCAATCATGTCAACATACCTGAATATAAGAAAAAGCACATGTACATGACAATCCTAAAAGAATTTATTTACCACTTTGAGATTCTTGGTGAATGGAAAATAATAAAAATAAAAAAGATTCAGAGGAATAAATTTTCTGGATGACCACCTCTCTTTAAATGATTGCCGTATATTTGAAATCACTTTTAAAATATAAGAACTCAAAATAATGTGAAAGTAACGGAACTATTGCAGCTAGAGTGCGTATCTATACAGATAACAAAAATGAAAAAACCTGATGCAGAACTATCAACATCATCATCGCCATAATCTGTATTGTCTTTTAGCATCTTTGTTTACATTATCTAATATTCCAGGGTATGAATAGCTTTTATCTATGGTATTATGTTTATCCAGTTCTCGGATCATAATGGTATTCTTCTTTTTCATCATAATTAAGTAATTAATTAATTTACTCATTAGCCTAAAAAGTTGTATGAGCTTTTAACGGATAACTTTAATCATGCATTAATGAAAGCATGGCTGCTTCCTATTTAATTCGCTCTTCTCAGGATTCCTCTTAACCAATCTATTTCTCTCTCCTCAAGTTCCCTCTCCTCCAGCACCCTCTCTCTACCACTTGATCTCTTGCTCCACTCTCTAGTCCTCAGCAACAACAAGAGATAAAGTGTTGACTACACTGCCCTACTTTATCAGGAAGATGACTACAAAAAAAAATAACAAGCCTTTTATCCCACTACGTGGGGCCAGCTACATGAATATGTTTTCTTCATTATGCTCTATTAAGAATCAAATTCTCATTTATGTCTAATAAAAAAAGTTCATTTCTAATACTTTATAAGCAAGCTTTTTTAGGTCTACCTCTACTTTATATGTCGGATCTAATATATCTACTCTCCTAATTGAGTCATCGGAAAGCAAACATTTTAAGTGAAGGAATATAACTGCAACAACATAAAATAAAATAAAGATGACAGAACAATCGAAAAAACAAAGGTAGTTGGCTTTTAACGCAATTACAACAAATGGATTTTTTACAAAATAATGTCGTAACAATAGGTTTTTATCATATAAGGCCAGTCATACTTCAGGATTGAAAAAGCATAAGCTGGGATGCTCCAAAGCAATCCAGGAAGCTTAAACTTCAAAGAAAAAAAAAATAATGATTCATATTTGTGCGTATGATAATAAAATTCTGCAGGAATTGGTTTCTCACAACAGCAGCATTATCATCATCACCATCATAACTAGCCTTAACATAAATAAATAAAAAATAAAAAAAAAATTCATCATCACCATCATAACTAGCTTTAACATAACTATTTTTGGTTGACTATATGAATGCTCATCCTCCCTTCATTCCTGGCAAAAATTTGATCCAGACTGAGAAGGTTGTGAAGGATTATGTGAGCCAGCGGTTTGTATATATGACAAGTAACATAACTATATGGTGATTGCAACCTGCTTTAGGACTCCTAATGATGTTTGAGAAGACAAAGCAAGTGGCGACATGAAAAGCAGGAAGTTGTTTACCAATATCCAACATTACATGCAATTCTCTCAGGTAAATTCCCCTGCCTAGGCCTCATAAAATGAACTAGGAGAATAGCAAATCATAACCCTGATGATCTTGATATAAAAATCATGAACAGTTCTTGCATACATACCTCTATCTCGTACAATTCAGAGTTAGGTTCTCCATTAATAGAATCAGATGGAAATTTTGCAAAGTTATAAAAAATGAAAAATTAGCAAATCAGTGTGTCAGACTTTTACATCTGCAGTACTATATTACACCCTCAAAGGCCCGAATGTTGCAAAACTCTAAGAAAATAAAATAAATAACTCAATCACATCATATGCAAATATCTCATCGTTATTTCATCAGGCAAAACTCAAAAAATATAAAATAAAGGAGCTATCATAAGAAAAGTGGTGAAAAGAAAGTAACCTCTGACGGTAACGTTTATCCACATCAGCTAAGCCATGATACTTGTCAGGAAGGGGAAGCAAGGACTTCGTAAGAAGTTTGGCAAATTTCACGAAAACAGAAAGTTCCCCTGCAATACCGAAACTGAGCATTGTCCGATGTAGCCGCATAATTACCATGGAAATAACTTGATTTATTATCTCACATTTAACGTGATTGTATTCCCGCATTAAGAATAAATGAAAAAATAATCCTGACGTGAAATAATAAAATACCATTTTTCATATAAAAAAGGCTAGACTTTCGGATAGAGATAATGAATAATATTTTCAAAAAACTTCGGAAAAAAAAAATGAATATCTAACCGAAGTAGCTCTGATCATATCTCACCCTTATCTGTCTTCTTTATAGAGCCACATGCTCCCAAAATATCACCGATGTCAATATAAGCCTTTATCAGCTCGAACTGATCCTCTGGAAGGCTTCCTTTCTCAAAGTAGAGCTACAAATGTCACAAATAGTGTAAGAGAGGCATATCCCACCATATGTTTGTGCATAGTATGTGAAATTTACAAGTGGGGTGGAAATAAGAATGGTAATATGGTTTAAGCATAAAACTTGAAAGGATAGATAAATTATGAAATTATGATATTATATTGGTGTAACAAATGTTAAAGAAAAGATGGTGAGGAATACAATTAGATGGCCTTGACTTATATGAAAGATAAAAGATATACTAATAAGAGTAGAAGAAACTAATAAGAGAGGATTAACAAGAAAGGAGTAGATTAAACATAACATGCCATAAATTTTGGGAAAATTACGTAAAATAAAATTATTGTCCCACGCGACATTTAACTAAAAGAAATTTATGCAAAGGATAACTATGCATAGTTGCAATTTCCCTGCACATTTTAATCATAGATGAGGCACAAACCAAGAACTTCACAACCTTGATAATCATGTCTCTGGGGACCGAATCTATTGATCAGCTAGACAAGTTGAGCAAACCATGATGACTTGATCTGAATTATTGTGTCAGCTTCAGACAAATTAGAAGGGACAACTTCAATTTTTGACATGTGATAAAGTATAGGTATTTTTGGTGACATATAAGGCTACTTTGCATGGTCAATGTGGAAGCTGGTTTGCTCATTAAACATCATACACTTAAACCAGAGAAGCGCCTAGAAATTGGAATCAATACAAAAACAATAAGATATCTAAAAGCATGATAAGAAGCTTGTTCTCATATATTGAAGAATGATAAACGTTTAAACAAGCAACTAGGACATGCTAGCTAGGACAACCGTGATGTTCAGCCTATATAATGACATCAACTTCGGATCAACTCTAGTAACACATTTGGGTTGGCTTGTGGCCTTATAAGTTACCAATGCCACCATAGGTACCTTGCAGCAAGTTTTGCTCTCTAAATCAAGTCCGTCAATCAAAGTCTTCAGTTCAACATAATTTAAAGAGTGATCTTGGAGTCCATGCTTCTCAGAAAGGCTCTTAGATTCCTTTTTTTTTTTTTTTTTTTTAGGTTGAGCACATTGAGGCCTCAACCTAACTAATCCCACAAAGTTTAGTTACAAGAAAATTAAATTGGGATTTTGAGGAATTTAAAATTAAATTGGCATTAATTTAAACCTAGATTAAGATTGATCATGTGCGAATTTAATCTAATAATAAAATTATGAGGAACTTAATTTAGATAAATTTGGCTTGAACAAAATTTCTCTTTTCAATATAAATCTTATGAGGAAAAGTTGGATGTTTGATTCCTAAAAGCATGGTGCAATTGTGCTACTTGATTCAAATGAAAAGTAATCTCCATGTTTCAGTGAGGCAGGGTGATCGCTACGAGTGAGTTTAGGGAAGCTTATTCACTGCTTTACTTTTTATATCATAACCACAACTCCATTGAACAACTACTTTTTTATTACTTTCTTGCTATTTTATAGAAATTTTTATAGTAAGAAGCTATTTTTCACAACTAGTTCTATTAATATTAAATGTGGCACCTGTAAGAAATTAATGTAAATTTTTTTGCAAAAAAGAATATATTCATAACACCCACAATAGTTTCAAAAAAAATAAAACTGTTTTTCTCACAACTTCACAACCATCTTTATAAGAAGCTAAAATCTCCCCAACTGAATCCTAAGGCAAAACCATTAATATAGCTTGATCATCTTTCATAATGATGAAGAAATGTCATTATTTCATATGTGCATCCAAAGCCTGCTAATTTTATGTAGAAATGTACAAGCATGTAAAAGATTTTCGGTGGCTAGACCTTGCTAGAGGGCAAGTGATAAGTGAATAGTCCTCAAGAACCATTGACTGTTCTCGTGAGGAGCAACTCCACTCCGGGTATTCTGTCAAATTAGATCTAGACAACCCATTTAGATCCTCAAGGTACTAGTTCACCTGCTACCCAACAACTACCTGTTGAATGCCTAAAAAGGCATATGCAAGCATACAAATATGAAACCTTTGCTTGACTCTAATTTTGAGGTAAACAATTGGTTTTTATTTTTTTGTATTCTGGTAATTTTACACATTTTCTATTTCTTCAAAATAATTTGTTGTTGTTTGGTTTAGTTCTCTTGATTTTGGTCAAAAATTGCGCCAAAAACCTAATTTTGTGAAAACTAATTTGTGTGCATGCTGGTTTTTTTATTTCCATATTCATGCTGACATTTTTGAATATTTATGATTATTTCATTATCAATTGAGCTTAAAGACAGTTATTATTTAATTTCATTTTAAAAAATTGAATTGTTAAATAAATTGATTACTTGTAATCTATGAATATAAATTTTTTCTTTACAATAAAGCATACTGCACACCATAGTAACTGCATTAGAAAAATATAATCTTGAGTTGTCTGCATCACATACTTAGGTATGCAATATTATCCTCCTAAGATTCACAAGAGTTCCAAGTGGTGGATAATATATTAAGCCAACAATTTAATAAAAAATAAAGTTGGGAATATCGAAAATTTGAAATATAAAACATTTAAACAAGAAAGGAAATAACTTCATAGTCATAATGGCCATGTAGTAGAAAATTATTCCTAGTTCAAAGAATTATAGCCCGAAAGAAGATTTTCCCAATTGAGGTGGATCACAGGGCTTGCACTATCATGACAAAATGGATCGCTCATGCCACCCCGAAAAAAGGGGTAACATTCATCACATGGTTCAAATCAAAACACAAGATAATCATAACCCTAAATAAGCCTTAATTTTATTCATGTTGTTCCAAATAAGTAAAAATTTTAAAAATCAACACCCTCACTCACTGATGGAAATCAATTTTGTTTAGAGAATGGCATTTATTCATGAATCATCGTGTTACATTTCAACAATAAAATAAGAATCACATCAGTTAAAAAAATTAATGCCCAAAACAGAAATTCAATTGAGGGGCCACTATAACATAAATAAGGGTTTTAGAAACTGAAATGAATTGATTTCAAAATTGCGGCACCTTATAAAATACTGCTACACTTTTGAGACCCAAATGTAAGAATTGACCATGTAGGTAGATAGGTTGGGTTATGAATGTTAGTTTATGTATATTGAAATCATATTTAGTAAGCCAAGGTCAGTCAATTTAACCAAAAAAAAAAATGTTCTTGAAAGATTAATGTAGCACCAACTTATGAATCAGCTTATGCTCGTCATTTGGAATTTTAACATATAAAATAACAAAAATGGTCGCTTTCCAGATAGGTTTGTTTAAAGACAAGTACACTCAATCCTACGTTTTCTAGGTTTTGGGCAACGACGAAGCAAAACCCTACGTTTACTAGCTTAGGCAAAGGTGAAGCTCGGCTCCTTGAGAATCGTCATCACCTACAAGGAGAGGGGATTAGAGAGTTAATTGAAAAGGGGAAGAATGTCCACCTTTGTCAAAATCCAGAAACAAGTCATTGAGAGGATGAGGTCATTCTTCGTAGCTTTCTTTGAAGGTTTACTTGGAGAGAAAGAAATTTCTCCCACGTGTTGAAGTGCTGAAGGAAATGATCCTCGGCTTGCCTTGAAGAATCCCCTTGACAAAAAGAAGTTTCTCTCAAGAATTCAAATGAATGGAAGGTTGGGAAGTGGCCAACCAAAGCAAGAAGCTTGAAGAAGAATTAGGTTCAGATCTTTGGTTAGAGGGATGGAGGGAATTCAAACAATTATTTCCCCAATGAATCCTTTAAGTTTGGAAAGGATTTGGGTGTATTTAGGTAAGGGTGGGAGCGGCTAAGAGAGAGAGGGGAAGAGAATTTGAAATCCTTCCAAAGGGGAAGAGCTTTAAGTTGGAAATTAATTAGAAGGCGGGGACCCATTAAGGGGGCCAGCGACATGTAAAAAGAGAGGGAGAGGTTTGGGAAATAAATTCAAGCCTTCTTAATTGGGATTATTAAATTAGAAAAGGCTTAATTAATTCCCAAATAATTTTAAAATCTAAAGGGCTGAAATTTGGAAACTTTCCTAAATTAGGATTGGTATTTTAGGTAACAATTTAAAATTCATTTATTGAATTTGTTAATTAATTGAGTTACCTAAAATATTTAAATCCAATTAGGAAGGTTGTAATTGTAAGAATTAATGGAGAACCCAAAGGGGGCCGGCAGCTATGAATTTGGAAGAGAAATTAAGGAAGCTATTAATGCGTCCTTAAGTCATGGACTTAAATTTAGGATGAAATATTTCATCATAAATTAACTTTAATTCAATAGGCAAGGATTTGGAAAGTTTTCTCAAATAGGAGTGATATTTTAGGTAACTTTTCAAATTAAAATAATTTGAATTTGATAAGTTAATGAGTTACCTAAATTAATCAACACAATTAGGAAAGGAATCAATGTAAGCAAGGATGGAGGGAAAAAGCTAAGGGGGAAGGGGGCAGCTTGGGCTTGGGTTCGGTTGGATGAAGTGCCGGCGGTGGGGTGGGGTTTGGATAAGCGGGTCGGTCATTGTAGTGGGGGAAGGAGGGTGGTGGCTTGAGGTGGTGGTGGTGGGAGATGTTGGCCGACGGCAAGGTGGGGTGGCTAGGAGATCCGACGACTAAGAGAAAGAGAGATTGAAAGAAAAGAACGATAAAACAAACCACGAACACGGCCATCTCCAAGGTTGGTGGGTGATCCATTTTTCCTCTCCTAGGGATCTCGCTCTCTCTCCAAGCACTCTCAAGATCTCTCAAGAACTCAAGCAATAGCACAAAATTTTTTTATCATTTCATTCATTAACTTTAGAAGAAAGGCATGAGGGCAATAAATAGCCTAGTACAAAATGACTCAAAGATAAAAGATGACTTTGCCCTTAGGGCTTACATACGACTTCCCTTAAGCAAGGGGTAAAATGGGAAAAACAATTACAACATAAATAACATAATTAAACAAATACATGAAATAAATCAAAACACATCGACTCGGTCGTAGCCGTAGATCGACGGCCACGCCTCAGATATACTTTTCATGCTCTGATGTCCTTATCATTCTCCCGGGGTGGGAGAAAGCTCGACTCCGTCGAGTAAGCTTCTTTGGTGCTCTCGTGGATCTCCCATACGTCGGGGTCAATCTGCTGCAGCTCCTCACGATCCAGCCATGTATCCTCTGACTCGAGCTTTCCTTTCCACCTGATCAAGTACCTCCGTCGTCGACCTTCCCTTGTGGAGATGATGTCATCAATTAGAATCGAGTCCACCTTTTCTGCCATAGGTGATTGGGGAATATTTGGTAGTGGATGTAGGCTTGGGTTCTCAGACGGTGAGGTCACACAAGGCTGTTGTATGAGTGGATTTGGTGGGTTGAATTCAAGACTTCGTATGCAACTAGATGTTTTATGTTAAAGGAGGGATTGATGTTGAATTCTGCAGGAAAATCTATTACATAAGCATTATCAGTGATTTTTTTATATAATTTGAATGGTCCAGCACTCTTAGCATGCAGCTTCTTAACTGTTCCCTGCGGGAACTGTTCCGGACGAATCCATACAATCACGGAGTCACCAACCTCAAAAGTTCTAAATTTTCATTTCATATCAGCATATAATTTATAATCATTATTGCTCATTTCAATTTGTCGTGCAATTTCTTTATGAAATTCATGCATATGTGATGCAAATGATGATGCAGACTCAGAAATCCTATACCTATAGCACATGGGTATAAGGTCTAATGATTGTCTAGATATGAACCCGTAAATAATTTCAGAAGGACTTAAACCAGTGGGACGAGTCACTGACACAGGGTAGACGAGCTCGACAGTGGGGGTTTAGATAGAGATGCTCCTAGGACTAAATCTAAAACATGTTGGATGTCTCTAATCGGAAGCAATTGATTGGGAGGATCGTCAGGGAAGACACCAACAGGTTTACTAAGTATGGGCGGAATCTCTTGAGGGACTGCTTTGTTAGACTTAGTGGAAGTCTCACGACCAACTAAGGCATGCAAGGGTGTGCTTGGGCTATGGCAGCTATTAGGTTCAGTCCCTTCTTGGATTTGATAGGGTTGGATTCAGGATCATTCGTAACTCGGGGTTGTGATGGCAAAAGCTTGATCTTTTGGTCTTTATGTTCAAACACGCAGGTGTTTGAACGACCATAAATGTGGACATCATTGTCAAATAGCCAAGGACGGCCCAGAAGGATTTGTCCAACATTCATAATCAACACATCATACCAAGCATTCTCCTTATAGCCAGCAAAGGAGATGGGTATGAAGCTTCGTTCCTTTACCTCCAAGGCAGTGGTGTTGACTCAAGCTACCTTATAGGGGTTGGGGTGGGGAACAAAAGACAGGTCAAGCTTAGACATCATGCTAGATGAGACAGCATTGATGCAGCTGCCACTATCCACGACGATCTTACAGTTCTTATCCTTGATTTTGGTGTAGGTGTGAAAGATCGTAGTCCTATGCCAGTCGTCGGTGGAAACAGGTTGTGACAGTGCACATCTCACCACGCAAGGTGGGAGAAGTGTCAATTTTCTGAATGTCCTGGATGACAGCAGTGTCGTCATCCTCCTCAAATAATTCACCATCGTTGTCCACTTGGTGAATCTGATTGATTTCGGGCTCGAATTCTACTTCAGTGATCTCTTCGATAATTGTGACTTTATAGGGACTATAACACTGCGAGGCGATATGCCCATACCCCTAACCATTGTTTTAAATTGCGCAATATGAGGCTCACCTTGAGACCCACCTCAGCACAATTCTAGTGAAAAACGTCTCAAGGCTTACGCCTCTAGCTTTTTTATGAGGCTTGCACCTCAGCTTCGCTGAGGCCCGCCTTGAGGCACACCTCGCCTCACTAGCGTGAGGCTTATGCCTCAACTTATTTGTATATATTTTTTGCTAAAGCTAATATAAATCATGCCTTCATGCACATTCGAGCGCAACAACTGCTTCTAGATTGCCTCTACCTTTAACTTGCAGCCTTCGCCGCAACCAACACCATCGTAGCCATCACTGACAATCACTTGAAAGCTGTATACTACCACCCTAAAAATTTTGGAGCATTAATATCATAGTAATGTTGATGAAAATATTTCTAAAAGATAAACATGATTGAAATAAATAAAAAAATATATATTGGGAGGCATTCGACTCTACCGAATGAAACAGGGGATAGACCAATTTGTTATGGCGACACTCAAATAAAGACCACCTCAGTGATGACAGTGCATATGATTCCTAAGTTGCCAACTATTTTAGCTTTCATCATAAATTAAATATAAATGAGTAGAGAATTGATAAAGAAGAAATTTGGAGTTAAACTTGATGTTATATAATACTTTTATGCAATTTTTATATTTAATATTATTTTTCTCTTATAATATTTGAATTTTAATTCTATTTCACGTAGTTTATCACTTGTCATTTTATATTTTGTGCAATTTTTTTATTTCATTTGCATGTCAATTTGTTAATTTATAATTCAATAGGAAGTTAATATGTCATTATTTAACATATTATTTAGTTATTATATAAAATTTTTTTTTTATATTTATTATCACTTTACGCATTTTTTTTATTTTGAGGCTTATGCCTCGGAACGCCTTGAGGCTTACGCCTTACCTCATGAACAAAAAATGCTTCAATACCCAATTGCACAATTTTGAACATTGCCCCTGACATCTAAAACACTTGGTCCCGGGATTGGACCGAGGGGTATTCGGAGTGTGAGGTTTACTTCCAACATTAGGACGGGGAGTGAAGGAACCAGGTGAGGGTCGGGTAGTGCTCCCTGGGGTTTGCTGGGTCGTGGGGGTGTGAGGGGTGGAACTACCATAAGGTTTGTAGGACCTAGAGTCATGTGAATGGCTCGGGTGCTGGGAACGGGTCTCCTCTAAATCAAGCACTAGACTGTAGGCATTCTTCAAGGTAGTGACATTCCGGGAAAACAACTCGTTGCGAAGATCCTCTTGCAACCCGGTACAAAACATAGACAAAATCTGCGCGAGGGTGGTAGAGGTCTCCCCTTTACAGCGAATCAGGTAATCGTCGAAGGAGGCGATGTACTCCTTGGCTAATTTGTTGCCCTGGGTCAGCCTATTCCACCTATCCAACAAATTAGGGAAGTATGAGGGAGGCAAGTACTTCTGCTTAAGTTTGCGCTTCATAGATGACCAATCAGTGATGGGGTAATCGTTCTTGGCTTCTCTAAGGCTCTCTAAGTTCGCCCAAAACTGACTCGCCCTACCCGTGAGCTTCATCTCTGCAAAACTAACCTTCCTATCCTCTGAGATATTATACCACTTAAAGAAATTGTCCATACTTTTAACCCAGTCCAGGAAGAGTTGGGGATCAACAGTGCCATCAAAGGTAGGAGTGTTAACTTTAATGTTGTGGGCTCCGAAAATTCGGCCCCGGCCTCCGCTCGCTTTTCTTATTCGGCGAGGGAGTTTTAACTGAATAAGTTCCGAGATAAATTTTGGAAGGCAGATGGGTTTGTAGATAAGACACTACCCAGAGATTTCGCCCTCATTTTGTGAGGACTTTATGATCTGAGTTCTGGTTTCCTATAGGCGCAAGCCCCTATAGTTAATTACCCCTCCCGATCATGAGAGAGAACTTTCGATTAAGGCTAGTCGTCAATCAGATACGTATAGAGAATACATGTTATCTGGCATATAGTAGCAGCAATGGTTTGGGATTGGAAAGATTGGATATTGGTAGAATTTGGATTTGAAAATTGGATTTGGATTGAAGGATTTGGAATTGATATTTAAAATAGGAAATTTCACCACCTAGCACTTAAAGCAGATGGTGGGGGAATGGATGATGGACCCGATCAAGATCCCATGGTTCCGTCATCCCGGGCCATCGTGGTCCCTGGTCTACTTAGTCAGAGGAGGTAGTCGACCCAACCTGACAGAAGGATCCTTGTCGGCAGCCATGGGTTGCTTCGTCCAAGGGGACCTTGTAGACCGGGGTTGGATGTTTGTCTAAGGGGACAAATTTGAATCCACCTTAGCTAACAGAGGGCTTTATGCCCTGTCAATTATATCCTATTGATTCATATCTCAAGGATTTAACGCCATTAAGGAGCGTATTGGCTCTGGCCATAACCGCTATCTGTGGTGCCATTTGGCGGCAAAACCACTCGGTTCAGAGGGCCCCGGGTCATAACCGTTTACCTGCAGTGCCATTTGGCGGCGAAACTGCCGGTTAGAGGACACGTACCACGTCCTTACTGGCAAGAGATTGTTTGAGAATGGATCCTAGTGATATTTTCGACTAGGCATTTCGCTCTTTGTGAGCTAGAGTTTATTTGAATTTGTCCACCCCGACAGACTATTGCGGAGGGTGGATGGATTTTTGCTTTAAGTACGGATGGATGATTTCAATTTTGAATATTTTTGGGATTTTGATGATTTTCTGGATTTTTGGATTTTTTGTGGAGTTTTATGGAATTTTAGGATTTTTGTGGGTATTTGGGTGGAGCTTTGAATTATTTGGGATTAAAACTTTGGATATTTGGGAGATATTTGAAAATATTTGGGGAACCCCTCCGGTTGAGATAAACATTCAACACGGCCGTCATCGGGGTGTTCGGGGGCATTCCCTTTATGGATTGAACCTTGTCAACTCTATCGGGTTGTCGACAGAGGATCGGGTTTCGTAGGCTTTGTACCCTTGAAAGTGAATTCTTTTGATTTTAGGCATTGAAGGCCTAAAATGAATGTATTAAAATAAATATTCTGGTCGCCACGGCCACATATTTATTTGTTGGTTCGAACCTTATCGACTCCTATTAATCCGTATAGGAGGATCGGGTTCGAGCCTGAATTCACTTGTCAACCCGCGCAGCATCCCGAGACGTCACGTGTGTACCAATAACACGCTCGCCGGGGCCCATGCGGGTTTTGTAATTATTTTTACCCCTTTTAGTGTACCTATGTGTATACAATTTATAGTGCACGTGCGGGGGGTATTTTTGGAATATTTATAGACGCCCTCTGTCTGCTTGTACGGATGTTGCAGATCCGGTGGCGTGGCGTAGCAGCTTCTGGATAGAGTTGTTCGCTGCTTCTTACAGGTAGACTGTCGTGCACTATTTGTTGATTTTCGTAGGCGGGTCATAGTGCACTAACGAGCCTCCTGTTTTACATTTGCAATGTAGTCATTTAATATTTTGCTATGGACAATAGATGTGGTGTACGACGGGTCTCCCACAATGACTCGTAGAATCTTGCATTTGATACAATCATTTCGTATTTTGTTTGTAAACAGTATATTGAGTATAGAACAGATCTCCTACAATAGTTCGTAGGAGCTTACATTCGCTGTGATATTCTCCCTTGTAAGTAGAAGATTTATTAAGCCTTTGATATATCTT
This sequence comes from Dendrobium nobile, assembly GCA_022539455.1. Classification (NCBI taxonomy): domain Eukaryota; kingdom Viridiplantae; phylum Streptophyta; class Magnoliopsida; order Asparagales; family Orchidaceae; genus Dendrobium; species Dendrobium nobile. Next base: position 16,792,526 of record CM039724.1, on the reverse strand, counting down.
CCATCGTAGCTTGTTGATAGGACTGATGTATTTTCAACATTGATAGAAAGAGGGTTGTATCCTCCACAATTCTCTTACTTCACCTGTGAGCATACCACATTGATTTTGTATAAATATCACTTATAGGGATTTCGTAGCAGTCATTGTATTTATTGCACTCATCCATTTATGCCCATAAGTTGATTGGCAAAGGAAGCATCAATCACTGTGTATTCATGGGGTAAGTTATAGTACACATCGAAGGCTCCATCTTTTGCTTGCAAATAGTCTCACCTTGCAAATTCTCTATCTTTGAAGGTGATTTTCCATATGCATGATGAACTCGATATCATTTCTTTGCCCTACTTGAGATGATCATGTTCACTAGGGTCTATTCTTTTAGCATAATCCATCTTCTCTTTGCAAATTCGTGGACCCACCAATGGGGGTAATATGGATATCACTCTATTTATATGCATACTAAAGGTCCTTCATTGTCATTGAGAGTTGATTGCATCTTGAGTGTTGATTTTTCTCATTGATGTTTGTATAATGATCCTTCATAAATATCTCATTTGCTCATGAGCAACTCATGTTTCAATGAGATGTAAATTGCTTCATCGTTCCTTGTTCTTGGCATGATCGAGAAATTTAATTGTTATAGAGTCCAATTCTTTATGATTATGAGCTTTGGCTTTCAATGAACTCTTTCATTCTAACCCAAGCTTACAATCTCTTTCAGGTCGAATCAAAGTTCTTCACATTCGGATTTAATTACTTAAGTCCACTTGCACTTATTCAAATTGAGTCCAAGCTCAAACTCAAGTTCTCTTGTTTCAAGTCTCAAGTTAGTGCTCAAGTTTGAGCTAAAGTCTTTTGTAGTCCAAATCAAATTTGGGCCAAGGCTCATGCCAAACCCATTTCATGTTCAAATTTATTTGGAGCCATTCTCATTTTGGATCCAAGTTCTTGTTCAAGTCTTCGTAGTTTCAATGTAAGTCCTTTGTTCATTTGATTTAGTGCCCAAAAGATTTATGTCATACTTACTTAGTATTCCAATCAAGTTCAAATATGAACTTATTCATTTGCATTTGAGTCCAAATTGTCCATATCATATCAAGCTCAATTTTAAGTTAAAGTGTATCTAGTTCAAATTGTTGTCCAAGCTTGCGTCCAAGTATTATTGTCCAAATAAATTCCTCTACGGTCCATGTCTTGTTCAAGTTTATGTCCACAAGTTATGAGTCAAAGTTCACCTCGCAAGTTCAAGTTCATATTCTCTGTGGTCCATTTGATCCCCCACCACGCTAAGAAAAGCGTGTATGGGTATTTTTTTGAAAACATTTTGCAAGAAAATATTTTTTTGGTAAATATTTGCAAGAAAGGCAGTTATTTCCCCGCGAACGGGTACTTATGGGTATCCCCGCTTCGTCGTGCGCATCGCACCGGGATCCCTTCCCACCACGCTAAGAAAAGCGTGTATAGGCGGGGTTTCCAAGGCGATACGAACATCAAAGAGGGATTTCAAGTGATCACCCGATTCGTTGAGAGCACCGCGACTAACTTCCTCCCACCACGCTAAGAAAAGCGTGTATAGGTGGTTGTTTCGTCTCGTCGCAAACATCGAAAGAGGGTTCTCAGAGTTTTAGGGTTAGAGAGTTATACCTGCGGGGTCGACGACGGCGGCTCGTGGATCGAGGGAGAGAGAGTGAACTTCTACTTTTATTTTGTAATTAATCATGATTAATCATAATGAATTATGACTAATCATAATTAATTATAATATAAAATTGTAATTATCCCTAATTAATTATAATTAATTATAAGTTATTGTAATTAATTAGGGCAATTAATTATAAATAACCTTAATTAATTATAAATAATTAATATTAATTAATTTTAATTTTAAAAAAATAATAATAATTAATCATAATTAATTAATATTAACTTCAATTAAGATTAATCATAATTTAATTAAAATTAATTATGATTAATTATTTAAAATTAATCACAATTAATTATAATAATTATAATTAACTTAATAATTACCGTTAATAAAAAAAAATTAATTATAATTATTTAAAATAATTTTTTAATTAAAATCAATCAAAAATAATTACTTAATATTAACGATACTTAATAATAATAATTAAAATTGATTAACATTAATTAAAATTAATGTTAATTAATTTTAATTAAAATTATTTAACCCCCCTCCCCCTTTGATTTGGGAGTTTTACGGGATTAGGCCGAACCAGCGTGCGAAGGGGAGAAAGTTACCTTCACCGTCAGCGTGCTCCCGTTCTTGCACCCGATCAAAATGTCGGAACTTCCGATCGAACAGGAAGGGAAGTCGTCGGGGGAGGAGTCGGACGGCAGGGAGGAGTTCGGCACTGGTAAGAGTATCGATCTCTCTCTCTCTCTCTCTCTCTCTCTCTCTCTCTCTCTCTCTCTCTCTCTCTGTGTGTGGACCGAACGGAGCAGGGGAACGGGATCTGGAGGAGTTTGGCCGGAGCAAGGGAGGAGTTCGGGACAGAGAGTTGGAGTGCGAAGTGGGAGAGCCACGGGAGCAGAGCGTTCGAACGGGGTAAGAGATCGTGAGCCTTCCCTTTCATTTTATAGACGCGAAAGAGGCGAGAAACGAGGCCGTCGTCGCAGGATTCGCGCAGGGATTGCGGAGAAGTGATCGTTCGGTGCCGTATCTACAGTAATTTTGACGGGATTTCAGCGGGATTTCGGCAGATACCGTGGATCCGTCGGGCACAGGGTATGTATGCAGGACTTTGATTTGAGTTTTCTTCTTCCTTTCGTTCCGTTGGTTTTTATTCAGAGGTCAACAAATGTTTTTCATCAGTGGTATGTTCGGATCATGACGAGGGTCATGTCCATAGTGAGAAGCTCGATGATTGGCACAATGTTGCCTCTCATCCGGATAGGTTTCATCCTCAAACATAGAAGGTGGTCTAGATGGGGTGTAGGGGGTAGGATGTTCTCTAGCCCGCTCAAATGTGTCAAATCGCTTAGTGGTCTCTCTACGAAGCTCGGCTAGGTCGGCTTGGTTCTCTTTGAGTTGCTAGCTAATATTGTTCATTTGGCCTACCAACAAGTCTAAAGTCCTGCTAAGTTGTTTCGGATCCATAATTAGACACTAGGGGACACTAGGGGAGGAATCTAGGAGGAGGATTGCACCTAGATGCGATGATAGACTCTCTAGAATGACACTAAACGATGCAAAAAATGTTTGAACAGCAAACTACAACAAGGCGTTAAGTATTATAGGTGACTAGGGAAGTTGTCAAATTGAGGGCAGCATCTAAATACTTAAGAGACAACCTAAAACTCACTAAATGGGTGCAGAAATTTTTCTGGACAGCAAAACAACAATGATTTAAAATAATTTAAACGAAGAAATGCATGTAAAATTAAATAAGCATGAATAAGCAATAGCCTAGGATGATTTCTAGCATGGAAATCCTAAGCTAAACATGCTATGATACCAGATGATGTAGGACTACAATGCTTAAAGTAATTTGATAAGAACTTGCACGACTTATTGATTAGAATAATAAAGATTAGAACTACTAACAAATAAAACAACAAAATAAAACGTAAGAGCGGCCACTTCCGTTTAGGCTAAGTTACACAATAAGAGCTTTACAACAACAACAACAACATCAAGCCTTTATCCCACTACATGGGGTCGGCTACATGAATCTTTTTTCTCCATTGTGTCCTATTAAAGGTCAAATTCTCGTTTAAATCTAATAAAGAAAGGTCATTCCTAATATTTTCTAACGAAGTCTTTTTAGGTCTGTCTATACCTTTCTTAACATAAGTCAAATCTAATACCTCTGCTCTCCTAACCGGGTCATTGGAAGGCCACCGTTTTATGTGACCAAACCATCTAAGGCGACTCTCTCTAATCTTATCTTCTATTGGAGCTACTCCAACCTTTTTCACGTATATGCTCATTTCGTATCTTATCTCTAAGGTAAAGCCACTCATCCACCTGAGCATCCTCATCTCTGCCACCCTTAACTTAGTATTATGCTTCTCTTTTAATGGCCAACATTCAGCACCATAAAGCATTGTAGGCCTCACTACCATCTTATAGAATTTTCCCTTAAGTTTGAGGGGTACTTTCCTATCACACAACAAGCCCGATGCATTCCTCCACTTCAACCATACAACTTGAATTCTGCTGATAATATCCCCATCTATTTCACCATCACTCTGAACAATAGATCCAAGATATCTAAAACGTGTACTCTTATTAATGACTTGATCCCCCAAAGTCATAATCCCCTCACTAGGTCTATTATTACTAAATTTATACTTCATATATTCTGTTTTAGATCTACTCAAGCAAAAACCTTTAGTCTCTAATGTTGACCTCCATAATTCAAGTTTACTTTCAACTCCCTCTCTAGTCTTATCAACAAGAAGAATATCATCAACAACAAGCATACACCAAGATACATCCTCTTGCAAATGTCTAGTGAGAACAAAATTTAGCCGTCGACAATAAGAGCTTTGAATTATTAAAATAACAAAGAAAATCAACGACATGTAAGTATAACAGCTTTCAACAAAAATCCCTAATCTAACAATAAGATTAGAAACAAATGAAGTGCACTCAATCCTACATTTACTAGGTTTTGGGCAACGACGAAGCAAAACCCTACATTTACTAGCTTAGGCAAAGGTAAAGCTCGGCTCCTTGAGAATCGTCATCACCTACAAGGAGAGGGGATTAGAGAGTTAATTGAAAAGGGGAAGAATGTTCACCTTTGTCAAAATCCGGAAACAAGTTGTTGAGAGGATGAGGTTATTCTTCGTAGTTTTCTTTGAAGGTTTACTTAGAGAGAAAGAAATTTCTCCCATGCGTTGAAGTGTTGAAGGTAATGATCCTCGACTTGCCTTGAAGAATCCCCTTGAGAGAAAGAAGTTTCTCTCATAAATTCAAATGGATGGAAGGTTGGGAAGTGGCCAATCAAAGGAAGAAGCTTGATGAATAATTAGATTCAGATTTTTTGTTAGAGGGATGGAGGGAATTCAAACAATTATTTCCCCAACAAATCCTTTTAGTTTGGAAAGGATTTGGGTGTATTTAGGTAAGGGTGGGGGCGGCTAAGAGAGAGAGAAAGAGGATTTGAAATCTTTCTAAAGGGGAAGAGCTTTAAATTGGAAATTAATTAGGAGGTGGGGACCCATTAAGGGGGGCGGCGACATGTAGAAAGAGAGGGCGAGGTTTGGTAAATAAATTCAAGCATTCTTAATTGGGATTATTAAATTAGAAAAGGCTTAATTAATTCCCAAATAATTTTAAAATCTAAATGACTGAAATTTGGAAACTTTCCTAAATTAGGATTGGTATTTTAGGTAACAATTTTAAATTCAAATGAATTTGAATTTGTAAATTAATTGAGTTACCTAAAATATTTAAATCCAATTAGGAAGGTTGTAATTGTAAGCATTAATGGAGAACCCAAAGGGGCCCGGCGGCTATGAATTTGGAAGAGAAATTAAGGAAGCTATTAATGCGTCCTTAAGTCATGGACTTAAATTTAGGATGAAATATTTCATCCTAAATTAACTTTAATTCAATAGGCAAGGATTTGGAAAGTTTTCTCAAATATGAGTGATATTTTAGGTAACTTTTCAATTTAAAATAATTTGAATTTGATAAGTTAATGAGTTACCTAAATTAATCAACACAATTAGGAAAGGAATCAATGTAAGCAAGGATGGAGGGAAAAAGCTAAGGGGGAAGGGGGCAGCATGGGCTTGGGTTCGGTTAGATGAAGTGCCGGCGGTGGGGTGGGGTTTGGATAAGCGGGTCAGCCGTTGTAGTGGGGGAAGGAGGGTGGTGGCTTGAGGTGGTGGTGGTGGTGGGAGATGTTGGCCGACGGCAAGGTGGGGTGGCTAGGAGATCAGGCAACTAGGACGAAGAGAGATTGAAAGAAAAGAACGATAAAACATACCATGAATCCGGCCTTCTCCAAAATTGGTGGGTGATCAGTTTTCCCTCTCCTAGGGATCTCGCTCTCTCTCCAAGCACTCTCAAGATCTCTCAGGAACTCAAGCAATAGCACAAAAATTTCTAATCATTTCATTCATTAACTTTAGAAGAATGACATAAGGGCTATAAATAGCCAAGTACAAAAGGACTCAAAGATAAAAGACGACCTTGCCCTTAGGGCTTACAAACGACTTCTCTTAAGCAAGGGATAAAATGGGAAAAACAATTACAACATATATAACAAATACATGAAATAACTCAAAACACATCGACTCGATCGTGGCCGTAGATCGACGGCCACGTCTCAAATATATCTTTCATGCTCTGATGTTCCCATCATAAATATTACAATCTGACGTGCAGTTCTGAGATACATTACAGAACATTCTGAATTTGAAAAACAAAGCTATGTATGACATAAATCAGGAGGCTTACGTAACCAGAAACCCAAATGTCATCATTAAAGTACTAATCCATCCAAAAACAAAAATCGCAGCAACAAAAAATATTTGTTAGTATCATCCTTTGCACCAGCAATTTGCTGCAGTACATAGTATCTCTGCAAATTTATATATCAGTTAGACTGCGACTACAAAAAGAGCCCTATTTTATCAATGAAGGAAACTCTAAGATCAAAAATCAAGTAATCACTGCAAATGTGCTCCAAAAGACATATTAGACACTAAATAAATGCAAAAGAACACTGACCCACAAAGATGAAAAGCAAAGCTTGGGAAAAGACGGATTAGACAAACCTGGACAGTTCCAGATTCGTCCCTTAAAGTATAGAAAGCAAGTTTACCAAACTTTCTACTGGCAATAACTCTTCCTGCAACTGATACGGAGTCGTCTTTACACTCTTCTCCATTTTCTAAATGAGCATAAATATCTTGAAGCTGCCTTGCTTTGTGACTTCTGTCCCACTTATATGCATACGGTTCATAGCCTCTGCTCCTTAATTCTTCAACCTGAAAAAGCAGCAGGATTTCACTTTCATACAGAAAGATAAAACTGCTTAGCTAAATTTAAAAGCAAAAAAAGAAAACACCTTGTATGTTAAAGCTGGTTTTGATCAGGCAATACGAATCAGACTTAATTAAAGAAGAGGAATAACAGTTAACAGATTTTTCAAATAAACAATCAGTTAATGGAACTGCACCTATCATCATCAATATTAATGAGCCATTTGGGATCTTTTTTTTTTTATTATTATTATATTTTAATATGATATAAGAATATTTTAGAACATTTTTTATTAGATTTAAATGAGAATTTGACTCTTACCAGGACACAATAGAGAAAAAGGATTCATATAGCCGACCTCACGTAATGAGATAAAGGCTTGATGTTGTTGTTATTGTTGTTATGATATAAAAACATTTTGATATTCTAAATGTGTTGATTTATTTTATGTTGAATATTGCATAAAGTAGTAATCATGGTTGTGAAAATCAAACCGGACATCGAACCAATAATATGAGAGTTCCAAGGTTCAATGGTTCGATCGAGGTTGAACCAAATGACAAAATAAATACTATAATTATTTAAATAAAAAATAAATTATATAATAATTATATAATGATATAAAGTTGTGACTAAAAATAAATTTAGTTTATATATAAATTTATAAATTTGATTCTTAACTATTAGCAATGACATTTTCTTATTAGATTTAAATGAGAATTTAACTTTTAATAGGACATAATAGAGAAAAAAATTTAATGTAGCCAACTCCACGTAATGGGATAAGGCTTGATGTTGTTGTTGTTATTTTGTTGTATATAAGCTTATAAATTTAATATAAATTATTAATGATTTATGTTAAATTTAATATAAATTATTATAAACTATTATTAATTTATGTTATATATTTAGAAAAACTTTACTACCATAGAATATATATTAAATTCACATTAGAATTTTACATCTATAAATCATTCATCTTAAATTATTTAAAATTAATTTTATTAAAGTATATTTAAAAAAATAGTTTAAAAATATATAATATATATGTTTTAAAGCTGAAATTTCAACTAGTTTTTTAGTCTCACATCACTTTGGAGCCTTATTTTATATTATTTATATAGCTTTTCATGTTTTCATAGGTTAAGAACTCACACGAGGCGGTCAGACATTGTGGGTATGAATTATTGGTGCTTAATTGATACATAATTATTATAAAAACTTCAACTCATTATTATATAAAATGTGCTATATTTAAATTAATTTAATATTTAATATGACTTAAATTGACCCGTTCTTAATAATCGGGACCAGTTCAACGGTTGGTTGGTTGAACCTGCAGTTCAAACCGTTCTCATCAGTTTGATGCTGGGCGGGTTTTTCACGATGCCTAAACTAAACATATGACATGTTCATGGTTGAACAGGTCGAACCAGTCGGTCAAATCCGGTTTTCAAACAATTGCAGTAATGGCAGTCGCCAATGACAACCAAAGACGATGGCCAGCAATAGAAACTATGGTTAGAGGTGACTGTTAGGGCAGGGTAAACCCAATCTATCATATATTGAAAGGTAAAGTTCACCGTCCTAGCTCTGCCATTTAATTCATCAATTCTGAATGTGGAATTCTAAATCCAATCCCAATTAGTTCTACCCCGAGTGCCCTTCAAAGAGGACGGTAATCTCCAACAGGATCGAACTTCTAATTTGCTCAAGCTAAGCAAAATTTTTTTAAACAGAAAAAACTTGTCTGCATATCTACGAGAAGGGTTAAAAAATTAAGGAATTAAAGCGCCTTTAAAAATTTAACACAACACATCACCACCATGTTACGGCAGAAATAGGGAGTGGATGGGGGAGCAGTCTTATTCAACAAGAACCAGACCAGCCCAGGTGCTGGGCGGAACCAGGGGAGGTTTTTCCCCACCATTTGGGGCCCAGGAAAGATGTAATTCAATATATAAGGAGGAGGAATAAAGTGAGAGATATTTAGAAAAGTTTTAATTAAAATTGGGAGAGAATTATTTAGGGAAAGATATCCAAATTAAATTCAAATTGAACAGGGAACCATTTTGGGAAGAAGGCTGACATAAAAGGAAATTAGGGGATCCTATTTAGACCTAACTATATTGTTAATTCATTATTATGCAATTTGTTTTCTACTATAGCTTTTTTCTTTAAGAGTTTCTTGATGGCATCCAGAGTTTGTGGGAGAGTTGACCTATCTCTCGAATAGTTGATCAATTATATCTTTCATTATTGTTAAAATAATAATAATAAATCAGCCCAATCTTTAAATTCCTACGATTCTCTACTTGTTATCTTGTATCACACAATAAAAGGAATTTAGGGGAACTTCATATTTTATAAATTTTGTAAGCCCGCATCCCCTAAATCTCTTAATGGTCTTATCCTCCTATAGCAAAATTCAAGTCACAAGCAACAAACGAGCAAAGAACTCAAGCATAGTGATGGGTAGGTTAAATTGGAAAATTCCAATTGATCTATGATGTTTTTGTGTGCTCATGGTTCATCATGATTTCAAATCATTGCATGGACTTAAGCTTTGAGCATATGCAACCCCAAAAACTAAAATGCATTGTGGTCAAACAAGTATTGGGAACACGATTTCATTACAATAGTGTGGAGTAGCAAGAGTTGAATTAAAAATATGAGTAATACATTAGATAAGGAATGAGACCAACCTTCTGCTACGGCCGATCCAACAGGACCGGTCCTACAGCCGACCTAACAGCCTTGAAGGCGAACCAGCTGCAGAAGGTGGGTCAGCATGGGGTTCGGTTCCTCTTATGGGGCCCAATAAGCCAATCATTTCATATGCGATGAGGAGCATTAAGGAAGGAATTAATAGGGAGATTTTGAATTCAAATTATAGAGGGAATTCAATTAAGGAAAAGAGATATTTTAGGGCTGATTTGGAGGGATGAAGAGGGGTTATATAGGGATGTTATTTTGTATTAGGGTTAAGTTTTATCGAGTTTTCTGCTATGGTTTTTCTGTGAAGGCTTCCTAGCAGCGTCTAGATTGATTGGGAGAGACGATCTACCTCTCTAATTGTAGATTGCTTGTATCTTTTGTTTATTGTTGAGTATTAATCAAAACTCAGCCATTTTCTTCCAAATTCTATTGTTATCCACTATTTTTCTATGAATTTCTGGTTGTGTTCGCTGAAATTAACTCCAAGGTGTATCAAATTGGTATCAGAACGCTTTCTTGGGCAAAAAAACAAGTTGCCTTCGATGTTTTTATGATTGGAGCATAGATCTGATTAATGGCAGCAAAGAAGATAGATATGTTGGAAGGCAAGATGGAATAACTCGAGGCCGGAGTAGAGGAAAAATATTCCAGAGTGGAGGGAAGACTCTCAGCCATCGAGAACCAGTTTGAAAACTTTGAAGATATAATGAAAAATATGCTTGAGATGTAGTAGAAAGCATCACCGGCAATTCCTCAGATGGAACCAAGAGGAAAGGAAATTCAGGAAAACGGCGATGAAGGGAAGAGTGTTTTCCTTCAAGGACCGCCACGTGGGGATCTATTGGAGGGCGGATCGGATATTCCGAAGGAAGGATAGCAAGGAGGAGGGAGGCCAAACCTTTTGGGAGATTACTCGGGCATGGGGAGAGGTAGAATGGAGAAAGGCATAGTTGGGGGGAGCCATGGGGTCTAACTCAACCAAGAGAGGAATGAAGGTAATCATACCACCACTACACGGGAGGAACAAATGGGGGAAGAAACCATTGGGGTATGGATGTGAAATCAAGAAAGTTGGAGATGCCGGTCTTTGGAAAGAAGGATGCTCAGGGTTGGGTGTACCGGGTAGAGCATTACTTTGCTATCAACAGGTTATCTGAAGAGGAAAAACTCATGACAGCGGGTCTATGATTATAAGGGAAAGCCCGAGCTTGGTTCCAATGGAGGGAGGCTAGGTATCCAATATACTAATGTGGAGAATTTAAGGAGTGCATGTTGGAACATTTTCGAGCCATTCAAGAAGGAGATTTTCACGAGTAATTCTAGGCCCTAACTCAGGAGTGAACCTATATGGAGTACCAGGAGAAGTTTGAGCTGCTTTCATGGAGACTGAGAGGAATCACTGAGGAAGGATTGAAGAAAAATTTTATGAATGGCCTTAGAGAAGACATAAAGAGGGCTGAGAGAGACAATGGAACTAGCACAAGGGGTGGAGGAGAAACATCAGAGGGAGAAGGCCAGTCGGAGCAACCCCATGGGAGGGCTTATAAGAACACCTTTACAACCTTGGCACTGAGGAGCCATATGGTGTCATTTCAGAGGGAAGCACTTAACGAGAAGAGCACTGGAGTTCGTCCTAGAGGCAATTTCAAATGCCTCTCAAAAGTAGAAGTGGAGTATTGTTATGAAAGGTCCTAGCCAAAAGGCAGACAAGGATGGGCTTGCCCCCTCCCCCCCGCCCCCACCCACTCCTTGTGGGGCCCATAAGCCAATCATTCCATATGCGAGGAGAAGGATTAAGGAATTAATTAATGGAGGGATTTTGAATTCAAATTAGAGAGAATTTAATTAAGGCACGAGAGTTTTTTTTTTAGGCACGAGAGATTTTAGGGCTGATTTCGAGGGAAAAAAAAGGGATGTTATTTTGTATTGGGATTATATTTTATTGAGTTTTCTGCCGTAGTTTTTCTGCGAGGGCTTCCTAACAGCATCTAAGTTGATTGGGAGAGACGATCTATCTTTCTAATTGTAGATCGTTTGTATCTTTTGTGTCCTACTGTGTATTAATCACAAATCAACCACTATTTCTTCTAAATTATGTTGTTTTTCTCTGAATTTCTGGCTTTGCTCACTGAAATCGACTCCAAGGCGTATCAACGTCACATAAAACCTCAAGTGAGATGAGCAATATGATGTCAAGTAGGGTCTGAGCACATTCATTGCACTAGTCTAGAGTACCAAGGGTTTAATAAGACACATGTTCTAAATAGGTGCTAAAGAGGAGAAATGAATGGAAAATTCATCATTAAAAAAAAAAAGATGATGAATAATCCATCCCTGAAATGAAGGTATTATAGGGAAGGCTTTCGTCATGAATTGTTAAAAACAGTATCAAAGCTCTAGAAAGACATCTTTGGAAGCTTTGAGGCCTTCATGCAAACTACTAGATCAATTCAATCTGATTGAATTAGATTTTTTTTTAATATTCAGGTTTATGGCTGGGTGAGATTGGGTGATTTAGGATGTTGGGATCAACCCAATTGAATTGTGTTAGTTTTGATTGGATCAAGATAGCAATGAATCTACCAGATTAAGGTTGGGCAAAAACATTTAAGACATCCAAAGTTGAAATATCACTGTCTTCAAAGAAGTGGGTTTAAGGAAAAAGCATGGGGAGTCGAATAGTTAAATGACATCGATAAGAGTTAAGTTTGTTGAGGATTTTGAGGAAGTGGTTTAAATTTAAATTTAAGAGAAAATAAAGAAGGATATTAAGATAGCTTGAATCGAACCAAAATTTCAAAGAGAAGATAATTGAGAAATTTGAGGGTACATGGGGAAAGTAGTTATGGCCAATTGTGTCGAGGCATGTATGAGATTAGGAGAGTCAAAACATTTTGCTTATGAAAAACATAGGGAGCCATTGTAGTCAAGAGTTTTGGTTTTTGGAATTTGTTTTGGTTTAGGGTTTAGATTTTGGCTTAGTTTAGGAATGGTTGTACGGATCAAAGAAAGCATATGGACTATGGTAAGTACAAAAACAAGCTAATCAAATTAAGGAGAAGAAGATGATATGAAGACGGTGATGCCATGATAAGAACATACCTTAATATCAATTTTTCTCATTCAAAATTCCATAAAATTCAGGAAATTTGACCCTAAAACTAGTAGATGATAATCGTGGATTATATGCCATGTGATAGCAATTTAATACAATTTATCGTTGTTTGTGTTTAATCTTTACTTACCTTTATTTGAATCAGTATGGGAAATATTGTTAAGTGCCAGTTTATTTAATTGGTTTAATTTTAAAAATTCTGATAATTGGGAAAGATATAAAGAGGCTCGTAAGGAATCTAAAAAAGCAATATGCAATGCAAAGACCTTAGCTTTTAGTGATTTACAAAATAGATTAAATACTAAGGAGGGAGAAAGATATATGTATAAGTTAGCCAAGCAAAGAGAAAGGATTAGTAAGGATTTAGTTCAAGTGAAGTGTATTAAGGATGAAGATCAAAAAATATTTTTCTTAGAAGATGATATTCAACAAAGGTGGATGAGATATTTTGCTAAACGTTTTAATGAAAATTGTGAAAATAAGATTTCTGTTTTAATAGACGTATTAATAAAACCGAAGTTAGAGAGGCTTTAAAGAAAATGAAGTGTGGAAAAGCTATTGGACCTGATGATATTCTAATAGAGGTGTGGAAATGCTTAGGAAATGAAGGAATTTCTTAGCTTACTAAACTTTTTAATACTATTTTAAAGACTAAAAAAATGTCAGATGAGTGGAGAATGAGTGTGTTAATTCCTATTTTTAAGAATAAAGGTGATGCACAAGATTATGCGAATTACAGAGAAATTAAGTTAATGTGTCATACTTTAAAACTATGGGAGCGAGTTATGGAGCATATGTTGTGGCATGATACTAATGTTTCTCAAAATCAATTTGGATTCATGCCGGGTAGGTCGACTATGGAAGCCATACATTTATTAAGAGGTTTGATGGAGAAATATAGAGAAAATAAGGAGGATCTACATATTATATTTATTGATTTAGAAAAAGCATATGATAAAGTTCCAAGAGAAGTGCTATGGAGAGTTCTTGAAAAGAAAGAAGATAATAATGCTTATATTCAAATCATTAAAGATATGTATACATGAGCCATTACTTGTGTTCAAACACAAGGTGGTTTGACCAAGTATTTCCCTATTTCGGTTGGGTTATATCAAGGATCAACCTTAAGCCCATATCTTTTTGCTTTAGTCATGGATGTTCTCCTAGTCATTTGCAAGAGGATGTACCTTGGTGTATGCTTTTTGCTGATGATATTCTTCTTGTTAATAAGACTAGAGAGGGAGTTGAAAGTAAACTTGAATTATGGAGGTCTACATTAGACACTAAAGGTTTTCGCTTGAGTAGATCTAAAACAGAATACATGGAGTGTAATTTTAGTAGTAATAGACCTAGTGAGGGGATTGTGACTTTAGGCGATCAAGTCATTAATAAGAGTACACGTTTTAGATATCTTGGATCTATTGTTCAGAGTGATGGTGAAATAGATGGGAATATTATCAGCAGAATTAAGTGGGATGGTTGAAGTGGAGGAATGCATCGGGCTTATTGTGTGATAAAAAGTACCCCTCAAACTTAAGAGAAAATTCTATAAGATGGTAGTGAGGCCTACAATGCTTTATGGTGCTGAATGTTGGCCATTAAAAGAGAAGCATAATACACAGAGATGAGGATGCTCAGGTGGATGAGTGGCTTTACCCTTAGAGATAGGATACGAAATGAACATATACGTGAAAAGGTTAGAGTAGCTCCAGTAGAAGATAAGATTAGAGAGAGTCGCCTTAGATGGTTTGGTCACATAAAACGGCGGCCTTCCAATGACCAGGTTAGGAGAGTAGAGGTATTAGATTTGACTTATGTTAAGAAAGGTAGAGGCAGACCGAAAAAGACTTGGTTAGAAAATATTAAGAATGACCTTCTTAATTAGATTTAAACAAGAATTTGACCTTTAATAGGACACAATGGAGAAAAAGGATTCATGTAGCCGATCCCACGTAGTGGGATAAAGGCTTGATGTTTTTGTTGTTATTGTTATTGTTATTATTGCCAGTTTATTTAATTATTCAAACTTAATTGGTAAGAACTTCAACTCTAAATAAAGGCTTAAGGGTCATGTCATCCTCCGTGGGAATCACTTCCCTACTCTTGCTCCTAGTTATAAGACTTCCCTATTTAGAAAAGAGATAGATGTAAAGAACAATATATTTACTTCTTGTCTTTTAGCACAAGCATATGTATGCTTATATAAAGAAAAGAAAAAGTAAAAATATAGAAAAATAAAATAAAATAATGCAAAAAAGAAAATATCCTCGTTCATGAAAAAATGTTATAATTACAAATAAAGTAAACTTTATAAATAAGTTAGCACATATAATAATTTAGATATGGTAACACTCACGTACAAACTCGAGGTTCAATATATCAACTTAAGTTTAGGCGGGACCATAAATGAAATAACCAAAATTTTTGTTACCCAGATCTTAGAGCTTTGCACAAGGAGCATAATCAATTCATTAAAGAAACAATAGTGTGTGTCAAATTCATGTAGTTGGCAACAAGATATGTGTTAAATAAGGTGCAAATAAAAACCTTAAACGAAGGTATCAAAGAGAGTTTTGATGGACAAAATTCTTAGATAATGTCAATGGAGAATGTTAATAAAAAGCGCCAGCATAGTGGGGACAAATCACTTGCATAATCATCAATGGAGAATAAAAGAAATCATTAAGGTATATAAATCTGCGAGAAACATAGAAGGAGACCAAGTACCTAAGTCATCAAGGATGATGTGCATAAGTTGACTTGTGATCAAAAGGCTAGTTAAGTGGTTACAGACGAGTAAAAGAAACCGAACTCACAGCAATAATAGTTACAATGATAACCTTCGAAGTTTTAACCCCTATGAAGATAATGGTGAAGTGACAAATGAGGTGAAGATGTGGTTTTGATAATCGCCATAAACACAAAGATCGGCTCCTAGAAGGGTTAGTCAAAGATATGTGTTGTTGGAGATGAACAAGAATTAACTCAACCATAGATTAGATTGAGTCTTCTCTAGATCATACCTGTTAACAATGAATGACGCACCAGGGCGCAAAGGTCCCTTTAGAGCCATGGCGCATAATGCTGGGCGCGGTGTGCGCCATTTTAAACATGGCGCAAACTATATAAGAATTATAAAATAATAAGCATGAATATAAAATATCAATAAAAATGAAAGACAAGCTATCCAAGAGATAAGAATTTACATTTAAAGTCCTCACCCCTTCTCTCCTATAGAGTCCAATATCTCCCAATCAAAGCATGCACTCATGAAGAACACTTATACAAAGCATGCACTCATGAAGAAGCAGACTAACACTAACAACAATTACTAAAGATGATGAGCACAACAATATGCCAGGCTGCAGGGGTCCAAGGGGGCGCTGCCCCCTGGCGGGGTTCGAGTAAGAGTACTTTTGAAGTTCTGCTTATTTTTGAAGTTCATAAGTCGTTTGTACCGAGCATGTATATAACGGTACCAAGCATGTACATAGAGGTACCGAGCATGTACCGAGCGGTACCGAGCGGTACCGAGCATGTACCTAGCGGTACCGAGCATTTTTTTTTAATTTTAAGAGGTGGACGCCTCTAAACTATGGTTGCTAGTGAAACACTTCAAGTAGCAATCAATAAGAATCATACCTGTTAAGTTGTAAATTCTTGTAAAAAATATTCATAAGTATAATGAAATTTAAAAACAATTTGGCGCGCTATTTTGCGCCGTGCGCCATGTGCCATGGCTCACATGTGGCGCAAATAGCGCGCACTATTTTAAACAAATGCGCCTCGCCATGAACATGGCGCCGTAGGTGCGCCGCGCCGCGCCGTGCGCCATGGCGCACACTATTTTGCGCCATTGACAACTATGCTCTAGATCATATTAAAATATATATGCTTGTATGTATAAGTGCACATAAAGTTGTCAATATTAGAGCCAACACAAAAACCTAACTCAAACCTAACACAAAAAATTTGAATTTGGTTCAACCCATATAATATTCAGGACATGCATGGGTCATCATGTCTAAAAAATAAAATCTCGTCGAGCTCAGGTCAACCCAAAAGACAATGACTTAGCTATTAATTTTTTAATGAAAATCTTATATAAAACTTTTTTAAAGAGTTTTTGTATTCAAATTGAGTTATTGTGTTCATTTTGGGTCAGGTTAACAATAACTCATCATAATTTAAATATATTTTGTGTCATGTTGGACGGGTTTGGGTTAGCTCGAGCGAGTTTTATTTCAGGAATTTTGACCCATTTAATAAACGAATCATGTTTGAGTTGATTATATTCATGTAGAATCATTTTCGGGTTGGATCTGAACCCAAACCTAACCCATAAGCCCAAATTGACACCCACTATATCTATACTACTATTAAAGTGCCGCTTGTGTTTCTCCCCATACATCATCCTGGCCGTTAAAAATTTTAATGTTTATATCCATCGTTCAATTTCTTAAAGCTTTATCCTCATTTGCTTGCGAATCAAAATCCGTCTACTCTTTCAATGCATCCCTCCTCATTTCTCTTTGCAACCCTGCACTCTTCATTCTTATCAAAGCATCCCTACATGAAACGAAATTTTCTTTCGCATTATTAGCTAATATATAATGAAACCTCTCCCGCTACTCTCACTCTCCGGCGCTCTTCCCTCTCGTTCGCAAGCCCTTGACGGAATGAACTTGCGCTCTTCTTCCTTTCGTTCGCACAAACTAGATGGAATGAAGCCCTCTGCGACCCTTCGTCGACCTACTGCCCTAGGCGCACGGTCACTGCCACCGACCCTCTCTTACGCACAGGTAACTTCTACCCCATTTCTTCTTCTTACATCTTCCTCTTCTTCCTTTTTTTCTTTTTCTTTCTCCTTTCCTTCATCTTCGTCCTCTCCATTTCTTCTACTTTATTTTATTCTTCATCCTTTTCCCCTGCTTCTTCCCTGTTTTTCCCTTTTTCCCTTGTTCTTTTCTATATCAATTTTTCTGTTATTATGAATAGATAGAAGCAATCTGCTTATTTTCTTTCTTCAAATGGATTATGATTTATGAATTCTATAAATTCTATGAATGTTGCTTCTTTGCTTCACCAGCAAGTTCTTTGTTAATTTCTTTGAACTTTCATCTCATTTGCATATGTTAATGGCATCCTTTCCGTCCCCTTTTCCTTTACCTCTGCTTTGTGCTGAACACCTGCAATGATTGTGTGTGGACTGCAGACTTATTTTCTCTTTAGAGAAGGATGATTTTGATTTTTTCGAGTTTCTATTTGTAAGATCTTTTTTTTTATTTTCTTTCTTTGTTTACGATGGGACAGCTTGGATGTTTTTTACAGATCTAAACCATTCTAAGGATGCTTCTGTGGAGAGGTAAGTTAATGGGGTGGTATCGCACTAATTAGATATCACTCGCAAATGTTACTTCTTTTCATTGGCTTCCTACTATACTTGCCTTATAGCTACAGATTTCAAACAAAATTCTGCATAAATGGATCTATTCAGTTCTGAAAAAAATAAAATAAAATAAAATAGAATTTATTAATTTATTTTTTTGGATTTGGAAATATATTATTGAGAGTTTAATAAAGCTTTCAGCAATTAGTAGTTCACATAAATCTTTGTTTGTGGAGAAAAATGTAAGAGCTAATGACTTATTGTTTGAATTACTAAAATCTAATTATATATATTTGTTTTATAAACAATATCACAAAATTTTGTGTTTAATATTATTTAGGAAATTGTGAATCATTCTAAGATTTCTTATAAATTGCATTTTTTTGTATCATTATATGATTTAGGAAATTTGCTGCAGTTTTTTGATAGAATTTTTTTAGAGAATTAACCAAACGAGACAGAAGTTGAGGCGAAAGTGTATTTTGGAATCATTTTATGTCGTTAACTTAGTTGTTAATAATGTTATATTTGGCTCAATCATGCCAATGAATATATGCAGAATAATCTATTCTTCTTAAAGTTTTTAGCAACTAAGGAAATGCGCTATTTTACGCATCTCAGTAAATGTACAATCCTAAGTGCTATAATTATAATTTTTTTTCTATATTCTAATATACTTTTTTGGTGAAAACTAAGTGATGAATTTGATTAAGAATATTAATTCTGCATTTTTTCCTGTTATTAAAGTTATTTTTCTTCTTCTTATTTATTTTGTTTTTCATCCTTTTCCCCAACTTTGTTTTTCCGTTTCAACCCATTTTCTTCTCTATTTTTTTTCCTTCTTTTCTCTATATTCTTCTTTTTCCGCTTCTCTATTTTCCCCTTCTTCTTCCTCTCCCTCCCATTCTTCTTCTGTTTTTTTTTCTTCCTTCCCTTCGACGGAGATTTCTCCAGCCCCAGAGGTCAATAAGGTTTTACTTTCCGCTTCGGAAGAGAGAAAGGGCTTAGATGTCGAGATTAACGTTGGTTCGGCTAATAGTGGAGACGCTTGCTCTTCTGAACACCATTACTTTTGTAAACTAATGTGTATTATTGATTTCAGCCTACGCTTTGGTGTTGTTCTTAGTTCAAATCTGATATAGACCATTTGGTGTCGTGCCTGCATTAAGATTGTATTAAGCTTTTTTAAGATTCACACAAGACCATATCTTTGTTTAAAGACTATTTTTGCATAATCTACAAGCTTCATTTCTCTATCAAAGATCAACTTGTTAGTTGTTATAGCTTTGATATGTAGGGTTGTAAGTGAATTAGTGTATTAGATCAATTATTAGTTAAATTTTCCATTATATAAGGCTCATTTATATTAAATTTGAGACACTTGCTCTTCTAAACACCATTGTTTTATCAAACTAATGTGTATTATTGATTTCAACCTACGCTTTGATATGTAGGGTTGTAAGTGAATTAGTGTATTAGATCAATTATTTGTTAAATATTCCATTATATAAGGCTCATTTATATTAAATTGGAGACACTTGCTCTTCTAAACACCATTGTTTTATCAAACTAATGTGTATTATTGATTTCAACCTACGCTTTTGTGTTGTTCTTAGTTCAAATCTGATCTGGGCCATTTGGTGTTTTGCCTGCGCTAAGATTGTATTAAGCTTTTTAAAGATTCACACAGGACCATGTCTTTGTTTACAGATTATTTCTGCGTAATCTGTAGGCTTCATCTCTCTATCAAAGATCAACTTCTTAGAGCTTTGATATGTAGGGTTGAAGGTGAATTAGTGTATTACTTTATTAGATCAATTAATAGTTCTATATTTCATTATAGAAGGCTCATTTATATTAGGTTATTATGTTAATTGGACATGATTGAGATAAAATTTTCTAAAGATATATATACATATTATGGGGTTTAATGATAAAATTAGGGAGTAAAATATCCAAATTTGATAGACGATTGAGGAAAGTTAGGATAGTACTCTTTTGAGATGAGAGAGATTCAATTATTGGAAGTTGGAAGCTAGCAGATTGATTGAGGAAGGTCATGATAATCTTTTTATGAAGATAGGAGAAGTGAGGGCTATTGACATGAGAAAGAGATTTATGAAGATAGGAGAAGTGAGAAATAAATGCAAAATGGCCCTTTGAGTGTGACTAATAATTTTTTTTTTATAATCCAGCCGCACATCCGATAAATAAAAAGACAGATCATAAGTTCTTGCTCTTTGTTATCACAATCAGGGCTCATCGCAATAAGTTCCAAATAAACCTATGAAAATTATTTAGAGACTATAATGCAACTATTGATAATCCTAAAATATTGTTTTAGGTTTTCTTTAATGACAAGTTTGTTATTAGTGTTGATCACAAACCTGAAGCATTAACGTTATTTCAACTAAAATTGTTTACAAAGGAAAATAAAAATTTGTTAATGTATCTTGATACAATATTTTAATCAGGATATGCTAGAATTTATTTTCAAATAACATTGTATTTTCTAACAAGTAGGTTATTGCTACCTTCTTATTATCAATCACATGTAAAAATAAAGCATTCATCATGCAATACTGAACAAATATAACATTCATAATGCAATATTATTAGAATCATAAGCGGACAACATTATTTGAAGCATCACAACAACATTGTTAGAAGAAACCTTCAAACACTAAATTATTAATGCACATACGAAAACTCTTCATTTTCTTTGTTTTACAGAACTCTGTATCTACAATACTTGTGTTGCCGTAGTTTTTTTTTTTTTTTTTGTCAGATCTAGCTGAAGCAGGCTTTGTGGGAGTTAATATGTTTATGCATTTTTTCAGAATCCTGCTTCTGCATGCACTTTTACCAGCAACCATCCTCATAAACTTCTGCATTAGAGAGCTAAGGTTATGTAACCACTACAATTTTGTGCTAGAGTAAAATTGTGAGAGGTGCAACTTTGGCAGTAACATATTAAACGATTATCAGGAATTTTTTTATCAGCAAATATTATCATAAGCATTCAGTCACTAAAACAAAATTTCAATCGTAGGAATATAAAAAGAATAAATTTTAATGTCCAAAATAATATGATGTTATGAAGCGTTGCTGAGTATTAAGTTTATAGTTACTGTAAAAAATGCATACTGGTTATGCTGTGTGAATTATTTTTTTATGAGTTGTATTTGGGTCTAATACTATCTGCATTTGACTATGTATTATTGCGCTAGAGTTGTATATGTGTGATGGCCTACACAAATATTTGTGCAATATGATTCATATTCATTGTAAAGTATGTTCCTACTAATTACTTGTAGGTATCATATGGTATGTCCAAAGTTGATTTTTTTGTTTGGGGTCTTGGATTGATTGCAAACTGCTTCCCTAGGATGTTGGTTTTTCATAGGGCCATCTAAGGTATGATAGAAGACATCGTCCATGATGTTTTGGAACTCAACTGTGTGTGCTTTGAATTAGATATGCTCACATATCATGCCTTGCATTGAGTACATTGCTCGATGGTTTCTCATGAATCATACCTTATCTTATTATATGCTTCAGTTCTCGAAAATTTTGCTTTCTCTTAAAGTAGTTTGGGTTATTGAATAAATAATTCTCATTTGGATTTGAAGATATTTTGTCTTCCAAAGTTTCCTAAGATGTAGTGTCTTTTTTCAATTACAACTTGATTGTTAGTTTCTTCTTTATCTCATTTTCTCCTTAATTTTGTTCTTGGTTGCAGATTGTAATTGTAGGTAACTTTATCTGATACATATATGTTGCATTGCAACATCCTTGTTAAAGTGTAACTTGTATTTTTGTTCTTTCTATATATTTTTTCAATTATTTTGTTAATTTAGTTATTGTTTGCAAAATATATGTGTAGTTAACTAATTATGTCACATCTAAGCTGTCAGTTGTTTGCATGACATTTTAAAAATACATGTTTCTTTGTTTGACTTCAAATTCTTAGGTGAATATCTTCTTGGGGATAAATTTATGTTTTTCATGCAATACTGAACAAATATAGCATTCATAATCTAATATTATTAGAATCATAAGCGGCCAACATTATTTGAAGCATCACAATAGCATTATTAGAAGCAACCTTCAAACACTAAATTAGTAATGCACATAAGAAAACTCTTCATTAGTCCTACATGTATTTACATATGCTTATTAGATTTAAGTCATTATCCCATTGTTCATGTACTCTTGACTTGCAAATAATTTATTATTTCTTTTATTTTTTTTGTTTTTTTTTTCATTTCCCATTTTCCGCTCATTTATGCTACTTCTTAAGTTTCGCTTTTCTCATGAATAAGAGTTTTCAAAGATTCGCTGAAGAAGCTTCTTCGCCTCTTCTATGATATTCTTATTGTTAGATTGGATTCGCGTGCTTCGCTTGAGGAAGAGTTTTGAAAGAGTTGGTATGGAAATTCTTCCCTGCTTCTACACTTTGTTCCTATAGGATCAGAAGTCACGATGGAAGCTCATCATGAACGTAATGATCTTTTTCTATAACTTGAATGCATGTACTTTGTGCATGCATTACTTTGTATAAAAAATCCATTATTTATTTATTAAATATTTTGATCTTTTTGCTCTTTCCCTTTTTGTCAAACCTGAATGCATGATGCAATTATATTAATATTTTTACTTTTTTAATGATTATTGCCAATTGATAGGGCCAATGCTCAATAACCAAAGCTCTTTGTGGGAATGATAGGTTTTTTTTTCTTTATGAAGGTCTTACTCTTTATGGTCTAATTATTGGAATCATTCTCTCTTCTCAAGCCGTCAATCTTGCACAGACTAAGAAAGGAATTTTTTAACTTTGGTTTTTCATTATTCGTGGTTGCTTTTTATGTTGATTTGAGAGAACGCTATGCCGAAGGATTTAATTTAATTTTGGATTCTATTATGATTGTAGTTACATGTTAATTGTCATCATCATTCCTTTCTAATGAATTGTCACAATTAGTACTTATTTTTGGCACTTTTATTTTAGGAGTATCTCCAAATTAATTGGCATGCATGTTCTCTGTTACCAGTTTAAATATGAATTTTATATGTGATGTATTAGATCCAAATTTATTTGGTGAGAATTTATTGAATCATGCTTTGAACATGGCAAACAAAGATAGAGATGCCAAGAAGAAAAGGATGAATCAAATTTCCATATTTTCAAGTGAGTATTATAAGAGCTTGATTGCGCTAATAATTATCTTTTTCTTATTCTCTTTAGATGTATATGAGATGATGATTAGTTCATATTTTATTCATCAAATATCATTTTTGTTTCTTAATCTTCATTTGTGTTAAGCAGAGTGTCGTTTTAGGTGCATTGGATGTTCGTGGCTACAAGTTTAATAAGTTTTCTCTGTAGCATTTGTCAAGCAAAGGTGTATTCTTTGTTTTTAAGCAAAGGCATGTTCTCTGTTTTTCTTGGCAATGATCAAACTGATCAAGATGCTTTCAAGTTTTTTTTTTATATATAACTATAAGGAATTGCTTAATCTTATATTATTTAATTCGACGCATTCATGCTTTTCATTTGAATGAGAAACTTCAAAATTGTTATGATAGTTCATGTGTACAAAATAATATGTAGCTAGAAACATTAATGTGTGATGATTATTGCTAATAATTTCATTTTTTTTTTCATTATTTTAATTAAAAAAGATTGCACTTGGAGCTTTTGCATGGAAGGCCAATGCTCTCGAACCTCAACCTTCGAGCACCAATGTAAATGCAAACGGGGACACAACATTCTTTTCAATGTCTCCAGCTTCCCTTGTTATCGACAGTGTAAGCAACCGCTTAACAATTCTGAAACACTTAAGCTGTGTTTGTATGGTGGGAATTTGAGTGAAATAAAATGAATTTAATTTAATTTCCTTTTGTTTTCATTGAATCATGCACTGTAAATTATTTAACTATTTTTCTTCCAGTTTATTTATTTTTTATAGATATCCGATGAAGATCCTAATCCTTAATATCTGATCCAGTTGAATCCTGATTTGAGTTGTTAATTCTCAAAATTTCTGAATATTTCTATAAAAAATCGGCAAGATATCTGCTCTTGGGAATCATTTTGCATGTGTTTGAGATTTTTGGTCTCTTTTGTCTCTCACTCAACTCTCAGTGATTAGAACTTTTGTAAATGCAGAATATGAAAAAAAAAAATCAAATATTGAGAAGCAAATTTTTTTCACGCATATTTTAGAGCCAAAATGTTTTGAAGCCTGCACTTACAAATAGTTCCAAAATAGATAAATTTTGTGAAGGCAGGGGAATATTAAGGTGCCAAGGTTTGCTAAGGAGCTGGCCTTTTCACTGTAGCTATATGTGATGACTGTTCCATTGACCTCTCGGTTGGAACTTCTATTTTTCTCATTAAGCTGCTTCTTTCTGAGTCTAACTTCAGCATTTAGGATTTTTGTTTGGTAAGTCAATTTTTTATAAAATATAAAGCACGGTCGAATTAACATATTATGATCAAATTTTAGTTAAGATGATTAAATAATAGGAGTGCGCCCTTGTTGGAAACATATTTTCTAAACATTAAGGAATGCACACTAAATATATATATATATATATATATATAAATATATATATATATATATTCATTTTATAAGAATTAGGGGTGTAAGCAAGCAAAAACAGCTCATGAATCAGCTCGGACTTTCAATTAAAACTTAGCGCTAATGTACAATTGCTCTCAATCATAAGCTTATTGCAAATATTATGCTTGGATTTAACATTGTTTAAATTATTAAAGAGTGAGAAAGTATTCAACAATTCAATATGATAACCTCCGCAATTTGAAAACATAGATCAGTATAAGAATTAATAAATAAAATAATATTTAAATTTTGTGACTCCTACAACAGTTAATAATTTTCTCTCTGGTAGTCAAAACATTTGATCACTAGAATTAACGATGATATTAATTAAATTATAAAACTAAATAGAGGGTGTGTTTTTGGTTTACTCTATTATAAATGTGCTGCAAAATGATCTATATTTTTCTCTAAAAGTACTTATATCATTTAAGGTCTTGGAAATGACAATACTAACTTCCAAGGAAATGATCATACTTATTTCAGATGAAAAAATGGTGACAAAAATCGACATAAATATTCCAATGGTTGAATCATCAGAACACATTTATTGAAAATTTGACAACATTACCAGTAGGCTGATCCTCCGATAATGATCTAATTTACACATATATTTCACATTTATCAACAATTTTTTGTACAAATAATATCTGCTTTCAATTTGTCTTAATTGAAGTATCATAGAAGTATAAATAATCTATATTTATACAAAATTTATATTTCATATTGATATAGAATTTTATAACATGATTTATATCATACCATAACTTTTTTTTATTTTGTTATATATTTTTTTAATTTTTAAATTTTTATTCACGTGCACCACGTGCACGTGCATTTATACTAGTATATATATATATAATATATATATATATATATATATATATATATATATATATATATAATATATATATATATACAAATGAATTTTGATTTGAAACTATAAGAGTATATGAATGTATGTTAGACTATGAATTTGTTTAAAAAGATCAAAAATTGAGTGAATTAAATTTATTATTGGCTCAAATCGAAATTAATGAGCCATGCTTATAACAAGACTAGATCAAATCGAATGACTTCGAGCCGATCTTTAGAAGTGATAAGCTTGGCTTGAGATCAAATTGTCAAAAATATCTAACCATACAAAATCCAAAAACCTTACAAACCAATAGTGCCAAAGCAAAGAAAGATGTTGTTGAGAACTCCTTTAGGCTTTTAGTTGAGAATGATGGTTTTGAGAGGCTACAGGTAAGCTCCAGTAGCATCAAGCTAGCTTGGACACATCTCTCCAACAATTTCCTTGTTGCCCAACCATTTCTTTGTTGCTTCTAGCCCACCTCACGCAAATAAGGTTATAAATAACAACAGGAGGAAGGAGCTCCTTTTATCATTTGCAGATTAATGCTTTGTTGTGGTACTAGTTTACTTGTTAATTTAATCATGTTTTGTGCTTTAAGCACTAACCTAGACTTGCTTTATTATGGCCACTATTGTTTGTTTAACTTTTATGTTTCAATGAAATTTCAATAAAAATATGGTGCTACGCATGAAATTTATATAAGGATTACTTTTAAAGCACTATATGTAGAGGCTTTTAAAGAATTTACAAAGCTTATCAACCAAATAGTTGGGTGGGTTGTCATACCTAGGTGAATGGTTTTAGAGGAGCTCTATTACACTACATCAAGAGTAGTGGTGAATATTTTGCCATATTTAATCCACATGCAAGACAAAATGAACATGAAGTGGTCTAGGTGCATGGTTTTAGAGAAGCTCTAATATGTTGCATCAAGAGTAGTGATGAAGATGTTGCTCTACTGAGTTGCATCAAGAGTAATGATTAACTTTTATTCCTCAAATATACTTGAATATAAATGTAGTGTTAAGCATGAAGCTTAGATGATTCTAACATACCAAGTTCTATAGGTAGATGCTTTAAAAGAAGAAAAAAAATGCTTACTGATCAAATAGTTGGGTGGCTGTCAAGCCTATGTGCATGGTTTTAGAAGAATTCTATTACACTACATCAAGAGTGGTGATGAACATGTTGGCCTATTCACTCCTATTTGGATTCACATGCAAGATAAAACAGGACAAAATGCAAATGAAGAGGTCCATAGTGCTCCCTATCATGCTCCAATTTGCAGAGTCGAGTTAGATTGAAGGTTTCTTTTTATTAGCTTTCTATTTGCTTATTTTTGGGATATATGACTAGCATTAGAAGCACTAATTGGATTTAGAGTCTGTATGACTAGTTCATTTATCATTATTTTAGGAGTTATTTGGTTTGAAGTATAGGTCCACTAAAGGATAAATGTTTGCACACCTTTTTTCAGCCAACCTGACAGCCTCTAAGGGACAAATTTTTGCACACCTTTTTTCATAGCACCAATTCCACATTAATTATAGGTCACTTCGGATAGCTTCAAGTGGAGACGCTAGTTAGGGGCTTCAATAATGCCTGATTTTGAGGATTCGAAACTAATTTCCATTTAACAGAGGTGAAATCACTTCCAAACACATTTTCAATAAGGATTGCACTAATTTCCAACACACACACATTTGAGGGATTACAGGACGAACGGGAGATGTAAAACAGGATTGAAACATGCATACCTTAAATCCTATACAGACAGGTACATCCATACCAAACGACATGAAGTAATTACAACATTGGATGGATGAAATAGAAAACTGCCGCTGAGGAATGATAGGTTTTTACCTTCTGGAGACGGATTGCCCGAATGGAGTCTCTGTCTGATGTTGAGGAGGAGCTCCTTCGGCGGCGGTCCGTGCGCTGGTTTCCGTCCGCCGAGATGCTTCTCTCACAGGCGTCGGTCGCGGCGGAGGAAGCTGAGGAAAGCAGCGGACCTTGCACTGGCCCTGACCGCGAAAGCGAAGGTAGAGCTGGGGTTGAAACGAATGAACTGCGAAGAAGCTATCCACGTCCTGAGGACCTCCATCAGCGGATTGCGGTCAAAAAAAGTTGATGAACAAAAAATAAAATTGGGGAGGGGGGATACCGATTACACAGGCCCGGGGAAGGGCAAGGGAGAAATTATTTGGTGGCCCATGTGACGATCCGAGGTAGATACAATGAAATTATATATATATATATAATTTTTTTTCATCTTTTCTAGTTTATCGTGTGACCGACCAAAATGACTTTTTACTAAGAGAATTGAAGCTTTTAAGTGGAAAGTTAAAAAACGAGATATTTTAGTTTCTCTTGTTTCAGATGCTCTTCCTTCTGAAGTTCTTTAAATTTGCTCGAGATTTTCATCACAGATGCAATGGCTAAGGTCAGTTTTATATTCCCAGAAAAGAAGAAGTGCTTTATTATGTGATATGTTGGTTCTATTTGTTTTTTAAATGTCACGTAATGATTTTTCTTATATAATAGGGTTGTTGGGGTTTAGGTTTAGGTTTAGGTTTAGGATTTTTCACACTTCATTTTCTTTAAATCCTCTCTAACTTGAGAAGTTAATGTAACATTTTCAGTGATTTTTTTGGTTTATTTTTATACTTGTTATTGTTGTGTACCGTTATTGTGTATTGTTTTGTATTATTATGTACTGTTTTTTATTCTCATGATGAACTTATTAGCACATGTTCAGTCATGTTTTTTTTTTTCATTTTTTATACTTGTTAATGTTGTGTACCGTTGTTGTGTACCATTGTGTATTGTTATTATGTACTGCTGTATATCACTGTGATTTGTTATCCATTAGCATATTCAAGTTCATTGAACAATTTTATTGAAGTTTACACAACAATAATACACAGCAAATTATGTTTTTTATCTGAACTTGTACATAGAATCCAAACTTGAATCTAAGCTTGTGCAGAGAAATTACAAAAACTTCGGAGGAGCAAAAAAGATTTGAACGATACACCCTAAACCATTAAAAACTATAATTTGTCAAATGAAAAATAGTAAAACTCTTTGGAGATTAAAATTTACCAATATATCCCCAAAGGAATGTAGTGAAGCATCTAAAATGCCGAACGAGAAAGAAGTGAGCAGTAAAATACAGAGATAAAGTAAAGTGACCTAGTTTGTGATTTTAACTCCTATGAATTTAAATTTTTCATTCTAGGTCGGGTCAATTGGCTAATAAGACATAAATAAAAATTGAAACCTGATTGAATATCCATGTTCCGGTATAATGTCAAGATAATTGGAGTCATTGGAGATTATTTTCGAACTTCGCACAGAATAATTCTCCCAATGATGGAATTATTGATTACACTGCTCTAGTGTAGAAATTATTCCATGGGGAGTCGGGGGTAGCTTGCATTCAGACATACTAAAATCATAATGTGTGTGCATTGTGAGAGAGAGTATTTGAAGGAGATTTCTTACCACTGGAGCGTGAGGATTCACTTGGTACTCAAAGGTAAGGATATTTGTCTTTGAATTGTGATTACTTCACTCTTCTCTTTGTCCTTCCAGATTTCTCTAGAAGATATTGTCAAGGAGATCTGGTTCTCTGCCGACACTCGAGGAGTGTGAACAGTGAAGGGTACTCTACCTACACTTGGAAAAGTGTGAAAGGACGAAAGGTTCTCTGGTATACATAGAGAAATGTGAAAGGATGAATGGTTTCTTGCCACACTTGGAGAGTGTGACGGGGAGGTACTCTGCCTACACTTAGGGTTGTAAAAGGATGACGGTTCTCTACCATACTGGGTAGTGGTGGAAGAGAGTTTTTTTGTAAAGACTTCTCCGCCTTGCTGTGGGAGCAAAAGGAGAGACACTAAGTGGTAATAGTGCAATACCTGAGCGGGAGACTTCAGGGGTGGATGTAGGTCGTGTTTGACCGACAATCCACTATCTTATGTATTTTATTTTCCTCTGCTTTTTACTTTACTTTTCTGTTTGAAATTGTGGTTGAAAATTTATTTTTTATAAAAAATCACTAAACTTTTTATCGGTTCAAAAAAGGCAAAATTTTTAAATTACCAATTCACCCCCCCCCCCCCCCCCCCTCTGGTAGCCGTTTGGGATATAAGCTTAGGTCTAACAACCTAATTCATACTTAACAAAGTTTCAACAAGTGGTATCAGAGCATAGTTTCACAAAATCATAAGTTTAGACTATTTTTGATTAACGACCATGGCTACATTTGGAAACCGAAACACACCTGTGGGTTTACTTATAAATGAC